>WOFM01000528.1:921691-1607785 GCA_011428145.1 Ericerus pela
AAAAAAAAATTGATATTTTTAGAGCTGTAAGAAAAATTTAATTTTTAATGACGTTATGTAGCATATAAGTTAATGTAGAAAAATGTTTTTGTACTCATATAAATTTCGTCACATCTTGTTCGATGGCCAGCGTATTAACTGTTGAGAATATTTTTAAATTATAAAAATTCCAAAAAAGTCTGCTAGGCAACACGTTGGCTGCTGATTTTTCTGACCGTCTAGCTGGAAGGGGTTTTAAGCAGGTAGGTATTCATAAAAGAAAAACACAAAAAAACTGAAATTAAAATTGAATATTTTTCATTAGTTTTCCTATTTTTACCAAAGATGAAGTAAGTGTATCGCAAATTGCAATATTACAAGATTCACTTAGGTACCTGCTAGAAGTTAATTTACAACCAGTAAAAAGACATTACATACGTTGTCTTACCTACATGTTTTCATTAGTAATTTTCTCCATGTATGGTGTCTGGTAAAATGGTTTAAGACATAGGGATAAATTTTACAAAAACAAGGGTAGTTTCAAGAACATAATTTTTATTGTTTTATTTTGATCCGGCTAGAGCATATTTGGGAGCGGGGTGGGGGCGAAACCAAATAATTAAGTAACAAATAACAGATATTGGAACTATGTTGACATGGACATCGCGTACGTCTTATGGCTGGGTGTCTATTCAAAATTTTTATCATCCGATTTTCGTTGCGAAGGGGGAGATGACGTCATAATTGTGAACTTTGAAATTTTAGCGGCAGGGTGAGTGTTTTAAGGCATATCCATAAGCTAGTGTTTTTCCCATGAAGAGAAAATTTTTTAGGTGAATGGAATAAGGTACCCAGAACTTCTTCCCACCAAAATTCACTATACTGTGCATTTTATAACACATTACAGGTAGCCTACCAGTTTTGACATGTTTTTACAGTTTTTTACCCAGACTTTTAGAGAAAATGTTATTTGTAGGATATACCATACATAAAAAGACCAAAACCGACTTTGCAAGATCAAACCAGGACTTAAACTTGACTGGAGTAGATAACGATCATGCCACTATGATCAAGTTTAAATTCTGTTTGACGAAAATCAAGAACAAAATCAAGGATAGATTTTGTAAGACGAAATCTGTGGGCTAAGATTAAAACCGCTATGATATCACTTTTAGGCATCATTAGCCGTAATGTTCTTATTGTTTCGTATTGTCACTGAGTACCAAAAGCTTATACAAACAACACTTCGCAAAGGATTACATTTTGCTACTGAAAATAAAAATTTTTCAAAGATGAATGATGAAAAAGTTGTTGTAAGGCATGTGGCATCGCGGTCACTCGTAAAATGTTTATTTTACATAAATTTTAAACTGAAAATTCTTTACCTACTCTGTGTATTACGCTCATATTTTAGTATTTTTCAACTTTTGTTTACAATAGGTATACTGTATTACAACATTTTAGCATAAGATGTAGGATTAACATATGAGACTGATTTATTAATACAGCTCGAAGACAAATCGTTCCAGAAGTTTTCTGTTAATCATAAAATGTATCAAGTTACACAGTAATAGGTCACTTATTAAATTTAAAGAATGAGGTACCGGACATGATTTTCAGTAAACATATTTTCAAATTCTTTAAAAAAAATAAAAAATATCAGTGAAAACCGCATTAAAATTGGTTGGATAGAATGGGAGAAAATGAATGGTAAATTTGAGTTGTCAAAAAACGTTGTGATATTTTTTGAGCAGTGGGTGTGATGTCTTAGAATTGACACATCAGCAAACTTTTCACCTCTTTCACAGGTTTCTCATTCATTCATTCCTCACTCTCCTGTATTTCTACATTGGTTTAGTTAAGCTCATCAATTTAGAAAGTTCATGGTGACTGTGAGGGAGGGGATAAAAGGATGTGCACTTGCACCCCCCACTCCCTTATTTATAGAAAAATTCAAAACATTGAAAAACAATAAAAACTAAGAAAATTAAAAACCAATTATTCCTTATTTGTTTTTATATTAGAGCACAGCCTTGGAAAAAATTTTTAGTGGTGCCTGAGGAGTTATTTACTTTGAGGGCTGAGTTCATATTTGCAACCTATTTTTAGATTTAACCCTTCATTTAGCCCCCTTTAGCCCAAGAAATGGAATTAAAATAATATTCTTGGATATTATTGAATGATACATCGATAATATTGTTTTTTGAGGCTCTGAGTTTACATTTATAATCCATTTTTAGATTGAACCCCTCCTTGGCCCCCTGTGACCCCAAACAGGGGGATAAGATAATATTCTTTGATATTATTGAGTGATATATCATTAATAATGTTTTTTGAGGTGCTGGGTTTAGATTTTCAATCCATTTTTTATCAAACCCCATATTGAGCCCCCTGTGACTCCAAACAGGAGGTTGAGATACTATGCTTAGATATTATTGAGTGATATATCATTAATAATATTTTTTGAGGTGCTGAGTTTAGATTTGCAATCCATTTTTTGATCAAATCCATTATTGAGCCCCCTGTGACCCTAAACAACGGGTTCAAATAAAATTCTTAGATATTATTGAGTGATACACAATAAATAATGTTTTTTGAGGCACTGAGATTATATTTACAATCCATTTTTAGATTGAACCACTTTTTTCTTCCTGTGGCCCCAAAAAAGGGATTGCAATTATATCTTCACTTATTATTGAGTGATTTATTAGGTATTGGATGCCCATGTTTTTTGAGACCAACAAAAAACAACAAAATTCAGTAAAACCACTTGCCCAACTTACTTGTAAGAAAAATAAGATTTTTGTATTTGTACTCAGAAACTTGTAAAACATTATAAACAATATATCACACAATAAAATGTGAAAAGTCAAAATTAGCTACTTATATCTGAACCACTTTGGATCACATTAAAAGGAGTTGTATGAAGAAATACATGTCAAAATAAAACTTCAAGTCTAAAAAAAGTACCAATAATGTATAACACAATATAATAGAGAAATTCAAAATTAGCCCCTTTCAGAGCTCCTGTGGGATCACATAATGGGTAAAATTAAGAAATTACGTCAAATTCAAAATCAGCAGCTAAAAAACTATTACGAATGATGTATTACACTAAAAAATATGAAAAGTCAAAATTTCCCCCTGGGCGTCAAAAATGAATCAAATGAATAAAATAATGTCAAATTTGAACTTGTTGCCTCAAGAAACATTACAAATGATGTATTACATAATAATATGTAAAAAAACAAAATTGGGCACTTTTATGATCCCTTGGGGTCAAAAAATTGATCAAATTGAAAATTATTGACAAATTTGAACTCAGCAGCTCAAGAAACATTACAAATGATGTATTACATACTAAAATGTAAAAAAACAAAATTGGGTCCTTTTTTGAGTCCCTTTGGGTCAAAATATTGATCAAATTAAAAAAATTAAGGTCCTGTTTGAACTCAGTACCTCAAAAAATATTTTTTTAAAGCATAAACAAACAATATTATACCACCTTTGTGTTGATTTGGATAATTTCAGTGTATATATGTTGAAAGATCCAAGAAAATGAATTTTTGGCCCATATCTGCTGCCCCTTTCTTATTTTTGGGATTTAAAAAAAAAAAAAAAATCAGATGTGATACTCAAGCACCCTCTTACCAATTTTCAATCTTCTACCTCAGTGGGAAGTACAAAAAATAAATACAGATAGAAATCCAAACTTATTGAATCTTATTTACTTAGGTGATAATTTAGACTTTGAGCTTTCTGTGCTAAAAGTTTTCTTGGGTACTGAAATGAAATGTGCGCCCATCCTTACTTCAAAGTCATTTTTTAAAGTCAATTTTGTTCAGTAAATTTTCACCAAAAACCTACTTAAAAATGAAGTATTAATGAGATGTATTGAAACCAGCAACCTCTGATAATGCAAAATACAAAGATGTCAATTCTATGACATCACAACAACAGGGTGGTCATCGAGGTACTGTTTTTGGTGCAGCGCAACTTTGACATCTTATATCTTCCTTTCTATTTAATATTTTTCAAAAAAAATTTCAGAACCTTCATTCGCAGGCTTTAGACTATCTCTCCCATTAATTTTAAGTAATTCTGAGAGTCATGTCCGGTACCCAATTGGTACCATACGTACGTCCTTTGTTTGTGCCCATGTGTTCTCAAGTTTTTGTTGTTTTGACTCAGATCCCCAGTATCGCAGGGAGGCTTGCAGTTTGCAGAAAGTGGATTTTCAAAAATGGTCTGATTCGAAGGTAAGTGGTGGTGCCAATTGTTTTTTGCTTCGTATATGCTGTAAGATTATCCCACCCTCAACATCGCTACTCAACGTTGTCACTCGCCACTTGAAAAAACTGTGTATAAGAGGGTCTGAATTCAAAATGATTCGATCATGCAGAAAATGGTATCAATCGTTTATGCTTCGTTTGTGCTTCACAAAAAACATATTTTTCAGTGCAACATGCACCCATTCAGGGAATTTAGTTTAAGAAAAAAGAAAATTATGTCAGTTAGAAGCCAGTGACATGTATTGCCCATGGAAAAATTTCACTAACCAATTGTTTACGCACATTTATTTTATTTGCATTTCTATTCGAATGAAGTTCCAATAATTTTCTGACCAACTTATAGGGGAAAAAAATCAGTCTCAGTTGCATATGATTGACTAACTCTCGAATTTTACGAATTATCTGAAAAACAAAAATCTTATTCTTATCGATGCTCGATTTTCTATCACATTTCCTAGTATGGGGAAAACTTTTTATCATTAGCTTAACTCAATGAAATTCAATAATATCTATAATAGGGTTATTCGATCGTGTAAGGGTGAACCTATATTCACCTTGAAATTACAAGAAGGTTTAACTTTCTTTGCAAAAAACTGATGCATACAGTTGTTGTGATATGGAGTAAAGAGCGAGTGATTGATTTTTCGCAGCAAAATGGTTGGTCCGTAAGCTCGTCCAATACAAATACGGCCAATTTTATGTTCTGACCATATTTTAGTTTCATGAAATACAGATGAAGTTGAGTTTTGGGTTCATTGGCTCCCAAAGATCTTAATCCTAACATCGTTGGAAGTCAACGAGTTGTTGTTGAAATAAACATAAAAATGCCCGCCGAAAACCACAATCCAGAACCTGGCCTATCGATTTGAACTTCCGTACACACAATACACGTAAAGAAAATCTTGTATTTAATGAGGCATTAGTATAAAATCCTTCAACTGTCACGTTCGTTTCATTTTTTTTTCTCCCCCCTAATAATTATTTAGTTCTTTTTTTTTTTTTTTTTTTTTGGTTTACATTCTCTCGTTGTTCTTTTTCTTTCATTTAAACTTATAATATTGGTCAAAGCTTGGGATACCAAAATTAAAAACAATGGTAGAATATATTATTTCCTTAATTTACATATTCGCTACCGCTAATTACCGTACAAAAGATACGAGGGAAATGAATGTAAAAGAATTTTGACCATTAACAAATTTTGGTGATTCGGTAAGGGTGCTCGTTTAGGTTTTTTGTTGTTGTTGTTGTTGTTAGTGCTTTTTTTTTTAACTTTACTTTTTTCTGGTCCCGGAAATAAAATAAATATTTTTTGTCGTGGATGCGAGTAGAAAATTAATGCAAAAAAATAAAGGGAAAGCTGTCGACGAGCACTTTGCAAATGTGTGCTTTTATTTTATTTTTTCAAAGTCTTCACATTGTTAGTAAGTGTTCAGTTTACATTGTAAACCGTTCTGGTTTCTTTGTTTTGTGCTCTTTTTTTTTTTTACCCCACTTTCTCAAAACAAGGGTTGTTTGGTATCATTCAACGGACCTACCGATCAGGTATTATTGTATTGTCTCACGGGCTTAAGCAGCTTTTTAATAAATCGTTGACAACAGAATAGGGTGCGTTGAAGTTGTAAATTAGCCTAATGAAAGAGCAAAACGTTGTATAGACTGGTAACGTTGGTAGCTGATAGTCGAATAATTGTATTGATTCAACGTGAGTAGATAATTTTCAAAATTTGATCAGAGTTTGCAAAAAATAAAAAATAAAAATCGTGAAACATTGAGGAAATAAATGTTACGTGGGATACTGTAACGATATATTTCCTCTTATTATAATTCACGTCAATATATCATCACCCTTTATAATCATCCACCTTGTATATGATGAACATTAGTACACTTACATTCTCTATGGTAATTCCTGTTACACATTTCATAATCTTATTTCATCAGTCTCACCAGCCTACACATTGTCCGATGCACCTTAATTACAATGGTCATATCAAAGTCATTTATTGCATCAGCCACACATATCCACACCTACATAAAACAATATATCTCTATTAACTAGGGCTTACACCTTAATTTCTAGGGAACTATTTGCATTGCATCAGCACATCATTTCACCCTCATGTAATTGTTTAATATTAGTGTATTGGACCACATACATCCTATTGTTTTATGTATTCATCCACTCAACTAATTTGACAGCGATTTAGTGATGCTTAATTCGGAGGCAAATCATTTCCAAAGTAATCATTGAAAGGTTAACATCTAATGTTATCAATACTACATCAAGGGGCTCAATAGACCGAGTCCACAACGTATACCAATGTTATAATTTTATAACTGTTACTTTGAAATCAGATATAAGTGCAGTAATTTGATTGTCTTTTATTAATTGTCGCAGAAATATTGTTAACTAAACTGCCATCGCAGATAGGTAGATACTATCTTTTTGATGGTTGTGAGGTTACAAAAAAAATCAAAGAATAATTATTGCTTTAAATGCATTGCCACAGTGATGGTATTGGCAACAATTACCAATTATCTTTTATTTTTTGGATTTTAATCTCGTTTTTAAACTTCATCGCACGCACACACTCATAGTAATGTGGTTATACTAGAATATTATTTTTTACTGAATAATTTCAATTAGATATACACCAGTCAAGAAGTAGATAGCCTAGGCCTACATTGAATGATACTTCCACCAACACCCTACGAATGAACATCTCATACTGAAATATCTCCTTAAATGATGCTACTTCAGAAAATCATACCTTTTGGAAAAAATAATCTTCAAAAATTAATTTTGGTGAAAAATTCTGCAATGAAAAAGACTCAAATAGTGAAGTGGAGGTTATAATATAAGAATTAATCAAATTATTTTGTTTGGAGTAAAAAAAATCAAATAAATCATAAATTTAAGGAATTATAATGAAAAGAAATTTTTAACGATAGGTTAAAACCAAATCATACACCTACTGGTACAGTAAGTGGCTATTTTATTTTAGGTTATAGAATTTAAAAGTAATTATTATTGTATTAATGAAATGAAAATATGAAGGAAAAAGTTTTTCAGTAGCACACTGCGTGAAAATTATTTGTTTGAAATGAAATTCGATGTTTTAGGAGGTCAGTAATTCAATGAAGGCCAAGAAAATTTTTAGTTTCTGAGTAGATCATCAAAATTTCATACGAATAGATATTAGACAGAGATAGTTGAAACGGATTCATTTTAAAAGACAAATGAAATCATTTACTTGCTGTTGAAACTGAATTTGCTAAGTTTTCGCAAATCAACCGTGTTACTGTCCTCTGTTTTGGCTGCAAGTCTTCTCCATAATTTCACCTTGACATAAGTGAAAAAAAAACTCTAACGCAGTAGCGGCTCCGTTAGAAAAAGTAGGTTTTAAAAAATTATAAAATTACTTGTTAAAACGTTGGTAATAGATCATAGTTGATGATTGTATTAAATTTTTACATCAGTTGACTAAAAATTACACAGTTCAAAACAATTAACCTCTTTCAAAATCGAAACAAAAATTGATTTTTTGGAAGTATTTTCTGGCCGATCCGCATCTGAATTGGTAAAATGTTGCAATAAATTATTGGAAATATTTTTTGCAAATTTCGTAGTTTTTGCCTTAAAATTAATTATTTTATAGCAAAAATGATATAAAAAATGGCCACACCGTGAGTACCGTCCGGTCGATTTGCACCAAAATTAATACAACTTTAGAATAGGTATTAATAAATATTTTTTACGAATTTCGTAGCTATTGGCCTGTAATTAAACATTTTATAGCCGAAATAAAAGCAAAAATACCGGTACCGGAAGTACAGTCCAGCTAATCCGCACCAAAATCAATAGGTCAGGTCGTTGGCTTAGTACTAATGTTCGTACCAAATTTCGTGACTATTGCGACTTGTACCGCGGTAAGTAGAAATTGGCTTATGTAGGAGGGGCGTTCAAAAAGTAACGTTCTCTATCTTTTTCTTCTGTATTGGGTAACACTGAAGTAGGCGCTTGCAGCTTTTATGTGTAGTTGGGTTATAAAAATTCAGAATTTTTTTTTTTTACCTAACATTATTACTGTTTCATTGGCTGGAATATGAAATTCGCTTTCTCACTCCACCAAATGTGAAGTAACCCTTTTGTAGGGCAATGACCGACCCCATAGTTCGAAAATAAAGCTCAAGTATGTGCCGTCGCTGAAAATTTCTGAGAAAAGTTAACAGTTCCATTTCATGCAGATGGAAGTGAAAGTCGAAAACGGAGGAGGGAAGTTTTGTGGAAAGGAAAAATATCTAATTTTAAGCATTTGAAGAGCTGTCCTGTGATGCCAGAACTGTGGGATCAGTCATCGCCCTACAAAAAGGTTACTTCACATTTGGCGGGGTAAGAAAAAGGAATTTCATATTCCAGCTGATGAAACAAAGCCTTCAATATTGTCAGGCAAAAAACATATGACGCTCCTATAAATAAATGCTGCAAGGGTCTACTCCAGTGCTGCCCAATACAGGTGAGAAAAAATAGGGAAGTTACCTACCTTTTGAATGCCCCTCGTAATTATATGTATATATATATATATGAATTTGAGCCTATGATGCCAGAATTTTCCTTTAGCTATGAACTCACCTCCAAGTCGTCTCGTGACTTCCACAATTAATAAGCAGAAGAAAACTTACTTAAAAATTAACCTTTTCATATAAATAGTGCATTCTGCTGTTCGCGGTTAAAAGATCGCCTATCGAAATACTGTATAAAATTGTATTTTTATGTTAAGTACCTACATGCCAAAAAGGTTACCGTTTGTTGTGTGTTTCATTTTAAAGAGAACGCAAACTTTTCACTCGTTTTTCATGATTTCCGTGGGAAATACTCTCGCCCACGATCGCGAACATCGTCTTCATATTTATTTGACATTTTATTCTGGTGCTTATTTAGCGTGAAATTTACAACTTTTATTTATATTACGCTGGTGGCTGCGCCAAGAAAAGTATTCTCTTGTAAATTTGTGTGTCAATTTTTCATTCTTTCCGACAGCTGTACACTTCAGTACACAAAATACCTAAACTATATAGAAAGGGATGAAAAAAACAAAAGTTATAATAAAATTTCGGGTCAAATTTTACCAAAGATGTCATTAACCTAAAAGTTTAAAATCGAATTTACCCAGTCATAAACTACCATTTAAACAAGGAAAAAGTCGAAAAGTTCGCTAACAAAAATAAAAAAATAAAAAAAATGGAAGAAGAGGAAAAAAACCCTTATGTACGTTTTAAAGGTCATTCCTGATTTATTACTCGAAAAGTGGAAAATAAAGTTAGTATTGACATTAACAAGCTTGTAAAACTTTCGGATGTTTTATAGGTGTATAAGGGCATTAAAAAGTGAATATGAGGGGGTTGAGGTTTTAAACCCTCAGTATAAGCGATCGCTGAGCCAAAATGTCTTCTTCTGGTCAGTTGTACTCAATTATAGCCGAACTTGAAAATAAGGGTTTCGTAAATTGTATTGAGGGTTGCGTGTGCTTCTTTTTTCTTTCTTTTTTTTTTTTTTTTTTTTTGAAGAGGGTAATACAATATTTGAATGAACAGGCTCTCGAGAAAAGAAAGTTTTTTTTATATCGTCAATGAAATATTATATATTATGGGTTTTGATTTTTTTGAAAGGGAAAAACTGGCTTAAAACTTTCGTCAGTATTTTCACTCTTTAATAAAGCCTCCTAGACAGATATAGGTACCTATTTAGTAAAAATATATTTTTTGAAAAATAGTTCATTATTTTGTTACAGAGTAGTAATGCAGCTGACGAAATACATTTTTCAGTAAGAGAATTAATTTTTTTAAATCGAAAAAAATTCATAAATTGCCATTGTTGGGTGTCCATAAATTTTGAGAGGAAGATTGAGTCCTTATCGAGAAAAGACTATGAATGTCAGCAACGTTTTTCGACTAGTTTCCGAGTAGAATCTTCTTTTTTGCAATACCCACCCCAAAAACAGACATTTTCATGGGTATTAACCATACGTAAAGTACCTAGGAAATTCGGCCCCCGTGTCAAAAAGTGAAATTTCGCGCATGCGTAGCTTGAGACTTAGTTAGATTAGTCAATCACTATTTCGACTGCCATGCGCGCTATGTCGTATCCAAAATTATGAAATTTCTGCACTTTCTAATGTACCGTGAAAACTGATTGTCAAGTTACCACCATCATTTCAATTTTCAAACAAACCTCTCTTATTTCATTCAATAATTCCTTCGTCTCTCTTTAAGCTAGACAGCTGGGGTTGGTGTTGCCGGAAAGAAGATAAAAATTACAAAATTTTCACATAAGTTTTTAATTATTTTTACCTGTTTGAAAATAAAAAAGCAAAAACGAAAAACGCAAATAAATGAAAAATTTGCTGGTTTTTGGAATCTAAAAAGCTTTCCACTTTCACTTAATGATTCCTCAGTTTCTATTTAAATTAGAGAGTTGGAGTTGGTATTGCTAGAAGAGGAAAAAATGTACTCAAATCTTCTTTTCATGTAATTTTTTAATCTTTGGCTACGTGAAAATATACGAATGAAAGCATTAATGAAAAATTAGCGTTTTTATTGGAATCTAGAAACCTCTCCTCTTTCAATCGATAATTCCTCAGCCGTTATTTAAGCTAGAAAGCTGGAGTTGGTACTGCTGGAATGAAGAAAAAATTTATTTAAACCTGTATTCCATCAAATTTTTCATTCATCCTTAGATACTTATAAATAAAATAACCAAAAAACGTAAATTGATGGAAAATTTGAAATTTTTATATGTATTAAGTATTTAGATAAGTACATTTTCAAAAAAACTTTTTTCCGAGAAAAACGTTTTTTGGGGGGCTGTTGAAAAAAATAGTGTGTGACATTATTGCGATGTAGGCGACTTGAAGTCAATTTTAATTCGTAGATTTTCATAAATGAAAACCTACCTGAAAATTGATCAGTTTAGTAAATTTCTAAATTCAAATATTATGCGAATCGGTGATTTTCCACCAAAACATTACTTGCGCATTCACATGTAAGTATTCAAAATACGAGGCTCCATAGTTGATAAAGTGTTTGGGTTGATGTCAAAGTATCAGTGATTAGAATGTGTGAGGCAGTTCTTTTAATTTCCTAAAATCTATCCATTGTTTTCGAGTAAACAATGGAAAGATAATTATGAATGTGGCAATATCATTCTAAGTGAGCATTAGGGGCTCGTACCCCTTGATGACAGTCATTACCGAAAGATTGTCTAATTTTGTGCCTTGAACATTGAACAAAATACTTACGAATTACTTGGTACATATGAGATATAATTTGTATTGGCCTATCACCAATTATGTCACATTATGTCACGTTATGTCAAATTATGTCACATTATGTCACATTATGTCACATTATGTCACATTATGTCACATTGGTAAGCAAGCGCATTTATTGTACTTTATCTCATCTTGATAATAAATAAAGTACAATACATTAATTAATAGCCAGTCAATACATGTATATACATATTTATTTACGTATGTGTGTTTGTGTGCGTGTACAGAGCTGAATATAAAAAGCCTCAGAGCACAGTAACCATTAGCCAGTGTTTACTGAGGTTGGCTACCCTGTACTTGTGTACATTCTCGCGAACACACAAATAGTCTGTAGACTGTCTTTTGCCAAGTGAATCCTTTACACAATGAATATCCAATTGAAATTACTAACCTACAGTGACATCCTGAAAGAATTTTTCAAGAGGGGTGAAAATGTTCAAATTTTTTGACTAAAAAAAAAAGCTCACAGCCCATGTACTGATCAAATTGATAACGCCGCTCTTTTTTTTAATGTCAGTTAAAAATATCGGAATCTACTGCTCTCAAAATTTGCCGTTTGGCTCGCTGATTTTTTTTTGGCTACAGAGGATGACTCACCCCATCAACCCTCAGTTGGGATATCCCTATTAACCTGAAAAAAGAAATAATCTATATATGGTAAGCGCCAATATGTTGGAATACAGGTTACTATATCTGAATGATCTGAAACCATCCGTCTAAAAATGCCTTTTCTCTTTTCTACTTAATTTTCACTCCCCACTCCAATTTTGGAAAATATTAATGGCGTTCCGGCATTATGTTCATCAAGCCTTCATCCGTTCTGGCCCAAAAGGGAGTAACAGATACTGTGACCTTATCATATTAATATACACGATAATGATAAGGATAGATTGTTGATTATATGTTGCCCTAATTTGACTATGTTTTTGTACATGAATCACCTTCGGTGGGAAACTATCACAGTACCACGTATCGAGAGAGAGTTTCATCAAACACATCATCCTATATCTTGTTACGTTTTGTTTTTTGAGCATCGTAAGGTACCATCTAGTAATGGACCAGAACTCTCTTAAAAACAGTGAGTGTGACTTCAAGTTCAAACAAAGGAGAATTTAAAAAGAAAAAAAAAACGAAAAAGACACTTTTGTCTTCATTTGGTAAGTTTTTTAATATATTTGTATTTTTAGTATAGGTAGTTCATTATGCATTGTTAGGTATTTATGAAAATATACAGTACAAGTACGTTGTACCTCGATCAACTTTTTTTTTCATTCAGCCTATTCAGCGATGTTTAAGAAGGATCGTCTGACTACAATTATGTACTCTCATTGGCATATCCATAACATTACAAATGCTGGTAATATAAGCATGCATCTAGACCGATAAAGTAAGAATTATAGTCGTATTTAATCGTTTTCTGTTTTTGTTTTCTTTTTTTCGCGAGAAAAGTAAATTTTTAAAATTATTTAGACATGAGATTGATAAGTATCCAGTACAAGAAAAAAAGAGAAAATAAAAAAAGAATTATTCGTTGAGTAACCCGACTAAATTTTACACCCTTTTGCGTTGTCCCATTAAAATTGTATAAAATTTAAATGGAGGATCTCTGAACAGGTTTTTCTTCTGTACTTATTATTATCTATCGTTTCTGCTTGTCAGTATCTGCCCAAAAAAAAAAAAAAAAGTCGTATAATTGAGTTGTTATTTAACTGCTTCGTTTCTCAATATGAAAACCGATGAAATCTTACTGTTTATAGGTTCGACATGGTTTAACGATGATTTTCTTTGCCGATAACGTTGGCACGAGTAGTGGTGATTGGATCAATTTGTTAGCGAAGCTCAAACATACAGAAGAATAAAAAATATGTGAAGCACAGAAGTCGTTCGTTTTTAAGGTTTAACGTAGGTCGTTTCAAAAAAAGTAAACCTTTTTAACGAATGCTTCGTCATTGATAAGTAGTGCACTCGGTTGTGTTAAGACAATAAACTATTGAAACTATGCTATTATGGCCCAAGTTCCATTGACTTTTTGAGGGCAATATGATATTTTTTAAGCTAAAACAAAAGTTTTGTCGATCAAGTTGGTCAAATTAATTTTTTACGGATATTATCTGAAGAGAAAAAGGGAGGAAATAACAATAAATTACTAATAACTTGAGAATAAATTAAGAAATAGAAACCACAATAGGTAGGTATTGTCCTGGTATTATTAGCGGTCATGTTCGTACCATATTTCGTGATTATTGGACAAGAATTACAAGCTTTATCGAGTGTAGCCCCTCCAACAGCCCCAAGGCATGAACCATACAACAAAGGGTTACAAAATTTGAAAACATATTGCAATATTTCTAAATAAATGGGTGTTTCATGTTTTGTGACTATTGCTTGAAAATCACTAATTTTAGAGCGATTTAACTGTCAAAAATTCAACATAATGGTGCTCACCAGATCCAGATCTATCATGAAACTAGTCCACACCAAATTCGAATAATCTTTTCCTTGATTTAATACTAATATTTGGTCCAAATTTCGAGACTATCAAAAATAATGTCCTGTATCATGTCAACAATAAGTATACGTACGGTGAGTGTACCAAATACGGGGTATATAACTTTAAAATTGTACAAAATTTTGAAAAATTATTCTAAATTAAAACGTATGGAAGAATCAGGATCACTGGTTCTTGATGTTATTCTTTGTAACATCAAAAAGTGTATGAAACCAATCTTTGATTCTATATGAATTGTTTTGTCGCTTGATACAAAATAATGACTCCACAAAAGGTATACTCAAAATAGGGTACCCGATTTCCTAAATTTGGCTTCTTATTTTCCATATACCTAATATTGGGTTCCACTTTTTCCTAATATTATGAGGTAGGTACTTGAAAATTTATACGGAACATAAAAATTAGAATTAAGTATAAAAATTAATTATTCGTTCTTACGAAGGTTGCAAATGCTACTTAGAACATTCTAATTCCATTAGTTATTGTTTAAAACATAAAAAATTGGTACTCTATATATTAGGTTCATCCTTTAAATTTTGATATGACAAAAATAAAAATTCATAAAATTGAATAAATCAACTTATAGGATTGACAATACGTTAAAACAGAAGCCAAATATTCAAATTTTCTGTTGATATTGATTATATTTCAAAATATCAATTAGTATTTTGCACCAAAGTTATGAAAAATTGCGAAAAATTGAAGACGACTGTGATAATAATCAAAAAGAGAATAAAACCCTTTTTAAGCGTGTTCTTTCGACTTTTTTTGTTGATCGGTGTAATAGAACAGTCTTATAAAGTATCCTTAGTTTTTTTCCAGCAGTCTGCAATTATAGTTTAACAGAAACAATGATACCTCACATTTGGTACATACCCCTTAATAGGTACATTTACCCTGTGCACTTTATATAAATACATATGAATTTTTAAAAAGAGTACCAAAATGTTCCTTGGGTCGTGAAACGAATAACATTTTCACTCCCACATCTAGGTTTTTCCATGAGCACGAAATTTATATAGAAAACCTACTTATGACTCACCTTCCGATATTGTTGAATTCTCTAAGTGCTTTGTGTTTGTTTACCACCTGTGCACAACGGCGTGCAACATCGAAGGAGATAACATTGTTCGTACAGGTATTGTCGAATCCCCAATGCACAATTTTTAGCAGCCCTATGCCCCCGACTAAATAAAATATTATCTCGGATGATTATGTAGGAATTTACAATGTCTCAAGCGACAATGATATTCACGACGGAAGACCCTCTAATCACAAAACCACGAATCATTAAGAACCATATTACAGCTTTTGTTGTAAACACCGTAATGATTTCGCCAATTTTCTTGTTTTTTCCTTTTCTAATTATATTGCATTGTTCTTTGTTCTCTTTTTGTCATCACCCAAACCAGTTTAATAAAATGTTATCCTCTAAAACGTCACCTCTTGGTCATCCTCATCTGCCTTCAATGGTAAATTTTTACCAACATTTGGAAAATTCGAAACCGTTAAAACAAAAAAAATTACAATTCCTCAAAATATTTCATATTTTTTCTTATTTCGTACTGGTTGGACTGCCGGTGATGTAATTTTTGTCTTGGAAGTGCCATCCCTCATTTCATTTTGAAACCATTTATACGGTATAGTAGGGAAGTATACCTACCTACACTTCAATTTTGTAACTTTTTGGTGCTTCATATTGTAGAAGGGGGCGATACAGAACTATAAAATTTTGGAGACTTATTAAGTAAGCGTTTGAGGGAGGAAAATTGTTGGAAAATTTTTTAAGGGGGTGAGATGGTCGAAATCCACAACTTTTCACCGGGGGGGCTATGGACTTTTTCATTTCTGATGGCCCATTTACGTGATGAGAACTTTCTTTTAACATTTCAATCATGAAAATCAGTCCAGCCGTTCTCTCTAACTTGGTGCCACTGTGAAAAACAATCTTACAGAAATTATAAGGTATATACACAGATTTCTATTTTTCTATTTCTAAATTTAGTGATCTAAATAAGTGGGCTACCTATCAGTATCAATTGATATGTATCGGTAGGTACTTCATGATGTGATGATATACGTATGGATACTTAATTTTTCTTTATCTTTCATATCACTGTTATGAAATAAACTCTTTCCATAGATTTCACGTCAAAAATTAGAAAAAAACAATTTTTTTTTCACTTTTTCATCAGCAGAACTACTTCAACTAGTGAAATTATCGTACTTTTCGTTGATATTTTGTACCATAAAATCATTATTATAAAGTATTCCTCGAAGGACTAAATTCTCTGCAAATATGGTAAATTGGCCATTTGCCCTCCCCCTCTGTGACTGAAACCTACGCAACACGTGTATACAAACTGCTAATTCACTCCCTCATTTATGTGCATCCCCAAGGTTACATAATAAATATACCTTCAAGTAGGAGGGAAGGTGGGGCACCAACCAAATAAAAGTGAGAAAGAAAAAGTCACGATATTCGATAGGGCGCGTACACAAGGCGCTGAACATTTGAAGAAAACTGTATTTCAACCAAAATGAATGTAGAACTTGCGGAGCGGAGGGGGTAGAATTTCCACTGCTGCCGGCCGCCCCATAACACGGATCCGAGAGTAATAATGCCGAAAAGCAATTGTCCACTAGCGTTTGCTTAATGACCCGCGAATACGAAGTTAGTAACCCTAATTTCGAATTGCTGCGCGTACACCACTCCCCCGCACTCATTCGTAAACCATCCCTTTCGTATCTTGGATGTCCGTCCACTCTATCCAAAAACAACTTTTTGAAAAGGTGCTCGTTATTAGGCCGTATACGTAATTTTACTGCACAATTTTCTCGTCGAACAACTGCGCCGACAATATACATATATATGCGACGTAAAAACGCATAATTTTATTGTAAATCCACCCTCGAGTCGATGTACTACCCTACTCACTCCAAGATTCGGTTGGAAAATCTTATTAATAGGTGACAACGAAAAATTATTGACGTATGTGAACCATTCAGGAAAAATGAACTCGTCTTCTCATCCTCAACTAGCCCCAGCCCCCAAAAAAAAGGAAAAAAAAGAAAAAAAAACGAAGTTTCCTAGATGAATAAAAACAGTAAATTGTGACTCAAGTTTGATTCTATCGAAATTTGAACGAAAAATGAACGCTTGTTTAGCAAAAAAATTTATCTTGTTTTTCGAATTTGAGCCACTTCCACCGCCTGTTTCAAATTGAAATATTTTTTTCGAAACACTGAGGAAGAAATTTTTCCTCTAAAACAATTAGGTTACATTTGAATGCCTCTTTATTTCATTTGTTGATTTGTTGTTCGTTGTACTAGCAACATATTAAAGAAGAAAATTCCGAAAATTTTTTACCAAACAAAAGTACGAGAAATTGTATAACAAATAAATAAATAAAAAAAATAATTTCTACTTTCTTTTTTTTTTTTTTAATTGAAAGAAAATAACTGGTGGAAATTTTCTTCATAACATTGACTCGATCATTTCACTTTCGGTGGAATCAAAGTATAGGCTACCTATAGTGATGAGGGGAAATCAAGGACCGCACGAGAAGGAAGAGTGGGGAATACGACATCTGCCCTTGGGCTAAGGTGTAAAAACTGAAAGAGGTGATGACATTTTCTTTTCTTTTTTGCTCTACCACTGACCAAGTGGCTTTTTTTTTTTTTTTTTTTTCTTCGTAAAAATTGCAATTTTTTTGAGTGTGTTGTAAAAATTGTTTGGTTACACCCCCCAACATCGCTTCACGCAGCCTCGGCAGCAATTACGCATAAAACGTAAAATAAATTGTAGATTCCAAAATTTATAGGATATACAATGCTAAAGGAGGCAAAAAAAAAACATTTCTTGTTCTAATATACTTTTACTGTACTTTTTCTTTGTATACTGAATTCGAATCTATGTTTGTAACGAGAATATTGGTTACAAAATAATTAAATACTCGTAAATGTTAAAAGGTTGTATTGAACAAGATATAAAACAGTGAAATACTAAAAAGTAAGTTACGTAAGAATAATAAGTTTAACATAAATGGTAAAGATGAGAGAGAGATAGATAGAATGTACATAGTTACATGAGTTTTTATAGTTAGAAGTTTTGGGAGGAGAATATGGCGATTTCTTGGAGAGTGGAAATGGTAGTGATATGATTGGAGAGTTATGACAATACAAGTTTAGATATTGTCCAATAGGAGTTTAAGGAAATGACATAAATGGTGATTTTGGGTATTTGCAATATCTGCAGAATGGTTTCATAGAAAAGAGTTGTTATGAAAAGTGTATTTATGTTTGTTTATAAACATTGAATGTAGAACAATGAGTCAGTAAAGGCAAGTAAAGACTTGTTTACATGACGTCAATATAATGAGAATTGTTTTAGGTGATTGATATATATGTGAAATATATATATAAGAGAGAAATATTATGAATGATACGAAATTATCATTACAATGTTCAGAATTTTGTACAGCTACTCATCCGAGTGTAGCACGGTGAACCATATACTTATGTTTGAGAGATTAAACTTACTCACCGAGTTTGGTCAAGAAATTCAGCCTGTTTTGAGGAAAAAAAAATTTTTTACCGACAATGTACGCAGAAGGTTATATTATGTATGGTATGTCTATCTCCGGAGTAACAAAATTTTGTTCGTTCAAAACAACTGTCTTACTGAACAGATTTTAATGAAAGTAGGCTCAAAATGTTCTTGACCATCCGGAGAATGTTCTAGGCTATTCATATTTGAAAATTAAAAAATTAGATGGGTATATTTGAAAGTTTAAAGATTGAAAAAATTATTGTCATAAATGTGGGCATATCCACCAATAAGAGCTATAGGTATCAGTCAGATTGACGCAGTCGGTTTTTTGTTGTTTTTTTTTAAATAAAATTAATTGGTGTTCACAGTAATTGTAGGCTGGAAGCCTAAGCTTTATTTTTTTCGTGATGAAATCTGACTGAATGTCATATTATTTTTTCTTCCGCTTTTAATTTTTTTTTTTTGCCCTACCACACCACAATTTTATTAGTTTGTTCTTTGTATTATCAAATTACTCGTATATTCATAAATTCTGAATTTATTTCATGGTATTTGGTTACAAATTTAAGAAAATATTTAAGCCCAAAGCCTAAAGCTTAAGCTTTATTTATTGAGCTTGACAGTAGTCCGCATTATCACCCAGTTTTCTTGCAAACGGCGGTATTAAAATTGACCTCGTGAAAGTGTTGGGGGTGGAGATGATGAAAATTATCCGTTTCACGAGAAAAGAAGTCGATTAGTACCATTTTTTCATTTTGAACTTTTTTTAATGTATAATACATATATGTATCGCCCGGATTAGGCTGAAATTTTTAAAAGAGATAATTCTTATATTGGAGCAGATCCGAAAGAAGTTTTTTGTCTATCAGTTAATTAGTTTCCGAGAAAACTGGAAAACAAAAAATTTCTGGAAAAGTCATTTTTCCAGGATTCTGAGAAAACGAAAAAACGGATGGGGCAGAGATTTTCACGATAAACTTTCCTTACGTTGATGTAAGTTTCTTGGAAGTTTGGTGCTTATTAAGACAGTAGTTTCCGAGAAAACTGAAGAAGAAAAATTTATGGAAAAAATTTTGTGTTCACGGTTTTGAGGGAAAACTACCAAACAGATAGGGCTGAAATTTTTACGAAAGATAACTATTGTATGGAAGAAAGTCTGAAAGAAGTTTGGTGATCATCGGTTCAGCAGTTCTCGAAAAAACTGGAAGCAAAAAATCTCTGGAAAAGTGGTCTTTAGCGATAAAACAGCGGTAGATCGATATTTTTGTTAAAGATATGGTCAATTAGCGACAATTTTTTGTAATTTCTTATCCTGAAACTAGCAATAATATATCGATATATCCATAACTATCCATATAAATATCGATCACTATCGATATAAATATCGAGCAACTGGATTTTCTTGTGAAGCATTACTGCGCTAGAGTATTTTTATTCCTTGAATCATTTATTCTGGTTTCAAAATAAAATTAATTCAAGGACGAAAGACAATTAATTAATGGAGACGAAACAAAACAACATTTAAATAAACAAAATTTGTTGTAGAAAAATCAAAAATGATTGAAAGAAAATAATAAAAATTAATTAGAACGATCGCAATAATCCCTTTAAAATTTCTCCACCAAAATCTGCAGGAATTATCAAAGCCGGCGCTAATTTAAAAGTTTTGCAATAAAATAATATGAAATTGGCATATTTACAAGTCTACGATCATGACAGAGGAACCGAGTTCCAACTTCAGTAATTCCAGAAGAATTTGCTGGAGAAATTTTAAAAGAGTTATTTTTCCGAGTTCTACCTGGAAAAATCGAACAGTCTATTTGTAAAAAGGGCTAAAATTACCACTCTTTTTTCCGTATCGAACAGATGATAGATGAAAAACATATTCATAACAATGGAGGTAATCAGTGCGGTTAGTCGGGAGGTGAAAAAAATTTCGAAATTTTCAAATGGGTATATTGTAAACTGAAAAACCAGAAAATTTGCTGCAAATCGTCGTTAACGAAACCGCTAAAGATGGCGTAAATGGCGTAAAGACGACGTTCTACAAAATTTTGGAAGCTCAGTTTCCCGTATAGGAAGGAGAGGGTTGTTCGAAACGGATAGTGCGGAAACGAAAATTAGCGTATTATTGAGGCCGTTAGAACGTAGAAAATCGACAAATTCCATATAATGTCGAATAAACGGTTGTTTAAATGGCCCAGCAAGGGTCTGGGGGATCGGTCACCTTCTAATATCGTAAGAAAAAGGGTCAATATGGAAGTAATTAGTGACCAGCGGCTATTGCTACTATCGTCGCTGCTGGTGCTGGTGTTGCTGTCGCCGTCGTCGTCGTTCCAGCAAACCCCCGCCGTAAGGGGTTATTTTTCGGTCGACAATTAACGGCCATTAGTTTAATTTCGGAGGATGGAGCGCAAACTACTGTGTTTCGTATATGTATAGGCGACCGAAGAGACCTATAACCTGAAGTCCGTCGGTAATTAGCAAAGAATATTGACTGAAGGAAATGGCGGCGGCGGCGGCGGTGGCGGCGGCGGATACGCACGCTGGACCCGGCGACGTGAAATTTCGGCACGTTTTATGAGGGGCAAGTGTTCTCAAAATATGGGTTCGTTAGAATATTATGTTTCGATTCAAATCCGTCTTTGAAACGATTATAAGGTCCAGGTTGTTCAGACTATTCGGTATTAGTATACTTAGCCAAGGAATTCGCGAGTAAAATATTGCGAACAGTAATTTACTTTCGAAGAATTCTCTTTGAGAAAAAGATCCTCCTCATAAAATGTCTTCTAAAAACAAAAAACTCGTACGCAGCAGTAGCTCCGTTAGAAAAAGTAGGTTTTCGAAAAATGTAAAATTAAATATTCACTAAAAATAGTTATAATAAATATTTATTCCGAATTACGTTCCTGTTTGTCCAAAATTAGGCGTTTTATAGGCGAAATAAAAACAAAAATAGTGTTACAGGAAGTACTGTGCGACCGTTCAGCACCAAAATTTATAGCAAGATATAATATTTTTTACAAACTTCGTAGCTATTGATCGAAAACTAATAATTTTATAGTCAAAACAAAAACGAAAATAGCTATACCGGAAGAACCGTACGGCCGATCCGCACCAAAATTTATTGAAAAATATAATATATCATAGTGTTATCAAATGATATTGGCACCTAAATCTCTTATTCATGAATGGGTGGAGCTGAGTGATCTATAGATGTTGAGGAATCAAACCAATTATTAAAACTCATGAATGAATAAACTGAATATATTTGAAACGTGAATTCTTGATGAGACTTCAAATGTGTAATGAATTCTTTTGAATACCTCAAACATATATGAGCTATATAGTAGCTGTTTGCTCTAAGTGATACTGACACTGCCAGGTTTGCTTGGTCAACTTGCTATGAATAGCTAATCTCTTTATACTATAGAATACTTTTTCACTGTTTCTCTCACTCTCTCCCTCTTTCTGTCATTCTCTTATCCAGCCAACACATCTCCACATCTCCCACACCTTCACCCTCTCACTTTCAGTTTCTCTTTGTCCCTGTAAGAAGTTCACTTATCTAATATTCTTCTATAATTACATCTCTAATCTCTCTTACAATCTAACAAAAAGGAAAAAAATAATTATAATTATGTCGAAATTAATGATCTACGATATTAGAATCCTCTGGAATTACAGAAGTCAGTTTTTGTCCAGCACGAAAAATAAATTATCACTGATACAACTTTTGAATTCGGATGTGAGAAGTTACCGCATGTTTAGCGGTTTTTTTTTTTTTTTTGTTACCCAGCTATCTCTATTAGAAATGAAGTACTCCTTCAATGAACAGGGATTTTTTGATGAAAATTTTTTTTATTATTCAAAAAAAAGTTCTTTACCACTCTGTAACTCAACCTATGACATAAAAAATTATGATGGGGATTGAATATTTTTCTCACCAATTTAAGAAACCGATACCATAATATTAACATGCAGACTTTTGTTTCATATTATTATTTTCCTTTTAAAACCACTTATTTGACTGGGTTATAGGCACATGTACATGTATAGGCTGTGATACACTGTGCAATAATTCTATTATTGATTTTGAATTTAGTAACTTTTAATAGGCCCATATCTCAAGAAGGGGTAATGTAAAGGCATGAAATTTTGAGGGCATACTAATACCATTGAGTACAATACGTTTTTGTGGAAAAAACTTCAAAACCTTATTTTGGGGAGTAAGAGGAAGTCGAAATCTACAAATTTTCTCCCAAGGAAGCTACAGATCTCGGAATTAGTTTAAAACTTTCCTCAGCTTAATCTGTTATGTGCTTCTGTAGTTATGAACATACATATAATTATACAAATATACAAACATTCACATTAATATAATAATATATGGATGATACGTTTGTCAATATAGCAACAAAATGTAACGTCATCACTAAAGGTACCAACCAATACTTTATGTATGTCTGCGACACTCAATAGTTTGTTGTCTAGAAATTCTGTTAACAGAGACCACTTTTTGTTTGATACACTCCACCACGGACAAATACTTGTTGTCTTATATGTAAAAGTTAACTCCAGGAAATTTACTATTCAGACTATTTTGAAATCGAAGTTTTTAATTACTGGTGACCTAAATTAAGCAGTAAGTTTCACATTGAAATAGTAAAATAAAATCAAGAAAAAAGGGTTCTCCAGTCACAATTTCGCTCACGGGGCGAGGGGGGAGAAAAAATAAAATTCTTCTGTGAAATATATTGTGACGCGTCAATGATGCTTCTTATATTGTGAAATGGAGACAGTTTATAAATGGGCTACAGAATATGCTGTTTCGATATAGAAGCTCCGACAAAGGACGTCCAGTTTTTACTGGAGACGAGGGAGGATTGCGTGAACAACGATCAGCGAAGAAAGTATTTTTTGTATTCGAAACGATCGAAAACCATCGTGTCACCCTTATATACGATGACTTGCGAACGTTGTTTTGTCATTGACTTGTACCCTGATTCCCCCCCCCCCCACAAAAACCAGCATACATTCGTAAAGATAGATTATAAGGTGTAAAAGCCAGACACAAACACTCACCTGTCGTCGAATCAATACCACCTTCAAATTCCATTCCAATCGACTGAAAACCTCATGTTTCCCCACGAAAAAGCCTATTTCACAACACGTAAATAGGCATTCAGTAAGTACGTTATTTGAAAATCATTCGTGAATATCGTATGCCTCTGTTTAGGAAACATTGACCTGTAGATGCAGCGGCAGTAGCAGCAGCATTAACGATATGTACCTTCTAAATTAACCCCTTTAGAAATGTATTAAAGTTTCGGACATCGGTTACCGCCCGCGCACCCCATTTTGTAACACATTAACTTTCTGACCACCCTATGAAGCGTAAACCCCTTCCTTTTTTACATGCTGAGACCAGTCCCCCTAACCCTTCTGCGTACAGCCGTACGCGTCCAGTCAAAGGTTACAAACAAAGTCGCCTACTGCGACTTTTTACCGCAAACATAATACCTTTTTCCTTTTCATTACGACTTATATAGGTAGTTAGGCGGTGTAGCCGTCGTATACCCCCACAACGAGGAAGAAAAGGGTGGTAAAAGGGTGCCGAAAAGAAGGCGGAGTAGGCGGGAGAGGGTGGCTAAGGTCTTTTAAGGTTGGCGTGAAAGCTTTATTGAAAAACAATAACCTCAATTATTCACGTTGGCCAACCCCGACGATTTTAACCCGTTTAATCCGTTTAAATTATTTTCTTCGAACGGTGGTCAGCGCCAAACCTTTATTTACGTGCGTGTGTGTGCGCGCATGTACGTGCGTGTGTGTACGCGAGCGTATGTATGTGTTCGTGTGTCCGTGTGTTATATAACTTTTACTGTCGCCGGTAGTCTAGATACGTTAAATATACACCGCAGAAAATAGCGTTTTATCGTGAATGTGCGACTTCGGCGGCCTTTTCATTTTCTTTTTCTCCAATTTTTACTTTTTCTTTTCTTCCATCGTCACTTTTTTTCTTCTTTTTTTTCGCTCCTTCTCTTCCGCACTTTTCTTTTTAGCGCTCCCCAATTAGTCTGACGAAGCGTTTATGTAAAACTCGTAATTTACTCGTAGCTGCGAGGGTGTTGGGAAAAGAGAATGATGTGACAGAGGTGGTGTAGAAGGGAGAGGGAAAATGAAAAACAATACGTTCACGAATATATGGAAGAAAAGAGCCAGAGAAAAATAAAAACGAGACGTTGAAAGGAAAAGAAAAAGCCACTTAACAAGAATTGTGTTGTTGTTTTTTGTTGCTTTCTTTTTCTTTTCTTTTTTTTTGTGTGCGTGTATATAGGCTCCTAATATTGTTGTTGTTGTTTGAAGATAATAAAAATCCGATGAAATGCTATATGTGTAGTAGGTGTGTATATATATATATGTAAGTCTGTAGACGAATGAAACACGAAATTTGAATTGAAAATGTACGACAGTTTAATTTAGAAAAACACTTGACAAATTATTTCAAATTTTCATGAAATTATTTCGGTACTACAGACGATTGTGTACAACAAGACGAATAAAATATAAAATGAAGTAAGCTGGATACGAACCAAAGCAATCGAGTACAGTTTATAAAATTCGACAAGCTCTAACACAGGCTGACCGGGCTGATAATTACAGGTCCGATGTATGAAGTACAAAGCTTATTTGAAATACATTGTGTTGGAATCGAGTGTGTAACGTGAACATGCATAAAGATAAGCTGACATAAATGCTGCATTATAAAATACACAGAGGTGTGTGTATTTTACATCCCCACACCGAGATGACCCTAGGGACAAAACGGAAACATTTTAGAAACATGAAATATATTCGACTCTCGTTTCTGAAAGCCAGCCTCAACCTCGTATAGGACGTTAGACAGTTTTCTTAAAATTTTGAAGGGACCTGTTCTAATTTCATCCAATTTGTTACGGTTGAGTGAGTTGCCATGAAGAACATAGACGAATTGACCAATTTTGAAATCTGGCTCTTTTTTATGACGGTCAAAACGCTTTTTGTTAGCCAAATGGTTTCTTTGCGAATTCACAAAGGCCGAAAGTCGGTCCTTATTGAGGTCAAAATGATCAAAAGGTAAATTCCTCAGGAGAGGAGGTTTTACACCATTCATAAGGTAATTTGGAGAGTACTTTGTTGCTGTGTGAACAGTATCATTGTACTCTTGAACGCACTTTTCGAAAAGTTTGGGCCAAGGCCTCTTTTTGTTTTCTAAATTTTCATTAATTTTGCATCTTAGCCTATTTGCAAGTGTTTGGTTGAGGCGTTCATTCAACCCATTAGAGAATGGACAATCTACAGCAGTAAAATATAATTTTACGTTATTGTCGGCTAAAAACTTTTTGAAAGTTCCTGAATTTAACCCTGTATATTGATCTGCTAGTAGATGCTTTACGTTATGTCCATCCTTTATTACCAAATTCAAAAGCTTAATAAAGTCAGTGGCCATCTGAGTTTTGGACGTAATTGCATACGCATACCGAGTGAAATGATCAACCAAAAGGTGGATGTATCTTTTGGGTGAATTATTTCTAGAGAAACCACCAATAGTATCAACTGACATATATTCAAAAGGCTTCGTGGCCGGTCCCAAATGGGACATTGGTCCAAATGTCGGTGAAAGACGCGTTTTATTTTTAATACACACGGAGCATTTTTGAACCAAATTTTGAATAAATTTTCGTAAGTTTACGTTATGAAAATATGGCAATAAAGATAGCTCCATTTGCTTGATGCCAGTATGGCCATCATGAGAGTGGACCTTTTTTACTAATTCTTTAGTGAATTCGTCAGAAATGATAATTTTTTTAGAATCTTTATGGTTGGTAAACAGGAGGCTATTGTTATCAGAGCCATTATTTACGTTAATTTTTTGTGTGAGTCTGTCTAAAGCTACAGATTTTTGGTCACATAATAAGTCCTCCATTCTCAAAATATTTACAACTTTAAGCTCAGAGGAAGCTTCATGACTCTCGAGCACTGGATTGCGACTAAGACAATCCGCTTCCAAATTTGCTTTTCCTGGCTGATAGGTTACTTTATAGTTAAATTGCGATATAGACAAAATTAATTCCCGAAGTTCTTCATCAAACTGTGTGTTAATTTGCATTTTTTCCAAAGGTTTGTGATCAGTGATAACCTCGAAACTGATACACTCAAGTTTATATCGCCAATAATTTAGAGCCTCCTTGATAGCCAGACACTCAAGGAAAAGGGCTTTTCTCTTTTTTTGTGCTTCATTGAGCTTTTTGGAAAAGTAAGCGACGGGTTTAAAAGTTCCGTCTTCCTGCTTTTGTTTCGGAACTGCACCGATGCCTTCCACACTAGCATCTGTGTAGACTTTAGTTTCCCTAGTTGGATTGAAAATTGCCAAGCAAGGTTCGCTACAAAGGCAGTCTTTAACAAAATCAAAGCTTTTTTGACATTTATCATTCCACCGAAAAGGTACATTTTTCTTTAAAAGATTATGAAGTGGTGCCAGTACCATGGCAGAATTTTGAATATAGGAATGATAAAAATTAACTTTCCCTAAAAATTGCCTAACATTTTTTTGATTCTTGGGGACAGGAAACTCGCGAACGGGGAGTACATTGTCGAAAATCGGACGAGTGAGATTATTCTCAATTTCATGACCTAGATACTTGACTTTATTTTTTTGCAAAATTGCACTTGCTCAAGCTAAGCCGAAATCCCTCTCTAAAAACAGCGTCCATTACCTTCTCTAAATGCAACAAGTGCTCATTAAAAGATTTAGAAAAAACCAAAATGTCATCAATATAGTTAACTGAAAAATTGTCTAGGTCATTTCGTTTTAGAACATTACGCAAAACCCTTTGAAAAATTGCTGGCGAGGTTTTCAGACCAAAAGGTAGACATCTCCAGTCATAGTGCCCTGTCTGAGTGACAAAAGCAGTCTTATAACGGTCTTTCTGCCTAAGGGGAACTGACCAAAAAGCACTATTGATGTCGAGAACTGAAAACCACTGGCAGTCTCTGACCTTTCCTATCAGATCACCTATAAGAGGGAAAGGCTGACTTTCAGGCACAACTATCTTATTGAGTGCGGAATAATCTATACAAAGACGGTTCTTTTTATGGGTGCCATCAGATTGTTTCTTATTGGCCAACGTGACTGGAGCTGCAAAGGGTGATGTTGACTCTTGAATGAGACCTGCCTTAAATAAAGCTGACACTTGGTCCTCAATTTCACGTTGGTCGACAATATTACACCTATAAGGTTTTCTATAGATAAACCTATGTTCCGAAAGTTTCACAGCAGCTTCATGATCAACAACTTTTCCAACGTCGAACTTATCTTTGGCAAATGCATGGTTAAAACGCTTAATTACATCTGACACTAACTGCTGCTGTGTAGCACCCAAATGACCTAAGTCTGCCATCAACTGAACCGAATTGACACAAAATAAATTACGAAGTTGATGTCTATTACTTTTGAAAAATTGACGAGGTGACCTATAATAGGCCTGAGAAATTATTAAGTTTTCATCTTGACGCAATTTAAACGCCTTAATTAAATCTAAACCAATAATAAAATCATGATTGCTTTTCTCGAGCACGAAAACATAAACAAACTTGAAAATATTGAAAATTTTTACTCTAATTTTTGCAATACCTAATATTCGGCCGTATCCGCTGACCATTTGATAACGAGAATTTGTAAGTTTCAAGTAATTAACATGCAATTTGTCCAAAAATTGAGGACTGACAGACGAAATATTTGACCCACTGTCATAGGTTCCTAATGACTCAGTGTTATTCACATTTACTTTTACTTTAATCAGCGGCGGCACTACTAGTTTTTTTGTACATCATCGTCAGAAGGAGATGATGAATCAAATTCCAAATTATTGACAGCTTTTTGTGTGGCATCTTTTTCTTTGTGCCAACAATTGGCCTCAGAGTGACGACGATTAGGATAACCTTTAGATGCACAATAAGCACAAAATTTTACACTATTGGAGTTTGAATTAAAATTACCAGAATTCTTCCCTGAATTTACGTTATTATTTCTATTATTAAAACCATGGGAAGAGGAGAGTGAAGGTTGTTTAAAATTGTTAGATTTTACGTTATAAATGTCAGGAAATTTGCCTTTACTCTCATATTTTAAAAGTTTCTTTTTTAATAAATCAAGCGAAGTAATAGAATTCTTATTCAAAGATTTCACTATCTGTGATGGCAGACCACTAACAATTAACGATACAATGACCAACCTTGGAAAATCCTGACTGGTTTCGAGCAAAGCTTTCTCTTTTTTAATGACATACTCCATCAAAGAGCCGCCCATGTATTTGAAATTGATAGCATACACGATTGGAGCAAAAGAGGTGTCCCCAAAATTGGCTATCAGCTCTTTCTTCCAGGCAGGCCATGTAGAGTCAGCAGGGAGATTTTCTTGGGTCACCATAAACCAATCATTCAGGTTCTGATCAAGACATGACTTCAGCACCTCAATTTGGAGACGACCTTTGACCTTGAATCGATCTAATTCTCGTTCAAACCGTTCACACCAGGATTCGGCGTTGCGATTTTTGGCAGAAAATTTTTCCAGCAGGATATGACGTAGAATCTCTTTGAGTGAATACTCCTTGGAAGACACGATTTTCTCCAAAGAAGTAATCATTTGAGTCATCTGCGGGTTGGGTGGTGGAGGATCAGTTGTAGAAACAACAGCATTAAACGACACCTCCGGAAGCATATAATCTTTGTACTGGAAATTGTCAGCATCATCAACATACAGCTTGAAGATTTCAGGAGGCAAAACTACATTGACATTCCTATAGCTGTTACGTGACTTTAGAGCAGCAATTCCATTTTTGATTGACGAAATCTTAATCAACTCTGGGTGGGTGGAGGTTGCTTGATAGTCAGCAGGAAAACCATACCACTCATCACTATTTGCAAACCGAACTCGACGAATCAATACC
This sequence comes from Ericerus pela, assembly GCA_011428145.1. Taxonomy (NCBI): domain Eukaryota; kingdom Metazoa; phylum Arthropoda; class Insecta; order Hemiptera; family Coccidae; genus Ericerus; species Ericerus pela. Next base: position 951,343 of record WOFM01000528.1, read on the forward strand.
ACATTCGATTTTGAATCCGCACCAGCACTCATGAACAAATAAAATTGCAATTTAGCAGACGACATTGCAAAAGAAAATTACAACACAAAAGTTCAAGGTAAAAAATTTTTTTTTTTTTTTTTTTTTTTTTTTTTTTTTTTTTTTTTAAATCTCGAAAACACGAACTAATTCTGTATAAACGAGCGAAAGAAAATTTGAAATGTAAGTCTGTAGACGAATGAAACACGAAATTTGAATTGAAAATGTACGACAGTTTAATTTAGAAAAACACTTGACAAATTATTTCAAATTTTCATGAAATTATTTCGGTACTACAGACGATTGTGTACAACAAGACGAATAAAATATAAAATGAAGTAAGCTGGATACGAACCAAAGCAATCGAGTACAGTTTATAAAATTCGACAAGCTCTAACACAGGCTGACCGGGCTGATAATTACAGGTCCGATGTATGAAGTACAAAGCTTATTTGAAATACATTGTGTTGGAATCGAGTGTGTAACGTGAACATGCATAAAGATAAGCTGACATAAATGCTGCATTATAAAATACACAGAGGTGTGTGTATTTTACATATATATATATATATATATGTTTTTCGAATGAGATTTTCTTACTAATGAGAGAAATTGGCCACAGGGCTTCTTATGTACTGTATATATGTACGTGTACTTCATTTTATATACGATAGGGTAGCCTTTTTTCCTATTCTTTTTAACGACAACAACGTGTACTTGCCTCTTTGTCACGTATTTGTTGTAAATTTCCTAAAAATCATATCGTACAGACACGCAAACACAAACATCATCTTTTGCTATCAACATGAGAACAAAAATGTTGAAGTTTTTTTTTTTTTTTTTGTGATAAGTACATGTGTGTTTGTTTCGTCGAACATGCTTATAAATTAATTCAGCAATGGGGACAGGTGTGGAATAGGTGTGCGTATATTTGTTAACTTGGATGAGAATTTCTGTCTAGATTAAATTATTGGTAAGATGGAGAGTAATATCCTGTATTTCGGGCATTACAAATGTAGACAAAAGAAGGATAGCAAATCTGCTAGTGGAAGGTGAATTTTATCTGCAACATATTTTCCTTACTTTTTTCAAATCATAGACCTACATTTTGCAAAGGAAAATCGATAAACATCACAAGTTCCATCAAAATACCACTCAAGAGGGTCGTATCCTTTGGTGACAATCTTGACAGCAGACCCAAAATTTGTTGATCTCAATCGTTACCATTACAACGCATTTCTAGTATGTATACCTAGTCGGCCACGGCAAATCGTGTCTAGGGTTGGAAATTTTTCAATCCACTGATCAACTCTAAGTGCCGAATGTAAGTATGATACTTCAGTAATTCTTACATTTTTTCCAAATCAATTGTATCGTTGTAATTTGAAGAATATGGTGACGAATTTGTACGAAATAAAACACATATTTTAGGAGCTGACAAATAATATATTTACAGCTCCAAGGTGGGGAAAACCTGAAGGCATAAAACCCCACCTGCTGTGCATTTACTTTATAGATATGTTTATTATATAGTATGAATATAAAAACAACTAAATTATTAAACACTTTCTCTCTAATTCACTCTACACCAAACATACCTACGAATAACCAAACTCGACTATATTGCATCATTACACTATAGTGAACAAGCGTCTAGGGACACCGTAGGGTAAATTTTTTCGGGTGGTTTCGGAATTGTTCGGAACATTTTGTTTGACTTAGTTTTCAAAGTTATTTTGTGTTTTTATTAAAATTTGAAATTATTTAGAATTTTTGTAAAAAAAACTATTTATTTATAGATGCTGTATTTTTTTTAATATATTTTTTTAAAGCAAGAATCTGAAAAATTTTTAAGTTGTGAATAAAAAACACTGAATGACACTGTAAAGAAGAACGAAGTGTCGTATTCATGAGAACATGTTCGAATAAACTACCAGAAAAACTTCATTTATCCTTTGAAAATATTAAAAAAAAAAATCGGAGTCAACTTTATTTATTCAATTTAACATGAATGCAAAGAAAACGAAACAGAAAAGAACATTACTTATTTTCTAAATGACGATCGTATGCACAGGAAGTATTGTAAGAAAAACAGCATAGAAAACATTAGATTTTACTTCGATGTTTTTGAATTTTTTTTTACACTGGTAGGCCTATTAATGGAATGAATGTTTTCAATGTGCCTGAGTACATGATGTTTTTTACCAAAAGAAGTTTGACATAGGTCGCAGATGAATTGCAATTTGCAATTCATATTTAAAAACATCAAAAATTAAACAATTAGGTAACCCATTTTCCAACTACCATTATTGTCAATAAACTAACAAACAAAACAAACGAAAATCCCAAGTTGAACGAAGTGTTCCGACCAATTCCGAAACTACCTGAAAAAATTTTACCCTACAGTGTCCCTAGACCCTTGTCTATAGTGATGATAAATCACAGTGTTGCCATTGGGGAAAACCAAATATGAACAAATCCATATTCAATATAATTATTTAAACATTAACTTCGTTAAGATAAGTATTTTTCAAGTCACTATTGATACTTAAGTATCATTTTTGCATTCAGGCCTAAGTGAATGTCTAACTTAATATAGAATAAATAATTATCGACAAATTGTAATTGCAAATTGGTCGTGATTAAAGCATAAATTAATTTGTCCTGTACTTACTTCGATAATTGCAACTATTCAGTCATCAATTGGGTACATCCAGGAATTAAAGGTTGAAGATGCATGAAAATTTGCTAATCATGACTAGAGTACGGATTTTTCAGCATTATTAAAGTTAAAATTTGGCAATGAAAACTGTATTTTCGGAATTATTTGGCGAAAATGAAAATGAAACATTTAAACAATGAAAATAGCGTCAAAAAACTTCAAATTTCAATTTTTTTCTCAAATTCTCAAATTTTCTGTATGAAAATGACGTATTTTTCAACAAGAAACTCAATGAACTCCTTCCTAGGGCTGTAGCTTCATTTCCTCAAAAGTTATGGAGCTTTTTCTGAAAACTCAATTTTTGCTTTAAATTTTGCTCAATATTCTGCATTCAAATAGCTCTAACTTCGCAATGGAAAAAAAATTCAATTATTTGGAAACATTGTCGGATAACTCAAAAGATCATCTATCGCTCATTAACAGGATTCATGCCTCCTGCAATTTGATTTTTTCTCTTCTACAGACAATGAAAATAGCATTTAAAAACTTAAAATTACAGTTTTTTCTCCAAATCTACAGTTTTTTTTAGAAAATAGGCGTTTTTGGCAATTTTTTGGCAGTTACGTCTTTTTTGGTATTTTTTGACAAAACAAAATTTTTTACCCAGCCCCTCAACCTATGAAAAGAACTTCAATTTTATTTCCAAGCCATTGCCCTTTAAAGAAATGATTCGACAAATGCCAGAGAATCCGCACCATGTAGTCATGACTATACTTTGGTCCTGATTATTATTAATATTTAATCATAATTTGAAAACCTGATCCAATTCAACCAAGATTCTGGGATAACTGATGTGTAAGCCTACTTGTTTAGCCAAGAATATGAAAAGTCAGTTGTAGGCCACTAAAACGAGTGATAAAATTTTTTCAGGTGTAGGTAGTTTGGTATTTGTTTTAGCCTTGGGGGATTTGATACCCAAAAACCCTCAATGAATCAGCCCTGATGCCCTTTTTAAACATTTACTTAAAAATTGCTAGTTATTTCAAAATTTGGGTTTTTGTGGATCCTCTAAAAAATTCCGGGCCCGATACCTCTCATACCCTTTCTCCCCTTTCTGAGGCCCTAAGTTAAATTAGATGAGACTACCTGAAGTGCAAAAAGTGTGGTGTTTTATTATATTAATTTTATTACTTTTGTTATAACACTGACAAATCGTAGCAATATTATTGACTTTAAAAACTATTACTGGTTCACCTGTAGTGGGCTAATAGTTCCTTAACAATATAAATTGGTTTAATGTCCAAGGGACAACAAAATAGACGATGATCTCTCACGCAAGTCAGAGCTCATACTACCGCAACTACCTCAGCATCAGTGTCTATTAACCACTCCTGCACATTGCGTTGTGCGCAGGAGGGTCGGGGCGGAGCCCACAACACTGGGAGTGGTGTACCAAGAAGGGGCCTTCAGAGGTCCCTTCAAAAAAAAGGATTGTTTGAAAACTCCGATTAAACGTTCATACGGGGCACCATACCAAGATGCTTTAGGTGGAGTAAAATGCCACTCAATGCCTTTTTCATTTATTCGGAATTAAAGGTAGACCAAAATTTTGGCAAATACGTAGAGATGAGATGGAATTGGGCAGCGTTATCCGACAAAAATAACTTAGGTGTCCCACAATCAGCGAAGAACGTGATAAACGCTGTCCATATTTTGCCTGTAGTTAGAGACAAAACCGAAATAAAATATACTGCCCTAGTTGAAAGGCAAGTAAATATAAGTATCCATTTCTTTTTAACAGGTGAAGTCAGAGCTTTCATCTGTCTTTTCTTTTTAGGTAGGAACTCATCAAAAACTTGAAAAGGACCAAAAATATCCACACCCGTGTAGGTTAATGGGTGTGTAAATGGTACTAAATGAAAGTCTGGCATTGCCGAATGGGTCGGTTGATGGTAAGGCTTATTGTTAGACCTTTTACATTCCATACAAGAATTTTTCAATACTTTAGGAAGTAATTTAGATGCACGGGGTACAAAATAGTTTCGTTGAAACAAAGCTATCGTAAACTTAGGTCCAGCATGACTATTATTCAAATGCGTTTCAAGCAAAATTAACTTAGTCATGTGGGAATCAGGGTGCAAAAGGGTTGGTGATAGAATATCATCCGTATGAGGCCATTTTGCAATATAGTTCCATAACCGGAGCAAACCTGATTCATCAAGTTCAATATGAAATTTTTGATAGGTCACAAAACTCTGTGGCCCTAATTTTTCCAACACATCAAAGAGTTCTTTGAAATGTTTCTTTTGATCAGAATAGATGAAAGCCATCAATCCGAATTGAAAGATTTTGGGTAACACGGCGTAAGGTACTACAGACCGCGTTCTATGTAGTATTTTTGCACAAAAACGTCGTATAGCAAAAAGGCACATATAGAATGTCTTTATAAGGTTATTAAGTGAATTAAATTTTTCGATTTGAATATTGAAAGGTGAATTTAAAAGTGGATGTATAAAGCTCAACCACGGAGTTTTATAATAAGGATTGTCCTTTGGAGGGCCTGCAGGAGGTGCCTTCAAAGTCAGTTTTATTACAACAAATAGGGTCTTGACTACGATCTGTGTCAGCTGGACAAACTGGCACTTGTAGTTTACAAGCATTCGATTTAGGTTCTAAAAGGAATGTAGGACATCATTTTTTACAAGAGTTCTCAATTCTTCTCATCTTCGCAGTGCGATGATTATCAAAAATCGAATCTGAGCTCTCACAAAAAGTTTCAGAAAATTTTTTCAAATTTCCCAAAGATTGTCGTAAAGTACAGAAAACTGGCGTAGAAATTTCTTCCTGCTTCAAATCTGGTCACGATTCTATAATATGGAGATCAGTCGGTGGCCAGGATTGGTAGTCTGAATATAACCAGGCTGGACCTGTCCACCAAAGAGATTGAAGCATGTCTTTGACATTGGCTCCTCTAGATCCTATATCAGCGGGATTATCTGCTGATGGCACATAACGATATTGAACATTAGGGATGTTTTTTATTTCATTGACCCTATTAGAAACAAACTGGGGTTGAGTTTTACATTCTGTCAACCAAGTTAGAACACACTTACTGTCCGACCATAAAAAAGTTGGGCAGTTGTTCAAGTCCATGGGTTTACGAGCAGTTTGTATAGCACGTGCACCGATGAGTGCTGTGATCAACTCCAATTTTGGAATAGTAATTGATTTCATAGGCATGACTCTCATCTTGCCTATGAGGTAATGTAGCGATGCTGTACCAGACTCCGCGTTCTTAAAACGTAGATAAGCAGCCATCGCATAGGCAGTTTGTGAAGCATCTACAAAGACATGGGGCTCGCAATTGTTTGGATTATAAGTTCCACGGTAGATTTGCCTCGGAAAACAATAATTTGTAGTTTGGTGAAGGTCTTCATAAGTACCGTAGCTAACTTTTGAAGCTGCGGTGAAATAGGTTCGTCCCATTTATAATTTTCTAACCATAGGTGTTTGATAAACATCCTTGATGGTCTAAAGGCTGGTGTGAACCAACCCATGAGGTCATAAAAAGAAGACATTGCTTGTAAAAATGAGCGTTTAGACCAAATTGTTGTTTGAGTAGTTACTGGGGGCATATACACAATGTCCTTTACCATATCCCAAACAAGGCCTAAAACTTTTATAATTGGCTTATCTAGAGCTTTCGAAAGTTCGAAGTCTTTTTTCAAGGCTTCATCATTTGTGCCCCATTGAGCGAGTTCCATGGAAATGGCATCTATTATGTCATTAGAACGCTTATAAAGTTGTAAACCTTCCTCGTATGTAGGGAGGAAAGTGACTAGATTATCAACATAAATGTGATCTGCAAACTTTTTACTGAATTCAGGATCAACTTGTTGGTAATGATGTAATAAAATCGCTGCTAACAAAAAAGGAGCAGTGATAATTCTGAAGGGTACTCTTTGGAATCTATAAATAATTATATTATCTCTGGACAAAGGTTTAAAAGGATCCTTTACCCAGATAAAATGACATATATCCCTATCATCGGGGTGAAGTTGAATCTGATGAAAAGCTTTACAAATGTCGGCAATAATGCCGATTTTATCTTTTTGAAAAGTCATCAAAATCTTCAACAAATCTGGTAATAGGTTTGAGCCTTTGAACATACAGTCATTTAACGAATGGCTGCTATTTTTAGGTTTGGTGGATCCATCGAAAACTACTCGGAGTGGAGTGCTCTTAGTTAAGTCCAAGATGCCTTTGTGGGGCATATAATGGATTAACTCAGGCTTACTTCGAGGATCCACTTTCTCAATCATTTGTAACTCAATGAGAGTTTCAAAATATAGGGTATACTTTTCGAAGAGTTCTTGAGATTGTCGTAACTTTGGCAATTGATGTTCAAGTCTCTTAATCGAAAGATTAAAATGATCCTCCTAAGGTGGGGGATAGTTTTTATATAACCACCGAATCTGATATCTGTTGTTAACTAATTTAACATTTTTGTAAAACAATTGTAAAGCTTCAGCCTCAGTTTCAACTTAACTGAAATTATGAGACTCTATACCTAATACATCGAGCCTCCAAAGATTTTCAACAGTTTGTGGTGATGTCAAGAATACTGGCATAAAAAGGTCACTTTCATCAGATGGGACTAAAACTCCACCTAACATACGGCCAAATGGCGTATGAATTAGCCACGTTCTTGACGAAATTGTACGAACACTCTTCACGAAAGACCACATAAGATCGTTACCTACTAAAAGGTCAATCGTATGCTCCTGAGGAAGTGTCAAAAAATTAATATTTTTACATTGTGGAAACAATGCTTTAAAAGTTTTAATATTTGGTTGTTTTAAATTATGCGGAATACTACTTAAAGTACTTGCTTTAATAGGTATCTTTGTTCCGTCAGGGAGCAGAAGATCAAAATGAACCAAGTAAGATGTAATCTTGCTTGTATTTAAATTTTCCACACCCATAAGCGTTAAAATTTCTTTACCAGAAGGTTTAAGCTTAAGATCGTGAAACGCGTATCTTTGCACAATATATGTGCGATGACTGCCGCTATTGAAAAATCCACAAATTTTTATGGGTTTATCTAAATTTGGAGAATGAGCATACAATTCAAAGCCTAAAAAGAAAGACTCTGTATAATTAATCGTATTGAAATTAATCGACTCACTGTTTTGAGGTAGGCCTTGGCGCTGCTCCTCCGTCAATTCAAGCGTCACGTTTGGGTGGCAACTCGATTTATTCATCATCTCATGAAACAGGGGAGGATTTTGAGAAATTGATGTTGAATTGTGAGATTCTTCAATATTTGAAGGATTTGATTCAGTCTTACTTTTGTAAGGTGAAGATGCGGCCTTTCAGTCCCCCAGTGCTTCTACCCAGGCTTGGGCCTTCGCAATGTTCAGTGGGTATGGAGCATTGGGGCAAAGATTTGTGTGGTGTTCTGCCGACAGGCACCTGAACCATTGGCAGCACTTTGGCGGGGGCATGGGACAAGTCCCATACTCATGCGGAGTTCCACACTTGAAGCATAAATTGCGTACTTGATACGCTTTGGTGCGGGCCTGTAACGTGTTGTACCGAGGATGACAACAAAAATGAGACCAGTGACGCCCATTCAGACAGAATATACAGTCTGAATTGGGGTACAGGTCCATCTTCATTATCGTCTTTGGTAACGGACGTTACTGGTGAGGTGTCCTAGGAGGCGGGGCATCCTGATGTTGATGACATTGACTCTGGTCCGGAACCTCTGGGCCAGATTTCAACAAACCTGCAACAAAAAATGATTTAGCATTTCTCGTCGGCCTATTGGTCCATTTCTTGCTTTTTTGATTTCTGGGATTGGGTTTAGCCTTTCCTCTTGAAAAAGTTCTTGTATTTTCTTTGGTAACAGAAGGTACAGAAAAAAGTTGATTGCCTTTAGGCTTATTACGTTTGTTAAAATTATGATTGTTGGCTTTTTCAGTTCCGGGAGTTTGTTCTTGAGATTTATTCGTTGGATTGACTTTCAATTCAACTAACTCATGAATTTTTATAAACTCCCTGATAGCCGAGAATAAATTTAACATTTCGCTGACTCAATTTTAAATTATTCATATAAGATCGAGGAGGAAACTTTTTTACAGCAATATTAAATAGCTGTTCTTCATCAACTATTTCAGTGGCTTGTTGATATTGATCGATCAAGACTGCAAGTCCATCCATCCTGTCTTGAATCGAAGGAAGGGTGTTATCAGAATTTGGAAAGGCAGTAACTTTATACCAAAGTTTCTCCCTTAATTTACTAAGATCGCCATAGTGGTCATGCAAATATTTTAATCTCTGGACATAGCCTATATCATCCGGAGAAAGATGATTAATCCTGTCAGAAATTTCTTTCGGCAGGGCACCTTGAAGTAAATGAATTTTTTGTGGGATGGCTATATCCATGCGTAAATGTACGTATTTTTTGAAGCCATTTAAAAAACCAGGATAGGTAATTAAATCACCATCCCATTTGTTCAAATAAAATTTAGGTGCCTTCAGATTCATAGAAGCTGATTCTAATGATTCTGAAGGGTCAATTTCCCAAATTTGAGGAATCAATTTAAAAATGTTTTTATCGCTGCTATTTGTATGAGGCGATGATATCAGGTTATCTGGTACCAAGGCAGTAGTAGCGGAAGGAATTGTAAACAAAGCTGGTGGGGTCACAGCAAGAGATGGACCTTCAGTAGTTTTGTCAAAAATAGATGAATGAACTGGTGATACTACCATTGGTTCGGGTTGATGCCTTTTTGTAGGCGGAGCCAAAGTATCAGCAGTTAATCCGTCTACATTGTTACATTTCTGAGAAAGTGAATTTTCAGAATTTATATTAAAATTTATACCTTGTCCAACGAGGGGCAAGTTCGAGATCACAAGGTGTCTGCGCTGGAATTTGTCATAGGGAATGCCGAAGCGATTCTCTATGCGGATCTTCAAATTTTGAAGATCACGCTTGGCGAGTTCCAACTCAGACTCCTTGTTTGAAATCTTCTCTATGACGTGAAGATTTTCCACAACCGCCTTCTGTATCGCAATTTCCTCGAGTCGAGCTTCCTTGGCTTGAGCTTTTTCAGCGGCACGTCTCTCCTTCTCCACCCGTTGGTCAAGGTCCTGCTGCACAACTTCGGCATTACGCTGTCGAGATGCTGTAGGATCGGAAGATTGTTGCTGTTGTTGGTCTAAGTCAACTTGCATTGGCTTAGGCGTCTGAAAGCGTTGGTTAATTTCGCCTTCTATTTTATACAGTTGACAAATTTTCTTTTTTGCCAACATCAGGTTTTCCATTGTGACTCCAATTGGCGGCTTCTGGAGTTCTTTAATCATACGGATAATCGCCGACAATTTACTAAGGGCTTTGTCAGCTCTAAGTTTCGTGCTACGTAGAAGCTTTTCTAATTCTTCAATGTAGTCATTGGCTTCCCATATGCTGGCTTGGTAAAAGTCAATGAAGGTTGTGGAGTTCTTCAAATGAACGGAGATATTGTCGTCAGTATCAACGGTGTAGCTTTCACCCGAAGAAGATGAAGGGGAGCGTTGATGCGGCTGTTGCGAACTCCATGAGTCTCCTTGTCGATCTTTGGCAGGGGGTGGATTTTCCACAGCAGCTAGTTGTGATTGTTCTCGTGGCTCAGTTCCCTGAGTCACTGGAAGAATTTGTACGACTGGTTCTAAAGGAACTGATGGTCGCTGTTGCTGGTCAGCATCCTGATCAGCAACGATTAAATTTGGGTCAACATCCACGTTCTGGTTGTCGGACATGTCGTATTTTTATTCGGGATAACTGTTGATAGACAAACACAAATACAAAAAATTTTTCAAAAATAGAAAAGTTTTTTCGTGTATAATATATGTAGCCTGACAGACAAATAAATACGACCTTTTAATCTCCAAAAAAAATTTGGGGGAAAAGAAAAAAAATTTTTTTTTTTTTTTGATAAGGTAGGGACACTATATATAAAGGATCATTGGCTTAGTTAAATATAGGTCAATGGGTCAGCTACAATCGCGTGTAGAGATAAACGTACGAAAATTTTTTCGCGGATATTTGCAGTACTACTATTCTATCATTACAAAAGAAAGAGTAAAGAGGAATAATAAAAAACACATGATCTTAAATTCGACAATTGTTCGTAAGGTCCCGAGCAATTTTTTAAGACGAAAATATTAGAAAAATTAATTTCTAATAAATTTTAAAAGGGGTTTTTGTAACACGAAACAGTTTAGGCTGCTTACGTACCCATTTGGTTTGTGAAAACAGAATCAAATTTACATTTTTTGAAGGTCGTATTAATAGCCCTACAACGATATTAAATGACAAATGCATATACATAATATTTACGTAATGAAAATATTAATCATATAATAGAAACAATAGTAGCGTGAATCTAAGGGAAAAACACTTAGGTTCTGTAAAAAAGTAGCGATGTGTGCAGAAGATCTGCAAACGTGTAATTTTGCATGATAAAAATTCATTAATAAAATGACAAATTTTATTAAAATGTACGTGTCCTACAATTTTTGGTAAAATTAGTTCAAAACTGTAGAATAAAATTTTTGTTCTAAATATAAGAAGGAATCGATTTCTTGAGCTGATTTTTCAATCAGTTCAAGGTCAACTTCACTTTATACGAACATAGGCGTATTTTTGAACGATAACATTATCAATTTAGTCGAAAAAACATACGTAAATCGATAAAATAAAATGTGACATCTTTTGTCTTAATGAAAAGGCAAAATTATTATACGAAAAAATGATGAAAGACCTTGTTAGGGGCCTAACTAGATTGATAACATCATAGATTTTAAAAATTTCGAAGTATTTTACAAAAATATACATGATCAATGGAATTGGTTGTAAATTTAGGAAGCGCACTAAAATAAATGTTCTCTATAATGAAATTTGATTATAGTTTCAAAAAGATTCTGAAGCTATCATAATTTTAGAATCTGCGCTAACTAGTTATATGGCGAGATAGTACAGAAATTTCTGCCTACTAATTAAAGAGACAGGAATTAAAAATTTAGCGTAATGAAGAAATACTGATTGAATTTCTAACATTCAAAATACACTTATGGCTACTTAATTCAATGACACATTGGATTATAACAAAATTCAAAAACTCACCAAATTTAATGATGCAAGTCTTGCAGTCAAGGATCTTGGCCGTGTGTGTGTGCGAATAATTGATTTACATAATAATATTGTATGGCAAGGGAATATTGGGCCACTACACCATGTAATCTCTGAGGAGAGAAAAAAAAATGTAGTGAAAATTTAAAAAGTTTTGCGGTGAAAAAACAGAAGAAAGTACGTAAATAAGATCGCACAAAAACGTAATTTTCGGCTACGAGAAAACACACACATAAAATAAACGCAAAAATGTTAATTAAGGTAATTAGCATAAATAAACATGAGAACAAACACTAATTAGAGAGACACAGTAATTCATCGGCGTGAAAACGGGTTGAAAATGTGAGGATGGGTTCAACAAAAATGGTTACTGTGTCTCGCTACAACAGGGTGCGCATGCGCATTTGTTATAGTTGTATGCTTTTGTTGCATTTGTGTGCGTGTAGGTTACCCAGTACGTGTGTGTGTTGGTAGGGTGGCTACAAAGCATATTTGTGTTTGTAGTGGTGTGTAATTCATACACATCACTACGTCGTATTTTTAGATTTTTGTGCAAGTAAATGCACAAACTGGTTGCCGATGATGGCCTTGAATCGTCAGCTACTGCAAATACGAGTCAACAAAGTCGTATTCACAGGAATAAAACGACGTATGCATTTTTTTTATTTCGATTCCTTTGTTTCGTTAGTATTTGAGTCAGAGGTTTTTTATTTATTTTATCTCTGCTCTGGTCTTTAGCGAATTATTTTCTAACCACAAATTATCGCAGCAATTATTTTATTTAGCCGTTTTATTGTCTCACGACTAATATTTGCTGGGCAAAGCAAACAAAATTAATCGTAAGTCTATTTTCACTGCTGGGGGCGGCGAAAAAAAATATTTTTTTTGTGAAATACAAAGAAGTAATTTTTTTGTCCAGAATTAGTTTAACAAAGGAAACAAAAACGAATTATTTTCTCACTAACTCTGGGGGTGGAGTAGAAAAATAAATTTTTATACAAAAATTTATTTGTTATCCTAAAATTGGGAACTATTTCTCACTAAGTGGGAAGATAGATTAATTTAAATAGTCCAAAAGCACGTTTTAAGATGCTATTGTTGAAATTATCAGAGGAAAAAATATTATTTTACCTAAGATTTTTGAGAGTTTATCGAATTGTAGGAATAATCCGACTTTAGTGGAAGCTAGAAATTAATTTTTTCTTCTATGTCTTTTTTTAAAGGCATATAAAAACCAAATTCATGAAGAATTCAAAGTTTTCAGAAAAAAATTTTATTTCTTTAATGTCTTTTTTCAAAGGCAAAACGAAATAGTTATTAAAAATGTCTTTTCTCAAAGGCAAAATCATTTTAGCTACGGATTAACTACTTGCTCCTGCTACCACAGTGGGCTAATAGTTCCTTAACATTATAAATTGGTTTAACGTCCAAGGGATAACAAAATAGACGATGCTCTTTCACGCAAATCAGAGCTCATACTACCGCAACTACCTCAGCGTCAGTGTCTATTAACCACTCCTGCACATTGCGTTGTGCACAGGAGGGTCGGGGCGGAGCCCACGACATCACCTGCCCAATAGCTTGGGCTATCATCCAAAATTACTGACATTTTTATCAGTGAAGACTTAATTGGATTTCTGTGCGAAATAGTTGAACTGCATCAGTCTCCTTGCTAATTGAATCTGTGAAATGGGCTAAATACACGAGAATGTAGTGTCTGCAGACGATAATATACTTAGTTTAGAATTTGTATATAAAATTCACCATACAAAATTTAAAAAAAAGACACATAATAGATTACGTATATAATTGAACCAGAAATACTTGGACATTAGTGGAATGTTTTCAGTCTTTTTTTTTTCATTTTTATTTAATTAAAATGAAGTTAATATACCTACGCCGTCGTTAAAAATAGACGAAGCATATTCCTTTGGTAATGTTCTGACTTAATTTTTTCTTCTTTTGATATTACGTGGGTAGAGCGTAATTAAAGGCGAATTCGAGCTTTAATTGCAGAATAGAGACAGATGTGAATTATTATAATCGAAATATGTACCTACCATATTTATACTGTGGACGGTTGAGTATGGTCATACATGCTGGTCTTGAGAAATAGCGTCGTTAACGAAACGAATTCTTCAATGACGAAAGGCGAAATTTATTTAAATTTAATGTAAATTTTATCGGGCGCAATACTATGAAATTTACAGGCCGACCACCAAAAACGTAAAAATAATATTGTCAAAATTTATTTATGTTAACCATGGTAGGAACTTTAGCTACGATTGGTTATATGATTGATGTCGAAATGTGATTGAAAAATTCTAAGCAATCAGAAGTAGGCCTAGAGTTCTTAAAAGATTTCCACACATTTATAAGTTCGAATACATACGTAACCAGGAATGGAACACCTTTTTCGAAAACATTCCATTGAAAAGATTCTCGCAAGAAGAAAAATTTCCTGGAAACAATAAGTCACCATAAGATGACCTACATCATCTTCCTTCTTACTTCCAAAAATAATAATAATACGAAGAGAAATCATTCTTTTATAATAACGTCCGATTTCAGGATCTCCTCTTGGAAGGGGGCGATTGAATCACATTTTGCAATATTCATGAATTTTTCTGGGATAGGTCAACAATTTTTTGCATATATTTCACAGACGTAAAATTTGAAAACAGAATAATTTTGTTTTAAATCTACTTGTTTTTTTTTTATTGGCGCTGGGGGAATAAATATCTTAAATCCCCCCTTGCCTTGACTGTAATATAATACCTAATTATAAAGAATCTAATTTCTGAAGAAAAAAACAAACCACGTTCAACATTGAATCCTACTTTGAACGTCCTCACTTGAAATCAGAATTAAGAAGTCAGCAAAAAGAAAGGGGACTTACAAAAATGGAAAAAACATGTTAAGTCGTTTTCAGCCTTGTGTCAAAATAAAATAGGTAGGTACTTATGAAAAAAAAAGTGAAATCATTAGTCTGTGTGGTTCTATAACTTTTTTTTTCAAATTTTTAGTGCAAGTTTGTTTTGTAAGCTTTCATTGTTAGGTACTTTTACAGTTTCTCAACAGTTTAGGCGTTTTTTATATTTTCTGACCATTTTTTATCACTTTGGAAATTAATGGGTACTTAGATCATTTTTACATAGTGTTAATCTTCATCAGTGTTTCCAAATTTAAGATTCTGAAAAATGTACAGAAATGGAATAAATTAAGAAAAAATCACTAAGAAGAGAAAAATAATCATTTTAAAATTTTTCCAGCAAGATGTATGTGGAATACCTTACGTCGTGGAAAGTATACCAACAACAGAAGGTGTTCAACAGAACAATTTGCGTGTTTATGCCAAAATACCTAAAAGGTATAGGGGAGCCAAGACCTCGGCAAACACTGGTGATTTAGCCTAAGATTTTCTAGTCTTATATATCCGGCTCCCTACATGCAAACATACACACTTATGTAATATTTACATAAGTATAGTGTAGATTATTCATTGTACTTTACAGTTGCTATGGCAATGGTAAAGTACGGAGAATGCATCTTTGTATCATTTTGTGACATCACCAAGATTGTTATCTATCAATCTGTCATGGACTGAGATTTGTAACTTGTCTATCTTCAAAAATAGACAAGTACAAACAAACAAACATTCGGTTTTGGTTTAACGTGCAAGGCACAAATATTGGTCACCGAGGGTGACAACTGTCGTCGATAGGCCGAGCCTATTTCCTCATACGAGTAATGTTCTAATCCCCACAATGTAGGTCTAGGGACTAGAATTATTGAAGTCGGAGCTCTTTTTTTTCTCACTGTGTAGGCTTTATACGTCAATTCCATCAATGACAAAACTTTTTAATTAGCGTCAATTTCAGCAATTCCAGTCCCTAGACCTACATCTTTCTAGTGAAATTTTAAAAGAATTATTTTTTTAGGGCATTTTGTACTATTTATTGTTTTTTTTTAAGTAATTTCTATATTTTGAAAAAAATTATTGATTTACTGTAAGGCTCTTTTTTGTTTCATTTTAATTTCAGTAGATTTTATTGAAGAAATTTTAAAATAATTATTTTTCTATTTTTAGAGAATTTTCATTCATTTTTTATTTTCTGAGGGTCATTAGATATTTCGATGAAAAAATTTTTTTCAATGATTTTTTGCTAACTTTAGCGGCAATATTATTT
Source organism: Ericerus pela (assembly GCA_011428145.1). Lineage (NCBI taxonomy): Eukaryota > Metazoa > Arthropoda > Insecta > Hemiptera > Coccidae > Ericerus > Ericerus pela. The sequence goes on from WOFM01000528.1 coordinate 967,391, forward strand.
TAAAAGAGTTTTTTATTTAAAAATAGCTCATAAACTACTTCATCGATTGCAAAAAAAAATTATAGGGACCACCATGGAATCATCCTCTATTATTTGAATAAATTTTATCAAAATCGGTGCTCAGGTTGAGAAGCTACGCTGGAACTAACATTTAAAAAATATATACATATGTACGAATCGAACTGATAGGCTAAAATTGCTAGAAAACCATTAAACTTTGTAAGCATTTAAATCAAATTTGCACTATTAATAAAAATTTTCAAAAAAAATTACGAATAATGAAACGAAAAAGTATATTTTTTGAATTTACTAATAATAAGTGTTCTGAGCTAGAAAACAAATTTATATTTTACCATGGGTAAAAAATGGGCCTTATTCGCCCTAATTTTTTCACAAGTTATTTGTAAGAGTCTCTTTGAACAATTTTTGAAGAAGCAATTAAAAATTGCAAAAAAAGTTATTTAACATCCATCCTCCTATGAAATCAGGTATTGATGTGTGATTTTATATTGATTAAAATAGTACTGAGCTCTGGAATTGAAGCAAATTATTAGGGAATGAAGAAATTCTGTAGTAATGCTTTGCTGTTTGAGTTTTAAAATATGAACACTAAGAAAAATAGGCATTAGGCAGTCATCATTGCTCTTTTTAATGAGAGGACGATCAAAGCTGAGAAAGGAAATGTGGCAATTAGTACCACAAAATTAAAAATCATTATTTCTAGAATATTTTGAACGAAAATTGTGGCAATAGTTACTATCTTTTGCGGATTGCGATCTCTGTCTCACTGTTTAGATTCTAATTTTATTATTCGAGTTTCACCATTTTTTTCCATCTATATCTGCTATTTTCTTGGGATTTTTCTGTGTTGAAGTTTATTCTTCAAAAACTTTTGAAAAAACATATATCTCTTTCCCAAATGTCACTCTGTTTATTTGTACGCTCTTCACTTTTTTTTTTAATCCTCAAATGAAAATATCTTCAGAGCTGTCCAACCACTAATCTGCGTCTCAATCATTTGAGTAAACTAATTCAATTACGTCCAAAAGAACAAGTTGTCCGATTCTTGAGAAGGTAGTAAATCAGTTTTTTTTTTTTTACTTTGGTTTGTTTCATTGTCTCACGATAGTCAAATCTAAAAGAAATACCTCCCCTGAACATACTCACACAAACCGAAGTAAAGACATTCTACGAACTAGGATTTGATAGACAAAGAGTAAAGACGATAATATTGCAAGTCATTACTATTGGTGATCATTATTTTGTCATCACGATGTCATCAACTGAAAAATACCACTAGTTGGTTTTTTCTCTTTCTTTTTTTACTTTGTTCTTTAATTCTGTCTTTCCTTTTTTTGAAACCGAAATGTAGCTCTTTTGGATATGATTCGTCAACTTGCTACCTGACTCATTGTTAAGAAAAGAAAGAGGAGAAAAAAAACTGAATCGTTGGGTCTGAAATAATTTTTCAATAGGTTCATTCGAAAACAGCGGAAAGTCTAATACGTTATTTGTAAAAAATGGAAAAAAAAAGTACAGAAAAAAAAACAGAAATAATAATAATAATGCGACGATAATAACACAATATTCTGTTATTTTTCCTGTCTATCGTTTTGACTGAATGACACACTTCGTCAATCTTCGCTTCGGTTTTTTCCCCTTATTATGGAAAAAAAAAATGAAGAAAAATCATCCATGTATGAAGTTTTTGCTTGTTTGCAGGTTTCCTCCTTTAAAGTCTTTTTGAAACTACGATGAGAAGAATATATGTAGTAAGATGCAGAGGGTGAATCGAGTACTTATTGATGCACATGTGATAATAGTATTGAAAAACAGTGGGAAAATTTCAAAGAGGTGTTTTTCATGTTCATTTCAGCATTTGGTTGTATATAATTTATGCATGTACCTATAGAAGAGGTTCGCAAAAACACAAGCAACATTAATCCGGTAGGTACTCTTTAGAAAAATACCACCTTGAAAACGACCAAAAGTAGCGGAAGTGGAGTAAAATAAAAATAAAAAAGCTTTTACCTACCAGTATGAAATTAAAACACTACCTATTTTAATGATTCATAACCTCCTCGATAATCCTGCAAATGGGTGACACGAATCACTTTTTTTGTTTCACCACCGTACGTATTCAATGGGAATCGACTCAACGAAGGTTATTTACCCATCCTGTTGGAGTATATTGCCACATTTCCTTTCATATTCCAAGCTATTGTTCTTCTTTGTCACCCGATCACGTCAATACTTTTCTTTCGATAATCACTATGCAGGTCTGTATAGAAATACAGGGTGCTTTCTTCAACCCTAATTTAATATTTTAATTCTAAGGCTGCCCTAATTTCGTTTGTGTCCAGGTAGGTGCGTTTGGAAAAAACAGTTCAGTGTGGAAACGGATTACCGATTGAAAGAGAAGACGAGGATATATTAATAATTCCTGTTTCAAACATATAAAGCTGTGCAAAATTAATTATTATTCGCTCTATTTTTTTTCTCTCGTATCATTTTCATATCACCAGCGAAAATTAGAAGATAATGCTAACGGTTTTAAGAACTCATGAGAAAGTTGTCTTGTAGACGTACATTATAATGGTTGAGATTTTGTTTTTAAACCCTACTCCAAGCGTATACCGGTTGCTAGCACTTATTTCGTGCGGTTCATAACCGACATTATGGAACAAAAACGTTTGAAAAATTTTAAATTCAACCAATTATGTATTTTTCAAAAAGTAATTGTCCATATCTACTCAATAATCCAGTGAAATGTGTATCAAAATAAGGAAAAACGAATAGTGCCTAGTGCAAAAACTTTACCTTCCTATATAAAGTTGTTGGCGGGTCTCCTAGAGAAACCTACGAAAATTTTCACTCTATAAACCCCTTGAAATTTTGAAGAGTATGAGTATATTCCCCAAAATTCGATTCATTGCGTTTTTCTCCCAAAATTTAAATTTCGTGATGAAAATAGCTCAGAAAAAAATAGTTCAAAATAAAATGTTCTACAAAAAGGTTCCATGAATTTTTTTTACGATTGCCTCTCTTCTCCTTCAGCGAGTCTTTGAAACAACCATTCTTTAGTGAATATGCGTAATACCATTATAAATATTATGTGAAATATAACTCGTAATTATCATACTATTTAGATAATTAGTGAGCCCAATATATATTTTCTATCCATCCACCCCCGTTCCAGAACCCCTTATCATCTCCTTAACTGTAATAGCTCACCCGTTTTCATGAAACAATGCTAACCATCTAACCCTTCCATAATCCATTATCATCCCCTCCACCATCACAGCTCACCTGTTCTTATGAAGCAAAAATATGAAGGAGGAGTGAATGATAAAGGATTTGGAAGGTGTTGTATTGATAACTAATATATATTAAGTTTACTAATTATCTGATTAGTATGATAATTACGAGTTATATTTCACATAATCTGTAATGTTATTGAACATATTCACTCAAGAATGGTTTTTGTCAAGATTATCTGGAAACGAAGGAAGGCGTTTGACAAAAAAATTAATGAAACTGTTTTTGTAGAGAATTTTATGCTCCGCAATTTTATACTGAGCTATTTTTATCATAAAATGGAAATACCCCCTCCTCAAAATTACAAGAAGCCTACAGGTGAAACTTTTAGTGTGTTACTCTAGGGGATCCACCCAACAACCCAAAATAAATGAAGTTTATTTTTTTGTAAGATTTGACTGGACTAGAGTTGTATTCTCACAAGATTTTGTTTAGAATTGGATCTTTTTAATTTGCGTTATTTTAATATTGACCAATAATTATACTAATTTAAGCTACTTACCGAAAACCTGCAAACCATTTAATTATAATTCCCCTTCCCATATTAATTTTCCTTTACTCTTCAGAAAAGCGTTCTATTTTGCCTCTCAAAATTCAGTATCACTCAAAATATCCCCTAAACTGATTAAAATCGATACACTCAAAAAATCTAAAAATTTCTTAATTCTGTGTTCAGTTCCCCCTCCCCACTTCCTATTTTTTGAAAATTAATTCTCCTCTCTGTCGCTTGACATGAAAATTTAGCTTATTGTTTAGGATCAGGAAACATAAATCTTGTAGAGAATTAACTGAAAATTTCCCTCCTCTTCTAGTGCTCTTTATTTTCCATCCAGTAGCGTACTGAAAGATTTTTTTAGGGGGCAGTACCAGGTGAAAATTTCGACTACTGAGCCACGTATCCAAAGAAATTGCCGACTATGAAGAAAAGCCAAACAAATTTGATATAATTTGCCAACTGGTTTGCAGAAATTGGTGGGTGTGACACCCCTTCGACCTATTTCCATCCTATTATGTCCACTAAGTGGCTTGAATTTTTATTTACATTCAATGGCTTCAAGTCCTCGAGATTTCGTGTTGCTTTCGACATTAATTTCCCTAAAGTACTCAAATCAGTTTATGGTTTATACCTTTTTTTCTTCTTTTTTTTCACCATTCGAAAGCATAGAACACACTTTTTAACCAGATTTGTGATATAGACCAATTTTGTTCATCGGTAAAGGAGTCAGCCAATTTTGCTCTTTGGCTAAACTTCGGCAACTGTGGAATCCACTTCTTCTGTTGAATTATTTCCATCTTAACGAAGAAATGTCATATCGCAGCACGACAAGTGCATTTGTGCATCGATTTCCAACATACACATCCTTTTCATCGCTTAATCATCGAAAACTAATCAATAGCAACAAATTTATATGGTAAAAAAGGTGATGCTGACAGTGCAGTAATGACTCCCGAATGCAAAGTCGGTGGGGAAAAAAAAAAAACACCAACGCAGCAGAAGTTCGGGGAGAGAATGGAAGAAGAAATGGAAGAAACAAAAAGAAGAAGAAGAAAGAATAGAATAAAAAGATGGAACTGTCACCACTTTATCATATCAAACGACACTGCCTCGGGTATCCACTTCATCTATAACTCTCTGTATGGAATATACTTGACGGAACGACTTTCATCAGCACCAATAACTTCGTCGCCATAGTCTTACGGAACAATTATTGTCACAAAGACAGCTCTTTTTTTATTTACATTTTGGAGAGTTATTATATTTCTAAAGGCACGTACCACTGCCAAGAACAAAAGAAATGTCAAAACAACGCTTTAAACCTTCATTCGTTGTTGTTGTTGTTGTTGTTCTGTCTCGCTCTGTACTGATGCATTTTTCCTTCCCTCCATGTATAGCCCTTGCTCTCTGTCTATTTCTTCTGATCTATACCCGGGTACCCGTACCATGGAGCTTAAAAAAGAGAAATATTAACTTTTTTTCTTTTCTTTTCGTTTCTTTTTAGATTTATTTTCGAGTTATTTACACGTACCTACGTACCTAATAAAGGTTTTTCGTTGCCCAAAGATAAAGTGTCACGAAAAATTTCGAATAGGATGTCCTCAACTGTCTACAATTCCCATGCATGTACCATCTTCAGCATACTTAATAAATTATATTCTATAGGTTGTCGAAAAGTGTTATACTGGATAGTATTTTTGGTAATCGGTTGCATAAATTCTTTTGATGTTTGTCTCTGCCAATAGTTAGAAGTGATTTATTATATGCATCGACTATATGAGAAATATTATCGTATGCGAATGATATCCTCAGTACACAGTGGCGCTCAAGGATTTTGTCAAGGAGGACGAAATTTTTTTTCAAGAATGCATAGGCAACAGTAGTGGTATTATTCTAAGCTTAAATAAGTTTTTTTCTCTTTTTTGGGTGGAGAGAAGGGGTCTGTTTTACTTCTCCTACTATAGGCATATACTTTTTTTTGGTCGTCACAGTTTTTTGATTATTTACCTACACAATTACGAGGCTTACAATATTTTAATATTGAAAATATATTGTTCAAAATATTCAAAAAACAAAACTAGGGAAAAATTTTAACAAAGGAATATACTTTTTTTTGGGCGTCACAGTTCACATCACGTGACATTCTTGACAAAATATTCGTTTAGTTGAATTATTGTTTTATTCGAATTAATTATTGTTTAAATTTCTTCCTCTTTCAAAGGTAACTTTACTCATTAAGCAATGAAGTAGAGCTAAAATGTTGAACTGGTAGCTATGTTGGGGGATTAATAGAGAAAAAATGACGAAAATAATTAACAAATTTTATTTCAAGTAATAAGGAATTTAAAAACCACCTCTAGAAACTTTAGTTTTTCCAGAATCTGATGCCCCAGATATCAATTAATTTTGAGATCTGATTTTCACTTCGGAGCTTGATAAGTAAAGTTGGCTTTACCTCTTCACATAACTAAAATAATACTAAAACTGTATTCAAATTGGAATTAAGAATTAATTTTTCACACATCTAGACCCTAATTTTTATTGTTACAATGTTTTGTCACATCAAGAGTGGCGTATGGAAAATTTTCGTCTGAAGAGAGTTTTAAGTTTTATCTTCCTGTTTTTCTTACATTTTTTTTGTCTGTATTTTTCCTCTCATTTATTTACTTTTTTTGTAACTCTGAGAAATTCCTTAACCTCACTTCACTCCATCTCACATTATGCCACTGAATGGCTAACTCGCTTAGCAGAACTCAAATAGATTTTCAAACATTTCATGACAAAAACGTTCCCCCTGATGTTGCAGTGGTTAAAGGTATATTTTTATTAGAAAATATTAAATCTGTTTGTTTTTTTTTAAATTTATTACATTGTTTGGCACATCTTCTTCTCTTCTGCTTTTAAATTTAGCTGTTTTATCTTCCGCAAATCTTTTCTACCTCAAATTTATGTCAGCTACTTACGTTCATATAGCTTTCAAAAATATGGCTAGCGTTTATTACGGGTAAAATTTCCACTTAATTCAGCAATTTCGACGAAAATCCATTCATCCATCTGATATAATATTGGATTAATAGACTAGACAATGAAGAATGGAGAAAAATAATGGAAGTTTCAGTAAGTAATTAAAATTTCAGCCTATTTCTAAGATTCTATGAAAATATTGTAGACAGTATTATCGGCAGTTAGTTTCATGTCATCCAAAACAAAATTATCAAAAGGAAAAAGTGCTTAGGTAGGCAGATCTATCACGTTAATAAAAACAGTTCGCATTATGCCCTGTTCAAAAACAATCTGACATTCTGAATATTTTAATCCAGTTTTTGAAAAAAGTATCGCAGGTTTCATTTTTTCTTACCATCATGGGAAGGGATTATATTCTAGTTCATTTTTAAGAATGTTGAAGAGACGCCGCCCATCATCCCCATAGATCCGCCACTATCAACACATATCCAACTAGATGAAGTTGCGATAGGTTTTTTGTGTATTTTTTTTTTTTACAACAATATTAAGTATCTGTTTAATTACACTCTACGTTCGTTGACGGTATTTATGAATCGTGGTCGAAATGGTTATGTCAATCTAACGTACAACGTAATGTAAATTACATAATGGATATCTACCTATACGTTACTTGAGACCATTTTATAAGCGAATGGATGGGGTTAAATTTGTAATAAAATTATAACTAAGTAGAAAATGGCATATGTTTGGAGTATTATACAAATAACCGTTACGTTTTGTCTCTCAAACGATATATCCGACGAATATTTTGAAAAAATTTTTTTTTCAATTTATTTTCATTTTTTGGTATATAAATACGTCGTCGGTTGCGATATGCTCGTAATCGCATGGTCGTTACTGTGTGCTAAAAAAAAAAGGCAGACTACAGGTGTAAAGTAGGTGTAATTTACGCGGATGACAACGTGCTGGCAGAATGTTGAATAGGCCTGTAGCTATTATTGGTACGTATGGTGGTGGTAATACGATGGGGCATAAATTCCATAAGAATTACACTCAGGTCTCATAAATTAAAACCTACTTGGGCAAAGAAATTGAATTTCTTTAATCGTATAGGAGGAGCGAAGAAGAAAGTATAGCGAAAGCTATTTTATGTCTCCGTTTTCTGTAGTTCTTAGCGATTGACTAAAATTTCAAAATGTTGAGTACGTCTTCTTCTGCGTTTACGATCTTTTCGGGTTCAAAAATTTTTGTCCACGATAATTCGATACAGTCATCGAAATTTAAAGTAAATTAGGTTTTCGTGGGTAGGTATACTTAGTTCGGAACTAATTTATTATCAGGAATGTAAATATTTATCTGAGCTAGATTATTAAACTTATAACTTTACGGTTGGAATGTACTCGGAAAGATATCTGAAGAAACTGTGTTGGTAATTCTCGAGTATTTGTTCGCTTCAAACAAACAAGATCATGAGATGTAGGCTGTAATTCACGTATGAAGAGAATTATTAGTTGAAAAGGAGTGCCAACTTTTTCTCGCAATTTTCTTGTACGTTTGGATCAACTGAATTGCGAGTGTTAGTTGATATGGTTGGTACTCTCGAACAGTCGAATCTGTGAGTTCTCAACACGTACCAATATTCATGAACGATACTTTTTTCCTGAATTTTGTGTTTTCGCGGAAAAATGGATTCAGAAATCGAATTCAAATTAGTATTTTCGAAAAAATATCAATTGTATTCATTTATCTGGTTTACCTATGCGTTCGGTGAAATACGGAATTAAAAAATATTTCAAATGTACATTGGGGACTAATTTTGAACTTTGGAAATTTTCTATACTTTCACTTCTTCAAAGTTTATGTTGGATTATAAATTATGAAATAAATTACATTTTTATTGATCCTTTATTATTTGCCAAAATCATTTGAAGCAAGTCTTAAATTGAAATTACTATTTTAGATGGGATGCCTGAGGTGCCACACTTATGAATATTCTAAACAAAAATAAATTACTAAAATGTTAAATTGAGGTACAAATCTATACCTTAAGTTAACCTCGATTTAATATCTCAGAAATATTACGTTTCGATCCCTAGAATCATAGATCTTATGGTACATGTGACGGTTTTAGCTAGGTACCTGTTCACTGGAATACCTAGCTCCCAACTTGACTGGTCAGATAACTGAGTAATGAAAGTTTTCCAGCTGTTTGGTTTGCTTTGTACAAAAAACATTTAAAAGAACATTTGGAACAATAGCGTTTTACTATTAGAAACATTAACCATGTGAACGATTGGCTTAGGCTAATTATTACGAAGCCTAATCTGCTGTTATCCAATAGTTATGAAAATTAGCTGAAAGTAGCTTAAATTTATTTTTCAATGTCAGTACAAAATTACCCGCTACAAAATCGTATATTACATGTAGGTATATAATTATCTTTTACCCGAGGCTTTGTTTGTAATGTAAATTACATTTTTTCATATTCTGTTTGACGAATCTTGATAAGGCAAAGTGTGAAGAAGTTCTGAAAGCGTTTGCTTTCAAACACCAAAGTATCAGGAAGGAATTACGTCAACTTCAATCAAATAAACAAACAAAATATAGTATTGCGGCCCACCAGCTTAATTTCAGGTTGAAAAAACGAATACATAGTCGAATGTTACATTTTCATTCTATTGGTGTGAGATGAGGACCTTGGAGCAAAAATTAATCGAGTCTACTTTTTATGATTTTTGAATTAGTTTTGATTCTGGATAGTCAAAATGTGTCAGATACACACTTTTTCATGCAATATTAAACTAAATTCCGGATAATTTTATTCTCCACCAATAAAGTAAACCTAATATGCACACATTTTTGTAAAATCAATAAAATTTAAAACGTTATTTCTTCAATTTAACGTTTTGTGGACTTGGTCGACTTTTACTTCGAACCCCTCATGTGAATCTCACAGCGATAAATAGGGATAAATAATTAACGTGGAAGAGCTTTGGAAGCTGAATGTCGTTATAGTGCCATATTTCCTAATTAAATTGCTACTAAAACCTGTATGGTAGTTTACTACCAGCATCATTGGTGTTGAAAGGGTTAAAATCCCAGAGAAGAAAAGTGAAAGAGACATTATACCATACTTTAGCACTAATAATAACACCCTCGCTGCCATGTGCGTTAGTGTGCATATTGATAACCAGGTGTGGTCTTTGATTAAAACCAATCTAAGCTGGGTTTTACGTTTCTATACTCTGTTCACACTTTGAAGTGCGTGATTTTAAAATCACCTTTAAACGAGGTGGATGTTTTGAGAAAGAGGAATAGGTATAAGTAGATTCAAATTGTTATACATTGATGAGCATTAGTTGATCTAATATAGGGGAAAATAAACATCGTGTTTCGAGTAGACAGGTGTGGATATGGTTTATAACATCTCGCGTTTCTTAGACCGCAAGTACAACCAGAGCATTGAGCGTTTCCATATAAAAACACTTACATGTTCCATTCAGCATAAAAAAATATTCATGCTGAGCTTCGAGTGTTGATGCTCGAGTTATGTTTGCAACCTTAACTTGATCGGAGTATATAATAACTTGTTCAAAAATATGACCAGAGAAGGTAAAAGTTCCACACCATGTCACCTCACATTTACTCGCCTGGTACACACATCTGAGCAGGTTTGACTTTGGCTATATATAACTATATGGACTGACATTAATACGGGTGGTGCTACAGTGCGTTTGAAGGCAACGTAATGAATATAATTGGCCAAAGGTGACTTTATTATGAAAAATTTGGCAATTTTACCATTGATTGAATCCTAAAAATTACTTTATTCCTTACTTGTATTGCATCTTTCAAGCGTGAACAATGTCAAAAATCGTCGATAAAAATCAAAATTGGAAGGATCTTATTCCTACAGTTATGTTTATTTATAAGTGATATCTTACCTTCACGTTCTTGTCACTATCTTCAGTCCATACAGTTGTGTACAAGACAACTATAAAATACGAGCATGCCAAACACGCCATTTTTTTTCTGTTTTTAAGATTTATAAGTCTCCCTTGTTTCTAAAATATAATTTTTAATTTAAAAGAGGTTAGTTTAACATATTATTACCAGTTTTTCAAGAAAATTCGAAGTTTTTCCCTTTGTATAGTGTATTTTTAGATGTAAACTTGTCATTCTTCATTGGAAGGAAAGTAGAACATCAAAGTTGACTTTTTTATCTATATTTCTGCAATTTATTGGAGCAGCATCAGTCAATCATCAAATTGAATATTTACGTTGACTACTCACACCAATGAAGAAAGTACGGGTGATTTGTACCAAATTAATATGACTTAGACGATTTTTCCACAAATTAACTTAGGAACAAGATGGCTAGTTTGGTATGCCCGTATTTTACAGTCCCCTAGTTATGTATAGTCAGAGAGGTTTGAAGAGATTTCATCTTAGTACGCGAACTGTACACAGGAGCGCGAAGATGTGAATAATTACAAAAAAATTTGTTAAATTTAGTGATAAATAATTTAAAATTATCAAAAATTAGAAATTACACCAAAATACTCTGATAAAATTATTACGATCAAAAATTTGATTAACATTCACGAACAAATTATTATAAATATTAGGTTGACGATTTATTTTCTCGGTCACCAGAGTTGGGAACAAAAATTACCGTTCTGAATGCATGGGGTAACACTTTTCCCTTCCTGGTATCGTTCCTGAATGCGCCTTATAACAACAAATTATTCATTGAAAAGTACACAAACGGATGCAACTATGGCTGTCGTGCAACTGACGTTATGTGTACATCTACACCGTTCGAGTTATAGAGAATCTGCTGCTATGAAAGCGTGTATATACCTACTTTTATGTGAATCGTACCTTGGCAAAATACTAATTTGACTGGATTGCGGCGTAGAAATAAATATAAAATAACTTTATAATATACGTAGGTATATGTATAAAAAAATAAAATAAAAAAAGAAAGAAAGTAATAGAAAGAGAGTAAGAAGTGGAAGAGAGCGAGTGAGAGGGAATAAAAAAAAAATCAAATTACCGAACGAAACAATAATAAATGTCGAGAGTTCAGCTCACGAATCTTGGTAAATACTTGTATTTTGCTGCCGATGATGGTGTGCTGTATAGACGAATGGATAGACCGTAAAAAAGGTGTTAGCGCCCGACAACGATGATTAAAATAAACGTTATGATGTCTTTTGCACGAACTGTTACTGGCGTCATTTCCAAGAAAGATGTGTCTATTAGACCTGCCAATTTGAAGAAGAAAAGAAAAAATGAAAAAGAAAGCTACGTCGGTAGGCAGCTTCCTGCAAAATCGCATGCATTCATGCCGTACGATGCTCTGACGAATGCACTATGTGCCAAAAAAATGGTGAAGAAGTTAGGGGTGGTTAATGTGGAGTTGGTTGGTTTGTAACAAAATTAAGGTAACTTATCGTATGTGTACGTACCAACATATCCAATCAATTTGTGCTAAGAATTGAACTTGGCCCAAGAATATTAATGAAATACACGTTTCGACGTTAAAATGGATACGATTAATTTATATTGCATAGACAAGTTCGGTGTGTGTAGTTCACTGAATCAAAATATGGCAGTAACTTCGTTGTTTACAATATAATATAAAACTTGATGACCGCGAGCTTCAATGGTATCTACGTATGGCGAATAATACTGTAGTTGGTTAGTCAGAGAAAGCGTAGGCGGAGGAACAGTGATGGAAAATGGAGAGAGAGAGAAAGAGTGAGTGAGAGACAGACAGACAGACAGACAGACAGAGACAAAGAGACAGAGAGAGAGAGAGAGAGAGGAATAATTAATTTTTTTATATGTTTTGAATCTGCGACTTTGTATTTTTTAATGATCTTTTACATTCTATTAGCAGGCAACACTGAATTAGAACGAAAAATTTTCTTCACTCATACCCGCCAAATTTATAAATCCGCATCTGTTTTTTTCGGTTGACCAAGTAAAAATTTCACTACAGTTTAACTTAAAATAATGAGCCACTGATGTAACAACAAGGTTAATGGGAATTAGAGCCCGCATTGGAATTATTTTACTAAAAGTCTCTCCAGAAGTGAAGCTAGAATAAGGCTTATTAGAGGAGGGGGGCTCAAGGTCCTGTCATTTTTACCTCGATTGAAAATCACTAGAATATTATTTCATTGTTCTGAACAAATACCTGTAGGTACATATTTTCGTATTTTTTCTGGTGGGGCTTGAGCCCTCAGCCTCGCTTTTAAGCCTTTCGCCGAAAATTTCTCAAAAAAATCTGGAGAAGACGAAAGAGTAAAATTTTTGCATTGTGAAATTATTTTTCTAACTACTGTACCTCCTCCCCAATTTGGTCAATTCTGACCACGCCACTGGAATTATTTGACGTTATGTAACATATTTAAAACATTGAGAACAAAAATCTGACTGCTTCATCTTACAAAAGGCTATGAAAAAGAGGAAGGAGTTATTGGAGAAACGATGCCCCCCACTCTTCTGAAATGTAAAACGCTTTCAGAAATTTAAGGTTTTTCACTTTCACTCACGACAGGCTGAAAATTGAGACTGACCAACTCGTACTAGTCCTGAGCAAGAGCAATGAAAAAACCGCGATAGCTTTAGTCTGAATCTTCCTCTTGGTATTCGCAAAACAAAAATACCAATTTTATCCAATATTAAGGACCGAAGGCAAGAACGATACGTATTACTTAAGAAATTATGATTAGTACTCGTATCTGGGTACTTGAATGTAAATCTTAGGTAGTAGATAATTCTCAAGTAGGTACTGTTCTAACATTCAGCTCTAACTTACTGGCCTCTTACCAACTAAATTGTTTTTTTTTTTAATTTCTGATAGTGGCTAACACTTGAAGACAATGCACTGAATATTGCCGAACCTATCCATTGTAAGGCATAGGCCTAAGGCTTCCACTCATATTTCTTTTGTTCCCTATTTTGAACTGCTGCAGCGTTCTAGCCTTTTTCCCTTCTTCGTCTCCTCTTCCTATTACATGGTGTCCACTCAGGCCCATATTCACAAATGTCACTTCAACCTCACTTCACTTAAATTTCACTTTAAAAAACTTTTTTGCACAATTTTGTACTTAGAAATGTTGGAACATTCTATCTCTTATGAGAGTTCCAAGGTAAAAATAAAATGTTACCACACTCTTAAATACAAAATTGTACCAAAAGTCATTTTCAAGTGAAGTTTAAGTGAAGGGAGGTTAAAGTGACATTAGTGAATATGGGCCTCAGTCACTATTCTGTGGCATTTGTCCCTTTCTTGTCTGACGAAATCTTCCGCATGTTCACGTACGAGAACTCAAACTCAGTACATGATCCAGCGAAAATTCTTACTATTTAGTTGGGCCTAGAGAAAATTTTAATAATTGTCAAAAATTTTCTCGAACAATTAAATTGATATATTTTTCCACTTTTTTTCGTTTTTTGCGAAAAATCATTAGAAAATTCACAATTTTTTTTTACTATCTGAGTTTTTAATAAAACGTTAAAAATATGTCTTATTATTTTGCACAAAAAAGCAATAAACGTAGGTACGTAAATCGACGTTTATATAGTTATAAGGGCGCGGATAGCAAAACTGTTGAAGGAGTCAGTAATCATGTTTTTCCCTCTACTGACCTAGAATTTATCACCTAATTTAGTCAATTTTGATGTATTTCGAAATTAAATTTGCTTTTTACGCTACCAGTTTAGGCATATAATTGAACGTTTTCAGGTATTTATGTGAAATTCTTTGCAATAAGTTTCACTACCTACACGAATTATTCATAGGCAAGGACAAGGAAAATTGAACAGAATGTAACCAGTTTAAAAATTTAGATAAGATTATTTCATTTGAATTCTGAAATTTGTAATATGTTGGGCAATATAGTTCGTTTAACATTATTTTAAATCGAATTGATGATAACCTGCGGGTTAGACTTTGGCCAAAGGAACGTTGGTGCGTTGATTTAGTGGTGTCATTTTTTTCGATATTATCGATGATTATCGATATTTTTGCAAACCACTACAGTTGTAAAAACAAAATTATAACAAAAACAAAGCTGAAAAAAATTTCTTATCACTAGATATTTTTTGTTGAATTTTCTTTATAGTTCTATGATCTTAACATCTAACTGCGCATCACCAACATAGTGAAAGGCTTCTTTAGGGGGAACAGAAAAACAAAAATTTCTAACTGAAATTTTTGAAATTTATAACAACTAAAAATTGTGAAAGTATCTCTAAAACAAAATGAAAAAGTCATCAACTTTCAAGATTGGCCAACTGTCGGATATACGAGCGAAAAAATCCAACTTACCAACATCTAAAGGGGGCAAGCTATCTCCTCTTACCACCCCAACACCATCTGTATTGCGAATTTTTCTTTTTTAGAATTTTTACTTTGTTCTTTCTCACTAGCAATTCAAAATTTCGAACTCCAACAACATGGCAAAATATTGATAATCGATATTATCGATAATTTTTTGAAAAATATCGATATTTATCGATTAAAAACAATTTCAAAAAATAACATCACTACGTTGATTCAGCAATTCGGTTAACACAATCTCGTTAGGGGTTAGCGATTGCTGAACCTTCTTCAACGGTAGCTATAGTGATGAGCGAAAGTGAGACAAACGCCAAGACCATGGTAGTCCCATAGTCTTGGTCTTGGTCTTGGTCTCAGCCTGTAATTTTTTGTTCTTGGTTTTGGTATCGCGCAGTTAGTCTTGGTCCTGGTCTTACACAGTCAATCTTGGTGTTGGTGCAGTGAGTGTTGGTACTATTGTCAGACTTGGGCTTGTTCTGTCAAGACAGGGTCTCGACTTTGGCATTGGTTTTGCACTGTTCGTTTCGATCTAACATTGTTGGTCTTAGTCTGGCATAGTTGGTTTTTTCGTCTTTGGTAGTTTTTCTTTAGTCTGGCTCAGGGTAGACTGATATCTCAGCCATTACTGGAACGTCGGAGTTGTCGCCGCATTAGATTAGCTAATTGTACTCAGTATGGTGCCTTTACGGTTAGCCAGCGTTGGTAGGCCAGTAGCCTAATGACTAGTTGTTGTACTTGTGGTGAATTACATAAAGGTTTATTATCGTTATTCGGGAAAAGCAGCACACGAAAAAGACCCGATTCGACAAAAGCGAAAGTATTTCCTGCCAAAGTTGATTCTCATTGGTCCTTCAGTCGACGTCTGTATACCGTTTTACGATGATGCCTTTTCAGTTTCATTCCTCCACACGAAGCACCTTCTTCGACATTTCGAAAATTCGCGATCAACAAACCCTTTTTCCCACCTAAAACTACGCTTATATTCTTCAAATCAGCAGACAACAATTATACCGAAAAACGGTTACCACCGCATTTTGCGGTAAAATATTACACCCAACGCTGCCGCAATAATTAGCATTCGTCGAACGGACGGACGTTTCGAACGTATAATTTATGTGCTACCGGTTTCCAAAGGAAGACTACTTGCCTAAAATGTGGTGTATTCGGATGCTCCTTCGTATTATAGGTAACGTGCGTATATAGACACGGTATTTACAACATGTACGTAGGTACATCCGAGAGGTATACCTATACAGCTATAATATTAGAGGCTACACCACCACCGTACAACCCATTGGTACAGCTACAAACATCACACCCGAACAGATGGCATAGACACTTCATATCCTAGCTATATTTTAATCGTAACCGAAATTTTTGTATTTTCATCATTCGTTTGTCGGTTTACCATCAACCCGGTAAGAATAGATGAAAGACCTCTCTATGGTGTACTATTAACGGAGGAGATGACGTAAAATGAGCAATACAGAGAGTATTAGTAGTAAAGTATAAGTATACGTATATATATGGCATACATACAAAGCATAGTGAAACCCGAACTTCCAAAACATGCAAATTAATATACAAATGGGTGGAATTTTGATCCGAAATTCGAGTTACACGAAGCGCCGAAGTTTTTATTGGTGCTCCTTATTGCATAGTATATACGTAAATATATATATATATATATATATATATATATAGTATACAGAACGTACGATTTGTGTACAGCAAATCGCAGCCCCTCGGGTATAACGCTTTTTTTTTTTCGCCCTTTTCCTTCAACAGCAACGAGTCTATGGAAAAAAGACGAATTAATGGACAAAAAAAAAGAGAAAAGTGGTTAAAAAATACACCTATAGACGCAGATGCAGCTGATCTTAGTGTAACAATTGCCAACACGCCAATCCAATATCATGCAAATTAAACGGAATACAAAATATTTGGTGGATGCTGTAAAAACCCTTTTAAAACGTATGCAAATCTCTTAGGCTATGCTATACCTATACATATATGCAAGTAGACTACCCATAAACCGTAGGTATATCCTATTTAAATATTCCTTATGTTTACTGTGGACGGTACTTGAACTCATCGAAACAAAATAATAAGCCTGTTTTCGAGGTTTTGTGAAGTGTTAAGAATCTTCGGTTCTTTTTTATTTTATTTATTGTATATTATTATTGTTCGTTCTCATTTTATGTTTCTCGTTCTATATATGTAATCCTAAAACCCTCGCCTTTTACCTTTAGTCCTTTTTTTCGCAGACTTTTTTTTGTGTGGCTACCGTATTATTTCTTATATATTAACATAAACATTTGCTTTATAATTCGATAATTTTCGCATTTAAATCATCGATTCGAACAATAGATTTTGGCATTAAAATTTTTCTAGGTGTTATTTTTTTATGGATACTATTCGACACGCCAGTAAACCTGAAGCCTATATGGTTAATCGTGATGTCAAAATCAGGATTTATTGCTCTATTCGAAGAAATTAATAAGACGAAGGGAGAAAAAAAAAAAAAAACATATTTTTCTCACCACAAATTTGTCGATTAATTTCTCTTTGTATATTCGCTGAGTCCATAAATCGTGTTCTTCTTTCATTATTATATTTACATACTTACAATGTAAGCCTTTACAGGTTTAACCTATATTATTGTAGACCTTCATACTATACTATACATGTATATGATTTTTTCTCGCTTAAAAACTTGAAAGTTATTTAGTTGATTTTAGTGATTATATTTCTTTAAGCTTTTCCTCGCCGTTTTCCCTCTGTTTTTGCGATATAGGTACCCACTTAATTATAATAGCCAATTACTGGCCGTTTCGAATTTCCGTTTCTTGTTAAAATTGTGAAAATAAAAAAAAAAGTATTTTTATTCTCTTATTATGCGTTTTAATTTCACCACACCTCTTCGGTTTACGATATATATACATATAAATACTGGACTATACGTATGGTACCTATATGTATATAATGTTTAATTCATTTGATTAATTCGACCATCCACATAGTGCGTAGATACAGTGCGTATGTACGAAAATATCCAATTAATTAAGGTTATCGTGTACAAAAAAAAAAAAAAAAAAAAAAAAAAAAAAACTTAAATAATAGGCCTACCTAATTATAACGACGATAAGGTAATGAAAAAATTCAGATACGCACTTATTCGGAAGGTACCTATAAACTATAGGGTGAATGTACTCGGATAGTTTACGAAACCTTCCAGCAACTTTGTGTCTTTGGAATGGAATATAATATTCTTTACTTACTGACGATATTATGAACACCTACCTCACATCTAAATTTAGTCTGTTGAAGTAGTATTTCGGTTTTGTTCTTGAACACCGTCCTCTTTTGATTTTGTGTATATTTCTGAACGGTAATTATAGTTGACGCCGTTTATTAGAATCACTTTGGGAGAAAGACAAAATGATCCTGAAAACAACTGATTCTATTAAGCAAAAGGTTGTCTGTTGAAAAAATTCCAAGTCAAAAACTTTTTCCCTTTTTTAAAACAATAAAACAAAAAAACTTTAGATTGGCTAGTCATATTTTATTACTGAACAAATCATCACCATACAGATTTATCATGTGAACATAAGTAAATAGATGACACTATTTAATAAAATTGTTAATTTTTCATCTGTGTTAATGATATTTGTAGGAGGAAAATATGGAGTTAGTGAGAAAATAAGATGAAATGAGATAATAATTGGACAACACAAAACAAAAAATTCATGTTTTGTCATGTTTCTAAGGGGGCTTTTTAATTGTAATTTGATTTAGTTAAGCGAACGGTTGACTCCAGACACGGATTGAGAAATGGAAAGAGAAACCGAATTTTTTGGAAATAGAAACCATATTTTTTCGTACTGGAAACTGAAATAAATGGAAACACCGAAAATCTGAAATGGAAACCAAATTGGAAACAATTAACCAATTAGTTTCAAAACCAATAACGGAAACATAATAGAAACCGAATGATTAATTGTTTCCATTTCCATTTGTCACCTGATTAGGTTTTGATCTGGGAGAAATAATTAGAAAAAATATCAAAAAAATATACATATATCGATATTTGAATGAGATTTGGAAAATTTGAAGACAAGAAAAATTATTTTTTGAATGGGAATGGAAATGGAATTTGAAACGGAACTGAATGAAAAACTTTGGTAAAATCAGGAAACGTAATGGAAACAGAAACCAAAATGATGTAAATGGAAACAAAAAATAACTAACATTATGGTAAATTTCAGAAATTCAAATAACAGAAACAAAATGAAAAAACGTGGCGTTTCTCAATCCCTGATTCTAATAACCAAATTTTTTTCAATCCGTTTGCATATGGATGATCGGTACTTGCACGTTTTTATGCTATAAAGCAGCTGATCCTAGTATCCATGATGCTATTAAGCTGCGTTTACTGTAATCTTAATATAGGTAGCTTTCTTTTGTGTGGAAGGGAAGTGGCCCGTCTCACTTTCTGTGTGGAATTGGATATTCCATTAATTATGGCTACAATCAACTAGATACATAATATAGTTAGCATCGGATTATTACATAGGCGTATTACCTACCTAGCTGTACATATCCTCAACTGTCCTGTGGTTATTTTATTAATTTTTCCAATGTATAATAAGGATTTTTTGTTTTAGTTTTATTTGCAACCATGTGTTTTGTGGTATATCGCTCTAACATGGGGTGAATTTCCTCCCTCTAAATTTAAACCAAAAGACTACATCAATCATTCGGATTAAGTTCATTGAGTTTGTACAGAAATACGAACATGTCATTGCTTAATCAATAAATAAATATTATTTAATTCAAATTCAGAGATTGCGTACAGATGAGAGAAGAACAATCGCGGTTTATTTTTACTGAAAGAGTCACGAAAAGTTTGAATTTTTTTATATTGTTATGAAAAATTGGGAAACTGTGAAGTCTGCACAGGTCAACTTTGGCCAGCCCTGACATAGGCTAATCAGCTGAGCTATTTCTCAGAATTCTGTTTTGTGTGGGTGTTACTGAAGAATAAATAACTAATAATGCAGAACTCTCATTGAAAAAATTAATTCGAAATTCTTCGATTGTGTCCATCTAAAATAGTATATTGTGTAACAAGTTTCACAAGTGTGAAATTTGCACGAGCCAAATGTAGTACTGCAAACATCACAATAATAGGACCTACTTCGATCATTTAGGTGTATGTATACCCAGACCTTCAGTCTGGTTCTTGGTCTTACGTCAATATTTTTAGTCTCAATATTGGTATCGGGTATAAAACGTGTTCTTTTATTGTTGGCTAAATTAAACTTACCATTCATGCATTTTCCAAAATATGACTAAAAAAAACTGAACATAAAACATTGTAAGCTATTCTATTAGCAAAACCGAATATTCTACGGTTTGTTCATATTTTTCAAGTTTTCGTTTGGTTTTGGTTTTGGTCACTGATCAGGAAGAGACGAATTGGTACCTCAACACGTCGCATTTTGCCTGTTCAAGATAGAATTGTGACAAGTACTTCCATCTTCGTTACAATAATAATTACCTACAATATTAATTACGAGACAATTTTTTTTCTATTCTGAACCAGTTCTTAGGAAAAACATAAACAATTGATACATTCATCCTTGAATTTAATTTCATTCAAAAATTAATGAAGTGACAAGAATATCTGAAAAGAGGCACTGATCGTTGGAAACTGAATAAGGGAATTTTTAAGACTCGGGAAGCAAATTGGCGTCTTTTTTACCTCTATCCTTTTTACTCTTCTTTTTCATTAAAAGAGTGGTACCTACCCTCTTATTGTATAAACCTGCCCTGCGTAATTTGTTCACCTCTCAACATCCTCACAGTGCGCACTTTCATTCTCATCGACCAAAGAACTGATCAAGTTTGTGTTTAGGTTGCAATCAAAGCGTTTGTTCCGGCTGATCAATACCCCTTCCGTTATTCACTATGAAATGCTACAAAAGAAGAGTTCAACGTTTGATAAAGTGTGTGTTTCAAAGTACCTACACCATCCAACCCTTTTCTTTTCTCTCTCTTTTTTTTTTTTTTTTTTTCACGTGATTTCTAAAAAAGAAGACGACCCAATTTTCATGTAGGAAACTACGGTTCGACCGGAAGTATCTGATTTCTTACTCTATTTTTTATTTATTTTTTTTTTCTCTGTGTATTCATTAAAGTCGGAATTAGGATCAAACGGTGGCTTTTTATCAGTATGACACTCATTAAATTTTATATAGCTACATATAGTAGAACAAGCTCGATGACAACAAATATAAAAAATGCATTAGTAAGTACGATGCTGAAGAAGAGTGGAAATAAAAGAAAGCAAAACGCAGTTAATGGAACAACAATTGGCTATACGCTTGAGGCTGGTGTAGGTCGCTGCTGTTGTTGTTGCTTCTGCTGCTGTTGATGTTGCTGTTGTTGCTGCTACTGCTACTGCTGCTGCTGTTGATACTGCTGCTCTAGCCTAAGAAAAGCTACTGTCGATTTTGAAAAGGAAAAAAAAATACACAAATTCTGCTCACTAGTCGAATTGAAAAAAAAAGAAAAAAGATTCTAAAAAGAAGAAAAGCAAACGAAAAAGGATATTGTTCTCTCGTCAGTTTTGTAGTTTTGATCATTAACATGAATTTCTTGATAAAAACAATTCTTAAATTCGGTTCTGGAAGAGAGGAAAAAAAAAGAAGAAGAAAAAAAAAAAAGGATAGACACAAAAAATGAAAATTCATTATTCGAATGGTGTGTACACGGGAAGGATAAAAAAACAAAAAGTGGTGTGTACTTGTTTTCCTGACTACAATTGCTCTTATCACCTGAAGCGTTTTCGCAAGTGCTCAGTATATACTCTTGTGTTTTATAACTTTTTTTTTCTTTTTTTTCCCAACCAAACAAAGATCGGTAGTACAAGAATTGCTAGTAGGTTTTTTTTTTTTGTTACTTTTCTGATGCTGGTACTTTTAACCCTTTTTTTCTCCTCTTCTCCATCTATATCTCGCTTTCTTTCTATCTTTTGGTCGTTCTGTTCCTTCCTCTATTTTTTTTTCACGTTGCCTCCTCCAAAACACTGTTTTTTATTATTTGTCGGCTTTCGCGACATTTTCCTGTTTTTTTCGAGAGGCCACAAAATTCATTGTTTTGTAACAATTAAAAATTGTCGGTTGTAGGACTTTCCGCTATAAGACGAAATACGAGAGATTGTCTTCGAAATAAATTGGGATGTAACGTACTCGAGTGTTTTCTGTTTTTTTCCCATTTCCATTGACTATATATAATTATACCCTATATATACTCTTCACGTTACTCGTTTTGAGACCTTTTGTCAAAATGGGTACTGCAGTTGCAACTTCCAATTGTATGGAGTTCGGTCCCTGCGTGGCTTTGTGGCGACAAAATTGAACACTCGGTTCAAAGTTCTCTCTTTTTATTACTAGAATCTAGAACTGATTCTCTCCTTAAATCTTCAACTTTGTATTGGCATTGTGTTTCTACTGTTGTATAAGTACACTTGCTTGTGATTCCCTTCCGAACAGTTCGATATGACATAAATAACAACAAAATTTACGAAAATTTCATTGGAAGGGAACTAGGCGCCCATATGCAACCCTGGTATTTAGGCGGCTTTATTTGGGTCGACGATCGTTGAATATTGATATTTTTTCGAGTGATGGGTAAATGCATGACCAGACCAAGACCATGGTTGTCTCAGCTTTTCTCTTACTCTTGCTCTTGGTCTTGGTCTTGCTTACAAGATCTTTACTGTTATTGATGGCTGAATTCTAAATTTGACTTTCACGTCTTTTCAAAATTTACCAGAATCTCAGGTTACCACAAACACTAGGTCAATAATAATTGGTCAGATTGAATGAAACAAACAAATAAAAGTTGAATATTGAAAATTACTTTTGTTGCAAGACTGCGAACATTTTTACCCTTTCATTCGTTGGATACTTTTTCTCAAGTGTTGCATTTGGTTTCGGTAGTGTAAAAAATGTAAGATTGTGACCGATTTTATTCATCATTAATTTTGCTGTTTTTTAGAAAGCTCTAAAGCCACAATCTCTTTAGAATTCGGTTGAAAGTTATTGGAGAGGATTTTATTAGTTTGTCTTCAAAGGACTATAAATATTTGCAAAGAGGGCATCCGATATTTCCCATCGATGAAATTAATTCTGGATTGCCTTAATATCAGTCGTTTAGTATTTTTAATTTCTTTTTATTGATCGAAATTTCACCTTGTATTTTATGAATTAATTAAAAAATTTATTCAAACGTTGAATTCTCGCAGATTTTAATATTAATTTCAATAGTCGGGCTAAACTTTTTTATTTTATAGCCTATTATTGAATGAAACTGACCCAATCAAATCAATTTTTACTCGTAAAAATTTATAATTGGTGACGTTAGGAATAGACTAACGACGAGAAAAAGGGGGGATTTTGCGTGAAAAATCGACTATAGCATTTGCGATTTCATAGGTAGCTATGTGGATAACAAACGAGATAAAAGCGTAGTCAGTATATAGCAGTCCTCAAATTTTTCTTAGTAATTCTCTTTAAAGAACATTTGGCTTTTTATTGGACGTACCGAATTAAATAGGAGACTAAAGAATAAAATGAGACCAAGAACAATAATTTTGAGCTCTCAGAAGCAGAGATAATTGAAAAAGTTGAAATTAAAAACGAATTTTTAATAGATAAACTTTTATTATTTTTTTTTACTTTAGCTTCGTGCGAAATAAACATTATTTTGTTGCGGAAGGTTGCCTGCAGTATTGGTATATTTTAAAATCGCTGTACTCAGTGAGTAGAATAAAAGCTTATAAAAAGAAGAAGAACTTATCTCATTTTTACTGGCTTTCGGCCTTTTCATCGGTTGGTGGCATTCTTTGTCCACATAGTTAAACTCTTTTTATGAGATCCCACTGTGATGTGATGTTAAAAGTAAAATCCCTTATGAGAAGATCTTATAAACTTATATCTTTTTGAAGAATGGATGTAGGTTGTTCCAAGTCATTTTCACAAAACGCTATTTTCCCAAATGGACAATTTTTCAAAAATGCATTTCACCAATCCATTTTTCCAAATTGTCATTTTCCCAATAAATATAATTATTTAAAAAAAAAAAAAGTCTACTATTCACCAAACCTCCCACAATACTTACAGGCAGAAAATAAATTATTTTTCAAAAAAAAAAAAATCCACCTTGTCTAACTTCCAAGTATATCATTAACAGAGTTTTTAATCTTTCATTGTAGAGAAAAATAAAGAGAAAAAAAGCAAAATTTTGTAGGAGTGCCTGTTGATAGACTATCGCAAAATGGATCCATGTCATTATTTTGACTTTTGATTACATTCCTATGGAGATGTAACTCATACATACTCCCATATTGATTGCCTGTAGCATGGCCCAATTGTGTAGCATCATTATTTTTACATTTATATGTTGCTGGTTCAAATCCCCACACCAGCAGTCAACAGAATTGATGACCTTAACGTCGAACATATGCACAGTGCATAGTGTCATGCATTTCCCTGCCAAAGTTTGTAGAACGTAAGTTGCATTGTGGGCTTTGGTGGTTTCACCATGTTGCAGCAATAGCTCTGCCCTCTGGTTGTGTGTTGTAATGCTTGCATTGTGGGCGCAGCACTGGGAGGAGTGGCTGTGGGGATATGACATATACATACGCACATACTGATTGGCGGTGGCGTGGCTGATCATGTAGCATCATAGCTTTTCGATATGTAGGTCTCTTGTTCAAATCTCTACCCTGGCAGCCTATAGTTCCTTCTTATCTCTTGTTTGCATGAGATGTTTTTCTCATTTTGCCTTTGACTATATATTATGAAGCCTTTGGCAAACTAATAACTAATAAACTGATATTAATAATTTGTTGGTAAAAATCCGCTTCTTACATTTTGTATCTTCATTCTGGCTCCTCATATACTTTTCAATAACAATTTTCATAGGGAAATTCACTTAACAATAAAAACAAGTGTACGAATTAGATTCATTGGATAATGTGAATGATGCATCATGTTTCAATTGAAAGTGTTTTGAAAATGATTTCCTTGATGTATACCTCGTTTCACGAATTTGATACTGCATTACTTCTAATAAGTGCTATAAAATTTTAATATTTTAAATATAGGTATCATTACATGACAAAAGTGGCTAATAGAACAGGATCCAGAGAGCAGAATTTAAAATTAAAAAATATCATGAAGTGTGAAAAGTAGAAAATAGTGATAAGATTAACATAGTCAAAACAATAACATGGATCCATTTTGCGCTGGTCTATCAACAGGCAGTCCTAAATGTTTAGCGTTCTCCATTTGGTAAATTGATATTTGGGAAAATTGCTTTTTGGGAAAATGTATTTGGGAGAATGTCTGGGAACCCTACAGGAAGTTAATTAATTTTTTTAAACTTTTTTTCAATGTAGTGCAGTTAACTTGAGCCAAAAATTTAGCTTGAGGTTGTTCTCTAACCTTAAAAACTCCTTTTCGCATCATCATGAGTCATGACCAAGACTAGATGGTGCAATACTATAAAACAAAACGTATCATTTTGGTAATTTTACCGAATGAAAAATATTTTCAGTTTTGCTAGTTTACCACTTTTAGTAAATTAATTTGCAATAATATTTAATATTTTAACTTGTTTCTATTATATTTGGGAAGGACACGAGCGTTTTAAGTTTAATTCAACCATCTGTACTTAATGGTAAAAAATTGTGTAAGCAAGATTCAGACTGAGGGCCATATTCTTATATGTTATTTAGTATTCACTTAAGGCCATGAGTGCATTTAGCTAAGTGAATTCACTTAGGTGATCTCCTGACCAGACTTAAGTTTTCCCTTGAATATTTACACATTGGTGGAAAAAATGACTTTTCAAGAATACCAAAACTATTAAGAACCCTTATTTTTTCACTTAAGTAATTCACCTAAGTGGATTGAATGACAAAGAATATGGCCCTAAAACTAATGAGATTTGACTCACTTGACTGTGAATGATGAAGAACAACATTACCATTGTCTTCGTCTTGATTGTGCTAATCTCACTAGTTGTATGGTTATACAACGCCAAATGCAGAAAAAAATCAATAAATTCTAGCTGCACAACAATAAGGTACGATTTGTGAATTTGAAATTTTTTCATTAGCCTACCTTGGTATAAGAAAAATAAATTAGTCTCCCCTAGTACATGGCCTCCGTTATCGATTTCCAAAATTTCGTAACCCTTTCAAGTTAGGCTCTTTTTTCCTTTTTTTTATTTTATTTCTTTTCATGGAATTAATACGTATTACTCAAGAAAGAGATGAGGTGTAGAAAAAAGAGCACTGATCTATCAGACACGTTGCTTAATGTCACTCATACGCATATAAATGGTACAATTCGAACGCTAATATTTCTTTCATTTGTATACCAAGACCCCTTCTTCGGGTTTTTTCTTTTCTTTTTTTTTTCATCTATCCAAACTATTTTAAATAGACACCTCAAGGTTGAAACCGTCTTTTTATTAATGCTCATTATTCAAAACTGTCTATTGGGATTTTTTTGTAAATTCTTTTATATGTATTTCTACTTACTTTTTTTTTTCATCTTTTTACCGGATGCCGTATAGGTACAGTGGTGTTTGTTTGTTATGGCTGGGCAGGATGAGCGCAAGAACCATTCTAAAATTTTTTTTTTTAGAGTCGTTTCTTTTGAAAAGTACTACTGTATTAACCGGTAGGAGTAGCAGGAATAATACCCTCGACTTCGAACCATCGTCAATTCGAATAAATCGATAATGCGGTAGTCGTTATTAAAGATTTTTTTCTTTTTCTTCTTTTTTTCTTCGTTTATTTCAGTAATATTTTCTTCAGTACGTCTATCTGTACGCGTTCTCTATCGGTCTCTATTCCTTTTTTATTATTATTATATATTTCATTTTTATGTCACGACTTTTTATAACTGTGGGCTCGAATTCGGTCGAACTGGTTGAAGGGCAAAAGAGAGTACGGTCACCCAATCCGTTCGTCCGATTCGATGTGAATGAAATCTGTTTATAAAGTAATTACTGAACAACCTTTCTATGTACCTATACTTACAGTAAAGGTACCTATGTACAATACGGCTCTAGATGGTGGTGAAGTCGATAGATTTTGTGGGAAAGATACGACGTCGTTTATTCTTCTTATACGGATTTTTGTATCGCTCAAGGATTGTCGAGAAAATGGTCGTGGAATCAAAATACTCGGAACCTCTTTCGTGTGATGCGAAGCCACACTGATTGGTCTGTTTATCTCAGACAGTGGTAAGTACTGGTATTGGCAAGCTAAAAGATGCATATGTGGCAAAACTAAAATAAAAATGAAAATAAGGAATATGTGGTTTGATCAAGCACATACTGCAAGAAATGGTACTATTTTCGATGAAAATGGAGTCATAGTCGAGATGAACAGAGATTATTGCACCTCCCAGAAAATTGTTTTGGCCATAGAAACGCAGATAACTGCGCATATCACTTTGTACCAAAAATCATTTGCTGCAGCATGAGAGCATTCATCTTTGTCTACCAACATCTAGTAATGGCCAGTCTGTGATTCCCAACTTACCCATCTGGTCTAATTGGTGGTTTTCAACGATGATCTTAATACTCACCTTCGAATTAGCTTCAACTTTCAACAGTGTCTAACAACATCACATAACTGCCTCTAACCACTCCCTAATTCCAGTGTACTATGGACTTGCAGTGGAACAGTATCTCAAACATTAATGCAGCCACTGGCTCCCTCTGCGCAGTGCTATAAATGGTAAACAGACAGTTAAGAAATTAGCTTTGTACAGGCACTTCTGATTTGTTTCACAGTATCGCTCTTGCTGGAGTAAATTTAAGAGCGGGGGTACAATTGGAAACAGATTAATAAGCATGAATTTCTATAAGATTTGTCAGAAGTGATGGGTTTTGTGGTAATGTTTTTTGATTTCATAGCGATAATATCTAGTGGCTATATGGCTACGTTCGATTCTAGCTGGGTATTGCGCAGGGTGCGCAGTAGTTTTTTCTTGAGGCAAAAGAGTATGAAAAAAAAAAGTTATTTTAAGCTTCTGATGTATTTCTAATTTAAAAAAAAAAATCGCTATTTTTAGTCTGTAAAAAGAGTGAAAAACCAAAAAAAAGTTTTTGGTTAAATTTTTGAAATTTTGACTTGTCATGACTGTAGAAGAAAAAATTATTTGTTTTTTTTAAACATTTACCTTTAGGTACAATTGGGAGAAAAAAAAAGAGAAATATGAAAGAAATTTTTTCTGGTAAAATTTTGGATATTGATATACTTAGTATACGAATAAGGAAAAGAGAGTCAAGTCATCATTTTGAACCAAAAGAAAAAGTTATTTATCATTTTTTTCGTCCAAAAATGCAGTAAATACTTTTCAAAAGAGTAGGGGAAAGGGTGATAAGACTTCAGAGGATGCAGGTAGGTAAGAGTACACCTTTCAATTTTTACTCTTTGGCTGCACTAACCTGAAATATGTCAAATGTCTAATGAACAGCTCCTTATGTACAGACCTTGTGTACTAAATACCGCGATATTAGGTCAGGTTAGCTGTGTGAGTTGTAGTATGATAAAAACCGTGTTTGTGTTTCTTTACTATTTTCTGTGATGACATTGTAAGACATAAGGAAAATTGTTTTTTTCAAATTGACTTCAGAAAATGAATAATATTATTTTACTGTGTGAATATCTAAAAACATACACAAAAGAAATATTTGGAAAAATTTTAAGTCATATTTTTTAGACATTTTTATAAAACAAGTGTTAGTGTGGTAACTGCATTAAGAGTAAACATATAGCCTAAAAGAAGGATATCAGTGCATAAAACATGTTATTTTGGGAAGAAAAGAAGAGGAAGCTGAAAACCGGTTTATATAACTAAGATATTTTCATGTGTCTTGCTGATAAAGAAGATTTTTAAGCTAGAGGAAAATTCAGCTAATTATAGTACATATTTTGTGGAAATTTGTGGTGTAAATATTCAAAAGCACAAAATGGGAAAGATAAATTTTTCTCATTCTATGTCAGATTTTACTAAAAAATTATACTGTTTTATACTTGATTTTACATTTTATAATTTTTTTAATTTCATTAGTTTTTTCGTTTTTATTCAAAATGCGTACTCTTTGAACCCCAAGTGAGTACTCTTACCCACTCAGGCAGGTAAGAATACGCATTTGACTTCTTTTTTAAAAAGTTTATTTGTGAAATTTCAAATCAAGTTAGAAAACTCAAACCAGCAACAAATTAAATCTAATGGATGAGAGTATTTCACAAGAAAATTTGAGAGGGGTGGGATTTCAGAGAGGTGCAGTGTTGACAATATAACATTAAGTACGTACTCTTACCATTTTGGTTAGAAATTCCATATTTAAGTCATTGAAAAGAAAGACTAATTGCATATTTTGCCGCATATGTTACCATAAAACAATTTCTGTGAAAATGGAGCAGAAGGTTCATGTCACTGCAAAATTGGCCTAATGCCTAAATAACCAGCCCAATGTTCAATACCAACAGTTGAACAGTTTTGTTATCCCCTACTAAGCCTATATGAAGAAGTAATGATTTATAAACCTGGAGAGAATTCCTGAGAGAGGTTAATAATCTCACTAAACCTTCCCGAAAAGTCTTCTACATTTCCTATATAGAAGTAAGAACTCTTTTGAGTTTAATTTAGTGGTATTCTATTCGTAATCTCTTTCCAGACTTACATTTCCTCATTCATACCAAGGGTACTTTTGTCTTTTGAAATCTACTCCATCCATTTATTTCAATACAGCTCCCTCTCTGCAACCTCTTCCATTATTACATTCGATTTGATAATCGCGTCGATTTTACGATCATTTTCCTCTAAAATCAGACTTCACTTATATAGCGACCATTAGTTTCATACCTCGTCTACTGCTGATCGCAAACAAAGACGATTTTGACTGCATAATTACGTCAATAAAAACCACCGACACGGTAAAAATTGCCACTGCGGCAAAATCGTTCTTTAAATTTTTTTTATTATTTTTTTTTGTGTATTATTTATTTTTTCAAACTACCTATTCTTCTTACTACATTCCGCTTCGAGTCACGATTTTCAAAATGGTTTCTTTTTTTTTCTTTTCTGAAACGGTTGAAGGGCGCCAAAGAATCGTCACCTGATTCCATCTATATAGGTACCTGTAATCTGTATACTGTAGGCTATAATATGTATAGGTAATTTCGATATGAAAGAAATATGTTTAAAAAGTAATTACGATTAGGGCAGTTAGAAGATCGCTGGCGATTTTTTGATTTCCCATAAAATACCCATAAGTCATAGAAGAAGCAGCAGCAGAAAAAGTTAACTTCGAAGGGAAGGACGAAAGGGGAAAAAAAATAATCATACATAAGGCCTAGTATGAGTTTGAAATTATATAGAAACGAGGTAATTACGTTATTGTTTAATTAAATCGTTATGCCGTAATACGTTTACCGTTAATTATCTATCTTGCCCTTTTCGTTTATGTCTTATTAACGCATTAAAAAGTTTTTAGCCGCCGTTTCCATAAAAGCGACGTACTCGAAATTACAATTGACGGAGTCCCTGATATTGAGGGCAGCATCGATGCAATTACATTCGATTACTCCGGAAAAGCCATAACTATAAAGAAAAACAATAAAAATTAATGAAAAGTAGGTAACTCTATGTGCCTATTACCCGAATGAAATACCTAAGCAAAACAAGTGGTTCGCAATGTTTCGATTGATGTAAGATGGTGTGGTTGGGGAGAAATGGGACTGCTGTGGGAGGGGGAGGAGAATTTGGCTAATTTGTTTTTTTTTTTTAATTGATTTTACAGGCGCTGTCTATAGGTGAGTGTGGTATGCGCTTATATAAAGTGAATTATCCAGACGTTCAGTATTCGGATAAATAGCATTAGTTGCACCTGTCTGCTATAGACAAAAAAAAAAAAGAAAAAAGAAAAAGGGTTAGCATGGTAGTAGATCAATCAATCGATCGATCGGCTGAGCACTTGTTTTTTTTTTTCTGATTGAAAGATTACTGGAGGGAATAGACAATGAGAACGGGAGAGAGGAGGGAGGAAAAAAAAGGCATTAATTGGCAGCTTTAACATGTGCTCGATATAATTGAAATGTTAATTTCTGATTGATGTGTCGATACGATAGGCGACAAACGGTCTTTTGTTTGTGCTCGAAGGGGTTAAATTCGTTTTAATTAGATGTTCAGCCGATGAAGAGAAAAATAGCCCATATTAACTTTTGCGTGTTGAATAGTCCTTCAAACGGACGAGAAAGAGTAACTTGCTGAAATCAAGTGCTGAACTGCTAAAAATTGAAAACTACGTTCTCTGTGTTTCGTTCTTAATTTTAAAAGTCAAAAAAGGCCACCAACGAAAAAGTTTTTTAAGACTGTAAACAACATTTCTTATTTTTGATTGAAAAAGCTTGCATTTCATTATTCTCATCCTTCGTATTATGGTACTCTTTACTCGCATCCAGTGAGCAGGAAATAAATATAATTATAAGGCTTGTAAACGATAATGCCCAATTAAAAATGAAGAAAAATCTACTCAGCGTCATAAAATTTGAAAAATTTCATATTTTTAAATGAAAAACCTTCCATTCCATTGCCTAACCTTGCGTCTTCGTGGCGTTCTTTGCTCTCATCTAATGAGTAGGCGAGGAATATAGATATATATTAAATTTTTAAACGATATTTCCCAATTAAAAAGAATAAAAATTTGAAATATTTCATTATTTTCAATGAAATACTTACTTTGCATTTTATTCCTCACCTTCATAGTGTTCATTGTTCGCATCCAATGAGTAGGAAAGAAATATATTTAGCCTGTAAATGATGATGTTTGATTGAAAAAGAAAAGAAATTTGCTTAGCTTTGCAAAAAAGCCGGCCTCTTGGTTTCAGTTTGGCGGAATATTCCAGATTTTTAAGAAATCTGAAATCAGAAAAAACATGTGAAACATAGATTGTAGTAATATCAACTTGGTATCTACAACTCTTTATAATTAACATTTAAAACCTCGGAAATCATTGATTTTGTCATCCTTGATCGAACTTTCACTATAGGTACTACTATATATGAACTACCGTAACTGGTGTACAAAAATAGTTATTTGTGATACAAGTGCATAAAGTAGGTAATTTTCACCTACTCTGCATTCGAGTCACGCCCTATTTTTTTCAACAACACCGACTCCCAGAAAAAAGGCAATTAAGTATTTGTTAGTTTTCGAGCCAAACAGTAATGAATAATTTTACTTTGTTTTTAAGGAAAAAATCTTCACTTTCCATTCCCCCTCAAATTCAAAAAAATTCCTCAAAAAATTTTTTTAAAACTAAATAATTAATAAATTTTTAGTTTCGAAAGAACAAAAAACTGAGGAAGTAGTCGAGCCGTGCAAGAAAGTGATCGAGCCGTGCGAGAAAGTCAACTCGAAAGTGCGCATGCGCCCAACTATAGTTTTTTGCGTCGTATTGAAATTCGCTGTATTTTTTGTTTGGTTAAGGGGCATTGAAAAACGTATTTTTCTGTTGAATGTTGCAAAAAAATATGATTAGAATAGGACTATGGGTTAAGTGAGAAAAGCGTTTTTCTTTTGTTAAGAATTGACGAAAAAACTAACATATTTAATCAAATCATTTGTATTCTTTTTTTCAATAATAATTACAACTGTGGAACAGTTCCTCGACAATCGCCCAGTAATTTTGGCGATTGAATTCCTATAGAAAAATTTTCATTTTGAATACCTGTAAAATTAATGTGTATTAGAATGATTTAAATTTAGAACTCGGAGTAATATAATTTCGGTGATCTCACTTGCTTCCAAAAGATAAAAATTGTCTGTCTTCATTGTTTTTCACCCTGCACTATCCTTTTCCGCACCATTCTCTGAAAATCATAATTCATTTGTTTTTTGTTGCAGAAACTTTGTCAGTGTGAAAATATGATGGTTTTGTTTCTACGAATTTCTAGTCATTCTAAAATTTAAGCCAATGATGGAAATTTTGGGCTACTTCAGTGCAAAGATTAGTAGTATTATCATCACACATCAGTAAGTAATATTATTTTCAAAGAATATGTTGCGGCTAAAGTTTTATCTTCGGTCGAAAACAGTATTCTATTTTTATGGTATAGTATCCTCATTTAGCTATACACGTTTATTCAGCTTTCCCTCTGCACCACTCCGTGGTTCCTTAGTTCTGTCGATGAAGCAGACAAGGAGTTGTTCTTATCCGTTATCATTTGTCAGTTGAACCACTCTTGGTGATCATCGATTTTAATTCAGTTTTGGGCTAACTAAGTAGCATCTATTGATATTCTTATAGTATATATTATGATTAGTGGATCTAAAGTGAGACATTTCAATGAGAAATTTTCCTTAATGTTTTTACCGATGTGGAAAAGTACATGTTCCATTTAAATTGGTAGGTGTAGGTATTAAAAAGTTACCTATTTGAAATGTATGCAACATAGGTACTGAAAATATTAACAATAATTTCCTTCCCCTTTCTCTCTTTTTCTTTTTTTATATTCTTCATATTTTCTTTATATTTGAGGAAACAAATTTCACAAATTTCCTTCTTCGAAGGTTTTTCACAAACTTACAGCCTACATTCACAGTCTTTGACTACTTACGAATGCATAATCCTCAATATACTATCTTCTTTCAGTTCAACTTTCTACAACTTTCATGTTGCTCTTATTTTAACTCGAATGAGATATTTCGTGTCCACATCAACGATTATGTTTCTTTATATCTGTCTAGTATATTCTTGATTTGAATGTTTTCACATTCTATATTCGAATTCTAGTTTAGCTACTCCTGAGTGGCCTGAGGCAGTGAGAGATTTTCCGTTCGAGGATTTAACTCCTTCTCCAAAATTATTGGTTTTCATAGAGAACGGCTATTCATTTACATCAGAATTGCCTCATTTTTCAATGATCGTTGAGAAAAATGAACTTTATTTCCTCGATTTTCGCATCCTACGAGAAATTTCTGAAATTGCGGAAGCATAAAAAATTAAAACATATACAAAATCGAGTTGTGGGATATTTGTAAACGAAAGACAGAGCTCTGAGCAATGGCACTACTCGAAAACGTATGTTTCATTCATCAGAGCTGTGTATAAGACCTTCTTCACAATTGGCTAGTTTTCATGCTATTAGCCAGCTACTCAGAGTACTATTCCGTTGACAGTTAAAGTCACACTGCAATTTAGCAGATCGCCACGTGAGATTCTAATGCGATCCTTATAGGACCATCCAGCAAGTTGCAGTTGATTTTAAATAGCTAAAATGACGTAATGACTTTTAAACTGTTAACGGAATAGCAGGTAGGTACCCCAAATTGCTGAATAACGGCTAGAAAACCAGCCAAGTGTGAACGAGGCATAAAAGGATGCCCACTAATAGGTAGTCGGTTAGGTACAACGATTAAAAAGTGTAGTCCTCGTATATAGTCGACTTTTGTATATCTTCCTCCCAAATCTGAAATAAATCAACGAACTGCTTTGATGTCTGAAATCAATGTCATAAATTAAAACATAACGTTCCTATCAAATTATGAAAGCACATATAGTGGATACTCGGAAGGTACTCGGGTACATTACGTGCAACTATTCGCTATATCATTAAACACCAGCACCAAGGCTGCGAGAAAAATACAAATTATCATTCGTAAAAATCTACGCTCTAACGGTTTCCATAGAAAAATCTCTTTTTAGCCGAGGAAAGTAAATGACCCGAAGGCTTTGTTAAGATGATGTCTCTGTTTTTCTTCTTTTTTTTTGACTTTTTCCAACTGTCTTATTGCGGTCAGAAATTAGTAAATCTTCAAACGTGGCTAGATAAATTCATTTATATATATACACTGTTCACTTGGCTATATACTTAGGTACTTATAGATACGGTACGAGAAACAAAGGTTTCTTAGCTTTATTTGAGGTATATAGGGTATATAGGTATATACCCATACATATAGAAATGAACGATAAAAATTAGGCGACAGAAATATCACGTATTAATTTGGGCCGAAAATATAATTCGTTTAGGGGTCAACTCGTGTGGGAAAGTGCCCCGGTATGTGCGGACACGTTTTTCTTTCGTTTCGTTTTTTTTTTTTTTTTTTGTTTTTGCCTTTCCTTTGTCTCGTATGTCTGCAGCAATGTACCGCAACATCGTTACCATCTAAACTTTCAGCGCTAAACGGATTTAAGAAACCCTGCGGTTTTTTTTTCCCTTGCATTTCACGCGAAACTGGTCATCTCGTCTTCTTATTTTCGTTTTTCTCTCTCTCGCCTTCTGTCTGCGGGCACCTGTGATCTCTTTCCGTAACTTTACACTCTTTTTTGGGTGTAATATACGAGGGATAACGACCAGCGGCCGAGGAGAGGGAGGGCGGTAGGTGCGTTCGTTGATTGTTGTTAAAAACGTTAAAACCTCGAAGCCAATTTCGTCTTCTGTTCTTTTACCTATAGTATAGCCGCCACAAATTAAACTCGATCTATTGGGAGATATAAATTAGGCGACCGACGACAATGTCCGGTGGTCGCAAATTCAATCAAAAAAACGTATTTTTTCTCGTCGAGGGCGCTGTGTGCTTTTTTTGAGTTTTTACAACCGTTGAAAAGCTCGTCAACGTTAGATGGTGGCCGACTATAACACCGAAACAGTAGCCGTAGCAGCAGCAGCAGCAGCCACAGATCATCGCCGTCAACATTCTGCACCTTTGTTGCACCAGCCTCAACCGCCTCGCACACCCATAGGCCTATTCACTCGAGAATCGACGATTAATCTACATTTCGATGGTGTGACCCGCAGCGTGTAAAAGTCGATGTCGCTGGCTGGCCCGAAGCGAGGGAGTCGAGACGAACCGAAACGTGTGATTTTTCTAATTTGAAAAACGAGCGCGAGCTGACGTCTTGAAAAATGGCGGGAAATTTTTTTCAATTACACATTTCGTGGCGTTTGTGAAGCGTGAAAAGCTTGCTAAATGTTTGCTTTCTTTTTTCTTTCTTTTTTTTTTTTTTTTTTGATTTTTCTTTATAATCTGTACTCTCTTCTTTTTAGTCCGAGTGTGCGGTATAAGACCGAAGATCTCCTTCTCAAATTCGGCTAGATCTATAATTGTTTTTTCGTAGCTATATCTGATGGTGTTATTCTAAAGACATAATTTACAGCTGAAGAGATTTCTAATACCCGATCAAAAATACGTCAAAGATAGAATGTTTTAAATCAGGATATTAGTTATTGCGCATGTGTCGTAGCTTGATAAAATTTGTATTAATATGGAAATGTTTATTTTCACAACATTAAAGATACAAATGACTTGTTATCGCAATAATAACCTCATGAAATATGCGCAGCTTTGGATGCGTAGATCATATAATTCTGATTGCTTTACTTCTATCTTTTATATGTTTTTATAACACAGCATTTGGAGATTTCTCTAGATATATGTCTCTGGGTTATTCACTTGGATCATTTAGTTCGGGATAATCAGTAGCCTTATCTCACTATTGTTAACCAAACGAGTCATCATTCTAAAACCCTAAAATAAACATAGGATTTCTGAGCATGCGCAGTAGGTCTTTTTTTATCTGTTTTCAGTCTTTTAGTCGAGTGAATTTAAAGCTACCTAATTACGTTGCTGGGAGTCGAGTGAAATTGAGGGAAACTCATGTCCATCTTAGGACTTTAGGTGTCATTGTTGGAACGGATTTTTGTGTTTACATGGGTATTCAGTAGATACTAAATGATCGAAGGTTACTCAAGCAGAATGATAAATATTTGGTGGCAGCCTAAATCTACAAATACCACATAGAATATTTTTTGAATTATTCTAATTTGTGTTCATGATCAGTGAATTGTTTTCATTTTGAGAAGATACGTGCAATTATGATTATTTTTCTCACAATAATTTTTTTGAACATTTCTGAGGCAGATTATCACCAATTTACTTAATTTTCCCATTTTTACTGTATATTTTTCAAATTCAGAAATTAGAAAAATTGCCAATTTTTTCTTCTATAAATACCAATTTGAAAATTATTGAGAAATACAAAAAAAAATTATTCGGCTTTACTATTAATTTATCTAGCAAAACTTGATATTGAGGAAAACTTTTAGCATATTTTACGTTTTTTATGGTATATTTTTGCATATTTTCATATGCACATATTTTACAGTTTTTAACGCATAAAAAAACTCTCCTTTCTTGTAACATTCTTACATTTGTGGAATAACACACTAGATGAAGGTTGGTGTAAGTTAGTGTAGTTCTATCAAACAGAATTATAAATTTATGTTTTATACCTAATTAGATACCAGTTATAGTGTAATACTTACATCAATGTTAAATTTGGAATGTAAAAGAGAAATGACTTTACTTTTATCAAAACCAGTGACCGAAAGGTGAGTCTCTGATAAAATTAAAATTTACAGCTCTATCCATTTATACAATCACAATTAAGTAATGTAAAAATTTTACCGCCCAATAATAAATAATGACCATAAATTATAAATTTGAGGATGTTTGCTGACTGGTTTTCCAGTTTCACAGACATTGATTGTGTAAACACAAAATGTTTTCCAAAAATTTTTTCTTCGCCAGTTTTCTCAGAAAATACTGAACAAATAGGCACCAAACATTTGGCGTACTTGCACCTATCGCGGAAATTTCAGTCCGATCCATTTTTTCGTTTTCTCGGAATCCTGGAAAAACGATTTCCCCCCAGACCCTGACTTCAGTACGTGCGTGAGATAAATACTTTAGTGCTATTCCACGTCAAACAAAAACACTAACCCAACCACTGGAAATATTACATTGGTATTTGCTCTGAGCGTACTTCCTGTATGCCATACCAAAAGGCTCATGCAGTTCTGAGAAGAACTGTTTTGCGTGCTCAACTCATGTACAAAATATGACTAGACAGCCAACCTAGCATAGCATCAAACACTTGCTACAAAACTATGCTTGACACAGGTTACTAGTTTACTACCTGTTTGGTTGCAGGTTTACCACAATACTGTTGCTTCTGTTTGATCTAATGATATCTTAGATGTTCACAAAGTTTCATTCCATCCATAAATCTTGAAAAATTACTGGTGCAATTCCTCCTCTGCTTTTCAATCTCACGTTCTCATTCCTCAGGTTTCTCACTAAATTATGAAACTACTGCAGGTATTTGGTGGAATACATCCTCTAGATCTTGTTCATTCTGCTTCTCACAAAACTATGGAATTATACATGTTTGATAGAATACCTCCCAGAATCTTGTTCCTCCTATGTCTTGAAAACCTACAAAACTACTGATACTTAGATGTGAGACATACAGAATCTTCCAGAACTGGTTTTCAGCTCAACTTCAGTTCCTAAGTCTACCACTTACTTCCCTCGCCACTAAACACTTTTTATCTCACAAAAAAAAACTCATACAAACTTTTGAAATCTTTCAATTCAAAGTATATATGCACATAATAACCTACGTTCCGTTATGATGTTGGACTAAAATTAAATGCCAGCATCATTATGATAAACGTAAAGGTGAGAAATTTGTTCGCCTAAAATTCCCCTTTATTATTTCGAAAAATTAAATACACATGCACCAACTATAAAAGTTTTTGACTGAATAACGAATTGAACAGTGTTACCACATCTATGCCAGAAAAATTCTTGGGTTGGCACAAGCTAAAATTTTTTGACGTTGCAAGGCTTGTAATTGAATAAACTTTATTAATAGAGCGAAACATTAACATAATTTGTCAATAATACACAGAACATTTACGAGACAACCAAATATAGAATACAGAACTCAAAAGTAACTTCCATAACCTACGTCAGAATGAAATAACATAAAAAGAAGAGAATTGGGAACTGCGGTTTCTGTTGATTAGAATAGAAACAAATTATCATTTAACAAAGGCACGAATAGTCAATATACCCAACAAACTTGACTTATGAAAATATTTTTATTGTATAAAGACTGTCGGCTCTGAATTTTGTTACGTTGAACCACTTGTGGATCCAGAAAGAGACATCTTGTACAATTTTTTTTCCCTCAGCCAATTCTGATTTGCTATAAGCATACTTTATTTAAAATTTCGTACAAAATTTGTCCAATGCAACTGGACGTCTGAGAATCGCATGAATTCATTCGAGATTTGTAGATTTTTCTTTCTCTTAGTAATACCTGGTAGCTTTTTTCGTTTAGAACGGATTCTTGGAATCAGATTCAAATTGTAGATATTTACAGAATAACATCCCGAAATCCAAATCTGATTCACAAAATTCCTTCTAACATACCTTGCGTCAGTACCTATTCTAAATCTATAATTCTGCTTGGATTTGTTTTTCTTGCTCCCTTCTGTTTTTTACGTTCTAGAACCCTTTAGAATTCATAATTTTTCAACCGGAACTCGCAAAAGCGTAGGTTCTGAATACGCTCTTTATTCTGCGTGCATTTTTCGTTATTCTTTTTCTGATTCTTATCTCAGTCTTGAATGTACTTAAATTTAGCCTAAACCAATATTCATTATAGTTTATATATTCGATCAGAAAACTACTAGCCTAAGCTTTCCTTACTAATTCACAAAAGTTTATCAGTATTCTTCACATTTTATCATTTTTACTTTCATTCAAAAACGAGGAAAATACAATTATTCTTCGAAGGTTAATTAGTAGTATGCATTGTCGCCGCATGGTACTATTGTTGCGAAATTTTTTTATATTTAAATTTCCAAGCAATTTAATTGCGAATCCTCCATTCAATGTAACGAGCATTAAAAGTGAAAAAGAAAAGACGTCCGAGATTCCGAGAATTCACAAAATAATTCCAAGTATGCCGATTACCTCAATTTATTTGGCGAACAAAATTTTTGACAAAAAAAAAAAACAAAAAAAAAACAGTTAATTGAATTCAACGATCAACGTCACCATTTCGCAATGAATTTATTATCCTTCTTTATTCATTTTTATCAGCTTACAAGAGACAACTGATAGTTGTGGTAATGTGTATGACCGTGTACGTGTCGGCCAAATATCCTTTATCCGGTCAATTTTTTTCTATTAGGCATTGTTAAGATACTTTGATCGGAATATTGTTTTGTGCAGATAACGAACACGAATCTATTAGACGCGTTGAAATTGATACGAAGGATAGATAAACATCTGTTAATATTGGGGAAAAGAAAGACAAAAAAAAAAGGGTTTACGAACGTAGGTGATCGAATACATTGGCTCGTGGCAGGAGTCATGACTGCAGGTGCAAATAAATGCCTACTAATAAGCCATACCGACGCTACAATGGTGGAAAAAAACTACTTCAATCCACGGGTCAGTTGTATCGGGTTTTTTTTTTTTTTTTCGTTTTAATTAGTTTGTCGTAAAATATCAGAGTGTGCACGTCTTTTAGTTGGGATAACTGTAAGCTTTTATATCGATTTTATTTTTTTTTACTATGGTCACGAGAATGTGATCATCGTAAATATCGTATATACGAACATATATTTATTTGTGATAAGATCTCTAACCCTTTTAATAAATATAGATATGTGGTTGTAAAATGATGAAGATGAAATACCAATCGTTGTTTAACTAAGGTTTGCCGCCTAAAAAACTTAACTTGTGCTTATCGCTTAAAAGGTAATTAGTGAACCAAAATGTTGATGTAGCCCTACTGTTTTTATGTATTTGTACTCCTCGAAATTACGTGAATACCTACTGGCTTATTAGTTACGAATTAGGTTCAATAACATGTTAGGAAGTGGAACAATGTTATATTTGACTCGGCAGGTTTCATAGTTATTGGATATGACATCCCCTCCTCTTCTATAACAACGTGAACAGCCTGTAGATGCACAATCGTGAAACCTTATTGCCACACTTCGTGCATCAAAGCGAATTGGCTCGAGTGCAATAAACGGAGGCTACAGTCTAATTTTTCAAGCCAAACCTGCCAGGAATATGGTGGGTTAGAGAAGCCTCTTACGGCCTGGTGGACTACGTGTAGGATGATGGTGCTTCAACCATGAGTGCTTATTTTTTTCGAGTCGGAGCTGATTTTCAGGCTCTTCCGTAGGTACTGACGTGTAGCAGCGTAATTAGGGGGACAAGGCGGACAAGTTGACCAGTGAAAAATTCTGAGGGTCGGCAAGATTTGGCGAAGGCTTATGAACTAAAATACGCCAAGAAAATATAAAACTAGAATCCTCGTTTTATAATTGCTGTAAAGGCGGCCAATTTTTTGCACCATCAAAAGGCAGATGCATCGATCTGTCATGCGCTGGCAAAAAATTGAGGCGGATGGGTAGTGAAGAGAAGGGGCCTTTCTCGCCTTTCGGCATTTCGCTGGTGGTTGCATTTTTTAAGTAGATTTCGTAGAATGTAACGTTTTGCGGAGGGCCACATGTCATGACTTCCATAAAATTTTACTATAGTTTTTCCGATCAGGGTCCCTGACCCCAAAAACACGATCCTTTTACAAGTTTATACATTTGATATAAACGGGATATAATTAAATTTGTTAAAAAATTGAAGGTTATATTTCTTTATAAATCAAGACAAAATTGGCGTATGGTACGTTTAGTCTTTATCTTGGTCAAATTCGAAGATGGCTGAAATCCATCCATAAATTTCAAAATGGCGTATTTTTGAATTTTAAATTTTTAGATAATGTGAGTAGGGCATAATTTTGTACGGATTGGGACAAAATTTGACGTGTGCATTCTTTGGGTTTATATCTCAGTCAAGTTCAAAAATGAATCAAATCCGCCCTTTAGTTTCCGAATTGAGGCTTGTGGAATACCTTGTCGTGAGAGATATTCACACTAGAAGGTCTTCAACAGTATTTTGCGTGTTCTGCCACTTCATACAAATAAGTATGGGAGAGCCAAATCCTCGGCGAACACTGGCGATTTTTGAGCCGGTTCTGAGAGTTTATATACCGAATTTGGCACACGCACACGGACACACATACGTATGTATGAATACGTAATTATGTCATACGTTGCGTCGTTTCCTGTCTCTGTCGAGATGATAAGAAACGACGCAATGCGTTTGGTACCGAGTCGTGACATTACCGAGATCGTTATCAGGTAATTGATCTCGACTCGAACGATGTATCTTACCTGTACGTACGTACAGGTACGAACATACAAACGCGTTCGTGTATTTAGTTTAACGTCATAGAGACGAATATTGCCAGCCTTTGGGCGGCGACTGTCGTCGAGGGGTGCGAGCCCCTAAAACCTCATACGAGTAATGTCCCCACAAGGCTTTTTGAAATTTTCATTAGTGTACAAAATCCTTAAAACCTACGATGTACGCAACCCGCCATGCACATAATTTGAAATTCTTTCTATCTAAACGAAGTCAACTTTCCGACTAGCATTTTCTGAATTCAAAGGCCTATGACATCTTCGACTGTTCCTTTGTTAATGACAAGATAAATTATCTCTACAATCGATTTTGAGTCGATCAGAAAATTGACGCAAAATTGCGAAGCAATGGGTGGCGGTTTTAAGTCAACCTTCAAAAAATAAAATAAAATAAAAAAGATTCCAAATAGACCTTGAATCATCATAATGTTTAAGTTGATTTCCAATCTTCAGATATTAAAATTTTCGCCTTATTTTTTTAAATTTTCCTCAATTCGATTTTTAGATGTATTAGCCTAAAAATCGACGTTAAAATAAAATCCGACTTTTTTACTAAAAATGGTGACGATTTAGTGTCAACTTGGGAAAATGATTAAAATATGACTCCAAATACCCCATTGATTAGAAAAATTTTCATGTCAAATTTCAATCCTTAAAAATCCTGTTTTTATTTTTTCGAATGGTCAATTTTATTTTATGTTGTTTTAGACTGAGAATCGATGTTTGAAAAAAAAACAGGCATGAATTCCGTTGGGGCTATATTCATGAAGGATTGATGTGTAAACTTAATAATAGTGCAGTAATGTGCATGAGCAACGCATTGCACTTGCTGGGGCTACAATCACAAAAAATTGATGTGTTAATGTACTAATGTGGTTGTGAGTGTGCTCATTGCACATGTACTCATCTACACATCGTGTAACACATACAGATGAGAGTTACAACTGAAAGAATTACAAGTTATGCAAATCTGACGATTGTAATTCTCAT
Source organism: Ericerus pela (assembly GCA_011428145.1). Lineage (NCBI taxonomy): Eukaryota > Metazoa > Arthropoda > Insecta > Hemiptera > Coccidae > Ericerus > Ericerus pela. Next base: position 1,010,760 of record WOFM01000528.1, read on the forward strand.
TTAGCCCCTACCATAGACCAAGTGCTAAGATGTTTACACATTAAAAAAACACTGATTTAAAGTTTTCATTTCATCGTAAGGAATGACGAAAAATTGGTGATTCCCAGCCTAAAGAATGTTATGCTTGTTTATATCAATCAATTTTAATATTTCTCATGCAAAGAAATTTGAGGTAATAAATTCCCATCTTCCCATCAGTCTGAAATTATTCAAACCGATCTAGAATCGAACAGTACATTGCAGAGGTGCCAAGATCCCCGAAAGCTTTTGAGGACTTACCCCCAATTTTCTTAGGCACCTTCCCCCTATTTTTGTAACCTTCCTAATTTTTTTGTGACTCTCAATAACGATAAAAATCCTTCTTTCTACCTTGCTTTACTTCTGTCCTTGGTCCCTAAATCATTAAAAATAAATTTTTAAATCAACAAATGAAATTTATTTATAAATTAACATATTTGTAAGTAGCATAGAAGTATTAGCAAAACAATACATAATTTTTTCATTACCAATACTTTCTGAAACTTTTGATTTGAAAGCAAGAATCATATAAGGATCCAATATGACACTGCGCAAATGGTTTTTCATGATTTTATGTTCACTAAATGCACGTTCTGCAGTGCAACTTGTTACAGGTAAAGTAATTAATATCTTGATTAAAGCTCTCAAAGATGAAAACATTAAAAACTGAGAAATAAGGAGAAACGGTTTTCCAAATCCTCTGGCAATCCATGGTTTGAAATCTTCCTCCTCCTTCTCTTCATCATCCTCCTTCTTGTCCTCGTACTCTTTCTCTTCTTCAAGCTGTGTTTTCTTTTTCTTTATAGGTACAGGAAGAAGATCTGACATTTTAAATTTTTCTCTAAAATTGGGTAAATTTTTTTAAATTCATTTGCTTCTTTTGAAACCTGAATGGGATTCAAATTGTAGAAATGACACAAGTTATCGATGTCATTTGGCTCAACTTTTTTATTTTTTACCAATTTTTGGTGCGTTAAAAGATTAGCTTTGTTAGAAAATTCCAACGTATTCTCAGTGAATCATTCCCTCAAAGCTTCCAAAAGATGATCAATTACAACGAACCAAAAATTAACTTTCAAATCTAGAAAACTGTTGAAATGTGTGTCAGTATTTATACCCATTTCATCATGAAATCTTCTTCTAATACATTTTCTTTTCACTGCCATCATTGGTATATCGAAAGTAGAGCCTCGAAAACTGTATGAAATATGTTTGAACAATTTGCCACTCGGCATTGTTGAAACTTAAAATTAAGTATTATCAAACACAAATGTAGATAATATGTTGTATTTACATTTTACAAAATTTCAATTTAAAATTTGCGAAGTGATACGCTAGTGGTATACCGGGAGAAAAAAACATTACTGCATCTGCATGGCCATGCATATTAATGTCTTGTGCATATGGCATATTACAATTATCGTTATGCTTGTTACCTGACACGACAATACGTGTGATGCGTAGCTTTAGCAAAAAATTTTGTTGGTACAATACTACCAAAGACTATCATCAGGGTGCCTGTTGATTTTGGGGCGTAATTTTAGCGATGGATTGACGGATTGTGATTTTAGGGGGTATTTTCGGTGTTGGATTATGATTTCTAAATAACCCCCAAAAATCTTTTTGAGGACTCAGTCCTCAAAAATATGGCTTCTCGGCACCTCTTGTACATTGATTAGTGGGTCGATTTTATTTCAGTCTTTAGCACAGGTATCTTTGATTTCACGTCGACAACTGAAATAAATTGTCATGATTTCCGCACTCGGATGAAAAACCGACGAAAAATTGACCGAAGTCGAGAGCAGTTTTGCAGTCGATTTGGTTCGTGTGGAGACGCGCGACACGTGTGTCCACGGCCGATTAGAGCCACCCGATATTAGCATGCAACCATATCATCGGCGCTTCGCCCTGCGTTATAGGATATTTCAATCCCACGATCACCACTCTGGTATATTGTAGGTTAAAATTTATCGTGCTCGACGAAAATCATTCACAGGTGCAGAAAATGAAGGAAAATGACGCCTCCAATACGAAGCCTCTAAAGTTTGTCGGACCATGTCGTGCGCCGCCGCGCCGCTCGAAAGATGGCATGCAAATTTATTTCGATAGTACTCACCTAATTAAGCATGAACAACGTTTATAAAAGTTACCGATATAGTAAAAAACTACGACCTTCTTGTGGACACACTGTAGTTTGAAGAATCTATCACGCGATATTTGGGCCACAGAAGGGAGGAGGAAGTACAAAAAGGCGTAGAGGAACATACGAAAAGTGCGAATTGGTTATACATTTTTTTTTTTATATATAGAAGGTAGGCTAGGTATCTTACTATTCGAAAATGTATTGACAGGTGTATCGTGTATGAGCTCTATAAAAAAATTGAAGGTTTCGAAGAAAAAACCAGAGGTAACTGAAAACAAAAGAACCAAAATTAATGAAAAACACGCGATTTGTTCGGAAACAATTCGATACTTTGTAATTCTATGATCTGTCATCGTTTGGGTTTTGATATAGAAACCAGTTATGGTTTATCTTGGAACGGTGCTCTTTTGGTTCCCATATCTTTGTGGTGGTACGGTTTAAACCGCAGTTATTGAACATACGTATTCGATGTTTTGTTGTGTCTGCGTGTGCGTGTGTGTAACACCTGTAACTTTGTTAAATACCCTCAATGTTTTCTCGATTACATAACAGAACTGAAGACTGAAATAGTGAAACAAAACCTGTTGCTCTCACTTGATCAACTACCGCTCGCGTGTGTTAGCTTTGGAAAACCGTTGGAATTTCAATTTTATGTTTTTGTTTAAATGCAGAGAGGGGTGGTTTTTCTGCGGTATATATCAAAAGTGTTGCGAGTTTCTGTATCGAAAAAGTGTTTTTGCAACACCCAACCGAAAAATACGGTTTCTTTAATGCCCCTTAACTGAACAAAAAATAGTAAAGTTCAATACGACGCGTAAAAATATTGTTGGCGCATGCGCATTTTCGAGTTGTCCTTGTCGCACGCCTCGATTAGTTTCTTATACAGCTCAACTGCTTTCTCAGTTTTTTATTTTTTCTGAAGTAAAATTATGAAATTAGTCATTTGGTTTTTGAGTAAATTTTTTTGGAGTTGTGCAGGTGAGGGGTGCGACGATTTTTGGATTAGAACAAAAGTAAAATTATTCATTATTATTTGACTCCAAAACAATTTGTTTTTGGGAGGGTGTTAAAAAAATAGTGTGTGACACCGTACAGAGTAGGTAATTGATACTCATGTGATTTGCATTACTTGCTTTTGGCTAGTTTTAAATAATTCACCCTCGTATCAAAATCACCTTATTTTTACACTTGCAGGGCTGTTCCGAGCTTTTCTGCCACTCTGAACAAAGTCTCTTTCAGGCTCCCCTAAAATAATGTACCTTACGCAACTAATCGAAACTACAAGGTTTGACAATAAAATCTGTGAACTACTTCTCAAATAAATTTTTTATTTAAAAACTGACTAAACAGTGGTTACATCCTTCAATATAATCACCTCATATCTTAATACAATTCAGCATTCAGATTTTCCTGAAAGTCTTGATGGTAATTTTTGATAACTGTCTTTATGACCCATGACGATGCATCTTTAATTTTTTCTATTCCCCCAATTATTTTTTTTTGAAAATTTTGAGTAAAAATTTTTTTCAGAAGCAAGGTGTAATGGATAGGATGAAAATTGAGAGTTCTTGTCATTATTTTTTCCAAAAAATCTCATTCACTAAGTATCCCTATGGATAGGAGTATTGTTGTGATGGAAAACACAAGAGTTCCTTCCAAATTGCTTTTCTTTTTCAAATTCACAGTTTCAAAAGTTTCAAAATATAAAAACATGATGGTCAGATGGCAGAACAGTCAAGTTTATCTACGTGGAGCCTACTCTTTTCAGTTTTTTATTTAAAAAGTGAACAAAATACATTTGATTTTGTTTTTTGGACATGCCCACTTAATGACCTGGACCCTTCCTCTTATGCTGTACTCATTCTACACGCCCTAATAATAAAATAAAAATTTTTTTTTTACTTAAAATTTTCTTTCTTTCATTCATTTATTTCTTCCAAAATTTCTTCTCTTAATCCAGTTTTGGTTGTAATTAGCTCGCTTTTTGAAATCTTACATTTTCCAACGAAGCGACTGCTGCACTAGTTTTTACTTTTTTTTTCTTTCTTCAATTTTTCCGCCCTAGGTGGTCGCCCATTCTTCCATTTGGTCGGGACCGCCCTTTGCACTTGTATCCCAAATTACTATTTTATTTGCTGCTTTCGGGTTTCGGCGCTTATATTGCTACAATAGACAAATTTATCGATAATAAAATTTGAATAGTATAAGGAGTAAGAAAATTGGATGGTTTTATTATTTCTGGCCTAATTAATAATTTTAATTTCAAGCTTTATTTGTGTGGACGATAGTACCCCGTATCACGTAGTGAAAATCCCCATCCCCGAAAACCCTCAAAACCAGAGTTTTATCATGATTTCGGTTTGTATAAATGAATAACATTTAACATAGGTTTATATTTTTTTTCTTCTCAAAAATTTCACTTTTGAGGTAGGTATCTAACCAGTTGATAAAAATAGGTAGTAGACTGGCCACCTACGTCAATTACCCTTTCTTTGTCGAGAAAAACTGAAACTTTTTGTTCGACAGTGACATGTAAACATGAGATTACAAATTTTTATTGAAGAAAAATATTGCTTTTGATTTTGGTCTTACACTTTTTGTGTAAAACCAAGACCACGTACATTTACTGTAACAAGATTAAGACTAAGATTCGACGGTCCAAAATTTAGAGCAAACGCAAAACTTAAAGGATTTGAACTAACTGTAAAATGGTCGCAATCTTACCACTTGAATAATTTGCGATATCTAATTGGCTACCCAATGCTTTTTCTTTGATATTTAGGAAGAAAATGAGTGGTAAATTTGATATAGCCATTAATATTTGTATAAATCTTGTAAGACTGAAACTAAGTTCAGCACCTGATTGTTTGGGATCAAGACCTTAGAATATGCAAGACCAAGACCAACTCTAAAGTATGCAAGACTAAGAGAAAGTTTTGGTCTTGCTTTTGCTCGCAATTACAACTAATCATTGATTCATTACATGTTCGAATTTTTTTGTTATTTATGGTACTTCCTGAGAATATTAAGCATTTGAACCATGGTGATAACCTCACCTAAAACTAACTGCGAAAGTGTTCCCTTCACTTTTTAAGAAAAAGTTAAAATCTTGGTATTACGCAAAAAACCATTAGGTCGCTTAGTGCAGGTTGTATCATGTTGTACGTTTTATCAAGACGAATTTCGCGCCATCTAGCGGAGCAATCTGAATTAAATTTTAAGTATAAGTGTGTCATGTGATGCACAACTATAGATTATATAATTTGGTAACATTGCTTGGCTTCTTTCCTTGAAAATTTCGAAAGTGTGTTTACAGGATTTCATTATTTTTTCTGGAGCATTATTTAATTTTTACCTGGAACTTGCAGTTTTGATTAGAGGTGGGCAAGTGGAGTATCTTTTTAAAGCCCTTATTCAACAGAACTGATTAGTTAATCACATTTATATTATCTAATTAAATCTTGTTACAAACAATTTTGATCAAAAGAAGTGAACAATGTACATTGTCGCAGGTTGTATCGCATCACGTATTATGAATATTAAACTTAGTAATTTTTGAAAAAATTAATAAGACGGTAGCCTTAGTTATGAATGAAGGATACGGTGTTCGTAGGGCAGCTATAACAAGAAAAAATTTTATTTTAATGTTGAAAATTTTGTCAATGTATTTTTAATCCAAACAATTTTCTTTCCTCGACTGTCTCAATTTTTATTATTATTATTAGAATAGAATAGTCTAAATTTGATATCGTCTTTATGATTGTTTATACTTTCATTAATTTGTATGCATGGTATAACCTAAAACCACCCCTGATACTATCTATAACAACATTGTTGTAGATTGTTTCAAAAATGTCCTTCTAGTCCTCTCTTTCTGGAATTGACAGAGGAGATCAAAACAGAAACATTTTCATATAATTTTGTGCGTAAAGATTGAAACATTCAGGTGAACGCACATATATTAAAAACTGTTGATAAATGGATGACTAATCGCAAAAAAAAAATTTGATACAACCTGCACCAAGGGAGGACTACTTTGGTGATATCTCAGTGTCTGTAATATTATAGATAAACAGAATTTTTGTGGAATTCATTATTGGGACTGTCTGAGCTTAGAGTGCGCTAAAATCGACTGGACTGATATGAAACAAATGAATGTTAAATCTTTTTTTTTTTAAAAAATCCACCAAAAGTTGAATTTTGGAGTGCTAAGATGTTTATACATTAAAAATGTTTACAGAGTTAAATAAACCTATACAGACTGAAGACGCCTTATATTTTTAATAAAATTACCATGTTAAATTATATGAAAAAAAATTACTTTTTTCCATATCTGTACAGGGTAGATATATAAATATGTAAAATTTTTCTCTTACATATATTTTAAGAAGAGGATTTAATCTTTCATTGAGCTCCAATTGTATCTAAAAATTCGGAAAATTCAATTTTTGGTGAATTTTCGAAAATATTCAAAAATACATTGGTTCTTATGGGCTAAAAAAGATTGATAAATTATACAATTGATTACAAGTTTTGCCGCCAGATGGAAATGCTTTTGTTGGACAGTCCCAATTGATTCTGAAATATATTCACTTTGCTTGTGATATTTTAAAGAATTTTTCATACCATTTTCAAGATTCTGCAGAAACTATAGATAAATGGTTACTATCTAAGCTTACTACAAAATAGAAATTAAATCATTTGCTGCATTTTAGAAGCTTTTAACAGATTTACCATTGAGAGTACTTATTAGTGACATAAATAAATCAAGATTCTAGAAAAGGGTTTTAACAAGCAAAATACTATATTACACACCTAGGTTCAAAAGTGAGTAATTACATGTGAGGGACTCTGTGAAACAAGCACAGCGAGTGAGCAATTCCTGAGTCATGTAAACTCACTTTTGAATCTTGTTAAGGAAAATATTTTATATAATTAATGATCAGAAAGCAACGAAATGTAAAATTCTGTCATAATAATGAGTCTTTCTTAAAAATTATAAAAAACTGAATAAAATAACAACCTTTTACTGTGGCAGCTTTAATGTTTCATTTATAAAATGTAACCTCTACCAGCTCTACCTCCATGTAAACTGAACATGCTTCACGTAAAAAGATGCTTCACATTTTTACATTTGGTTGCGTTCACTTTATATCGAGATTATATTCATCAATGATATGAGCTACTTTTCACTTGAAAAATACCAGCGTAAACATTGCCTTTCTGATCATGTATTATATAAGAAAATTGACATTAATGAAATTCATATTTTGGGGGCTCTGGGAATGCTTCACCCATAAATCCTCCCACAACTACAATACTGGTACTTAGCCTGCAATTCCTCTCTGGTCGGCAGACTATGACGTTACAGAAGAAACTTGGATATCATGTTAGTTTCAATTGGCTTTTTCATTTCCTAACATCAATGTACTCAAAACGAGCTTCAACACTCTCATAAAACATCAAGTCAGACTTACCAAAATATTTTTTCTCTATGTGCAGCGTATGGTCAACGTTTTGTTGTCTATACCATATGAATAGTCTACTATCTACCGTATTCTTGTCATATATAACTGTCTTCATTATGGTGTTACCTGTCATTTCTAATACAGTCTCCATCAAATTGGACGCTATTGGCGTTATCTATATCATTTTTCAAATTCTGTATTGAACGTCGTGTGGTAACTCACTATACACTTTTTTCATATTTTTTTCTTTTCAATTGATGCTCGTAATTCATGACGTGGACATTGTAAATAGCATTTTCTTGCGTTAGGACGGTGTTGTACTGTACGTCAGCTAAGACGTTTCGTATCTTCATAATAATACCACAAATATTGAAAGCCAGTATACGCTGATATTGCTTTCATTCTATTTGGTTTGACTAAGAAAAAATAATGACATGTACTGATCTAACTTACTGAGTTTACAGTAGATGATTTAAAATTGTGGATATAAGTTCATTGGTGGGTGTTGCCATCTAACATCTTCATTTATCCATCTTCTGGTGAAAATTGTGAACATTATATTTTGTTTCCTCAAAAATCTAGTGTGCTGTTTACTAGAATGTTCTCTACCAAAAAACATTTCTAGAATTATTTTTCAAACAGAGCCTTTGGCTTCCTCACTTTGGCTTACCTATCGTTGATCGTAGATATTAATGAAAAATTAATACCCGATTCGAACAGAGAAAAAAATTGTTAATCTTCATTGATAGTTGAGAGTTCTTAAGCAAAACATATTTTATATGCAGTACGCCTGTATTAGAATCTGTCTCTGCGGCATTGAATTGTTTGCCATCATTTTTCCAGATTCGACTATTCCGTGGATTTTTGAACATCGTTTCAGATTTCCAAAAAAACAATTTCTCAAACAAAGTATAATTTATGCTCTCTTAAATTTTCATAAATAACATAGTTTCCATCGAATGGTGGTGGTAGCACGTACACTACTGTGCAAATTTATATAGGTTTTGTCATGAATACCTACGTTTCGACTTAATTATCTTTACTCATTAAATACTGACACTTTATTTGAAGGTCATAAAAATTTGCATAAGTCCGTTTGAATTCCACCGTTGCCTTAAAAAAATATTTTTAATAATCCGCTTTTTATCTATTATAATTCTGTCTTTTTCTTTCGCTGATTTGCCAAAATTACCCTTCAAATTGTACCTACGTATTTAAATTATATTGAGTAACTTGTACGAAATTTTTCAAAGAGGTCGATTTGAAGAACGCAACAAAGAAATGAGAAGGTTAAATATAATGGCGACATTTTCAATATCCTAATGTTATCAAAACAAATAGCAGTAGGCCTACGTATGTAAACAATTTTTTTTTTATCAAACAAAGATTTTCTATTACACTCTGCCTCTTCCACTTATGAATATCTCGCCTCGAAAAATTATTAGTTTGGTAAAATTTTGTTTGAGGAATTCATGAAAAATTACGCTGTCTTCTGCCTATGCTTCGTAAATTGTAGTTGGTTTGTAAAACATTTCATAATTCGTTCGAACGAAACATAAAAATTTGAAATTTTTAAAAATATTTATAATTTTAAACACGAATGTATTAAAGCTGAAAAATATTAAAAGATTATTTCTTTCTTTTTTATTTTTCAAATGAATTGTAATTTTTTTCTATTTTTTTCCCAAATGGGTTGTCGTAAAATTCTAACAATAAGTCATCCAAATTCGAGATATAGATATTTACAGCGCGGTCTGTATTTGGGAAATAATGCACTCACGAAATATTTGCTAGTTCGTTAGAGTAATTAAAAACGTTCGTTACCATATTGAATGCATTTTTCATGAATAACTTGAAATTTATTGCAGTTTAAAGCTTCCACTCAAATTTTAAAACGAACATTACAACTAAGCCAAGAACCTGAGCTATCGATTTTAATGGACAGTCCTTCCGGTATCGCTATTTTCGTTTTTATTTTGACTATAAAATTCATAATTTTGGACTAACTATGAAATTTCAAATTAAAAAATATTCATTATAATTTATTATAATTTTCTATCGATTTTGGGGCGAATCGGCGTGAAGGTACTCGTAGTGCAGCTATTTTGGATGTTATTTTGGCTATAAAATGATTGAAAATTAGCCATAAATATTAACTATAATTTATGGCAACATGCTAGCAATTCTGATGCGGATCGGCCCGAAGGTACTTCCAACATATTTATTTTTATTTCAATTTTGAAAAAAGAGGTAATTGTTTTTAACTGCGTAATATTAGGTCAACTGTTACAAAATTTAATGCAATCATCAATTATGATTCATTACTAATTTTTTAGTAACTAATTTTATGCCAACTTTTTAAAAACATACTTTTTCTAACGGAGCTACTGCTGCGTTAGAGTTTTTTTTTTTTTTATATAAACCAGCAATTTATATTTTTATTAGTTACGTAAAACTAAGAAAAAATAATAACAATTTCATTAAAATATCTTGTTACTTGCTGCTATGTATAAGGAGAGAGCAAGTAGCATTTCTTCTCAATTGCATTAATAAGTTAAAGGTATTTATAACACTTCGCACGGTAAATTCGTTCGAGAAATAATTCAATTAAGTACTCGTGTATTCCCCCTTCCTTTTCACACTTTTCCACTACCCATACCTAGCTCTTCTTCTTTCTGCAGTCATCTGCATTTTACCAACCGCAGAACAATGGCTGGAGGCAATCTCACGTTAAATGAAAACGATAAATCGATAAAAATTTAACTCTATATAGGTAACTAATCTATATAAATTGAAATGGAAATGTAATGTTTCTTTTCCATTTCTATTTTTTTCTTTTTTTTTTGCTTAATTTGCAATGCTAGATGTACGTAATTCGATTTTTTTTACCGGTCTTTCTGAAACCAGTTAACATAATAAGTGTAGGCCTAGCCTACATAATGTATGATACACTTTTGTGTAAAATTACTACAATTCACTATATATATGTATGTATCATCGACGGTTGGAATCAATTACATTTGGACATACGGTTGATTTGAAAATAAAATAACATATGTTTGAAAAGGTCCTGCTGTGCCTGCGGAAATCGAATGATGTTTCCCTCTTCTTCATTTTTACCTTTTTTTTTTTTTTTTTTTTTTACGTTTAAAAATTCTGTCTTTCTTTGAAAGAATTGTTTCACAGACTGACAAGCACGTTCAGTTTCACCTTTTATTTATCATTATTATTATTATTATTATTATTATTATTATTATTACTATTTTTTTTTTATTATATTTCTTTCCAATTTATTTCCATTCATTTTTTGAATAACGGAGTCTTTAATTTTGATTGTACCCAGCAGAACGTTGGCATAAAAATATTAAGCAATTAAATTTAAATTATTTTCGATCGTCAAATTCTATTAACGATTTTTATGCTTATATTACGCATTGCTTGAAGATTTAGACGTTCGTAGGATTTTTTCTCCTTCTCACTATCTCTCTTTTTTTGATTATAACGTCGAATTAAATTGTCGTAACGATGTAGACATTTGTTAGCCTATGGTTTCGCGTGGGAATTGTTTTCTGGCGAGGAAACAAAATGAAATAGAAAAAAAAAAAAAATTACGAACTTTTTATGCGTGTGATTGATGAGCTATTGATACCAGACTATATGGGTTCGATACATAGGACCTTCTTGCTATCGACGTCTTGGCTACATATATTATTTCGTGATCGTAATTACTTTATAACGTTTATTGATCGCATATAAATGTGGTTTGACTTCGTTTCTTCAAACGTCGTCGTTCGTTTAATTGCTCGAACACGTCACGTGCAATTAAAATACGTATTTTTTCCTTACTCCGAATGGTTACAATGAATGTTTGGTCAGTCGTCTATGATAATTATAGCCGGTGAAATTCGACGACGAATCCGCATTTTCTCTGAATCTATATGTCGAGGTACAGTAATCCACAATGTCTGCATGCATGTAGGTATATCTCAACAAGCTTCGTTGTGGAAAACCGTAAACCTATACTGGTAGCCTACTTCTATTCTTTCAAGAAAAGTATAGTTATTAAAAAAATGTTATAAAAAAGTTCTTCTTATGACCTATGAACAGATTATCACTGCTCATCTCATCTTGACAAAAATGGGAGAAGTCGAAAAATTATGGGGTGGTCTTAGTCTTGATGCTAGCCTTGCATCATCATCAATATTCTTAGTTTTCGTCTTGGCTTTGAGCATTCAAACAGTGCAAATCCAAGATCAATTTTCTCCTCACTACAAAACAAGCGCAGACTTAGTGATAGGAGGTAAGTTTTTTAATGCTTAAAGTAACACTACGAGTACAAACATCAGTGTCAAAATCTATTATAGTACGAACAAATATTGTATGTGGCCTAGATTAGGTATGCCATATCAGAGGTTCCAACAAACCCTCCCGCACTGACTTCTGACGCATTTCTTAGTTCGTTGGTATTTCAACTAGTGTTCGGCTTGTTGGGGCTGGTACATGGCAAAAAGTTTCATATTAAGAAGGTGAAAGAGAAAATAAAATTTCTCCCTTTTTTTTGAGACAAAAACAAACAAAAATTGAAAACACAACTGATAAAAATGGATATAAGAGTATGTGTGCGTGTGTCGCAACACATGAAAGCAGCGCTGAAGTTGGTCATCTTATGTAATTCAACAAATTGAGTGAGTAGAATAAAAGTGTATAAAAATGAATGAATTTAGAAGTACAAAACATGAGGTTATACACTAAGTAGTTAGATTATTAGTCTAAAGAGGAGATTTTAGCGATTTTACAGAGTGTTGGAGAAGGGTTTCGATCTTATTGGTTAACAGAAATGTATGTATAGGAAACCGGTCGGAAAAATGGAAAACGTGAACTTGTCCTTAGTAACAAAAAAAAAAAAAAAAGGCGGTATCCACTGCGTATATATACATTCACCCATAAGACAATGAACCGATTCACAATATCGAACCTAGGTATACTATAGTTTACAATTTTCTTTATTCGTTCTGCCTGTTGTCTACATCGTACAATGCCTTATAACTGTGTACGCTGCGGATGGTGTAGGTACTCATACGTTGGCCAAAAATTGATGAAACACTCACTTTCGATTGTTTTAACAAAAATAACGACGATACCAAAATATAATTTATTTAAATATTTAATAAGCTGAAACATAAATATTAATAAAGGGGTAATTTTTTTTACCATTTTTTTTTTTTTTTTCATGTTAAATAATAGCGTCGAATAGTTTAATTTATGATGCGGCACAAAATAATTAACGACAATAAAACGAATTAATAATACCTAATTGATAATTAGAAGGTGTGTTAGCTGTTTCATTTACCTGGTGCTGGCGCAAGGCGCGCAAACAGCAAACCAGCTACATATTATTTTTATTTTATTTTTTTGGCTTTGTCGTCGGTATGTGGCGTGTCCGTGGTGGTTTGAATTGTTCTCTTTTTCCTTTTTTTTTTTTTTTTTTTTTTGTAATCGTTAAAAGACGAAGATTATACGCCAAAAACATGTGTATTGGTATTCGATAGTAGCACCCGTCGAATCGCGGATACACCTTGCTGCACGTTCGGTGCAAACACACCAATAGAGCAATCCCATCTTATATTGGAGCTGTACCTATACGAAGTACCGACCTATCCTTTGCTCTGATCGAAGGATATTTAAGCCCGGCCGTAACAAACGACAGCAGTCAACGCAGTGCCACGCTATATCGTTCATCAAAAACGGATTAGCGTACTTGTTTTTAATTATTTTTCGAACTCGTACCTTGTTTTTTTCTTTTTTATCCAGTTTTTCACCTTGTCTTATGCGCGTACATTCGTGAGCGCGTGTTTTAAGAAGTGTTTTTTACGTTCGGTTTTTCATCTGTAAACGATTAATAAAATTAGAAAAAAAAAAAAAAATTGTAATAAAAGTTGGTACCTACATGAAAAGTGTGGTATGATGTGATGGGGGATGTGGATGAGGAGCAAGAAATGAGGGAGTACTTATATAATTCGCGTGATAAAAAATCTATAAAAAATCGTAAAAAACGTATAATATAGGAAATATCGGTTCATTGGTCTGCAGTGGAGACCTATATATGGAAGAAAAAAAAAAGGTAGAGACAGCGTGAAGGAGGAAGAAGGATGCTGAAAGGGTATAAATAGGCGATGTAGAAATTACGAATACTTTCGGTAGCCGGGTGGTTCGTGCTGGATTCGTAACTATGTCTACATGCAATAAAGAAAGTAAAATCACCTTTTGTGAAACACCTTGCGTTGTAAGCAGCTTAAACGTCTTGTAGAGTATGTTGTATTGTTTTCTTGGTGATGAAATAATTGGTATACCTATAATTGTGCGTTGATAAAGGAGCCAGAGCTGTGTCTAGGTTCTGGTCAGAGTTGAAGTGAAGAGAGGATTTTAGAAATAAACTCTTGCAGACATTTTGTAAGGTGAAATGTAATGAAAGCATTTGAAAAGCCTTTACCTGGAAAACTTATATTTATACTGTGACATCTGATTACCCATAATTGTCAAGCGCGCTGTTATTCTTAAGAATAGGATATTGAAACTTAATTATTTTCAAAATTCGTCTAAAAATTAAATTATTTTGCATCTACAACCACCAAAGATATCGATATGTAAGTAAAATAAATTAAGAGATAATAATATTGCATTTAACTAAGAAACCCGTAAACTAAAGTCTTACTTACAATTTAGTCAAAATGGCAGAAGAAACAGCTCTCGACTCGCTAGCTACAGTTGAAAAAGTAAAGATGAGATTTGTGAAGGTGTCGGGGAAAATGAACAATTTATCAGGTCACTTAGAGAACAATTGAGAATTGCCTCCCACAACCAAGATTTCACCACAAGAGCATTAACCAAAAGAGCTACATTCCATGCAGCAACTTCAACAGTCCTCGACGAGCAAAGAAAATTTTTAGAACGAGTAATCCTCAGCAAAGACAAAGAGAGGAAGGAAGTCCTTGAAGGATTCCAGAATGTGAAAACAATCATCGAGTCACAAAACAGAAGGATTGAGGAATTAGAGAACAAAGTAACGGAACTGAACACCAAACTCAACAAGGTAACGATACATAATGCTAGAGAATATGCCAAGTCCCTCTCTCCATGTAGATCCCCAGAACTCTGATCGGAAATAAAAGGAAGATAAGTGGAGAACAATCAAATCTTCCGCTAAAGAAAAGATTGAGAGTAAATACCTTATCAAACCACGAGAAAGAATTCCCATTAAACTAAGGTTAGGACCTAAAATATCTGACCTTTTGCAGAGAATACCTATCGACTACGGAGATGAACAGTTTGATAGAGAAGAGAAGCCCTCGACATTGTTGATTCCATCATCGTCAAAAAAATTCAACTTCGAGATAATTGAAAGAACGAAAGATAGCGATAAGCAATTAACAAAATTTAAAATACCAAAACTGCTAGCAAAATCTAAAAAAGTTACAATATTTCCAGTCAAAATGAACAAAGAAGAAGCAAATGGAAGTTCCTCCCTAGACATTGAGAACTGTACCCATTGATGAAATCCCCACCGACATTATTAGACCCCGAAGCTTCTGTCCAGACACGAATGTTTTCACTATGACCCCTGGAGAAGTGAAAAGGAAACTTCCCCAAGTATTTTGCATATCACTAATTCTCAAAAAAACGATAATTGCCGGCTGAGAGAAAATGCTGTGTTTTGATATTGGGTGTCCAGTATCATACATGAATTCTAAACTACTCTGGGGAAATCAGCAGATAATCCCAGTCCCTCGGATGTCATGAAACTGTGAATGGTCAGTCCCACAATATATGGAATCTAACAAAACAACATCGATGGACCTCCTAGGTCGGAATAGGATTTGTTTTTGAGAGACATTTTACCTAGTGCGAAGCACGCAATTGGATATAAACCGAATGGTCTTGGGGACTTCTTTTGCCACAAAATATTTGAAGGCTGTTGTAGGTGGACCAATGCATGGAACGGTCTTCCTAGTAAATGAAGAAAGGAAAACAGACAACGTTTCGATCTTCCCAAAAAAATTATATAATCTTGCCTATTCAGCACTTACTTCATTCTCTTCGTTATGTAGAATTTTCTTGATTCCTATCCTTTGGATCTCAACACTTGTCGAATAATATTATACAGATATATATAAGATACCGTTTTTCTTTCTTTTCTTCTCTTCTTCCTCTTCCTCTTTTCTGTCTTATCTTTTTACCTCTATCATTGTTCGAAATATTATTATCGATCGTTATATTTCTTCATTTGTTGTTTACTTCTAGGATTTCTAGTTCCTTTCTCTTTATTAATTATTCCACCTATTTTTGTTGTTGTTTCAGTGTATATTACCTTCAACATAAAATTCAACTTATTTCCGTTCCTTCGTATATTCATTTGTTTTATTTGACTTTTTTCTGTCGTTGCTTTTGTCTATTTTTTTTTTATTTTTGTTTATTAGAATATATTGTTTCCTTCTTTTTGATCATCGGACCATTTTTTTTTCTATGATTTGTTTCAGCTTCCTAGTTACCAAATGTTCAAAGGCTGTGGTTAGTCCCTCGCTTCAAAATTTTTTTTTTTTTTTTGGGGGGGGAGTTGTGACATCTGACTACCCATACCCTTCCCCGCACGTCACCACTGAATTACAACTGTTAATATGTTTACAATAGAGAACAGCTCACAAATCTTAAGATTATACTATCGGTAAGTCACAGTGGAAATACATTGATTCTACATCGATTCTACTTGGAAATAAATTCCCGTTCTACGAGATAATGAAACACGCCAATCGATTATATTATACAATGTGGTGACGTGTATATTCTCAAATTTTGGTCATCGGTGAACCAACAACTTATCTTCTCGACTGTTCACAAATTTGGTTGAACTATGAGCAGTCAGTCTCGTTTTGTACATGATGAAATCCATTTGTCGTAAATACGAAATATTATTCACAACATACTACAGCTTTTGTTCCGACATCAAGTCACCCTTTTTCAAGTTGTTTTTACCAAAACTATACAAAATGTGAACACCGTTAGCAGAAACCGTACAGTCTGTTACACCATTTTCAATTCCAACAACGAATATACTTGGTTGGAATCTGTTGGTTCACTGGACAATGATGACCACGAGGCAATACAATTTTTATGATACCTGTATGACCAGATACCCTTATGTCATATTGTAAGTAACCTTTTTACTGTAATAAAAATGTGCATTGTACTAATGGGTTGGCCAACTTATTTATTCTGTTTACTCGAAATTGCCTGACATACTTCGTAGGACTTGGGAGCTTTTGCTGGTAAGCTGGTGGCCTAACTGTTTGAGCTGACTTGTGGTCTCGACTCTACGATTAATCAAGACTCATTGATATAATTTGAATTGTGATATCAAACTCCTATACTCGGGATGTACGTTTGGTTTCAGACATCACTATACAAGGCTTCTTTACAAGAAACTTGGGGTGTAATTCACCAGAACCTTGTACATATGTATTTATATTCGAACTTTTGGAAACATGTCAGCCAAAATATGTATCAAATATGCTACTTTTACAACCTGCGGCAATGTTGAGGTATCCTACAGTGGGTTATTCATAAATCCCTAAAATGTCACATAATAACCTAGCTTCTTAACTGGATGAAATTGCAAAAAGTAGATTTTTTGATTTGAAGTTACTGAATTCCTATGAATTGATCTGAATTTTTTTTAAATTAGGTTTTCTTTATAAAATCTACTTGTTGAGATTGGTGCGGTACTAGCCCCTATGGTTGGGGGTGAGTACATTTTTCATTTCATGATCTTAGAAAAATTTTACCACCAATAACTCAAATTCATGTATATAGATTGATAAATAGATATAAATCCATTTCTTTTTCTCTCTACAGGTCGCAATTTTTATCAGATAAACACGAAATTTGATACGTACATTTATACTAAGCCAACGACCAGACTTATTAACTTTAGTGCGGATTGGCTGGACAATTTTTCAGGTACCACCATTTTTGTTTTTATTTATGATATAAAACACTCAATTTTGCATCAATAGCCACAAAATTCGGAACAATTATTTATCATAATTTATTACAGTACGCTACCAATTTCAGCGCGGATCTGCTGGACAGTACTTCCATTACCGCTATTTTTTTAATATTAGTCACAAAATGCGCAATTTTGGGACATTATGTACGAGATTTGAAACAAATATTTATTATATTTTATTGTAACATATTGCTAATTTTGGTATGGATGGACCTGACGGTACTTTCGGTACCACTATTTTTATTTTTACATTGGTCATAAAATGCGCAATTTTGGAACAGCATATGTACGAAATTTGAAATAATTATTCATTGGAATTTATTATAACATGCTACCATTTTTTCCCCTCTTTTTTCTAATTTGCATGAACTTTTCTTCTTACAAAAATTAACCACACGTTCATGTTTTTTTTTTATTATTATTTCATAACTTTATTATAATTCATTGTTTTTTTTTTAAATTATATGATAATGTACCATACTTTATCTTCTTAATGTATGTGGGGACTCACTGCTATGAGGTAAAGGGCTTGGACCCCTCAATGACAGTTGCCACCCCAAAGGGCAGGCAAATAATCGTCCTTGTGACATTAAACACACAAAACTCGTTTGATCGTAATTACCTGTATGTACTTGCAGGTAATGTACGAGTACTGAATCGTGACACAATAAGATGATGTCACAATTCGTACACAAACTGGCCAGCCATCTCTTATCTCGATAGGGGATGATGCGACCTGGCTGTCCTCACCAACGTACGTATTCTCTTACATACGTGTGTTTGTGTACGTGTAAATAAGCCATATATAAACCACCCGAATTGGCTCTAAAATCCCCAGTGTTTGGTCTGGTTCTGGCTTACCCGTACTCATGTACGAAGTGGCTGAACACGCTTAAATTCTGTTGAATTTCCTTCTGGTGAGAATATCTCTCACGACAAGGTATTCCACAATGTATTTTTCATTTTTTCTAGAAAAAATGCTTTTAAATTTCACATTGTCTAATATTTTGTCAGAAGCTAACACATTTCATACAATCATAACATACCATTAACGCATATAAACTTACAGACAATTAATGCGACCATCAAAATTCATAATTCTTTCTCTCGAAAACCTATTTTTTCTAGCGAGGCTTGCTGCGCTAGAGTTTTTTATTTTAATTTGACTGCGTGACAATTTTACGCAACGTCTGGAAAATATATTTTATGTCGAGGTGTGCCATTTTGGGTCCAGAACGTGAGGGCAGCTGATCTCGATCTCGCAACCTTTCGATCACAAAACCAAGCACTTAACTACGACGCCCAAGCATTTGGCGTCAGTCGTCCAGTTATTTTGCAAGAAACCTCATCTATGTCTCCTTGGTAAATGTGGGCGTTCATATAGGAATCACTTGCGCTAGAGATGAAAAATATGAAGTACAAAAAAAAGTCTCTACTTTTTTACCCAAAACTGGGTCACTAACAACCGACTATAGTTTTGTCAAACAATGGAGTAAAGCTTATACGAAAGGAGAACAGTAAAACTCACGTTTTTCCTTTATAGTTTAAGTTGAAATGAGCAAAATAATCTATATATTATGCAGGCCTTGAATGAAATGATTCTACCCCGACACTAAAATTTTTATGAAAATAAATAAAAATAAGTAGGTAGATTTTCACGGAAAACCTACTTAGATTTTAAAATTGAAAAGATAATGTAAATTTTGTTTTATGCTTTGAACAAAAAGTATCAAGTGCAATCCCCTTTGATGTGAACCGGATCATAGTCTGGAAAAGTAGTGATTATCGCTTTAAAACGATTGTAATTATCATCAAATAAATAGCAATTATTGTTCTAGGTAATTATGACAATAATTACTGTTTTCGCGTCAAAAATAGTAGCCTTAATAATTTCTGCAATTTGTTCTCAAGAAATGGAAAGACGGTAAGAGAGGCAGAGGGATAGCGAGAAAGCTACATTGGAGGAGGTATCAAAACCAGTGAGAATCAAAACGAAGAACGGTTGGAAGATAATATTATGTATTATTTGGTTACGAATTTGAAATAAATTTTTTTAAATTCTTGTTTACGTCTGGGATGATATATCGTTCTTTAAATATTATCTGAGAATTTGCGGTAGATGTAAGGTAATGCAACCTTATCTCCTGCCATTCAGACTGATTTTCACAAAACCTTGCTGCAGTCCAGAGGGTATGATTGAAGAAAATTTCTTATTGTTTCCTCCTTCTGTGTGCTGTTGTGCTGCAATTGCAACTACAGCACTGGGGGGAGTGGTTGTGGGGATGTGAACAATACCTAATGCCCGCACCTTCACTGGCTATCTGTGGCATCGTAATTGTGCAGTAGCATTACCGCTATTTTCAACTTGTAGGTTGCTAGTTTGATTCTCCACGCTGTCAACCTACAGAAATGGTGACCCTGACATGATGTGAGGTGCACCTCTTGTTTGTTCATGCATCCCCCTCTGCAGAGTGGCATTGAGCTATAATGGCATAATTCTGCATTGCGGGGTTGTTGGTTTGCCCATGTAGCAGCAGCTTAGCTCTGCCCTCTGTTTGCTGTCATGGTGCAACTTCAACTGCAGCACTCGGGGGAGTGGTTGTGGGGATATGAGCAATAATGCCCACACCTTCATCAGCTATCGATGGCGTCGTAGCTGTGCTGTAGTATTGCTGCTATTTTCAACTTATGGGTTGCTGGTTCGATTCCCCATGCCGGCAACCTACAAACACGAATATCAATGAATTTATTTATGAGCTGTAAGACACAAAATGGCATATTGCCAGACTCATATCTATAGTGCTTTAATCAAAAACACTACAATAAATGTACAAACAACAGCATATACTTTGACCAATATGACTCATGGTTATCAAATTGTTCAAATTTTCTAAACCAGCGTTTTATTCAGAATAAACTGAATAAGTACTTCAAATTCCTTTAGAAACTTGGAAACCAACAACTCTAAATTTTAATTTTGTATAAATGTGTTGTATTACTGCAAAAAATAGCAAAAAAATTGTGAAATTTCCGTGAGTTCACATTTTTTTGGTCAAAGTGTATGCTGCCGTACAAGCCATCAATTATTTCATGAAATTATTTCCCGATATTATTTCACCAATTATTCCCTCGATGCGCATGCGCCACACTACCCACTTAGCCATACCCAAACACCAAAAACAATGTTTGTTGTCACCTCCGAAACAACGAATTCTTAATGTTACCAGAAATTCTGGGCTTGTACAAAATAGACTGGCAGTATTCGATGTGCCAAAAAAGTGATACATATGAAAAGTTTTAGTTCTGAACACAGTACAGCGGATCCAGAGCGTCATTTTTTTTTTGTTTTTTCATTATTTCATTAAATTTGGGACAGTTATTTTCTGGATTTTGTGTTATACTTCCATTTTTTGGCGTTCATATTTGCCATTTTCTCTCTTTTTTGGAGGGCGTTTGGGGAAGTTTCCTCCTTCCTCCATGGATTTCTATCGGTCTTCACTAGTTTAGTTTAAAAGTTAGTTGTCAATTGTACCCTATAGTTTTACTTCTGTAATTTTGGTGAAGTGGAAAAACTTGAAAAATTGATATCTCCACTTAGAGAACAGTTGTTTTGGTGAAGAGGGCGGGGTATGATAAAAACGCACTCGTATACCTAGCCATATGTTCTGAATTTTTTATCAGAATATTTTCTACGAGTCAGGTCAGGAAATTTAGCAGTTTTTGAATCGAAAGGTTTTTTTTCAAGTGGTATCCTGGAAAATCGAAAAGTCACCTCAGAAAAGTAGCGCTGTAGTACTTCATCAAATCAAACAGCCCGTTTTTAAAAAGTGCTGAAAGTTTATCTCTTTTCCCATATCCAGTAGACATGTTAATCTACAATAACAAATTAATATTTTTCTCACCTTCATCCCTACGGATAATTTGCGGCGAGAGTTTCTTCAATATTTTCGCCAACCCGTTGGTGTCATACCAGCCCAGGCTAACCTTGTTACGACATGACTTGAAGAACGTATGTAGTCTAGCAACTTGGTTTTGAACCCGCGAATACCCTGTGGAGATCGATCTAATCGAACCTAATCGAACCAGGTCTAAAGTCTAAAGAACTCCGAAAGTGCTTTTAGGCGAGCTGACTCGTGTAAAGTATTTGTCGCAGACCTAATGGGTCTAATATATTAACCATGTATACTTTACGCGCTGTTCTTCGCAGCCGCAGCAATCACCTCGTGTGAACGTAAACTTCGATGTTGGTCATTTATTTGAAAGTGAAGTATATTATAATATGTTCGTTTCGGTGTGAGCGAATCCCTGCAATTTATCTTGTAAAGCGGAAGTTGGAGACATTTCCCTCTCCTTTTGCGCTTCTCTATATATACCTGTACGCGTAAGTATATACCGAACCACCGAAGTTACAATTTTTTTTATTTCATTTTGCTGCAACATAATTGAAAAAATTACACTTATACGAAATGGTAACAAAACCATACAACGAGAAGATATGTACAGAAGTATGTAAATAACGGAATTCGTAGATAACGACGTTAATAATAAAAAAAAAACGTGTAAAGAAATTTATTTCTTTCTCTCTTTTTTTTTTTTTTTTTTTTTAATAATATTGTAAAAAATGGTAATTAACAATTCTTTGTTCACAATGTGCTATTTGTTAAAATTATTTTTTCTTTCTCATTTTTTCGAATAGGGAAATGTGGTATAACGATCTGAGTGGCAGAACTAATGTTTTCCATTATCATTCGCTACTTTTTCTATAATAAACCCATCTACCGTCTGCACTCGCTAATATTCAGAGACTACATTCAGTGGAATAAAAAATAATAAATTAAAAAGTTATTAAATAAGAACAGTGCGGCGGTAATAGTCTTGTACTCGGTTACGAAGTGAGCTATATTCTAATCTGAACCTTGCCAGCTGAACTATCATCAATATGTTGCTCGGTTAGAGGATAGTTCTATTGGGCTTAATACGACTATGTCGAGGTGAACTGAACCCAGTTTTCATTGTATAAAGGACGTGAACCAGATATTACGAAATCGAACAAATATTCTCTGCCAAATTTGATAGTTTAATCAAGCCTGCGTTTGAAAAATAGCTGCCTTCGGACCAATGATGCGCAAATGCAAGACCTAGACCAAGAACTTGGTAGTCTTGGTCTCTAAAACCATAGGAATCTAGGTCATGGAATCTTGGTCTATTTTTTTGCATTTTAGATCGTAGTGTTGAATAGCTGGTTTTAGTTTTACACAGTGGAGGGCTCTTCAAACTGGGTGAGATGCCACTATCGTGGGATGCGCCGGAGTTCTCCCTCTCTACAGAGGAGATACTGGTGTGAGTTACGAAGTGTGTGATATAGGTGTGCGACTCTAACCAACTTTATATAGGCTCATGGACCTTAAACCACACTAATTGTAAGCTTCTATCCACCACAGTCACACCGCTTGGCTCGGTTTCAATGAGAAAAATCATCATGCCAGTTATATTAGTAGCCAAAATCGTGCTTTGAATTGAACTTTTTTTTCTCGTTAATTTTTAGTTTTACAAAAATTTGACAATTTTATAAAAAAAAGAAAAAAAAGTGGGCTAAATTGAGATTTTCATTCCCTTTTGCTAAACTGCTTCGAAAAGCCACAGTACACCGTCAAATTTTTTGGTTTTACGCCCAAGATTTGTATTACCAATAAGTATTACTGAAGACTTAAATAAACTTACCATTCTCATCGTTTCCAAAATATGAAAGGAGAAAATTAGTTTACGTATATATATAATACAAATACTGCAAATTATTTATAAATACGAGCAGCAGGATTGCGAACATTTGACGGTTTGGGCTTATTTCATCAATTGTCATTTGGTTTTGGTATTGCCTGTCTACAGTATGTGGAATCCTGATCTTGGTGTTGGTCCTATTCACAAGATTTGTAGTCTTCTATTATTGACGGTTAAACTAATTTTATTTCTAGACTGAACCTTGATAATTATTAATCTCTGTTGCATTGACGAATATATTGGCCTGTTGTGTTCCTAAAGCTTTTTGTACAGTAGTGTATAAGTGAAAATTCTGTTAAGGTAACAGGAGTTTAAAGACGAAATGATACTTTTTTAAATTACTTTTTCTTACTCGTGGATATTTGAACTGAATTTCCTAATTTTGTGTTGTAATTATGTTTCCTCTAATTTTTTGATGTTGATCCAGGTATTTTGTAAATTGATTTTTATGATATTTTTGAAGGGTAAATTTATTATCGGAATCGCTAGAAGTTCTTAGTTGTTTTGGTAGCACGATGACACTTGGTTTACTTTTAGATTTCGTGCATTCTAGAGGAACTTTTAAACCTTAGAGGAAGGTTAGGTTGGACTTGGAGATTGAATATTTTAAACTTCAAAGAATGGAGATCATTGATTCTAATAAATTTGAAACCAATAGCAGTGACGTAAAGAAGGGGGAGTGGTTAAGATTTAATACCGCTCCCTCCCAACTTGAAGAAAAGCAAAAAAAATGGAAAGAAAGAAATGAATTTTTTTCAAATTGAAAGATGCGAAGTAAAATTTCAACATCTCCATTTCCACAAATTATAAAATACTTAACGCTTAACACTGTTGGAAACAATATCACTCCAGAACCGCTGGATGGATTTGCATGAGATTTTCCATAAAAAATTTTGTTATTCTACGGAAGGTTTATAAACATCAGTGAATGTCCGTAGCCTCCCCCCCCCCCGAGGATAATTTTGCGAATTTTTACCATTTGTGAAAACAGAAAACGGGCAAAACATTTCTTGTAACCACCAAAAACGAGTAAAAAAGAATTGAAAAAAACTTCTTCTCCTCTCTTTTTTCATCTTCTATTGATTGCTGAGGCGAATATTATTCTCTTTCTCTCTCTCTTTCGGTTTTTTCATTGGGTTTCATTTATGTCAAAAATAAAGGGGTTAAGATAATTTTTGTTTATATTATCGAATGACATATCGAGCGATATGTTTTTTGAGGCACTGAATTCAAATTGCTGGCCCAGTTTTGAATTAAGTAAATTCTTGAACACTTTCGGATCACAAGAAGGGTAAAGGTAATTTTTTTTATATTATTGAATGATACATCTCAGGGAACCTCTATTTTTCAATCTGGTCCAATTTTTGATTGAAATAATTGTTGAAATATTTAGGGACACGAAAAGTTTGTTAAAATAAGGGGGGATGGCAAACACAGATAAATAGGCACTACACAAGCGAGGCTGCGGTCAATATATCATAGAAAAATAAAATTCAACCTCACTTCCCCCCGCTCAGAAGAAAATTCTCTCTGCACCACCCTCTCGATCGCTCTACTATTAAAGTACCACTAGATTTTGCCTTGCTATGGTGATCTTGGCAGTACTAGTCTTCGTATATTTGTCACGTGATCGAAGATATAATTATGTAAATTCCATACAAAATAAATGGAAAATTGCTGAACCGGGTGAAATTTGTCGTTTGACCAAAGCTGTCCAAATATATGCTCACCCCCGTTCATACACCAAATTTTCCGATTGTTTATTAAATAAAATTTTGTCGATAATATGGTAATTTACAATGAAAAACAAATGCTAAATGATAAACCCCATAGGAAGAGAGGTTCATCCCCTAACCTTCACCAAAACTTTCTTGGCCTATTGTTACTCTCCTATACGGTTCTCTTTATTTAGTCGACTACTACGAATCATTTTGTGCATTTCTTTGTAAACTCAGTTCGAGTTGGTCCGTACTCTATAATATAGAGTAATCGAACAAAACATCGACGACCACCAAATCGAAGAACAATCCCCATTGCACGTTTGTTACGTCCTTCATATGGCGAATTCTATGGAAATTTTAGATATATGGACAAAATTTTCAACACACGGTTCACTTTAGGTCTGTGTATCTTCATTTTTACTACAGGTTTTCATTTTTAAATAAAATCAACCTTCGTCAATTGTCTTCGTTTAACCTGACTGAGTGGGTGCCTGGGTAATTATGTGTTTACCTCATATAAAACCCTCAACCTCGTTCGGAATCTTTGCACTCGTATAGTTTGTAACGTTGAAAATTTATTCACGTACAGCTGTACGTACATATACTGTGCACGGACTTCATAAGCATTATACTATTTCCCATCCATTAAATGGTATCAGAACTAGTTAACGGTCGAAACTATCGACGTTATTAATTAACTTATTTTCTCATGAATTGCTTAATTATAAATTAGCGCTTTATTAATTAATGACTCTCTTCACTCGACCGATGAAGGAGTTATTTTAAATGAACAGAAAAAAAAAAGAAGAAGAAGAAGAAGAAGAAGAAAAAAAGAAGTATGGAGCTGTTCGTCGGTACATCGTCATAATTACCAGCAATATGCTCTTCCAAGCCTGTCGACGCCATCTTTGCTGCTCGCTTCGATGACCAACCATCCGTGATTAACATGTTTCAATGAATTTTCATTTTATCGACGCTTAATCAGTTTTTTTTTCTTTGTTTTGTTATTGTTTTTGTTGTTTTTTTTGCCTATTTTTCTCTCTTTTATGTTGAATAAATTGTTCGTTTGTTCGTCGGTCAAACGCTCGGATTTGCCAAACTTCTCTATTCTACTCTCATTCCAATACCAACCTGAATTAATTTTTCAGTCGAGACTATCGTAGTTTGCAACAAAGCCTCAGAGAGTGAGGGGGAAAGGGTACCAAAAGTATCGGGCCCGGACTTTTTCAGAAGGCCCTGAAGTGTCAAAATTTTGAAGTAAATAACAATCTTCTAGTAAATGTTCAGAGAGGGCATGAGGACCGATCTATGGAGGGGTTTCGGTGCAGAATCCTCCAAGGCTTAAAAACAAAACACTAAAATACACGTTCTAGGACATAAAAAACGCCTAAAAATTTTTTTAGGTCACTCCGTTCGCAAAATTGTATTTTTAGTTTATAACTTCCTTCCAAAGGTAAATCCTGTAGCTGGCATTAAGAGAGCTCGTCAGTCTATTTCTCCTGGGCCCGAAATTTCTCTTTGAAGCCCTGGTTTTTATAAGAATTTCCTTAATAAGAATTTCACGCGAGAGTCGAGAAAAGAAAATGGAACTTTTTACTTTAATTTCTTAGGCAAGAATGCAAGATTTTAGAAGATTACTAAAACGCATCGTTAAAGTTGTTAATTTTTTTTTAATAAATGTTCTCAAAAGCGTAGGAATGAAGTTTGTTAGGAAAAAATACCCCTTTAAGAAGTCAAAAAGAAACGATACTGGTTGAAACAGCAATGTGAGGGTAGATGGAAGCTAATGCACTTCTCCGAGAGGGTGAACAGAGGTTTCTGCTCCTCTCCTTTTGTATGTCTGTAGTCAAGAAGAGGTCTAGCTTTGAATTCCCACTCATCTTGAGACCCAGTTACTACCAAAGATTATGATTTCAGGAATTTTTGATTCAAAATCTCGATTAGACTGAGAGCCACAAACTTACGCTATTTTTCATGAAATGTTGCAAACTTACTCTACCAAATAAATCTCTGGTCACAGCATCCTGGATGGAAAAGCAGTAGGTAGCCTACTGTTATGCTTCTAATGTCATGGGTGCCAGTAAAGAGGTACGCCGAATTACTTACCGCTTACGAAGCTACACAGAAAGCACTGATGGCTCATCTCATGGTGGCTTTGTTGACTGGCGAAAAGTACTTGCAGTATTATGCTGGTGTTGAAGGAGGGCTGCTTTTATCCCTCTACACTAGTGAGAAAGTGCCCCCAAAAACTAAGAAAATCAAGCCACAACCGCTGCGCTCTTCCCCCTCCAACAAAATAGCCAGCGAAAAATCTTTTTAGATAGATATATTTTGCTTTTTAAAACACATATGTATTGCGGTTTTGGTGCGGTGCGCGGTAGATTACAATACTTTTGTACTGAAAGAAAACAAAATTCGTTCCTCCATCTACAACAAGACGTGAGAAAACGTCCCCAACAGAGTGGTTTCATATATTATCTGGAACTAGGTTGAATTAAGGGATTGCAGTTCAGTGTGATAATGTGTTTTCGGATAGAAAGTGTACTCTCGGATTCGTTCTATGTTTGAATCAGAGGTGCAAGTGTTATAGGCTGTATTGTCTGAGCACTTAAGGGGCTGTTGGAATAATAATCTATGAACTTAGCTGTTTTTAGGAACTTCAACTCCTCTAACTGCATTTCTACAGATTGATGAATTTCCTTATAGGGTACCACCATCGAAATTATTGATGATCAGAAACAGAACCAACACTCACACCACGGTGGTCTTGGTTTTTATCTTGTTACTAATGAAAATACTGGATTTATATCCAAATTGAGAGACGAATTATCCTGGCCAGTGTCAAGACGATCTAGATCGCGATTTAATTAATTAGATTGTTTCCTGATTTTTCAGATCGCTACCCAATGTCCTCCTCATCACCTCTTTCAACCATGTAAGAACTGAAAATGAGGAAAATGAAGAAAATTAAAAGAAGAACAATAAGTTCGAGTCATTTATTAATTTATTTTTATTATTATATGATTTTATTATCTGATTTGAGTACTTAAGTTATTACAATTACAAACGATCTTATTTGAAGATCTGAAGATCTAAAATATATCTGAAATGACGATCTAAACCTCAAAATTATATCATTTTTTTAAAGTTATCTAATGATCTAATAATCACGATCTTTCGATCTGATGACCTGTCAGTCTAATTTTAAAAGATCTGTACTTCACACCCATCTTGACTGACTTAATTTTTGCCGTTTTCTGCATTTGGTTTTTAAGTAGGTTTTTTCAAGAAAATCTACTTATTATACGCTTGGTGCGGTATTAGCCTCCAAGGTTGGGGTAATTGCGTTTTTCGTTTCATGACCTCAGGGAAATTTTAGCACCAATAACTCAAATTCACTTATACATATGTATAGATAGATAGATAGATAGATAGATATAAGTCAATTTCTTGTTCCCACGATACAGGTCACAATTTTCGTTCGATAATCACGAAATTTCGTAGGAATATTTGTACTAAGCCAAGGACCGGACTTATTGATTTTGGTGTGGATCAGCCAGACGGTACTACCGCTACCACCATTTTGGTTTTTATTTTGGCTATAAAATGCTCAATTTTGCACAAATAGCCACGAAATTCGAAATAAATTTTTATTTTAATTCATTGTCATACGTTACTAGATCAGCCTGACGTTACTTCCAATACCGTTATTTTTGTTTTTGTATTGGTCATAAAATGCGGAATTTTCGAACCATATGTACGAAATTTGAAACAAATATTTATTGTAATTTATTGTATCATGTTAACAATTTTGGTACGGATCGACCGGACGGTACTTCCGGTAAAGCTTTTTTCCTCTTTTTTTCTAATTTGCATGAACTTTTTTTTTTGCCAAAATTAACCTCATGTTCATGTTTTGTTTTTATTTCATAACTTTATTATATTTCTTTGGTTTTCTTGACTTTATGATTTTAATTAATTTTTCATTTCTAGAAATAACGCTTTTAAATTTCATATTGTCTAACATTTTGTCAGCAGCTAACAAATGTTGTACAATCATAACATACCATCAAAGCATATATATTTACCGATAATGTGAACATCGAAATTCATAATTCTTTTTCTCGAAAACCTACTTTTTCTAGCGAGGTTTGCTGCGCTAGAGTTTTTTTTTCCCATTCAGCAGGATAATTATCTCAATTAGAAAACAATACTTTTTTTTTTTTTTACTAGAAGTTGTCTACTGTTACCAGCGTTCATTTACAGTGACGAAATCAAGTGTGTACCTATATTGTATAACATAAGGCCTATATGTAGGCCTGTTTAAATGCGCGATTTGGTCAACTGAAAAAAAAAGAAAAGAAAAGAGTAAATAAAAAATCTCTCATTTTACGAGCATTTTTTTACTTTTTTTATTATTTTTTATTTCGTTTCTTCTTTGCGATCAGTTACACGCTCTGGTGTGAAAGAAAAAAAAAATCGTGTACATAGTAATGATGCTAGTATTTTTATGCATTCTCATATACACGCTTAATGTAAAGCATAATTATTAGTTGAATGAGAAGAGACGAGAGAGTTTATAATATTCTTCATACTTACCTGCCGTGTACGATTTTTGATTAAAAAAACATAAAAATAGGTCCGATGAAAAATAACCAATTTAGCAGTTAAATATAATTCGACGTGTATATATATACCGAAAGTTTTGCTTGCAAAACGAATTAATTTCGTCTTCATTTTTTTTATTTTTACACAACAAAATTTTAATGAGAAAAAAAATCTCATCGTCCTGAATAACCTACAAACGTGTGTGTACCTACTCGGTATATCACACCTTAGGTGGCTGTGGAGCCAGCCAACCAGTCGTCAGAAAGTCGAATAAAAATGAGTACCTACTCTAACGGATTGGGTGCATTATTTGACGAGAAATAATTATAATTATACCGTGTTTACGTATACGTATGTAAATGATGAACAAAAAATTGAATATTATTACGCGTTGCAGTTTTGTTTTGCGTTCGAGAATTCGAATTATTCGGATATTCTGGATGCTGCGCGGCCGCCAAATTGATAATAAAAATTAAAAAACGGTCGAAAGCGGATCTCGAAGATGTGATATTGCGTGAGAAGTTGTCAAAATTGGACGTGGGTGTGTTACGAATAAATTGAGCGCTGTGTGGTAATTAAACGGTGGACCTAAACACGGTTTCGAGAGTCGTTAATCTGGATTTTATTGACGGAGTGAGATGATGGAGACAGCCTTTTAAACACGAACGCGATAGGTACGGTTCTCGTCGACCATAATGAATGGAAAATCTTCGGATGTGTGTCCGCCAGGTGATAGGGACGATGCTATTTTATATTTGGTTAATCATGAAGAGCGGCACGGGAAAGAAAAATGGGGGTGGTTATTTTCAATAAGTATATTTTCCATGCCTGAAGATTTTAGTTCTAAAATATCCGAACATTCGAGTACTGGCGGAGAATAGCCAAGTGATTAGCGAAAGTGAGGCTGAGGCCAATACTACTATGGTGGTCTTGGTCGTGATGTTGCTTAGGCTACAGGTTTTTACTATTATGGATGGCCGAATTAAATTTATC
Organism: Ericerus pela; assembly: GCA_011428145.1. NCBI lineage: Eukaryota > Metazoa > Arthropoda > Insecta > Hemiptera > Coccidae > Ericerus > Ericerus pela. Next base: position 1,041,549 of record WOFM01000528.1, read on the forward strand.
ATTCTTGCTCATTCAAAATATTGAAGAATCTTAGATTACTGCTCGAGTACCTTCAAATTAATGTTCAAATAAAAAGAAAGAAAATAGTTCGGCTTCGAGTATTGCAAATTATTTCAGTAGCCAGATCTCGGCAATCTTACAATTTGTTTAGATTTTTTTTCAAATTTTGCCTTTTATCTTGGTTATGCACTCGTGGGCCTTGGTCTTCCCATTTTAGTAAGGGTTAATCTCTATTGGTATTAGTCTTGATGGTCGTGTGTGTGTGTGTGTGTGTCGGATCAAACAAATTTTGCTCATCTCTCGTGCAAAATAACGTAGCATATAAGGAATTGCATCTTTATTTGATAGGTAGTAATTATTGTTTATATTCTTTGTTTTTATCACAAAATAGCCTATCAGGAACTGACAGTTTTTTTGTTGTTTTTTTTTTCAGCAAATGCCAAATTGATACTAATTAGATAGGAAACTTTCTTTATGACTGTCGTAAGTAGGGCTTTGACTGCAATACTTTGAGTTGTCAATTGTTAACTACACGATTTTGGCAGTTAATGATATGAATATGAAAACAGAGCCTGGTCAAAGTTTTATCACCCGTTGTTGACAATCGATAGACGATAAACTTTATTTCAAACGTCAACATAATATTGCGATTAGTCTATATGTATGTATGTATATCATTGTCATTGTCTGTTCGAATAACCGTCAGTGTCTACTTAACGTACAATTTATTCAACCATAATATGGTTTGAAAATACATAATGCACTCAAAGAAGAATAAAGAGAGGGAATAATCGAAAATCATAGAGATCATTTTCTATTAAACTCTGTGACTCTATGGTTTTAGAAATGGTACGTAAGTATGCTACTAAAATGCCAGACCAAAAAATCTTTCTTTCCAAAAAGTGAGTTTGAAGTTATACTATCAACTACAATTTTTTAAGCACTAAACAAATTTTTATGTAACGTAACTTTATTGCTTTGACGGGTTGACCGTATCGCCAACTCAGAAGGGAAAAAAATTAGTGATGAAGCATTTTCCTATGGAAGTGTTCAGTTTAGTTATCTATATTAAATTAGCTCCAAAAAGTCCTAATGAAAACAAAAAAGATCTAATCACGACAACTTGATCACGATTCCCTTTTCCTGAAATCAAATTTTAATAAATACAAATACGCAATTCAGTTCCTATTAGTTTTCCTCAGTTTTCTCCTGGCTGTATAATTCTTCAACACCTAATTTACTCCAATGTTAGCCTACAGGCCATATGAAAGGGAGATATTCAAATTACGTAAACGTAACTTATCTTTGGAATACGAGAGAAGATTTTCTTTATAAATGATCTTGTCAAAAATTCCAAATTCTCTGATACTCATTCTGTAACATTTCCACGCTACATGAAATAATTTTCAACTAACTTACTCGAAATTGTCGTTTCAAAAACTCGGCACATTTTTTCTTTTCAACTTGTCACTCGGTTGACGCCTGAAGATATAGCAATATTTTTTATTGAAAAAACAAGGGAAATTCGATACCATATTCTAACATTTGGGCAGCCATATTGACGAATTTTGAATGGGTGACATTACTCTGCTTTTCATGTACACGTCCCGTTCATCGTTATGAAATACATAATATCCAATTAAAAATAATCACTATCTTACAATTTCACTTGAAAAATTCGCATATTTAGTGTTTAATTTTTCTTGTTTCTTCCTATTTGGTTGCTAAGGCCTTCAGGTGAGAGGTAAATTAAGATTATTGAATGTTTTTGAAGGATATGATTCAGTAAATTTAATTTAGTCATCAGTTATAGCAATCGTGTGAACAAGACCCACACTTTCACAAAAACTTGACTGTGCGTGACAGGGCTGCCAACTTTGACTGATGAAAATACCGGCAAATAAATTTTTTTTTTCATTGCTTCTAGTCCATTTGCTAAAATATGCCACTTCCAAATTTTTACTCTCTTCGTTCTCATTCAAAAAAGTCCCCAGTAGTGTTTTATGCTTGCTTGCTCTTTCATTCCTCCTTCTATATTAGTAATACCAGCAACATTGGTAACTCTGATGAAACACCGGCATTAGTAATTCCTTTTTTTTTGTAATGGCAGCAGTGTCTAAATACAAGCTAGTTAGCAACCCTGGTGCGAGATCAAGACCAAGACTACTATGGTCATAGTCTTATCTTGCTTTTATCCATAACAACAATAAGAGTATTCAGCTACGTATATATGCGCCAACTTATGGACACATGAGGTACCACTGTTACACTGAAAATTCATTCTCCCAACCCTAAAATTATTTTTCCATTCTAATTAACAGTTTCCACTCATTTAGAAATTACAATTAAAAAATTTGGCAACACTGATAAAAAAAAAAAGAAGTTGGTGCCTATGCTCAGCTACAACTTATTTACTAGTTGTAGCTAACCCTTCAATGCATCATTTAGTGACTAAAGTGTAGCTAGCCCATACTCCGTATTGTAAGTCAGAATCGATGATCCAGTATTAGTTGATTCCTCAGGGCATACTGTTTCTAAATTAATCTACTAATTAGGTTCACCACAGAACTGACTCAGTACTGGCTAACAGTCTGAAGCGTTATAATCCTGGACATGTAGACTAAGTCTATATGCCATTCCTGGATTAGTACTGGCCGGTAGTTCCTTGTTAATAGGAAGTATAGGCAGCAAATTATGCTTATTATCAATTTGTGATCTTCGACTATACATAAATATATGGACTGAGCATCGAGATAAGAATGTGAAGGCAAGATATCTATTATAAATAAGCATAACTGGAGGAATAAGGCCCTTCCAATTTTCTTTTTATCGACGATTTTTGAAATCATTCACGCTTGAAAAATCTGTAACAAGTGAGAAAATATAAAGTAATTTTAGCCAAAATGAGAAATTTTCTGTATTCTATTAATGCTAAGCCACCCGTCATTAAGCTCAGTCCACATAGTTATGTATAGTCAAAGTTTATGATGGAGCAGCTCGCTATCAATCCAGTTATAACTGCAAAACATCGATCAAATTCAACCCCTAGTTTATAACTGTCATACTTGTGCTTTGAACTACATATAAGACTAAGGCCGTTATTTCTATAGTCGACACGTGGTGTTCACTAACCCAAGGGTCTGTTTTTAAACTGCAGTGAAGCTGCGAAAAAAATAGTTTAGTTGAAAATAATAAGAAACGTATCTTCCTTGTGACGAACTATATTAAAGCTATGAAAAAAATTCAGTATTACTGAGAAATATAGCTGAGAAATACAAGTTTTAAATTGACATTTAGGTTAGTGAACGCTAAGTGTCAACTATGAATACCGGCCTAAGGCTCTTTCAGTGTTTTCGATCTTTCGTACAGCCTCTTCCACCTATACTGATTGCCTGACCAAATTGACTAGACTTATTTTCCCAACATGATATCAATTCGCATCATTGCATTTCGTCTCCTCGACAACAGGAAAACAAAGTTGTTGTTGTTGTTGTTGTTGTTTTTATAATAGATTTCCGCGGAATGTCCATCGATGTGGCAACAAACTTCGGTACACCGGTTCGATTGATAAGTGCGTAGGAGCACTTTTAAACTATCAAAATTGCGATCTTTCGGTTACAATCAATAGGGAGCAGAAAAAATAACAACAACTATATACTACAATTGGATTCTATAGTCTGTTTGGCTTCCTGTTCAATTTACATCGGAACGATAACATTTATTTCCAGCCCTATGTTATGTTTATTTTTTTATTTTTTGTTTTACTAATGACCGCGCTCCTCCGTTGGTAATTTGAAACAATGAAACTCATTCGTTATTATTGAACCGTAAAACTAAAATGCAGGTTGAAGTTTTTTTTTTTTTTTCGTTTTCATTTATTTGTTTGATAGGAAAGATCTTTTTTGACAGTTTTTTACGAACAATCTTATATCTACGTTGCACTCACTTGGTAAACAGTCAATTAACCTAGGTACCTACCTATTTGATGAGTAGGCTTATTTATCAGTACAGCTTCAATTCAGTTAAACTACTTTAGGCTACCAACGCTCAAAAAGGGTCAATGTCGACTAGTGACGGATAAAAGCAAGGCCATGACCAAGTACATGCGGAGTCTTGGTCTGGGTCCTACATAGTTAGTCTTGATCTTAGTTTTGGTTTAGTCTCATGTCTTGCATGAACACTCGTATTCTTGGGGCGGAATGCAAGAATCATACCTACGAATTATTTATCCATATACAAGGGTGAATCTACTCACTCTGCACCAGCACTGATCGAACCGGTGCTAAAGTTCCAGCCTTCATTTAAGTATCGTTCTTGCATTTGGCCCCGAGTTTCTTGGTCTTGTACTATCAGTCTCGATCTTGGTTAAGGGTCTTGCACAGCTAGGTGCTGATTCGCGTGACAGTTTTGCTTACTAAATTATAAGACTTATAGTATTATGGATGTTCTTCCAAAATATGATAGAATAAAACTGAAATTTGAATAGTAATTAGGTATTGCAAATTGTTTTACTAAATCGACTGCAAAGATTACAAACGTTTTATATGCTTGGAAGTGAGTTTAGGCAGAGTTTTTTTACTCTAGGTCTACGTCTTCTGAATCTGGATGTAGGTACAACTTTTGGCCCAATGCGACTAACCAATTCATCAAAACAACTTACAAAATTGACAGACGAAAATAACAATTAATTTATCAATTGTTGTCATTGTTATAGTATTGACTGATGAGAACTTAGAACCAACATAACTTATCAGTTCTACTATCTGTATAACGATATATTTCTTCTCATTAACACTTATATTCATATATTGTCACATCAGTCAACTGTTATTTACCCCTAAGATTATATGATGATAAAACATAGTAAATAGAATGCAGACGCCATATTGGAATGTTATTGCATCAGCCAATATGGTTCTCTCACTCTCATATTCATGTCTGTACATGTCATAACCTTCATTTGCCTGCCAAATTTCTTGACACATTACAATTAAAAGAGAGGAAGTAATTATCACCTAAAAATGTATCTAGACTCTTCTAGAATCTTCTTGAATCTTCTAGAGGAACTATCCTGACCAAGCCACATAAATAGTGGGAGGATAATCAATCATCTCATTGGTTAATCATGACATTATCTATTTCTCACCACTACTTTGTGTTCATGCGGTTGCAAATTTGTTGTTGATCTAATTAGCGTAAATGAAATGTAAAATCACTTCATGAAGAATATTTAAATGGTCATCTTCTTTAATAACCATCTCTGGTAACTATTTTAGTTACATAGTCTCTCGTAACCAATAACTGTTAAGGGGCTCAATAGGCAAGTCCTCAACTGTTTGTATAATCTGTACTTCGGTACATTAGAATTAGTTATTGAAATCATTAAATGTTAATTGGAATTTAGTCTAATTGTTGTGAGTTTATCAATCAATAATGAGCAAAGTTGTCATCACACTATCGCATACTTATACATTTTTTCTGAGTAAAAAAAACTGTTCTTTTTTTTAATGGATTTGAGGGCCAGGACTCTCTGGTGACAGGCAAGGGGATGGAATAGGTGGTGTCTGCAGGAGTGATTACATCGTAATTATGGACTAGGAATTAGAAATTTTAGTGGCAGGGTGATGGTGAAATGTTTGAGAGATGTCCTGATAATTGAAATCAACAAGAAAAAAAATTCAAATTCAACTGCTCCCAGCCTCTGGAAACCCCTGTAAGTTATGGAGTTGGACAGTTGAGTCTTGGTTTTTGGTGATGCTCAAAGGTTTTGATTATGGTCTTATAGAAAGTGCTGGGGACCAAGATCAAGAGTACCAAGACTAACGTTCACATAGGGACCATAAGGTCATAAATCCATTGAGGATTTAGTCCAACGTGAATATGAAAAAACAATTTGCTAAAAACTGACCCGAAAAAACTACGAAGAAAAATAATTTGCCAAAGAAATGAGGTTTATCTGGTCAAAAATATTTCAGGATACAGATGTTTACAGAGAAGTAAGAAAAAATAGAGTACATTTGTTGGCTGTCTCGATACAAAGAAACATACCATTCTCAATATACCTCCTAATCTCTATCCACTGTCCCAAAGAGTGGTGTTAGTGCCAGATCTACACAGTGTGTGGATTATGTAGTCGAACAGAATGGAAAGTTTTTCAACTAAGAAATTCATTTGCTTTGTTCTTTTCAAAAAATATGAAAGAGTAATTTTAAATTTTATAGGCCGGTAGCCAGGAAGGGAATGGGGTGAAGCCCCTCCTGGCGGCGCTTTTTTTCCCCCCTGAAAACATTTTCAGTTTTTTTTCTGAATTTAAAAAAAAGGAAAGAAGTTTTTATTGCTATTTTTCTTTTCTGCCCCAAAAACAACAAATTTTTTTAATACAGCTAATATAATCCACAAAAATAATTTTTTCCTCCCCGGTCTGCAGTTTTCCCCCTTGGGATTTTACTTTGGTTATAGGCCTGATATGTAATATAGGTTTGATATATAATATAGGGCTGATACATAATATAGGCCAATTATACCCAAAGGATGGTTTATACTCGTTGATTTATTCTCTGTGATCTAATACATATAAAAAGTTTACTAAAGGGAACTACTGTGATTGGTTTATACGGTTTCGTTTCATTTATTCTCTAAAAGTTAAAATTTACCAACTGTACAGAATACAGATTTGAGATTAGGGAATTGAGAGGTGAGTTTAAACCCGCATTAATATTATAATGGCCAATGGCAATGGTCCGCAATTACAAATTTTAACAAGAGTGGCACCGGTTACTAATCTGGCATTGGGTGGTGTCAGTGCCAGATCTACACAGTATGCAGATTGTGTGGTCTAACAGAGCGGCAGATTTTTGAATTGGCAAATTTTTGAACTCTGAAATTAATTTTCTTTGTTCTTTTCAAAAAATAAGAAAGAGAGTAATTACATTAGAGGCCTGTAACACATAATATTAATAATATTATGTGTGCCAATAGCAATGGGCGGTAATCAAAAATTCGAAGTGAGCTGCAGCGGATGCTGAAAGCTAATTTGGCTTTGGGATTATTTTATTTTTCCCAAAAACTGACCCCCGGGTGCAACTATCGACACCAAGTGACAAACTGCGCATTTTATTTGCCATGGTGTTATCTCGATGTTAGTAGTGTGATTTATTTATCTGCCACAAAAGTGTCGAAAGTGTTACCTGGGGGTGACACCATCCTGCACCTACTCGAGAAGAGGTGTAAGCAGCTGATGTCCGGTTGGTGTCGTGGTGTTGACACTAAGCTTAATTTCGAAGCATCAAAACAAACCAGTCGGTGTTTGGAGTCGATCCGGGGTTAAACTTTTCGTGGCAATAAAACAAACATACTGGGTGGTGTCGAGTGGAGTTATGTCGATGAAGTTTGAAGGTGCTGAAGTGTGGTCGAGGAGGGCAAATATTAATAAATACCTATTTAAAAAAAAAAAAAATCATAAAGTAAAAGACGAAACTTTTGTATTGTGCGCCTTGGAAAATCAAACTTGTTAAATTTTCTTCTTCAAGAGTAAAAAAACTGGCAAATGTTAGAGTGAGGATCGTAAAAATTCAGGTTCTCGTTCTATTTCTCTGCCATCGCGATTTCTTATTATTTTTCGATATTTTCGAGAAAAATATTTCGATGTGGAGAGGGTTGATGGAGAGGAAAAAATTTCACTTGCGCTTCTCACATACGCATTCATCGACTCAAAAATACACCGACAATGGTTAGGTTCGTTTTTCTTTAATTTCGTTTATTTCTTTTTCTCTCTTTCTCTCTCTCTCTCTCTCTCTTGATCTCTTGAATTCTTCTTCGTTTTTCTTTTCTTCATCCGTCTCGAAGGAAATTAAATCCGCTACCAATTTCGAGCACATAACGTCGTATTATTAATGTTTTTGCGGTGGATTTTTGTGGTATGACGAGGGAAAATGAAGAAAATCGAAAAAAAAAAAATTTTGAAGATGAAGATAGCAAAAATAAAAAAATCAAATGAAAGAATAAAAAAACCTGATACTCTGTACAAAATACCAGTAGGTCTAAATATGCGGATATAGGAAAACATAACAATATTTTTCGTTCATAATCGGCAAGGCACGAGAGTCGTGAAGCAAAAAAAAAAGAGTGGTAAAAAAACTGCAAAAAACACGAAGAGGAAAGGAGCAAACGAGAAAAAAGGTACGTTTACGCGTCAAAAATCCGCCAGATGGCGACTGCGAACGGAGTTACCTTCGAGTTAAACGTTGTATCTTCGTTGCGCTCGTTACATTGTCTGATTTTCTTACTTACTCTCACTGTACGTTCATCTATTCGACGACGACGGCTATATACAACGTTGGTCGCGCACGCCTTTTCAGTGCGGCAGTGTAATTTTTCTCTCTTCTTCTTCGTCCTCCTCTTCGTGATCGTCGTTCCTCTTTTCTCTTCCTTCTTTTTCGTCTTCTTCTTCGTTATTGTCGTCGTCGTCATCATCATCGTCGTCTTCTTCGTTCCTCGTTTGTTGTACTCTCGTGTACGGTGAACAGCAGCAGCCCAGACAAGGACACGGCCGGCGTGCGGGATTAACGAAACGACTGGGTGGGGAGGCAGGTAGAATAGTGTGTATACAGCGTATGAGTGTGCGCGCGCGCGTGTGCGTGTGTGTGTTTGTGTGTGAAGGTGTGGTGGGGCGAGAAGGGGGAGGTGTCCGCCACGGAAAAAGATTGCCGACGACGACGACGACGACGACGACGACGATGAGGACGACGACGACGACGCAGCGCAGGAGAAAAATGAAGAATTAAACCCGCCGCTGAAAAAACGCCTTCAGTCACACGTTACAATTCTTCACGTTGTGTATGCGATTGGTCGCGTCGTATATACGAACAGTTTTATACACGCGTATTACGTGTTTTTTTTTTCTTTCTTTCGTTTTTTTGTTTTTCTAAATAATATTTTCTCCCGTTTTTTTTATTATTATTTTTCGTTTTTGTTGGTTATTTTTTGTTCTGTTTTGAGTTTATTTGTCGTTTCTGTTATAATCTGAAACCAAAAAATCTATAACGAAGCAATAATAATAATAATAATAAAAATCGAATCGAATTTTTATTTTTATTTTTCAATCTGTTTTTCTTGAAAAAAAAAAATATATATACACACACACATACACACACCCATATTTTGCATTTCTGTTAGTTTGCATCATTTCCTGCTCGTAAATTTCTTTTGAATTTTGCCTTTTCGTTCGACCTTTGTACCGGTTTCGTTGATTAATTTATTTATATCATTTTGCCGTTTTACCTTTGGCAATTTTTGTTAAATTTTCATTTTTTTCGTCGTACTGCGGGCCCCAATTCGCGTGATTTAATTTCGATATCGGTGCATATAATTGGTACCTACGTTTGCCATCACGTTAACGATTTTTTTTTTCTGTCTGCTGCAATAATTTTTTCACGAAAAGCCTGTTTTTATTTTCGATATCGCTTTTCGTATTCGCCCTATTTGTTGTATATTCTGTCGGCCATTTCGAAGCAAGAAGAAAAATACGAATTTTTTTTTTTGAAGATCATCATCATTATCACTGACGATCGTCGAAGCCGTTACCACCACTTGCGATGAAATATTTGTGAAAATTTGAAGAAGAAAAAAAAGTTATTGAACATTCAATATTTTATGTGTGCTGCACAACGACGACGACGACGACGATGACGGTTGTTTAAATTTTCAACAACAAAACAAGTGTCACGTGTTTGAATATTTTTGGTTTTTGGCCTTTTTCTTTTCTGTCGTAGTCGGTATATTTGTGCTGATATTAAGCTTACAACAGTAAAAACGTTCGATTTTTCGCGTTTTCGGTAGTTTTTTTTTTTTTTTTTTTACAATTTTATAATTTTTTTCGTTTTTTGAAGATTCAACTGTCACGTGATTAATTCGTATTTTAAATTCGATTTATGGTGAATTTTGGTTTTTTATTGTTCTTTTTTTTCCTCGCTTTTTCTATAATTTGAAAATTACAATACAAGTGTGTACGTGGGAAAAAATCTGATTCGACATTTTTTGCGTTCTGATGTGCTCATTTGAGGTAGGCATCGACGTTTTTCTATTTGAATTTTTTTTTTTTTTTTTCATGTGTTACACATTTTTTGAATGATTAACTTAGTGAATAGTGGTGATATTTTGATAAGATTAAAAATGTGTATTACTAACAATGTCGACGATGGATATCTAGTGTTTATGACTTTTAGGCTCGTTCTGAAGGGAAAAAAATAGCGTAGGTATATTGTTTTTAAATTTGCATTTACTGTAATGTAAACTGTGCTCAAGTATTCGTCGAATATTGCTGTTTTTAATCATACTTGTTGGGATATTGCAGTGTCCACTCGGGTCACCAAATTGTGATTCCTCACTCTGGAAATTCGTTAATAATTCTAATACGTATTTCGGCTTATACTCGAAAAATATGACGCTGTTTGAAATTCTTTCAATTTATTTGCGGAAGTGGCTGTGAAAATCGCTTAACTCTCCTTATCAGTTCTTCTTTTTCTTTTTTTTTTCTCGATGTTTTTTGGTAGATGCATAAAAATATTACCATATTGTACAAATTATCCATTGAAAAGGAAAAAAATAGTGAAATATTCGCGAATGTCTAGTATTTTACAAAAGAGCTCACAATATGCAATAATGATACGCATTTATTGGCGCAAATATTGGTAAAAGTGCGTCCTAATCTGTATAATTTGTAAGGTTCACTTTTCTCAAAATACCGTCAAACGAGTACTTAAAACTAAGTATTACCTATAGGCTGTATGTTTGAAGTAGGAACGGCCGAAGATAAATGTCGAACTCATCATTTTCTGCTTCACTGGTTGATATTTATGTTCAGTTATCGATAAAACGATTAAGAGATAATAATCAGTCAGCAGATAGTAAACTTATTCATTCTGCGAAAAAATTGTCGCCGTTATCACTGGTCAGACTATTCTTAAAAAGCTAATCATTTGAATTAATGGACGTAGCCAGCTGTAGGTATAAGGTATAGGTAAGCTTATGAGCTGCTGCAAAAAGTCGCCAAAAGTATTTTTTTCTGTTTTTGGATATCTGCGTAGGAAAAGGGTGTCACGAGTTGGTTATAGTGTTAGATTATGTTTCTCGTGCGGTAATTTAGAAATAATCTAATTTTCACCGAGATAAAAGAGAATGTAATTTTTTTTTCTTCTGTGAAAGTCCAAGAAAACAACGTTTAGAACCACTTGTTTTTTTGGTTGCGAAAATTGAATTCCATGAAATTTTAGCCGAAAATTAGGTAACCATAAAGTAAAATCGAATTTAGAACGTATGTTTTTCAAAATACGATAGACTGCCTTTTTCAGCCTCATTCTGTGACTATATATTAGAGCTTTTATGAAATGAACTTACCTCGGTCTGTAGAAGTATTTTCTGTGTCGATTAAATACTCAACAATGTCAAAATCGTACAAAAAAACATTATTTGCTCGCCTGTTTGACCCGTGTCTTGAGACATTTTACTCTGTTCCATATTTTGACCAAAAAATTGTGTATTGGCCTTACGTTACTACCTACACGGTGAGGTTGGAAAATTTTCAAAGTATTTACGGCTGTCATCCGTTTTTTCGAAATGATATGCGATGTTCGGTTGTTTCCGTAGATTTTGGAATCATTTTGTGTGATCATATTAACCATCAGAATAATGATCATAAAATTTCCGGTGGCTGATCACTCGGTCATAGGTATACGCCAAAATAGCTGCGAAATCATTAAAACGTTTGATTTAGATTTAACAAGATTTATTTGAAAATAAAACGTGAATTCTGGCCATTCTTACAAATAAGAATATTAGTATAGCCTAGATTTTTTACGACTGTCTCGGGTTTTGAAAGAAAAATTTATCAGAAAATTATATGAAATTTATTGTTAACGATAAGTACTGAATGAAATTATTGAAATAAATTTTTATAACCGATAACTTCGTTGGACCTGTACGAATTCGAGGAAATTAGTAGATTTTGGTCTTTTGGTGACATTAATGGGATTGCATATGGATTTCAAAAGTGTGGGAAATAATTTCGCTAATGATTAACTTCGTTGGTCCTGTATTAAAATTTAGAAGAAATAAAACTTTTTGGCAATATTAATTTAATTTTGTTAGTCAGTTAACGGCAAGTTTGAAAACAATTATTGAAAATTTATTACGTTATAACTGTGTAAATTTTGTGCGTTCAGTGCGATTTCAAATCGGTTGGTAATATATTGGCAGTTTAATCACTCTAGCCACAATTAATTCAGATTTTCAGTTGAGATTTTGTTGAATTTTCCAACAGTAAACTACGAAATTTTTTTTTTTAGTAGCTCGTTTGGAGGGGTACCTATCAAAAAATTTGACTCAATTCTTGACTATAGATTATGTGGAAGAGTTTATACATTACGTGTTTGGACATTAATTTGTAACAGTTAAAATTTTAATCATGTTCTGAAATTTTGGGAATTTTTATGTTTCTTGCGTTAAAATTTGATGCTAAAAAACGTGTGTGAAAAAAAACCAATGCTGTTCATTAAATTTTGCCTTGGTTCGATAGTTTTAATTTTTTTTTAAATATTGTTTCTTACTATCGATCATATATCGAAGTTACTTGTGAAAATATGTTAAATTTTAATTTCGCCGCCGAAAAAAATGAGAAATTTTCTCATTTATTAACGGAGACTAAAAAAAATTCTTGAATTTTGCGTTTGTTGATAAACGAATGAAAAGTAAATTTTGCAGCATTTCACGAGCATTTTTCACGTCGGTACTGTAATTTTTTAAGTGTAAATAACATAGCCTAGGCCAGAAAATTCGAGGCGGATTGATGAATTTTTTCAAAAGTTTTTCTTCAATTATATGGCATTTTAACTGTTGACTTTCGTATATACTTACGCCCGTATCCGTATATAGGTGTTAGAAATTTAGTTTCTACCTTTTATCAGCTTGTAAAAAATTTTTTTTGCGACATAAATCCGGTATCGAGATTCTGATTTGACATTTTCTTCCTGATTCTTAGTTTATGGAAGGCTGCAATGAAACCTGCGTGGGTTCGTCCTTGGATTGGGTATATGTAGCCTAATAATAAATTTAAAATTTTCCAATTAAAATTAAGTCTTCTCCCACCGTTTCGTTTTACATTGTAGCCGATTTTCAACTACTATTATAATTTTTTAAATTTTGTTCTCGAAGGACAAGGAAAAATTTTTTTCGGTTGTGAATTTTTTTCAGGTACATGAATCATTGAAAATATTTAAATTATGTAAATTTTGGGATTTTCGTTGGTAATTAAAATACTTACCCTCCTCTGCCCCTATTGCTTCTGCGTTGTTTCTTCTTCGTACCTGCATTAATGAATTTTCATCGAGGACTAATTTAAATTTCGATGTTTTAAAAAGCCAGTAACAGGCTTATATGTGTTCTTGACATCTATCTCAAATATGATGATTCCGTATATAGAAATGGATTTAAGAAGTGTGGTTGTCTATACGGATGAAAAAGTTTTGGAACCATCAGTTGATAATTTTTTTGTGGTGGTGTAAAATTTTCAAGTGATTTAAAACACAGTTCAAGTTTACAGAGGAAAACTCCAGTTGGTCTCTCCAATATTGTGGAATCTTTAGTCTTCCTTATTCGTTCGCATTGTGAAGAAAAACAAAAACATTAAACGACTGTTGTTTTTGAATCGAAATGAAAATAGTAAATAAAAAAATGGAGATGTAATTGCATGAATATTTTGGCAAATTCCAGTTTTAGCGTCCAAACTTTGTGTAATTCTTTGTAAAATCCTGTGATCGTTGACCGCAAGCAATATCCGGTGGTCAGAAGCTCTTCGAAACGGAGTTGGATCCTTCATTTTTGAAACAAAGTCGAAATTCTGCCGAACAAAAATCCCTCTAATACTCTTCTGAAATGAGATGTTTCATGTCTGTAGGTACCCATATGTATAAACCCAGGCATGTTGGAACGACTAACTTTCGATATTTTAGTTGGACAATGCGGTGCCTTTGGTTGTTTGTTCTCATAACAAGGTTGATAAAAACAATAAGATAGTCAGCGAGAGTGAGAGAGAGGGCGAGGTAGGTAAGCTAAACACTTAAAATTTGTTCTGGTATCTTAATGAGAAAAAAGATATAAAAAAATTTTGATGTTTGTTTAACTCACCCTTTTCCGCAGTATGTTTGTAATTTTTTTTTGCCATTTTGGTGATAGTCTCTTTGAAAATTCTTCTAACTGAATCGAGATACAAATTGCAATGTTCAAATGGGAGAAAATAACTTTCAAGTAATCTAGTATAGGGTTGTTTTAATTAGTATATTCATGAAAATTTGTTCGCGTACGGCTGTATGGTTTTGATAATAATTTTTCTCGACTATTTCGCTGATTGAAATTTTTAATTAAGTATAGTACAGTAATAAATAAATTGTCTGCACCAGTCGGAGGTCGTATCAATGACGTAATAAGCCACTGGAACCATCTTGAACGTTAGATTTTTGAAATGATTAAATTTATGAAAAATTTTGTGGATTTAATTTTGAAGCAAAAATCAAATCAACCAGAAAATTTGATTGTACGACTTATCCGGTTTTTTCGAAGGTCTTTCATTCCACTCTATTATGGGGGAAAAAAAAAATCACAATATTTTATTAATTGGCTTTCGTTTAATCAGCTTAATGGAAGTAGGTACTCTACATAATATATATTATTATATACGTAACAAAAAGCAATGGAAAAAATTCATTATAAAATGAACCACTAATTTACGAGCAGAGTTTTTCTTTAAATTACTTGATGAATGGGTCGTTTTAAACATACTTTGAAAACAGTATCGCTGTGTACAAGGTGTCACGTATAGCGCTTGAAAAGAATGATCTCATGGGCATTCGTTTAGGTAGCATTCGAATGCGCTTTGTTTTTATTCTGTTTGCAAATTTTACATGATATTGTATCCAAAATACATCAAAAACGGTGATTTTCTGGTGAAAATTTTTATCAAAAACAAAGAACCCGTCACTTTCTGTCTGATACTGAGGGGCTCGTCCAGTAGAGGGTGTGAGGGTGTCTTACTCCCCTAGCTCGATATAAGTGGGCAAAGTCGCGACTGATTGGGTACTTTTTTCTTTTTTTCGCTTGCTAATTTTTCCATTTTCCGACTATTCGCAATTTTATGGTAAAAATGTTGGCTAAATTGGCACTTTCAGCCCACTTGGCGAAACGGCTTCGGAGAGTCACTGCTGATGCTAAATCTTATATTTTTATTATTTATTTTGGTCGACGGAACATTAAATTACTCGTTTACAGTAACATTGATTCCATGAATATGATTCATAAGTGAAATTATTTTTACTGAAAATTTTGATAAATGATCTAAATAAAAATAGAATATCAAACAAGGAATTTAGAAAACTTTTGTGTCGAATATTTCGAACGAATTACGTCTCAACTTTTTTTCCCAATTTTTTGGCAAACTACCGTAGGAACAGTTTTTTAAAATCATCATTTAGTGACGTAAATTGTTAATCAGTGGTTGAAAATAATCTTGTCACTGGCCAAATTAATTTTCAAGCCGTAATTACATATTTGTCTTTTTTTGTGTGTGTACGTTCTAAATAATCACGTTTTTTTTTTTTCTTCAAAAATTTTGTTTAAACATTATTAGCTACTATTTTAAATTCATATCGTAATAAGCTTAGTTCAGTTTTTTTAGGCTGAAAATGTTATTCCCTAAAAATTTGACTATAAGTAGCCTACCGACATATAATTTTGCTGTTTAGCCTGAAAAAAAAAAATTACTTAATGTTCATTATTATTTATAATATCGATTCAAACATCTAATTTACATACTTATCGACCCCCTCCCCGCCAAAAGAAATAGGAAATTAATGTTTTTGCAGCAGATGATTCCATTGGATTTCATCGCGCTTTTACACGTATGAAATTAAAGATTTCATTATTCTGACGTAAATACAGGCGTCTTTAATCGGATTAGGCAACGCGTTTTTGAAGTTTAGCTTTCGAAACTTTATTAATTTCTAGCATCTGTGCGACGTTTTGAAATTTTCGGCAATCGAAATCCGATTACCAAAAAGAAATAAAAAAACATTAATTAATGACGCGTGTCATTTCGTAGGTAAAATTGCAAAAATATTTTTATAATTCGGCGAAATATAAGCAGTTGTAATTTTATTTTATTATTTCCAATAAATCATCGTGTCATTCCTATAAAAGATGGTTTAAAAATTGTATAAAATTATGATAATTGTATCAATTAACGAACGATGAGTGTAGAATTTTCTACTGCTGCTGTTGCTTTCTACTCGATAAATTTTCGACTCGATAGATTTTTGTAGCCTTCAATGTGTGGTTATTGCAGTTTTTAATTTAGAAAACTGTCATTGCATCGACGTAATGTAAATAACCTTTGAAAGGTTAGGCCTG
This sequence comes from Ericerus pela, assembly GCA_011428145.1. NCBI lineage: Eukaryota > Metazoa > Arthropoda > Insecta > Hemiptera > Coccidae > Ericerus > Ericerus pela. Next base: position 1,058,001 of record WOFM01000528.1, read on the forward strand.
CTTTTTGATTGCTTTTTTTTTTTTTGCGGTGATTTTGATTTATTAGCTATCCGCATTTTAGTCTGAAAATAGAATATAATACTTTTCGGTTTCCATCTGACACTGTGTGATTTACTGACTCACCGGTTGCTTTATATTTTCTGTATACCTGTGAGTCTTTTCGTTGAAGGTATTTGTTGCGTAGACGAATGCACCGGATTCATTATATGTGGGTACAGATGATTGAAAAGTCTAAAATCAATTTTTCTAACATCCAACTAACTACGGTTTTGGAGTGTTGTCGGATTGAGGAGGAAAAGAAATTAATTTCGAACTGAAAGGTTTTGTTTTTGTTCCTCTTGTATAAAATAGGCGGTAGTACATTTAGGAGTTGAAAGTTTACATTAATTTAAAGGTGGACGTGTTGTACAGATACCTATTTTATACTTGTAGTTTCAAACAGAAATATTCAAAAAGAAATAAAAATTAACTCGAATCTGTAGGCGTATGTCTATAGCGCAATTTCAAAGCTGTAAATATCGCAAAATTGGTAAGATTTCTGTTTATAGGCATGGATCGAAATGAAAACAAATTCTTTGTTTTTAACATTCTAAGTATATAAATTTTTTTCTACCGATCATTACATGCTTACTTAGTTTTTGTTTTTCGTGTAAAAAACTATCCGTTATTCCAACTTGTCGCCTCTTTTGATTTGATCGTTAATTATGATTATTTTTTCTCAGAGCCAAAATGAATTCATCAAAAAAAAAAAAAATAATAATAAATGAATTTTATAATCAACTGTTTTCTTTGAAAAAATTCAATTTAGCAATTTCGTTCCCTGTTGATTTCTCATTACAATGCCTCTGTTGAGACTCGTTAGTTAATTATTAATTCTCAGAAGCGAGGATTTTTTCTTGTGCTATTATTAGAAATTGTTTTCGAATTTTTTTATTATTCATGATTTTCGTAGTGTTTCGACAGTAAATTTTTACTCTTGTTCACAATTTTTATAGGTAAGCACTTTTATTGCAGTTCAGCTCGCAGTTTTTTTGCCAGAGATTGGCTTATTTCGTCATATTCTTTCAAAAACTCGGGATCAGTATTATTATTTTTTGAATTTGTGAGCTGGGTGAATGTAGGCCTATCTACCTACCTAATGGTTTAGTATTCTCTGCCAGAGAATACGAATAAAAAGCGTTATCTTACATTATCAATTTTTCTATAATTAGGTAAGTATTTGATTGGTGCGAATTTCATCATCCTATCCAAAAATTAAAAATATGACAAAACTGCACTCGATTCTGTCTCAACTCTTGGCCTGTTTGTCTTAAAATTTTTTTCACAAACGGCATCGGCGTAAAATTTCAATTTTGTATTCGATATGATCGGCCACAAAATACTGATCCCATTTCTCATTCGTTTTTTATTCTGTTATGAATATAGGTACAAAACTAGATAATCAAAATCGGTTTTAGCCCTTTTTAACAATTCACCACAACGTTCAATTGGATACCTCCCAGTCATACGATTAATTTTAATCGATTCAAATCAAATTTGTCAGTTCCTCTTCCATTCGTTGTAACTTATACTACTTGCTCAACTGTAGGCTCCTACCTACGTTCCCAAGCGACCTAAATATGTTTAAATAGCAAATTGCAAACAACTTAGGTATGAATTTTATAGTGTAGTATAACTTATTTTTTGAAGTAGGTGCTATAAAACTTGCATTTGAATTACGACTTTATTGCGAAAATTGTGGCACGAAAAACAATTCTTTCATTGTTTCTTATTTTTCAGCGTACGTTCCACCAAACCGAGAATGTATATCATAAAAAATTTGCTAACCGAACCGCAGTTTCACTGAATGAAATGTAAAAAGAACTGGAGAGGCTGAACGAGAAAAAGGCGAAAGAGAGAGGGAGTATTCGAAACCACTGTTAATTCATCGATAAAATTTCAACGCTGCCCTAATCGTTCCTACATCAGCCATTTTTGTGGCTGGTATGAAGAAAATGAAAAAATTATACGCCACCACCATCACCAGCGCTAACTCTCATGTCATTAAAACGTTTATTTTCGCCATATTTATGCATATCTTACACTGCAGGTAGATATGAGCATATTGATAGGCGAGCACGCCAATCAAATAAATTCGTATTCTAATTAGCTTATCGGTTGGTATCGAACAGCTTCTATACTGGTTGATTCAGAATGAAAAAATGAGTATTTATTAAAAACTTTGTATACAAGGTGTTTCGCATGCACTGGCTACAACAGTTTTATCTGATGATCGCGCTTGCCATGACAAATCGATTATGAATTACACTCGAATTCCCTGAGTTTATGACGTTTCCTATTTCAAATGTAACCAGTAGGCTAATGCCTATTGCTCATTTTTGGATCTAATTTGATGAAAAAAAAAAAGCTTTTCAAAATGCGTAGTTTCGATGAGAATGTTGGGGTAGAATACCTAATAGTAGCCACTTATCTATTAATAGTCACTGCAACATATAAGTTGGTGAAATAAATTAAAAAAAAAAGGTTGTGATAAGTACAAGAGAGTTTTTTTCTCAAAAATATGGCAACCTTGTTCATTCGAATTCATACTCCCTTATAACATGTTTCAAGACAGTATTTACAAAATCCTTCACAGAAAAAGTTCATTTGTGAAAAAACGCATTTAATGTTTTATTTTTATCAGCGAAAAGAGGAGGTCGGTAAGAGTGCTGTAATTAACTGAAATAATGTTTAATTAAGTTGGGGAGTCGTGTTTTGGGTTTGAAAAAAGTGTATCTAAGTACTAGTAACTTATTTTATAGCATATTATTTAATTTAAATTAATTTTTGAGGATGGCCAGTTTATAATCTTCTGAAATGTACATTTTCCATTTGTAGCCACCCTATATATGGCAACAAATGGAATTCATTATTTCTTTTGAAGCCATTTAAGAAATTCTATTTAATTTAGTGTTTATTATCTCAATTTCTGTTAGTGTTTTAACAGCAATTCATGTTTATGCTTGTGGTTTTTTCTTTGGCAGTAAAAACCATGTTCTATTCAGGTTTTATTCCCATCATGAGTTTTGATAGTAGTTTCTATGACGTTCTATTGGAAAACATAGTTTTAATGAACTGAAGCTGCTTAATAAAAATTGTTTTCAAGATTTATTTATTTATTTTTCAATCAAAACCAACAGTTTCTCATGTGGAACAGAAAATTTCTTCACTGAAGAAGAAATTCCAACCAAAAAAGCATGACATGTCTTTATTAAAAATTTGAATGCTCACTATTTACATTGCCGTGGTTCATTTTTGGTTGATTTTTCATAAGAGGTCTGGGTAAAATGTTCAGACTACAAAAAATGGGCACATAAAAAGTTCACCAGTGAAAGTTCAGGAAAAAATTCAGATGTGACTTCAGTGATGAAAATAAATAAGTAAAACCAATGGGGGAAATAATAGAAGAAATGAGTATTCCTCTTAATAATTGAGTTAAATCTCCCTCAGTCCCAGGTTTTTTATTATCATATTTCATAGAATTAACTTATATTTTACCAAAACTGCCTAAAAAATAATAATTTGAAATGTAGAATTCTACTTTATTCTTTATTTCTGATACTTCTAATGAGGTGGCTACAAAAGGGATTTGAAGTAGCTATTGTAGGCATCAAGTGGCTATTACTGAGCATTTTGGAGTTACTCATTAATTATAGAAATAATTTTATTTCTCATAATCTCTAAAGGAATGTGAATGATTTGTCTGTGGAGTAGAACAAACAACGATTCGAATGATATATAAACAACCTATGTCAGATATTTAATTGTTAGGTGAATCATGAATATAAGTTGAAAAATTCCTTAAAGTGGATTCTTTCGAGTATTCCACCTTATTAAAAGTAAGTAACTACTTTTATACTAATTAAAACCACCGAGTAACTTTTATGGTTTACCATATTGAATAAGCCATAATGAAGTTGAATTTTAATTTCAACAACCTTGTAAAATAGGTGCTTCTTCAATCCTGAAAGTTGGTAATCAAATTGTATTTGATTATTTTTCGTGCTCCTTATTCTCGATATCGACTTGAATCTGTTTCCAGTTACAAAATTTTCATGCAAAGGATCATTAAATAACTGAAATTTTTCAATTTTGTCTACAGTAGCCTAATAAACTGAAATTAATAGTTGAAAATTACTGAAGATCTTAAATGAATTCTGATAGTCTTCTTGGGAAAATATTCTAGATATATAGTCCTACTCGTCAGTTCATAACATCGGGGTGAAAATTCAAACTAATTGAATTGATTAATTTGTAAACGTTTTCTGTGTTTCTAAAAGGTTTGCTGTTTATTTTAGCTAGTATTATTATTATCCGTTGACGAGTTATTTGTATTTGATTGCGGTAAGGCTTGTAAATGGCTGCGTATGCGATTGTTTTCACTTAATTAAACGACAAACGTTAATTTCAAACATTCGACCGTCGAAAAACGATTAGCAAGTTGGTGAAAACGAAGAGGAAACGTGTGAAATTATTTTTTGGGGATGTATAGTGTTGAAAAGAGTCGAACTGAGCGAGAAAGGATATCGAAAGGGAGAAAAGAGAGAGCGAGCGAGTGAGAGAGAAAACGAATGGTCGGCAGAGGCAGAGAAGCTCGAATACAGAAAATCTGGTCGAATATCTCTCCCTTTTTTCTTTTTTTTTCACTCTTTTTCTACATAATCGACAGGTTACCCTCGTTTTACGTGGGAAACACGATAAAACGAGGCAAATAGGGTATTCTGTTTTATGTTGACCTTTTGTCATGTGTTTTGACTAGACAGTCGACCCCAAAAATTTGTGTTTCATCCCCTTCTGCCGCCTTTGCTGGAATTCTGTGATAAGTTTTTCCGGAAATTTTCGCCCCCACGTAAACATTGACGAGTGCCGATCAGATTGGGACACTGGTCTATAGATTTACGTTTTTTGTTGTTTTTTTTCCTTTCTGTTTGGTTGGTGGTTTCTCGAGGATTTCAGCAGAATTCGACAAATTAAGTATGGTTTTACTAATTGTGGTGTTTTGTTGATGTAATCTTGAGAATAGTTTGACTAAATACGTTCAGACCGCATTCGATATGGTTTCGATGATTTGTGGAATTTTAGATTCGTTTAGTAGCCTAACGTAATGTAGGATATGAAGTAATACGATAAAAAATGGCAAATGGTGAATTTAATTCTCGTAGAGAACCTCCTATCGAATCGAAGGTAAATATTTATGTTGAATTTTAACGTCACTCGAATACTTTCTATTAGAGGTTGTGACTAGAAATTTGGAGATACGTCTTAACTTGGAAATTTCAAACAAATTCCTTAATCCTACTGCAAATGAGAGAATATTATTTGAAGTTTGGGTTGATTCGAAACGGGAGTCAAAATGTATTTCTTGTTTATTGTTTGTTTTTTTTAATTTTTTTTCCGAACCGTTGACTGCCAGGAATGGGACATAGAAATTTTTAACTAAGCGATGTTTTTAGAATTTTTAACCATTGATTTGTGGTGCCAATAAAGACGATGGTATGAAGCGACATTGAAGAAAAGTATAGAATTATTTCAGAGAAAACCTGCATCATCATGTATATCCTTCTTTTTTTTTTCAATATTAAATACTCGAGATTGAAATTGTTCTATCCATAGTAAACAACCATAAATATGCTGAGTTATTTTCCTTTGTACCTAAATGCAATAAAAATGGTTGAAACTGCGTAGTCCGTCGCTGAATTTTTGAAACTTTTACATCTGTAAGCTTACTTTTTCCTCCTCAAAGTCCTCTTCATCTCGAAAATTTTGATCTAATCCACATACGAATGATTCTGTTATGAATTGGAAGAAATGCGATCCGAATACAATTCTAGATACAGAGTATAGAGATGAATGAGAAAAATATCAGTTTCTAAATAAAAGGACTCTTTTAAAAATCATTTAAATAGAGAACCCGGTGCAAATCGTCAATATTCAGCCTGGTCTCAAAATGAAATCGCTCTAATATGAAATCTTCCTTCTGCAGATTGCTTAATGAACGTCGTAAAATAATTTTACGTTGCTTTAAATTTCATAAGGTTATAACTTAAAAGTGTTCGAACCGTTCTTTTTTTGCTCTGCCATGTATAATGAAGCCAGTTTTCAGTATTTTGTACCACTAAATAACTTTCTGTCGAACATTTAATCATACTCAACCGAGTAGATCGTTAACAAAATGCTTAATTATTTCTCAAATTACACTTAAAATGTATGTTTCGCTATCGGAAAAAAATCATAAATCAATTAAAATTTTTTAAAAGTTAATATCTATTTTAAAAAGACATAACTTGTGCGTCAAAATTTTGAAAAAAGTATATAATTAAGCAACATAATCAACCAAACACCCCGTGACAATTCTCTCTTTATTGAAAATTTATAGGTCGTAAAAATTTTGTTTTTTCTCACTGACCGATAATATATGTTCAAATGTGACATTGCTACTTTACACTTTATGACTTTGCTATTTTCTCAGTACCCACTCTGTACGCCCTTACTTTATATAATTATAGATGGACTAATATTATTCTCACCCCCTCTACCATAAAAAAAAATTATAGATGCGTTTCTTCCTTTACTTGTTTACTGTGGCTTTGTTTTTTATTTACTTGAAAAATTTTCTGCGTTCATTAGAATTTTTTTTTTACTCTTTTCATGTACGACGACATACATTCTAATAGCACTTAGGCTGTTTGTTATCACATATAGACGATTAGGCTATAATTTATTGATTGACCTTTAAAACTAAAAATTTCGAAAGAACTGAAATACTTTCGTAGTGTTGGAAATCATATCGGTATGTATGAGAAAATATTTGTCATAAATTCACATGAAATAGGTGCCTCGATTATCGTAGTGTAAAACCAATTAAAGCTTTGCTAATCGAATAAATTGTTTACGATATCGTTGGTATGTGTATAAGTACAGGTAGGTACGTGTAATTACAGTTAGGTTTTGAATAAATGGCGCAGACATTATCAGTGTACGATAGAATATGCACGTCTTCTAGAATTTTTTAGAAGGTGAAAATGCGTGCGTTATAAGTCGAGGAAAGTGACAATCTCGCGAAGCAAAAATAATGGAGGTGCTGATTTTACTTTCGATTTGATGTCTCTAAAGAAATTCTATTCTAATCTGAACTAAAGACCAACTATATCCCTTTTCTGTATAACCTTCTCTTATGCTGAAATTGATCCTTGACTCGTACCTTTTTACTTCCTTCATTTTTAATCTATTTCGAAAATAACTATTTGCATAAGGACCAAAATTCATTTCGTTTAAACATTACCTTTGGGAAAAAAAAAACCAAGTAATTGTATAGAAAAAGAAATGCATAAATGGATCGTATTTATTAATAGCCTAACATATAAGCTTGTAATGATTCCCTGAATTGCTTAAATTGATCTCGATGAAAATTGCTAAACTGTTACGCTTGTTGCCTAATCACACCGATAAGAGGTTTTGATTAGGCATAGCCTCTGTCACTAGGATGGGGAAAAAATTAACGAAAAAAGGGTTGTAAAGATAATAAAAATTTGAAATTACTCCCTCGGCGTTGCAAAAAAATTTTCACCATAGAAATCAACAAACACAAATTCTGCAAAAACTTTAAGTTCGGCGGATTTGTGTATTTGAATATGAGTTGGAGGACAAAAATTTTTTTTTACCTTGATTATAAATCAAAAAAAGCACAGTTCCTTTCATTATAATTTCACGCTCATTTAATACGGCAATTAAATTAATCCTTCTGTTTTTTTCATGTACTCGTATTTTTGGCACATCCTTAGAGTTGGATGCATCTTGCATTTTTGCAGTGGGATTATCCCCACCTTTCCATTCGTCGTGAAACCTAATTTGTTTTTTCATCGTGTTGCAATTATCCGTTTAGGACATCTAGACAAATTTTTATCTTCAATGTTTAATTTACTTAATGAGCAGTTAAAAATCAAAAGAACCTATACATTTGCCAGAAAAAGAGAATGCGACGCCATCTGATGGTAATGAAAATATTTTGAAACTCTATTCTAGCCATCGTTTGAGTGATTTCTAATATTTCAGCTGTTGGTCGTACAAACTACCTTTAGTATGCACGAATATTTTATGTCTGTTATTTTTCTTCTTTCCTAATTGAATAACATAATATATGGCATTCAAGCCGAATATCGAACTCGAGCATAAAAATTTTCTATTATTGCTTACTTTGTAAATTGTGAATATGGTGACGTTTCAAAGGTTTTATGCGAAAGATTACCTACCTACCCTCTGAATGCATATTTTCTTTTTATCGAAGCGACTGCTTGAAGTTTAAAATTAAAAAATAGATTAGCTAATTTGGTATCATTGCTGTGAAAAAATTTACCTAGATATTGCATATAATTAGTTTCATTGCGTAGCCCACAAGGTGTTGAAAAATAAGACGTCCTCTTTCAGTGCCAGGGATATATTGTTGGAAAGTTACAAAAATTTTTTTTATGTCGGTCATTGTATTCTTTTTGTACAAAATACTCCACCCAATCAGGTTCTAAAAACCAATAAACGATTTATCTTTTCTATTTTAGTTCATAATCGATCTGGCTGTGTGACGTTACCATGTAAGCTGATTAGAAATAGTATGTTTGGTCGTTTGTGGCAAAATCGAATTATGCCTTTCGCCCATTCACCTGTTACTCAAACATTTTTCCTGGTCGTTGATTTTATTTTTATTTTTTTTCTCCCTACCTCTATGCTCTCCTGTCTGTGAACAGGTTCTACTTAGGTATTCGATGTTGACAGTGAAGAGAAAATTAAAAGGCTAACTGTTTGATTGTTTTGCCCCCTTCAATTGGAACACATTTGTAGCCCCCTTCGTCCCTCGTTTGTGCATCTCGCAAAACGTGCATCTCGCAAAACGTACACCTATACTACGTGTACGTGGAGAAGGCGATAAATTTCGTGTAATTATTATAGCCCATTAATGAGTGCAATGCACGAGCAAATGGAGTATACTCTCGAAACTTTGAAGTGGTTTATAACAGCCGCAATAATATTGCTTGGTGTAGTCTACTACCACTTGGTGGCGTTGAACGTCATATTTTTTCTCATTCCTCTCCTCTCATCTGTTTCCACTTCATTCTATCTTCTACTCCTTCTTTTTAAATAATTTTTGATCTACTTTCAATCCTTTTAATATCTACCATTACTAAATTGAGCGACGAAATATGACACCTTTTTTCTTTCAGCGAGGAGAGAGAGGGAACGTTAAAAAGACATTACTAAGTACGTTTCTGAAGTTAAATGGCGGAGAGGCACTTACAGGGTCTAATATATTTCAATTTGAGATAGGCAGGAACACCAAGAAAGTGGAAAAAAATTGTAAATTTTTTAAATTTATCTCTAAATTTTTTTTTTTTCTTCAAAATGAATAAAATCCATTAAAAGCTGTATGAAATGGTTTGTGACGTCGTTCTTGGCATTCTATTTTCGAACGAAAAAAAAAATTTTAATTGACAACGTTGCGAAATGTGTCATTTAAATTTTCTTTTTTTCATCCGCAAATGTTTCGACGCCACCATTACACTGTTGTAAACATGACCATAACAAACGTCTTAAATTTTTAATCACATCGCATTTTGAATTTGCGAGCATGGCTATGTGCACATTCCAGGAGAAAGGGGTGCAAGTTGAGGAACGAATGATACCGATGAATTGACGACGCAGTTTTGGGCATTTGGAAGCGAAAATAAACGTCGAATTGACGACAATCGCAAAGTTCTGTTGTGTACTTTTGGTGTCAAGTTGACGAACTGTCTGTCGTTGCCTGTTTGACATTAATAATATTCTATAGCTGTTTTTTTTTTTTGAAAATTTTTTGTAACTTAAATATTTTTGTTCGATTTTTGCTGGCAGACTTGTACTCAAAGTTGAAACCAAGTGATATATGTGGGCCATATCAATCACTGAAGAAATTCGAAAAATTCACCGATCAAATGGTCGAAGTTCTGTGTTTCTATATTTCAAAATTCGCTGATATACTGCTTTAAAAAGTTTAAAACCTTGTCTTGACAGAAATTTACTTTGAAGAAGTAACTCTCTTGTTAAATCTCGCACTTGAAGCTCAAGATTGAAAAAATATTTTCATTCTAAAAATACAGTGACCTAATTTAGGCGATTTTTTTTCCATCGTTATCAAGGCATGTATTGTTAGGAGTATGTTGCCCAAAATTGTATGCTCTACAATCATGTGTTAGGCGTGAGTTTCATAGAATCCAATATATACCCTTTTTATCTGAACAATCTTTGTTTTACTAACTCCAGTGATATATTGTATGGATATGAGCCCATGACTCAAAACAGAAACTCTAAATTGATCAATAGAAAAATTCGATTCCTCCTTTGTTTGGAATCCGTGTGTTTTTGATTGATAGTAGAGCAGGTTTTCAGCTATAGCTAAGTCTCAGAGTTTAATAGATGACATTTTCCATGTCTAGCCTCATCTATTGGTTTCTTGATTAGATTAGTCCCCTATTCGTTCAACCTTTCCCCAGTTAACTTTCTCGAATTCCTACGAAAATAATTTTCCCCCTCAAAACTCCTTCGTCCTTCAATGAACTCTCTCTTCTATGTGTTCTCTCCAGTATTGTCTACTCTCTGTGCTCATATTTCCCAGTAGCTGAAGAGGACAGATCATTCATGAACCAGCAAAAAAAAAAATTATCGAATAAAAAACCGAAACTCTATGAAAATATTCGGACTTACGGAGTTTTTTCTCTAAATGATGCGGCCACTTCTAAAAAATCAGTTTTTGTCGAAAACACAATTTCGCCTAAAATTTTGACTTTTAAGATTTTTTAAATAACTGATTCGTATATTTTTCGACTCGTTGGATTTTCTCAAGGCCAGTAGCTTCACCTGCAAAAAAAAGTTGACTATATTATGATGCTGAATTTGGTTCAGTTTTTCCACAATTTTGTGTGACAGTCTCTGCCTACGGTACGTTATGTTTGACTTGCTAAAACTTTTTGAAAATATCACATTGATTTGGTTTATGGTTGATTAGAAGTCAAAAAATAAATAACAAAATTGCATTTCAGATGTTTGATGACTTACAACATTTCCTAGATTTTTATTCACTGAACAACAAACTTATCTCGGATATGTCTACATAATTTTTGGAAGTCATACTTCCCAAGTTTACAGGCCTAATCTTCTTTATCCAGTTTACGTATCAATGAAAATTTTGGCATCAATTTTCGCGCACGTGGGCTTTTGTCAATTGTCAGCCTATATATTCACTTCTGTGTGCAGAACAAGCCTACAACTTTTTCTTTACCATTTGAAAATTGAAACAGTGTCAAAACAAAACTTCAACCTCCTTTACTTCGAGTACCATCTCTCTAGAATTTAACAGTTCGACCATTCAGATGACACTTCTTTGAGTTGAGGTGAATGAGGGAAGGGTGAGTAGCACATATATTGTGTACAATTTCACGAAGTCATTGTGACATTTCATACCTCGTTTTGTTCCTATATACCTGCAGTGTAGGCTACCTATATATGCATGAAATGACGTGACAAACCAACACAATTTCGATGCGCGACTCATTTGCATTGACACTATAAGCGAAAAAACCGTATACGTAGTCACACGCTGCTAAATTTATTCAAACTAGAAAATTAATATAGCGAAAGCATTATTAGAAAGTAAAGAAAGAACGAATTAAATGGAAAAAAAGAAATAAAATAATTAGAAAATAATTAATTATTATTTTCGTTGAACCAAAATTATCGTCGCCGGTTATTTTTTCTTTTTCTCAAATGAATATATTTATGCGAACGAACGACAATGGTGATTTATGATATTTAATCGAATATAACATACACTATTTATTAGCGTATATAATGTGTAAAATACTTTTTTCTAAACTGGTACAATCGCGGTCAGTTGAGTTTAGGGCTTGAGAAAGTAAAACATTTTCCACACACACACACACGCGCGCACCAAAAAAAACTAGAGGAAAAAAACGTTTCTTGAACATTGAGTAGCTGCAGTAACAACAGCAGCAATGCAGCAGGTAAAATGTTCGACGCATTTCAAGAGATACTTGAATTTTTAATTTGGTATGCATCAAATAATATAAAGGGTTTGAGTAGGGCGAAAAAACAGAACCCCAAAAAACAGGTAATATTCGTTGTATTTTTTTTTTTTAATTTTATTTTGCATTCCAACAGAAGCCATTAATGTCAAAATTGGAGAATAAAAAAATCGTCCAGCGAATTTATTTATTTTGGGTACCTACCCTATAGCAAGGGAGAAAAAAGAAAACGTAGAAAAATGAAGAATTTTGAGAATTGATAGGCGCTCCAAGTGTTACCGAACCCCAAATGTGTATATATGTACATACATATGCGTATGTACTTATAAGGGGTGAATAATGATGTTAAAATGTGAAGAGAAAAAAGTTTGATTTTTTTCATATAACTTGCGTAATAAAGGTGAATGTGTAGGTGCTAGAGTATGTCTGTGTGTATTTATGAATTATGTGTGTGTGTAGATCCCATCTTTGAGTGAACCTGTTCAAAATTTATCGATCGTACGCACAAAAAAGATATTTTTTCAAATTACCTTTAATATTTATTAGTAGGTATCTTGGTTGGGTCGCCCAGGTATATGTGAGAATAATGCGAACAAACACTGCTGGAGGCGAATAGAGACGTACACATCTGCGCAAATCAACGACCATTTAACAGCGTAAAAACAGTACTGTGTGTATGTAAATTGTGACTTTTCAATCCTTACCCATCAACCTGTGCCATAAATTATCATACTTATCAACTTTTCTGATATATGAAATGGTGCTGTCTGCATAGGTACCTATACTTATCTTTCCATTTTCAGAATTTCACCGAAGAATGACAATGACACTTGGAATAAGTTTTTACGTAACTTCTCAATAATTTGAGGTCGACGAAACTGCAAAAGAAACAGTAGATTTTTATTCTTTTAGAGTTACTTTATTATGTCAAATATACTCAACTGAATGATTTGACGGCTCTTCTTTGGATTCTAATTTCAACTTCGTGAACGAAGACTACTCTTTCAATTACAAAAGTAGACAACTGAAATATTTGTGAATTTCTACATTTGTATATTCTTTTATTGGGTATGTATCCATTTGTTCGAATCATCTACTCAGTTTTTGATGACCCATTATTTTCCAGAAAAAAATACCATCTCCCCGTTTCGAAGTTCGACATAAATTGGTTTGGAATATTATTGACATTTTGCTACCGAAAATCGTTGTTGAACGATTATTTTAGACAACATTTTTCGTATGAATCAAAACTATACTACTTATCTTAAAATAAATATAAGTTACGATAAAATGAATTAAATCGTAGGAAATATATAATCGCTATTGATGACGTATTTGAATTGAAATTAAAATATTTTCATCGTTAAAAATACGAAATTTGCGTTAAAAGTGGCAAATCTTTTATCTGGTTGCAGCGGTGACAGTTGCTAGACCTTCCATAATCATTTTGATTACATTACATCGACGATGAAGATCGAAATTTATAGAGAATATATTTCCACGTTCAGTGGACAAAGCGTTCAACTTATATGGTCCTTCGCACATTTTTGCTTACTTGGTTGTAATATTATTCGATTTGAATCACCAAGTTGTAGTGTTTTCTTCATAAAATCTCAAGTACTGTTTTTTGATAGAAGTGGCTGAATAACGAAAAAAACAAACAAAAAATTAGCACAGCAATACTTCGTTAGAAGACCCATTTTGCCAGTTTTCATCAATAATTCACAAAAAAAAAAAAAAAGTTGAATTCTAAATACTTGGAAAAATGTTAAAATAATGTCGATAGTTATCGATATCTGACGAATATGATAGTTGTCGATATCTGACCAAAGATATAGATATTTCACAGCTAGTTTCAGGTGAAAAAATTTCAAAAAATTATCGATCCTTATTGATATCTTTAACAACAATACCGATCTGTCAATGTTTTATTGCTAAAAACCGATTTTCCGGGAATTTTTTGTTTTCTGGTTTCCTTGTAAACTACTGAACCAATTAGACATCAAACTCTTATCAGATCTGGTCCTATATAAGGAATGCCTTTCTTGAAAATTTCAGCCCCTATCCATTCTGTAGTTTTCTCAAAACCGTAAACAAAATTTTTTCCAGAAATTTTTCTTCTCAAGTTTTCTTAGAAACTATAAAATTTATAGGCACCAAACTTCTATCAGACTTGCACCAACAAAGGGTTAATTTATCGTGAAAATTTCAGCCCGATTTCTTTCGTCGTTTCTTCAGAATTTTGGAAACACGACTTATCCTTGAATTATTTATTTTTCAATTTTCTCGGTAACTACGGAATCGATAGACATCAAACTTCTTTCAAACCTTCTCCCTATATAATAACTATCACTCTTAAAAATTTCAGTTCCATCTGTTCTGCAGTTTTCTCAAAACCGTGAACACAAAATTATGAGCGATACCTACGTATACGTATATACATACATACAAGTATGTATGAGTATATGTACAAAAAAAAATTAGGTCAAATTGGACAAATTGTACCAGTCGTTTTCTTATCTCACTAACCGGTAATTTTCGTCAACCCATTTCCTAAAATCCTAACCCTTTCGTGAGATCAATTTTAATACACCGTTTGCAAGCAAACTGGGTAAAAAAAAAAATAGCAGAATATAAGCGTGTAATTTTATTATTTTACGATTGTCACTAAATGACCGAACCAACTAATGGAAGAGGTAAAAATGTTACCGAAATGAAATTTTTCTTGAATATTGGCTTAAAATCATTATTAAATCGTAAATTATGTCGCCTAAATAGGGTGCTGAAAATTCATATCTATTTTATACCTACCAATGTGGCAAAAAAAAAAAAAAAAAAAAAAAAATTCCACACATATTTTTTACATATGTAATTTGTTTTCAGTTAATTAAGAATTTTGATGAAATATGTTGTGACGCCGTATCTTCTCGTTTGGTTATACAGCTAGCAATCCTACTATCAAAGTTTTACGATTTTTTATTTTTATTTTTTTATTGGTTTTTAATTTCATGAGCAGGACATCGTTTATACTTTCGTCCGTATTTTTTAAGTGGCGACAGAAAGATATTTAAAAAAAATGAAAAAAAAAAAAAAACTTTCAAAAGCTCGAGATTAAAAAGTATTTTTACTCTGCTGCTCGAATAAAAATGTATTTTAACTTATATTTACTTTCTGGGAGAGGAAGAATAAAAATAGCTGAATGCGTCATAAATTGATAAATTTGAACTATAAAATAAAAAACAAATAATATACATCACGTCGATATTCGATATCGACGTTCGAAGCTAATAAAATATCATAAAATTGAGAGAAAAAAATCATCAGTCATGACCAACTACGTTAATGTGCAAACTTGATTAAAAACTTCAACTACCTACGACGTTTTTATGAATTTATGTAGGGGTTTAATGCAATATTTTATTTTTTCCGTTATTGTACGTTATTTATCTCGTGGTTACAACGTCGTATTTATTTTCTGTTCGTTATAGGCGATTTTACCTATACTATTATATTGATCTTATTTGGAATCTGGCAAATTAATTCGCGAGATCTGATAAATTTCGTTAGTTTACGTTAGTAAGCGAAAATATCATTATTTGTGTACCCTTAATTACCTCTACTTTGAGTTTTATTTACTCAAGTGTGCATTTCCTCTACGCTCATCTTCTCGTAAATGGTTTTTCGCATTTTTTAAAATTTGAATATTTCGCATGGCCAACGTGATCTTCGCGTATTTACGTCTTTATAGACTAAGCCTACCCAGTGGGTAAGCAAAAATTCGGTTTATTATACCTTATCTATTCCGAATTTATGTGAAAAAAATTGTAAAGAAATGTTGGTAATAATTATTATTCAAGAACGTCGAATAACAAGGAGACTGCTAAAGAAAAAACAACAAAATGATTAATCGAAGAAATTATGAGAACGAACTCTGAGGGTTTTTTTTTTTTTCTTTAGAATACTCTAAATTTTGGACACCGAAAATATGCAGGTAATCCTGTTGCTGCGTATTTATGTAAATTAGTGATGTCATCTAAATTTATGAAGTAAAAAATCGATAATGGCTGACATTAGCTGAAAGATGCCGTATTTTATTTCAGTTGTGGAAATTAAGGCGAAAAATTTCACCTTTAAAAATATGTTCGAGGATCGATTTTCAACTATCATAAACAAAAATGTGACAGATTTACGATGTCGATATAAAATAAAGAATAATGATAAATCGATATTGATTCGTTGCAACAAGAATGTTGGAAAAAAAAAGAAGAATTAATCGTAAATTTCTGGTTTCATGTTGAAAATTTATCCTATTTTGGTCGGTAAAGATGCTGAGTTTTTTTTTTTGAAATCGTGAAAGTAACTCATGTCTTTTCCTGTAAAGCCAAACTGTTGATTTATTTGATTCGTTGCGGGTTTGAAAATTCTAAAAACTTCAATACGATGAATTGACGAGTGAAATTAATTTTTCTTCTATATTCTTCATCAATTGAATTCGAGTTGGAAATTTCACAAACTTCTAGTACCTACTTATTTTATGAACGTACCAATCCGAGAAGAAAATCAAGTTTTGAGAATAGGCAATAAACCATGTAGTATGTGTGAGTGGAAAATCATGTACGATTTATCTGGTGGCGTACTTCGAAATATCAGAAATTATTTTACAGCTGGTGAAGTTCTCTGATAACGTTTTTATGTCATTCGCATCGACTGTTTGACGACAAATCAAACTATAAGTTTATCTATAGTATTTGACACTTTTCAATCGCGGAGCCCTTCAAATATCTACTGAATGTGCGTATATCAGTACCTAATCACTATATGGCCAATCGTGAAGGAAGTGATTCGATGTTTACTCCATATATTTTTTTTTATCTTTCAATCGCGTCTAAAGACTGATGGGCAGAATATCGGTTTGTCTTCCGTCTGCTGTCTGTCCATTCGCTGAGATGTATCAAAGTGATGACAATAGGCAGAAAAAGGTGATAGAAAATTAATTACGAAGAAAATTTGATGGAAAGTTCGTACCTATTTTTTCGAAAAATTAAATCTTCTTTATGTTGGTTTTGTATAGTTTGATTGCAGTAATTACTAATCTGCGAAATATTATACTTATTCCATTGCCTCCAACCATATTTTAGCCTAACTCGTTCTATAATCATAACAATTTTATATTCTCAAATTTTTAAATATTTCACACTATTGCAATGAGAAAATGTCTGACAAAACTTTATGAAATTGTTGTTTTTGTTGTTTTTGTTGTTTTTGTCATTTCAATTGGAATTTAGTGATTAGTATTTAATTTAAACAACCCGGTACAACCCTTATTCCAACCATTAAACATATCCATTTTGCTGCATGTTTTGTAAAATGTCTTATATTCGCCATCATTTTGAACTTTTCGGTCACGAAAAAAGTGTCATACCGTGTTATACCTGCTTAATCACCGCAACAGTTATCGAATGCGTGCAACAAAGCCAATGAAAAAAAAAAAAAAAAAAAATTCACCAAAATTTTTTAGACCAATGTATACGAAAGAAGTGGACAAAATTTATAATGTTGTTTTATCAAAAAAGTGAAAATGCCAAAAAATTAAGGTATTATACTGGCGATTATAATTTTACATAATGGTAACGGATTATCAGTGAACTAATCTATATATAGGTACTTTTAAGAAATCAGATAGTTATCTACAAAAATTTTCAAATTCCAGCGTCGAAAACACGCACACGTTTACAAATGCCAAAGTAAGAAAAATAATTGCTAAAAAAAAATTGTTAACGTTTAAATTTTTCTTTTTTCTTCGACTTGTCGTTATGGTGTCTACCCGCTGTAGGGGATCGCCAATGTCTTGTTGTCAACAACAATCGGATGCTTTTTCAATAGGTTTTCTATGAAAATCTACTTATCAAACTCGATCCGGTATTAGCCCCCCTAGGATGGGGTAATGACTTCAGTAAAATTTTAGCTCTATTCGCAGAAATTCGCGAATTTTTATCCAGTTGTCGCGAAATTTAGTACGAACATTGAATTAATACTAAGTTAAGGACCAGACCCATTGATTTTGGTGTGGGTAAGCCGAACGGTACTTCCGATACTGCTATTTTTGTTTTTATTTTTGCTATAAAATACTCAATTTTGGACCAATAGCTACGAAATTTGGAGCATATATTTTACTATGATCTGTTGTAACATGCTACCAATTTTAGTGCGGATTGACCAAACGGTACTTACTCCAACGTACATTTTTATTTAGATTTTGAAAGGAGTACCTTATGGTTTTAAACTGTGCAGGAACGTAGCGAAATCCTTTTTTAGAGAAGGAGAGAAAAACGAAAATTGCCCACTAAAAAAAAAGGAGGGCATAATTTTCCAACTAGTAGGTGTATACAGCTGCCAGTATTTTCAACTCTAAAAATGCCAACTGCTGCAAAATTTCGAAATTTAAAAAACAATCATCATATTCCACGATTTTCCAACTAAACATGCTACTGGTCAATTTTTCCAACTCTAAAAATATTTTTAGGGTAGCCTCTATCCTTCCTCTCTTACCAACGTCCCTGAAACTGTAATTTTCAGTCAACAGGTACGAAATTTAATACAGTCAATTTTTGAATACCTACTTTTTTTAACAGAGCTGTTGCTGCAATAGTTTTTTTTTTAAATTGACATTTTGTCATTTCACCATGTAAATATATTGGTCCGTGTTTTGTGATGTGTATGTACATAATTGTGAAACTATATAAATGTATTAAAAATTAGAAAAAATAATATAAAATCGCAACATTCATTTTGTCTCACACGCAAAAAAAGAAAAAGCAGTGTGAATCGATATTAAATATAGTCTATAATTTTGTTCATTAAAGTGATAAGTAGATATACCTAACTGAAAGCTTTTGGCGTGGTTATGAATATTGATGTTAATGCAGAACGTACCCAATTTATGATATTAAATAAATTTTTAATTAACAAAATACGATGAAGACAAAGAATAAATATTAAAAAAAAAATTTATTAAAATTGAAGAAAAGATTTGAAATTTGAAATTCGTCGTTATCATGAACGAATGTGAATGTTCAAATTATCAACTTACAGAAAAAAAAAAAAAATTTGACCAAGGAAAAGCTAGTACCTAAGTATAATATGGTGTGAAAGTGCTGTTGCATGGAAATTTTGACAGTCTTAATGACGATTGACAGATGGCGTCGAACCGGTTTAAATTTCGTTGTCGAATTTGTGGGTTGCGAGGTCACCGCAAATGCTTGATAGCGAATGAAAATTCGCAAAATTTTTCGACGTTTTTTTTCTCTAAAATAGTGTGGTGACATTCGACTGGCATTATTTGTAAAGAATAATTTATTATATTTATGTCTAATACGGTGTGTATGTATATACAGTATATTAGATTTTTTTTTAAAGGTTGAAAATTTATGCTCCCCACCCTACAGGGATGCTCATAAATTTCGCTTTTCGAACGATTAAAAGTTTGAAAGTTGACATTACAAATAATGATGGTTAATCCAATTCGGATTGAGGAAAGAATATGACATTTTGATAATTACGTTCGTTTTCTTCTCTTTTTTTCCCTAATTAAAGAACTTCGGTACATAGTGGGGTGAAGTTGACCTTATTTCAATGTTAATTTTTGTTAAATGAAAAAAAAAACAAGATAAGGAAAGTTACAAGGTTTTATATAGATATATAGCCTAAATCTTGCGACATGAGAATGTTTGACTTCTTCGAATACAAAATCGAATGAAGCAGATTTTTTAAATTTATTCGTGTTCATTTTTGTAATTCTACCTCAACTAAATGTAAATAGGTAGTCTAAGTAAAATTTTAATTCCGTATCAGCAAGGTCTTTAGCCACTTCAGATTGCCAAACCTCCAGTCACCTGAATTTGAAGACAAAATAAATAAATAATTGCTAAGACATACCTATGTCAACTTACGTTTTTTTTCTTTCGGCTTTATTTTTGCTGTTTTCGACAACGCTGTTAAATCTTGTAGTTTTCCCTCTACCCGACCCACCTATGAACTCACGTCAGGGAAGATTTTTATATAGGTACTTGCAGAGAATTAGAGAACGATACCTAAAATGTTTGTGTTTTTTTCCCTTGAATATAGCCAATATAGGCTATATTATCACCTTTTCGATACGATAGAAAAGCTGTAGCTTACCTCTTCGAATGCATCGGAAAGGTCGACGAGCAGCGTTTTGTGTGCAAATCGTTCACTTGACTTCGCCATATTAACCCCTAAAATGTGAACCGTTAGGCAAACATCATTATGGTTGGTCGGTTCATAGTGGCACCAGAAAAGAGATAGGGTGCAGTCGTGTTAAACTGCAGGAAAACGGTCAATGTCGACGATGTCGACGATGTTGTGGTAGTCAGGACTGTTCCAGGTAAATTTCATGAAAAGGGGCTGAAGGAGCGACGAATTTTTCCAAGGCCTTTACTTCAATTATGAACATGAGGAGAAACTCAGTCCGTTCAAAAGGTGAATTTTTCCCTCTAAATTTTGGTGTTTTTCTGCGTATAATGTAGTTATTTTTATATACATATAAATATGTATGTATATTTTTTTTAGTAAGGTTAGGGTTGTTAGAGGAGTCATATAAATTTTAAAGATGACACATGAAAAAAATTTGAATACTATTCAAAAGAAAATTGTTTCTAAATACGACTGAAGGACGGAGAAAAAAATGAAAGTCGTTTTTATAAGTTTTCAAAGTCTAATGCTGATTGCTTTGCAACTTCTACAATATCACTGGAGAACTATCTTATATTCGTGGACTTGCCAAAAATACATTGGCTAGTGTGAATTTTTATTTTGTCGA
This sequence comes from Ericerus pela, assembly GCA_011428145.1. NCBI lineage: Eukaryota > Metazoa > Arthropoda > Insecta > Hemiptera > Coccidae > Ericerus > Ericerus pela. The sequence continues at coordinate 1,078,944 of WOFM01000528.1, forward strand.
CATACTTCGTCCTTAATTCTTGGTTATTGACCAATGTCGTCATGAATTTCCCTACGTCTTCTTTCATTACTCAATCACGTCACCTAAATATAATATTAAAACGTTATGCCTATGCCGTCACACACTCCCAGACAAAGTCAGTTTCAAGATTCTCCCATGTTATTGTATGAATGTTCGACGAATCAAAATACCTTCATATTTTTAATTGTGAAATTTTGAGTCCATAGCCGAGAATTTTTCGGGAGTTATGAACCCATCCTTTATTTGTGTATGTTTACGAATCGTCGCATTTGGTTGGAAACTATATTCATGTAGATACATAATATATTATCTATGTTGTCAAACAGTTCGCAGTTCCTGTACCATCTTTATACGATTGATTCGACATGAAGAAAGTTGATATAAACCGGTTTGAAATATGTAATTTCACGATGACCCCCTGATTTTTTTTTTTTTCGCCATTTATATTAGGTAGTGCCACAGAATCTGGACTAGGAAGAAGAGGAAAAAATTATTTGATTATAGGTTGCCACCGTGTAGCCTAACGTTCAAATTTTATTGCTTGCAGGCTTTAAATTGACATCGTCGTCGAATCGTGCACATTTATTCAACCATAGGCTATACGTATATGAATGATGTCTGGTCATTTATTCGTCGGTAACACGATATTCACGACGAATAATTTAATATATAAAATGGAAGTGAGCTAAAAAAGGTAAAAAAATTGTTCGAGATCAAGTATATAATGCGAAAATGTGTACCATACTGTGCAACTCTGCTGGATGCAACACAATTCCAAATAAGTCTTCTGCAGAGTGTTAGGTACTCGATAATTACTTCATGTTTACGTGGTATTCCACCATTCTTCGAACGTTTTGATTTCTTGGTTGGGTGAAATTAATTTACATTGAATTTAGGAAATTTAAAAATACTTAATTGTGAACATATAGCGCACAGGTTAACATATATGATGCGCGAGGTCGTCTGCAGCGTCTGACAAATAACTGCATTTAAATATTTCATAAATACTTTCAATGCGTTGGGATAAATGGCATAATAGGCCTGTAATGGGAGCTGAGAGAGTTACTGGCCCATAATTTTATTGTATCTGTTCCATCCACGTAATCTATATTTCCATAGTGACATTATATTTCATTTATTGAGAAAAACCTACTCTATATATTGAGGGGAAAAAAACAACTACAAACTTTATTCAGCCATTTTCTTGTTGAATTTCTAATTAAATTTTTGACGCAAAATGTTGAAAATTGTTTGAATTTTGTGATTTTTTGCGCATAAATATTTCCTGCAATCTTCGAAATATCTATTTACTATTGCCTGCTGTTTAGTGTTTAGCTTCAGGTTTGTGTTTGAGCAGACAGGTTTTGATGTGTTAAGACCTGGCTGAAACATGTTTGCTTGGAAAATAAAAATCAATAAAAAATGAATACAATCATCAAAGAACTTGAAAACAGGTACCTTCCTCTCGAATGCTTGTGAAGATTTTGCATTAGCAGATACAAATTTTTGAAGATCGTGTTGTAACTAAAATAAAAGTATGCAGAATATAGTCGAAAATTTAGGTCTTTAAGATAAACATAGGATGAATGTATGGGGAAAGTAATTGAGGTTTAAATTTAACACTTTTTTTCTTTGTTAAGATCTTGTGTTGGGAAGATTAATGCCTTGTGACAAATTTCGTCGCTGTACTGTAATTTACTTAAACGTGAAAAAGTAGTTCACCCTTCGATCATGGTATTATAAAGAAACGTTGAGTCACCCTCGATTTTATTTCTACCCTTATGAGAAAAAAAAGGTGGTGCTCTCGAATCGTTTTAATAAAATTTGCCTTCTCCCGCTAATCAAGATGGTAAAAAGTTCTATGGATGCGATGCAACTCGTATTTTGCTAAAAATTTTCCTATCTGTAGTGAGGAAATTTCCTATTATCGCTGTGAAAATGTCTTAAATAAACGTCGGAGCGAGTGGAAACAATTTCGAACTCTTTGCAGATATATAGGCTACGTTCGGCTGTGTGGGGTGAAATATCGAGAGAAGTAGTGTAGGTATAGTCTCTTATTATACCTTTGAAGAGTAAAACAAACAGAACCCTTTTTCCGAATATTACGGATGATTTTTGAGAAGAAGAACGTCGAGTGAAAAAGTGTTTTTGTGATTCGCATCCCCTGGGGGGTCGTAGCGAGAAGACGATAATTGAACGAGTTTTTCTCTTCTTTTTTCCTTCTTTTTTCAGCCTTTCATAATTTTTTATTTCGTTTTTCTTTTTTCTTTCTTTGTTTCTAATCGATTTTTTTGCTTATTAGCTCTTTTTTTTTGGCTTTTTTTTGTGTCGAAAATTATTAGTCTCTATAAAGTGCTGTTGCTGCTTCGACTGCTGTGTCAAAAACGATAGCCCATTTGATACACAAAAATGAAGAAAAAGCTTTTTTGATCGGTTATTGTGATAATAATGCGTGCTTAGAAGTATTTACTGCGCATTTTCGTGGATGATATTGTCGTAAATTGCTTCGATATCGTATACCCCTTTTTAGGCAACAAGTTAGGCCTATATTGGTCGTTAAAGTGTGATACATACAAAGAATTCTTACAGGGTTGCTCGGGCGTTCTTTATCCAGCGCATACAATACGCTGACAGTGTGTTCGCGAGAGTCGAATTCCTTTGTCTTCTTGCGTAATTAATAATTAATAAAGTACCTTAAAGAGTTTTTAGCGATATACAACAGTAGCCCGTATTGTAAATGAAGTGGCTGTCCATTAAACTGTCGTATTGGGGGTGGTTTTTGTTCTCCGTCATGAATGCAGAGAGCAGCTCTTGTTCGAGAAGTCTGATATCATGTAGTATCGAAGTGTTAATGTTACCCTACTTGTTGCTTTGCGGAGAAATGTTATTCCAATTAGTACTAAAATTTTCCCAGATTTATTGCGTAGACTGAAAACTTAGTGAAATTTCATCTGACCTGGAGTTCAACTTTCTCTGAAACAAATCGATTTTAATCGTCTAAATTGAGCTGTTTTTTATGGGATGTATTGTCATAATGTGTCGGCATAAATTCAGTATTTTCTTTTTAGGAGTTTGAATTTACATAGGCCCCTGTGGGTTGCCATAGTATGCTTCATTGTCTTCGACAACTCGAAGAAAGTGGTTTGAAAATTCAAAAACAACATTTTGCATTATTTTACATTACTTACAACCATTTGGCACAAATCCAGGCAATATCGCTGTCATCGTTATTGTGTGAATTGTAAAATTTTTCCTTACCGAATTATTTTTTTTTCGAAATATCGATGAAATCGAATTACTTATTGATGTGATTACAGATGCACAATGAAAAACTTTCAGATCTAATGAAAATTTTTCACCCATTGTGGGTGTGAATTATATGCATTTTCATTAATGGCATGTAGTTTTATTCGGTGTCGGCAGGGCCTACTACTTGTTTTGGGTAATCAAAAAACATGCGAGAGGAATTTATTGTTTCTTGAGAAACACTTTTATACTAGCAGCTGATACTTAGAGATTGACAAAAAGGGTTATTGAACACTCATTTAGAGAGGAACTAGCAATTTTTTTTGTCGAAAAAACTGGTTCCTATTGTTAGGCACCTATGAGTTTTAAGAAATATTATCATTTCCAATCACTATTGTGTTGTCCATAGGGGTCAAGATGGAAAAAAGTGGTGTAGATATACCCGAATAGTTTGAATTGAACTTTTCAAAGCATCTATCACGGTGTAAGATACCAGAAATTTTAAAAATTGTGGAGAATGTCGCATTCTGAATTCTGACCTACTTTTATGTTGCAACAATTCCCCTCTCTTATAGGTTGTAGAAATCGGCAAATATTTCAGTCATCAAATAGGAACGAGAAAGTTTTCCTTAATGGTTGAAAAATTTAACCTTTTCAAAACCCCAAGTGTCAGTGGCGGATCCAGAGCGTCATTTTGAGGGGGAGAAATTACAAAAAAATTTGCGGAGTTGAGCTTTTCTTTCATATAGATTTTCGTTTTTTTCCTCAAATTTTTTTATTTTTTTTCGGGGTTGGGGGGAATTTCCCAGTCATTCCTGGATCATCCGCCACTGCTGAGTATCATTTGCTGTACACATTTATTTTCGACGTTCCTTCTTCACCTAAATCCGACTTTAACGACTGCAAAAATAATGAAATTCCTAATCGATGTTGTCAAATTGAAGATAATTGTCGAGTATATCCTTGAAGAAGTAAATAGCATTCATTTATAAAGGTCATATCCTCGAATTTTTTTTTCAGAATTAGTAAATTATGATAAACGTGTACGAATTAACGTTAATAAGTATAACCATCAATTTTTGTGCCATTGGTGGTTCAAAGTTTGATAAGTAGGTAATGTACTCAACGAGGTACCGGTTCTTATTGTCATTAAGAAAAGTGTACCGCCATTTATCGCTGTTTGAGCAATGGACCTGAGTGGAGGAAGTCAGAAAAAAACTCAACAAAATAGCCTACGTACCCATAAATCTAGAAGTATTGTTTTTTCGTGTACCTACGTACATTGAAATCGATTATTATCTATGTACGTTTATTCATTACTTCGTTTATTTATGTTTCAGATTTTAGTTGTATCGTCGTTCGATGCACGTTGCTCCTTTGCAAAGTGAAGAAAAACGGCACACTTTTCCGAAATGAAATCGCGTTCGATGGAAAATGAAGAAGAAAATTCGCTGTGAAGCGAATATAATGAAACTTTGAGAACAAAGGTGCCGACGAACGCACAATTACAGGCCTCCACATGTCTACCGCGATGGATATACAGGCGATGCAGTCGATGGACTGGCTATTCAAGAAGGAACGCATTTACCTATTAGCGCAATTTTGGCAACAGGTAAGGACAATTAGCTACGGATATATAGTAACTACTTACCCGTCGTAATTAAGGAATGTTGTGAATGCACCCTGTGTAGAAGAATGAAAAAACGTGGAGCCCCTTTAAAAACGATCAATTAAAATATTTCATCGATGGCAATTTCATCATTACTTTAAGGTCTTACAGGTTTGATTCAGATCATCGATGTTGCATATTTTACTTTCTTAGGTAGTGGCGGAATATTCTCATGATCTGCGATATTTGTGAAATGGGCTAAATCATTTCAAAAAATTTAGTTCCGAAACAAAACATGTTGAGCCTGACCCTATACTTAGGCTATGTGCTTTGTGATCGAGATCTTTTGAATTTTGCTGTAGCTCCCCCTTCCCAACGTATTCCTTTTACTGATACTTTTTTTTCCTTCAACTCGATATCTTGATTATTGTTTTGTATAGCTGAATCACCAAGCCTTGTCGTGCGCTACTTTTTTCTTTTTTTTTTTTTTTCTTACTTTTCGGTCGACGTAGTCACTAGTGGTTTGAAAAGTGAAATTGTAATTTCGGAAATCGCGTCGTTGAACAATTTAGATGATAGGGGAGTACCGCGGCAAATGTATAGTAATGAGTGTAATTCGACCGAACTTATTAATTATGAAAATATTATACAATTAAAAATAATAAAAAATCCACTAAAGGTGGATAAATGCGAGGCTTCTTAATGCTCGAGTTGTTTACTACATTTTGGGTGGACTTGAAGGAATTACACGTTACGCTCCATTATTGTTTTTTTTTTCCTATTTGACTTTTTTACTTTGTTTCTGATTTTTGTTTTTTTTTGAAAACAAGTTTTTATGAGACGGTCGGTTGTTAATTCATGATAATATATTTGTAGGACTGGCCCATTGTTCATGAAGGTTTGTCATCAATTTTCGAGAAATTTTTGGCCAATTATTCTAATTCATGTTTGGTGTAGGTACGTGTCTTTGGTTGGGCCTTTAAATTGTGTGAAAATTTTGGGACAGTATCCGTGCCAATAGGTGTATGTAGAGAAAATTTTCTCAACGATTCTTCTGTCTCCTCGTTCCTTACTCATATATCGACATTAGTAATGTTCATTAGCGGCAATATTGCTAATATCAACGATTTTATTTTGGCAAAAGTAAAATTTTCAACCTACTTCATCATTATGATCCACTGAACAGCAATGAACGCAAAAATTTTGCTACTGCGTAAAAAAGGAAGTTCTTGGCTGTAAAATTGGCTGAAAATGAAGATATTTTTTAAGATGTAACATATTTGCTGGTATATTGCATCGATGTTTGTGCAGCAGTGAGGTTGCAATTTAAGTTTTGCATTTTAGTTTGTTGTTTCTTTTGTCCTCACTTTGATTCCAATTTCGTCCATTGATTATTCAAGTTGGTATCATCAAGGTATTCTCCGTCAATTTTGAAGCATTATGTTGATCCTCTATTTCCAAACAAATATTATATTCGAGGTTTCGGTTGTTTTTGGTGAAATGCATGATTTCCTAGTTCAAGGCCGGTTTTAAGGGGAGAGATTTGAGGTATAATCCTCCCAGTGCCAGAAAAAAAAAAAAAGGTCAATGTAAAACACAGTTATTCAATTTTTCAAATTTTACGTCTTTGAAGTAATATGTAACAAATTATTAATCCCTACCGGAAGAATTCATGAATGTTATTAAATGTGATTCAATTAACCTCCTCAAGAAGATATCCTGAAATAGGGCCTGTCTGAGTTTGATCACTTTCGGATAGGTGATCTTTAAATTTGTAGCGTTACGTTATTGCGTTATAAAAATTTTGCGTGATTCAGAATACTGTTCTGGTAAATTGATTTTCTTCAAATTTGACAGAAATGTTTAGTTCAGCAAGCTGATTAAGTCTGCCAAATCTGAAAAAAATCGATAAATGAGAACAGTACTTAGAATCATGAAAAATTTTCATAGTATGTTAACATAATGCTATGGATTCCAAGAACACCTACCCTTGTTGCCTACCTACACAAAAAAGGCGCATGCATCAGAATTTTCCAACAGTTTGTTTTCATATCGATAGTAACGATTTTTATTGGGACATTTAGTTTTTAAAATTTTATTGGTATCAATTCTTATGTAGTACCCATTCTTTATCTGGAACGATTATACAAATTGGCACATTTTACATTTTCGTAATCCATTTGTAGGGCATAATCTTCCTTTTGAATATCTAATACTTTTTTGAAGCTGCGTCGTTAGTGACGGTTATTCGTTCGACTTCGCTTTCAAAAGGTTAATAGTTTGTTGAGAAACCGGTTACCCCAAAAAATTACAACCCAATATGGCGGCCAATTCTCGTCTTTTGAGCGTTCGTAAATATGGAAGTAGGACGTGACAATTTTGATCGCATATTCAACTGGTAGCCTCCGATGCATTTTACAAATATATCAGTTATACTTCATCATCAGTATTTCAAAGAACTGGTTGCTATATGGAGTCTTTTTCTTCATTATACAGCATCTATAGCGACCAATAATCGGTGGATGGCGAACACGCAATACCATTTATTAATCTGAAGCTGTCGATGTACCGCAAGATTGTACGGTTTTTAACATCCTATAGATCACTCCTACCTGATGTTTACACCGCACAATGTAGATACCTTAATATAATAGTATAAAAGTAAATTTGCATGAAATTCAGGCACGTTGGCCGAGAAACGAATTCTCGGTTTGCTCGTTTATCGATGACGTTGTGTCGACCCACGATTAATCTCTTCCGCCCATGGTCGCGTGTATAGTTTGATGGCACCGAAGCTGATTTAAACTTCTCGGCTCTGATGTGTCCGCGTACAGTCGGTATGCTGCAGCAGCTACGCAGCATAGAGTAGGTATATTATAACCAGAAAAAAAGAAACCGCATCTATGTGAAAGCCTTTCCTCAATCAATGTATGTTTGCTATTCGAATGCGTTTCGGATAATATATAAGTCAGTTTCTATATGGCGTATAGGCTTAGTCTGTTGTCGTGGACCGAGAAGCAACAGTATTAGGCCTTTATAAATAATCTACATATTACTTAGGTATCGTTTATGTTGTAAAAAAACTATGTTGAATATCGTGTTTCGACAAACGACAGAAAAATTTCGTTCATAATATTATAATCGAACGATCAGCATGACGTCGATCGGCGTATAATCTCAATCGATTATCGAATTGTTCAACTGGAATCGACTACCACGTTATGGAGTTTCACCTAGTTTAGGCTACATTGAGCACACTGTGCAGAAGCGGTATATATTTATATACGAAATCGAAAACGTCCGGATGATGTACCTACTCTGAAGAAAATTAGTATGAAAAAAAAAAGTTGATTAAAATAATAAAAAGACACGCACGCCAAGAAAACCATATGCCTATTATGGCCGAAACTATCGATATTTTATTTAAAAATTTATTTTTCTTTTTCCAGCCGATATTACCGAAAAAACGAGTAGGTGGGAAAATCGAAGAGGAAAAACGAGCAAAAAGAAAATCTATTTCTGGTTACCACGCATTTTTCTGCACTTTTTCTCGTATTATAGGTGGTGGGTGTTTCGAATTTGGTTGGTGGAAAAATTTATTCGTACCCCGATCGCGAAAAACTTTCGATTTTTTTCCTCTTTTTTTGATTCTCTTATTCGTTAGGAGGTTGCGACATTTTTCCATCGATGCTGCAGCAACTTTTTTTTTTTGTCTCTTTTCCTCGTCATTTTATTTGCTCGTTTTTTTCCTTCCACCCTGCGCTGCCATCCCGAACCGCACGCTTGCGAGCGAAAGTTCGATATTCTATCGTTTTTACGGTTTCGTCATTAAATTCGATTTTTCACGCTGAACATCGTGCTGTCCGTGTTTTTTGTTATTTCGAAGAAGACGCTAACTTATGACGATTGAGATCAGACGAAGAAAGTGGGAATTTCATGGCAGGGTGGTAAATGGAAAAATACGCCTGTTTTTTCTGGAATACCGTGCCGTAAGGTTTTCGAATTTGTCAGCCGATTTAAAATACTACCTATCTGCTCAACTTCTAAAAAAAGCCTACTTTCGTTGTAGTGAATTTCAATCATTCCTGATTTTATTTCCATCAAAAATTTTAGTTGGTCACATTCATATGGGAAGAAAATTCACGTGTTGTAGTGCCTTATATTGTTTGCTGTATATATATATATGTGTGTGTGTGTGTGTGTGTGTATGTATATATATACACACTAAGGTAAATGCAGAACCATTTTTGAAAATCACACTATGTGAAATCGGGTCTCACAACGGTTTCCTGCATTTTCATGGTGTGTTACGATGTTCGCATAATTTGAAGTCTGCAAAGGAATTGTATGCCTGGATTTCAAAAGGTTAGTTGTATCCCCTGTATTCATACAGATATAATTTAATTTTACACCTGTTTTTAGTCGATTGATTTTTTTTCCATACTGCTGTTGAATGTGTAGTAATTCTTCATGACTGACTTTCGTAGACCCGTCATTTACTAATCCATTCGTATGTTTTGTTTAGTTTCATTTTAGATTTTTTTTTTTTTTGGATTTTGAAAAGTTGTTGTTCAGATATTATTGAAAGAAAATGAAAACATAGTGTCTTAGGCCAAATTTTTGAATAAGAATACTTATATGGATTATAAGAAATTACCAAGAAAATTTTCATTAAAAAATACCTGAGAAATTTTTTTATAATAAATCCAAAGTTAAGATATATTCCAAGATCAAATCATTTCTTCGTTTATCATCTCCGTAAGTATAAAATTATTCAATTTTCTGATAAAAATTTTTTTGTAATTTTTTTTTAAAGAAATTTCAAAATTCATTTCAAGAATGTAACTTTGTCGTTAAATTTACTTTATTCTTGTCGGGTTCATAACATTCGCATCGATAAGGCACTTCACAATATTCTAAACAGCATGTCTGTAGATATTTAAATAAGACTAGGTAGCAGCCTGTTTGAAATCTCAGGTCTCACATGGTTAAGAATATCAATATGTATGTATAGGCTTAAAATTTACAACAGAATGATCAATACATGCTCTATCATAGAGTATTTAAATTGGCCAAATGATGTTGGTATAATGTTTGCTTAAGCTGGAAGTTAAGCAGCGTCAACACTTAGTTGTTTTACCGAATTTTATCTTACGTTGAACTCAAACTAAATTTCGTAGGAGACAACCAAAGATACTTACAATTAATGGAAACTTTTCTCCAGAAAATAGAAGTAGAAAATTCATATTCCTTTGAGAATCAAATATGGGTGGCGTGTTTAGCTTTCAACGGTCTGCTGTATGCCTGATGGAATTCTCATTTCACATATCTCAATTAGCTTATCTATTTCGTTATTTACACAGAGAATTAGATATGAAAAATCTGGTATTTTCCAGACTCTTAAAGGCTATTTTTGTAATTAAAAAAGCTGTAGAGGTACGTATTGCTATTTTACTTTTGAAGATTTTTTAAACCAATCGGTTGACTAGAAGGAAAACGAAATTTTTCGTTCTCATTCACTATCCGTCTGAAAAATTGAAGAGGCTATACATATGTGAAAATGTGCTTCAGAAAATTGAAAAAAAATGTCGGTCCGAGCAACTTGAGTCTGCTTCAAAAACTGACAACAAATTGTATTTTTTTAGGCGCATATTGAAAGCAAAAAAAAAAAAAATCATTCGATTTTTTCGAAATTTCAAAACAGAAAATCCAACATTTTTTTTGTGACAGTTGATTCGGAAATATTTTGCAGACGTTGCCACTAGGTGAGTTTAAAAAAATAAAATTAGTTATTTTTATGACGTATCTAATAGAATGAGTGGCTTGTGGGCTGTAATATTTTTCTAGATAGGTATTCTTGGAACGTATCTGAAGATAAGTCTTGATGTATTCCCATGTAGGGATCTTAATCTTATCTTAAGAGTTTGGTTGATTGATTTCATACAGCACGTACTAACTCATTTTGAAAAAATTTTCTAGCATAATTTTTTTTTAATTCTTTATTCGTTTCGCGTAATTGCGGATTTGTCAACTGAGTGAACGAATAACTGGCAGTTTTTTGTGACATCTTCGTCAGTGCAACGCAAAAGTCGAATACCTTGACACCTTACATAGTCTAGTAAAATTGTCGAAATTATGTTGTTGTTTTTTTTATCCCTTATTCCCCAATCTCGAGTAGGTATCTCATTACTTGTTAGATTTTTCGAATCATTTGTTTTTTAATTTTTGTATGTAATTCCTGCGGAGAAAACTGCACATAATAAGGCGAAAATCGTGAAAAGTTTTTATTTTTCTTCCGGTCGAATTTAGCTCATTAGTGGACTATTGCGTAGGTTAGTTGCAGAATGCAGAAAACTTGGTGTAATATCGAGGTTTCGGTCAAACCTCGTCGATGTGAAATTTCTTGCCTCATACATAACGGCCTGCGTTAAAGTCGGTTTTAGGGGGACATTTGGGGTATAATCCCTGCTTAGGGTTAAAAAAAAAAGCTCAGTTTAAAACAAAATTATTCAGTTTTTCAAATTTTACACCTATAAAAAGTGTAAAAAATTCCCATAAAAATTCATGAATTGTAAAATGTGATTCTATTCTCCGCCTCCGAAGAAGAAATCCTGAAACTAGGTTTGGTATAAATGGTTGAATGTTTGGATGTTCGGCTTTACAATAAAAAAGCTTTGAATTCTAAATCAGCCACTTTTATAAGCTATTTACGACTCAAAATGGAGGTGTGTCGTTTTGGTTCAATTGGTGCTCCCGTAAGAAGGTTGGAAAATTCGTGGTAGAAGACCCTTCGGCTGTCGGATGTTGGCAGCTGCCCTCTTCGCTTCATTGATATCAAAAAGAACCTTCAGACGCCAGACACAATGGCTGTACGTTGCTCGAACCCACCGAATATTAGTGGAGAAAGTTTCAAATCATATTGGTATCGTCGGGAAAGAGGGCGAAAGAGACGTATTACATGTTCTGGCAGAGCTATTTTTACGATTATCTTAATCGTTTACGAACGGTGAATATAGCCTTATATGCGCGTAATAACTTGGACTATAGGTAAGTATATGGGCTACTCTCTCACAGTACCTTCGTCTGCTGGATTAACCGTATTTGCATTATTAAACTAATAATATCGAAAATCGACCTCGAATTCTAATGAGTTGTGTAAATATTGACCTCGTTTCGTTAATTGAAAAATGGTATTGGTTGAACTACTACAGGAGGCTTCTTATGACCGTACGCCATCGTTCGCGTAATTTTTCATTCGAACGGATTATACACGAATTTCTTCGAATCCAGAAACCGAGTGTGGAGTTTTTCGTGAAATTTTTTCTAAAATCAGCGCTGTCGTTTGAAATGAAAAACATCCGTTTTTTAAAATCAATAAAACAACGTAATATTTATATAACGAAGAGGGGGATATTGGTGTTGTAGCCCCCCTCAGAGTCGAAAATAACTCGTAACAAATTCCCCAAGAAATGGCTAACGAATTTAAATTGCGAAATTTAATGACTGAAACCGCCTAGAATCTTGATTTCACTACGCCACTGTAATATGTGTTTGAAATTAATGTGATTGATGTATATATTGGCTACGTTTGGTTTTTGTGAGTTTCCATAAATAATATTTACTCTTTTACCTTAGCTAATGAGGGTTGTAGACCTCCGAGGTATAATTTTTATATTAGAGAGTTCGGTTATAGTCTAATAAGCCTTTCAAGATGTACTGTGTTTTTTGAGCTTTTGCAATCTTGTCAATTTTCGAGGCTTTACACAATTTGACAATGGACTTCAGGGCATTTGAAGGTAATTAGCGTCTGCTGAACATTTATTATTTAATAACCTTGGCACTAATACTTCAGAAGGCTGTATAATTTTTGTCAAAAGAAAGTGACTGAAACGGACTGTATTCCGACGGAGGAGGCAATAGATGTGGAAGAAGCAGTCTGAAACAGTCTTATTATGTGCGAAGAGTAGAATGATTTCCTTTACAATGTCCCGAATCAAATGATTTACTTTGTTGACATTTCGAAAATAAATTTTTAAAAAGCACTTATGGTCTTGGTATGCTCTTTGCGTTCTATAGCTTGGATGAGCCAAAAAAAAAAAGCATAAAAAATTTTAAAAATTGCGTTAAAACAAGTCATGGATGAACAAATATCGTCGTGTGCGAGTTGATGATCACGTTATAATTTTTTTTTTCTTTTCAAATACTTTCTTTGTGTATATTCATTTTAAATTATGACACCTTAAAACGCGAAGACAACAGAAAAACACTCGGGAACACATTTTTTGAAGGAAAACCACCCGGTGAGTGTGCAAAAAAGTGAGGCAAGGCACCCTCAAACCAATGGAGTAAAAAAAAAAAAAAACTATAGACGAACCGAGGTTGACGCACGTTGGTATTAATTAATTCGACGGCGGCTATTTTGAAAATGTGTGTCCCCTTCAATGTTACCATCGAGTCCAAAAATTTTTGTGCAATGAGAAGGCAGCGCAGGGTGTGCCAGCCACGCTTCGTCGGTCACGCGAATCGAATGGTAATGCTGCTTCTCTTTTTCGTATGTATTTTTCACTTCCTTAGTTCTCTATTTCTGCGTCCTCGTACACTCTTTCTTTCGTTCTAACCCCGTTCCCTCCCTTCCTATCAACTCTATTAAGTGAACTTTGGCTGCATTACGACAAAACGCCTTTGAGGACATTCAGGGTGTTCGCGGTAAACGTATATTATTTTATTAATGAATTTGTTGTAGCTTAGGCCAGAAGTAACGGATCGTTTTAATGGATGAATTTTGATTACTTTCAATATTGAAAGAGACCTCAACAAATTTCAAATATTCAAAAAATTGATAATTTTGATGCTAATTTATTGGAAAAATAGGTTGGTAATACCCATTATGCGAATTTATTTTTCCGAAAAAGTCGCGATCCGGTTTAGGTCGGTTTTGAAATTGATGAGAGATACTAAGTAATTTTTCTTGGCCTATTCTTGATAAGTCTCGAACCGATGCAATGGTCAGAATCAGAATTTAGTTAAATGCCCCTATTATCTATACATTTTGTGCGGACTTTCTCGCTTATTATAAAGGGTGAATTTATAAAATTTTCCCGTTACAAAATCAATTTTAAACTATTCTCTAATTGCTCTCCTGTAGATTAACCTATTTAAAGTTTCTTACTCTGCGAAACACTCACGCTAGATTAGGTGTACAACTTATTCGTGCGAATCCAACAACCAGAACATCTTGAAATTGGCAATCACAAGTGGCAACATATTGGTTGATTTCACTTCATATTACATCCTATATTTCCTCAAATTGAAGCCTACATCGCCTCCACTCGAACGTGTCTAAAACGGTATATATAGTGTGTCAGGATTTCGTTCGAAAAGCCGGTAAACATGGGCAGAACTGAATGAAGAAAAAAATCCATGTACCAAAAGTTGCGTATTCCCAAATTGAAGGCGTTATTGTGTTTCGAATATTGAAAAATCATAATTTTCAACCTATGACTAGTGATGTTAAAAATTTCGATACGTATCGATACTCACAGCTGTATCGATACATTGCTTATCGATATATTTTATACTTTAAAAATAAAAAACATAAATAAATAAATAAATAAAAATATAAAAAAGCGCGCCAGTCTGCCAGCAGACAGAACAGATTATGAAAGTATATTCTTCGTCAATCAAATTAGTACCTATATTTACAGTTTGTACGTATTTGAATCTACTCTATTATTGAATTTATCAAGAAAAAAAATTATGGATTTTCGGTATGTATCGATACATGTCTTCAAACTATCGATACGTATCGATACTCAAAAATGTTTCGATATAACATCACTACCTATGACAGTAGAAACGTTTTTCGACAAAATACATTTTTTGACTAAGGGAAATGGTAGATAGTATTATCTGAGGAAGAACAAATTGTATCACCATTTTTGGCCTATTCTCAAAATTAAAGGAGTTTGAAAATGCTAAAAATTCAAAAAAAATCAAAAGTTAATCCTTTTGGGCTTTTAACTGAAAATGAATTTTCTGAATTTTCCATTTTTTCCTCCTCCTTCAATTTTGAAAATAGGAAAAATATAGAGTATAATTTTTTTCTCTGTCCCCGCTAATACAACCATTTCCCTCAGTCAAAAATTGTATTCTGCTGATGATTATTTCTGCTATTATAGATTGAAAACAGTGATTTTTCAATATTTGAAACACAATAGCGCCTTCATTTTGGAAATATTCAACTTTTAATACATGGATTTTTTTTCTCGCTTCATCGAGATCTATCCATGTTTACCGGCTTTTCAAAGAAAATCCGGACACAGTGTGTACGGAGCAGCAGTCACAAGATAATTCTATGGATTAGAAAACAACAGCAATAACATTCAAACCAGACTAATTTTTAGATCCATTCATCGAATGATTCATAAGCATAGAAGACGACAACTTCCAACCTCCTGCAATTTGATAGGTGGCACGTTCGATTTATGGGCCATCATTTTTCCGTCGTCGTTGTCGACCCACGAATCAAAAACCATTTTCAATACCTAATTAAGACGGAACCGGTTTCCATAACCTTAAAGCTAAATCAATCAATTTCGGTCTCATTTGTTAATTTTGCGTCTGCGTACTTTGCTTATCGATCCGAGAGATCGAAATGATAAAAAAAGTGGAAAAACTATCGGACAGCTCTCTATATACGTATACTAAGTTTTTAATTTATCATACTTTTCGGTGCCATTTTTTACCCTTTAAATTGTGTAGCGATGCCAGAAAGTATTTTACAATTGCGTTTTTTTTGTCTGATGATATTTCGTACGATAGGCTAACCATTTAAATGACTATTACTACTTTTCTCTTCTTCCAACATCGTAATTTATACGATCGCCCTTGATATTGTTATTCGAAGAGTAGAAGAAAAAAAAATACAAAAAAAAAAGAAAATTTTCCTTATTATTTATGCATAATTGCGATCGATAAATTTAGGTACATCCGTGAAAAAATTAAAATCAAATTAGGTATAATGTACCACATCTCTAGAAATTCGTTTGGCCGGTATATATTTTCTTCTATACATACATATAAGTATCAGTATATATTGTAGGTACCTATAGGTGCGAGTATAAATAGCCACTTTCTTGTGGTATTATCGTATTCACGTTATTAGTATCGTTTTATTGGTACAAGTGCTGCTGATAAAAAGTAGTAAAAAGCCACAATTTTTTTTTTCCTAAAAGAAAATAAAAACATTTCATGGTATTTATATGGAGACGAAAATAAATCAAATATCGTAACGTTCGCTTGTTGATTAATTTTATTTATTTTTTGTTTTTTTGCATGCATAGCGAATACCGTCGATAACTTTTCTTCATTTTATTTTTTGGCATCGTCATAAATTTTTTTTACCAAATGATAGTCATTTTCTGTTTTATTGTCTCATCGTAGGATCACCACATTTAGAGATTGAGGTTTTAGGTGGTGATTAAATAAGTTTGTGAGGGAATATGAAATTTTCATCATCGCACATATAGATTCACATAACTAAAGCTGTAGCCGAAGTAAATAATGAGATAATTTTCTAATAAGTATATTTTTATGGTGAACTTTGTGTTGTATAAACATGGTATTCTGCTCTCAATTACAGATTCGTCCAGAAAACTGTCTTATGTTAGAAATTTTCGGGCCTACGAAGTGTTGAAATTAAAATAATTGACCATTTTTGTTGTCCAGGTATCTTTCAAAAAACCATATTGTGTACACCCTTAGGATGCGTTAAATGTAATTTAGGGCATCAAATTAGGCCTGGTAAATAGAAGGTATTTATGAGAATTTATAATGAAAATAATAAATTAGTAAATTATAGAAGAACCCACGAAGGAAGCAAAATCAAAAATAAATGTGAATAGCTATTCTTCTTAACTGACTTTGTAAGAGTTAGAGAACCCTTTTGGTAAGTGTAAAAAAACGTGGTAGTTGTGCCAACTATGGTGGGCACATGCCACAACAAAACCTGGTTGGCTACCCAAACTTTTACCACGTACCTTTAAGAAATTCTCTAATTCCTGACCAACTAGAAAACTTGAAATAACTAAAGTCCATTCTAATCGAGATTTCAATGACTTGATATGCAAAATACAGCCTAGATAGCTTCCAGAGTCAACGTTTGAACAATTTTCAAACTCCTTAGTATTTGAATTTAAGTATAGTGCATTAAATTTTTAAGATAGAACACAAATTTCTCTACACATCCTTCTTTGTGAATTTCTGAAACAAAGACGATCGAGGCATAGACCTGGGCCGATCAAGCCCGAAAAATTACCCCTCAGCCAGACATGTTTGTAACAAAAGTAAATCAAACAAATATGTAGATCAAAATCAGTGCAATAACATAAAATGAACAATTATCTACATACCAAATGCAACAGCTTCAAAATAAACCACTATTAGAAAAGTGAATTGCTTTAAGTTTTTTTCAAAATATTAACAGAGATATGGAATAGGAGGTATACGCTGGTATACTGAAAGAAAAGAACCTTTAATTTTTATAAATTTTATGACTCTTCTGGCAATTGTGTTTTACGAATTTTACTTGAAATTTAAGAAAAAGAATATTGCGTGATTTAATTTGTGAGTGAAAAATAGCAAAAAAATATGTTGACATTCGACATTTTTATACGCTTTTATTATACTTATTACTGCAATGAAATATGATGTACTTCATTTTCTAGCCACTGAAATCCCTAATATCGTATTTATTTCTTATCAGTTATCATCACCAGGGTTGTAAAAAATATAGGAAAAAATATTTTTTGCAACATGTGCATCAATTGCTGTATTTTCGATGCATCTAAAGCTTGGTGAAAGTAACCGATTCCACAGCTCTTACTTGTCACCCACTTTCATCGCTTCTTCCATTATTTTTCTCAATTCTCAAAAATTTTACCAACTATTTATTTTCTCTTACCCTTCAT
Organism: Ericerus pela; assembly: GCA_011428145.1. Lineage (NCBI taxonomy): Eukaryota > Metazoa > Arthropoda > Insecta > Hemiptera > Coccidae > Ericerus > Ericerus pela. Next base: position 1,096,788 of record WOFM01000528.1, read on the forward strand.
TGACTCCTTTGTTTCACACACCTACCTTTCTATGGCTTACCCCAGTCATTTTATTATACTACTAATTTCAATTTTTTCTTAAAAATTCAATTTGCCGCGATTAGAATTTGTACCCTCGACCAGCACGTTGGTAAGCACTCGCTGTGCTAACAAGTGTATGAGAACCAGATTCTAGAATGACTGAGAGTTTTCTTTGATTTATTTGCATCACTTAATTTTTTTAAATTTTATTGATAATCAGCTTATACATCAGTTAGAAATGAGAATTTTCTTTGAGTGTTGGGTGGGGGGTTGAGAGGGAGGTTTTTAATTTTATTTTTCTGTATTTATTTTAAATTTTTACTCATTTCTTTTTTTTATCTCTCCTTTTTTTATAAGCTTTTATTCTGCTCACTAATGCGAGTTTAAAATTATACGAATACTACAGCCAAGATTCCGCAACTAAATAATGTTTATTTCGCATGAAGCTAAACCTCCCCAAAAAATAGAAGCTTATCTTTTAAAAACTCGTTTTTAACCTAATTATTAGTCATTTCTTCACTTTTTTCTTCAATTCCTTGATTTTTTCACTCATTTTCCCTTTTTTATTCTCTTAGGCTTAAATACAGCATATGTGCACTTGTTGCAAAAAGTATTGTATGCAATTTGGTCAGACTGACAAATTTACAGTTCGTACAAATGCTGAACTTGCCTGCGTCTTGTGCAGGCAAACATCGTACTTGTTGGGAATCGCTCATTTTCCTCCCCTGTTGTGTAATATACTATTTTTCCATACTTCTGAATTCAAATTTGAATATCTTACTTCACGTTTTAACACCAGCTAAGCATAAACATGAAATTTAAAAATGCATATTTTAGCATATTTTGTTATTAATGCATATATTTGCATATTGTGCCATAAACACATATTTTACCACATATTTTGCTGCAAAAAACAGAATATAATTATTCGAATATTTCTGAATAAACACATATTTTAACATATTTTGATGAAAAAGTAGATGTGCAGGAAATTTGGTAGTTAATTCATTATTGCAACAGCAAACAAGAAATGGTGCTGCCCAATGTTTTGTGTATACTTACGTCAAATTTCAGTGATTTTGAGGAGCTATTTATATTGTCATATTTTCGAATTAGTAACATCCACTTTCTACTATCTAGTTCGTGTTTTTTTTTTTTTTTTTTTTTCACGAGGTTGTAAATAGTTTCGTCATAAGGAGATGAGTCTACACATTTTCATGGGTCTGACACCCTTCCCAACAAAAAATCACAAAAAACGACAGAAATACTCAATTTTTGGAGGTTAAATGGCTAAGGGGAGTACAGACACCTAGGTATACACTTGTTTTTTATATACTCTCTGATTTTAAGATAAAAATGAAATGATTAAAACCTTCAGGATAATATTTGCTGGTAAATATTTAAAGAAAAATGTGTTAGAAATTTAAAAATCTCTGTATTTTGTTGAAACTTGATAATTTTTGGTTCAATTTTTTAAAATTTATAAATTCATATTTATGTACATATTTAGAAAAAAATAAGCCCATATTTTCTCATATTTCAGGATAATTAACGCATATTTTTTACAGCCCTGGTTATTACTTATCACTTATACCAAGATAATTTTATTCTCTTTTTTACTCTCATAAAAGCGTATCTTTTAAAAATTTTAACAAATAACAGCTGAGTGTCATAAGATCAGCTGAATGTAAGTAAAATTTATGGAAATTTTTTTCAGTGTAGTGGCTTAATCTTAAACTCGGTAAAAACAAAAAATTAATTTCCATCATGATTCTCACTTGAAACTTGAGCAAATTGTCTCAGTTTCTTGTTGTTGTTTTTTCTAAATGCATAACTACACTTCGGTGTATTCGCCGAACATTGCTGAGCCAAACCACCGAACATAAATTGAATTCAAAATGGAATTTCCTACCAAATAATCAATACTGATATTAATTATTCGGTGTATGAATGCCATTCTGAAGGAAAACCATTCGTATTTTTTGACTCTGTCCCTAAAGTAACTAACTGTTTCAATCAAATTTATACTCAGCCTACTGGTATTTTGTCTCGACGTGAGTATGCAAAGTACTTATAGACGTGCTAATAAGAAACGTGTTCGGAGCAATGAAAGATCACTTAAAATGAAAAATAGATAATTATAAAATTGATTAAAAAAAAAGGATTTGCTTTATGGCGTGACCTGCGAATGCGGATTAAAACAAAAATGTTCGAATTCAATTAAAACTTCATCCGTTAAAAAATCTGCTAAAATGTAAATAAATATTCAAAACGTAAAAAAAAAAATTAAATTAAAAAATGCGGATTTATCGAAAACGTAACGAGCGAAGACGGATATACGAAATGAATTAATTTTCAGTAGGCCTAATAGTAGGTATAGGTAGCTGTCTCGTAATTTCTTCTTTATCTTAATTTTTTTAATACCACATTTTCTTTTACGATTACGTCTAAATAGAGGTAGCCGACATTAGAAAATTTAGGCCTATCGATGGCAAGTGTCGATAACGAAAAAAAGTCAATATTTTAGGCATGTATATTTACAAAGATAGGCTCTACCTTGGCGGACTACCGTTGGCTAAAGTTCACATTTTTGTCAAGTTTCACCACCTTCCCCTCGCACCATTCCAGTAGTCATCGTCAGCCATGTTGAAAGGCTACCATCATCGATACAATTTTTTTGTTTTTTTTTTTAAATTTTCGATGATGGTTTTAGATTTTTGCGTTATACACAAACATATGCCTATCGACACAAGCACACACAGGCAGCTCGAGCGCAACCATTAAAGCGAACCTGTAACGTGATGGTATAATATATTTGGAACCGGAATAAACAGGAATTTTTAGATGAAGAAGAAAGAGAGAGAAAGGGTGAGTGAGATAGGGAGTAAAAAAAATTTAATTCGGTAGACAGACTGATAGTGGAAATACCGATTTTATCGTTAAAAAACTTTGAAAACGGTTGATCGGTGTGCCTGGCTGCTTTTATATTACCTGTATGTATAAGTATACGTGTATATTGATGGTGGAGCAGGTGCTACATGTTAATTTGTCATTTAATGGCGTGTGTGCAGTTCTTCTTTTTTTTTCTTTCTCTCTTTTTCTTTGGACTTGCTTTCTTTATCTTCTCCATTCTGTTAAGTGTACTTTGTCCATGCCCATCTCTCTCACTCTCTTGCACGTATTATCTTTTTAAAATGTCTCTATAATCGGTGTTCGGCGATCGGTTGGCGGTGTGTTCTAATGGGATTGCTTCTTTTTTTTCTGTTTTTCTGATACAAAAATCTCTTTACACATCAATTAGCGCGCGCAACTTCTCCTATATATCGATACTATCGATGGCTTACTCAGCAAATAGATGAAAAGGAAAAGAAAATAGTTCAAGAAGTTCCGCCTAGCAGTTGATGTGTCGTCGATCTGTTGTGTAGGCCTACTATGTCTGCGAAATTAACGTCGACTTGTTCTTGTTGGCTGTACATAGCCCATATGGTGTTTCCTTTACATATCACTGCATATATAGATCCAGACTCTGATGATGCCGAGCGAAAGGGGAGGTGGAAATGTTGATCTAGTTTTTTGGTGGCTCAAGAAAAGTGGATTGATACGATATTTTCTATCGCTCTTTCTTTCTCTGCGGTTTACGAGGCAACCGGTTTTCGTAGGATGAACGTTGGAAAATTGCTTCACCATCGACGACGAAAAGACACGATGAGTGGGTTTCCAATGTAAATGTGTGCTGGCGTCACCTGTCGATACATTCATTGGTTGATTTGTGGGCTATTAAAACGCCATTTTCTATACTTTTAATGCCTACTGACGCGTAGTTAGATTTATTGTCGATCTGAAACCTGATGGACGACTTTCGTTACGCAGAGGCCTACCCGCTGCTGTGGGAGGGGTTAGTAAATTATTGTATTCACAAGGGGAAGGGAGCTTGAATAAAACCAACGAAAAATTTTCTATTTAGTGTAGTTGGGGTCGAGGATAACGAAAAGTTTCATTTTTTTACTTTGGTAACATTTTTAGGAAAGGTACCTAATCTATAGCTTCTATAGCTGCGAATAATCGTCAGAAAGAACAACAAAAACCTTTCATGTTTATTCATGGATAGGTCGTTGAAGTATAAAGAGTTTAAGAAGGTAGATTAGTTGAATTGAAAACTTTACAGAAAGTTTTCAAGCAGATGACTGTACTCAGTTCACAGTTCACTAGAATATCTACTTGGCTAGGGTTGCGTATCCTATGGAGGTATCTCGACCAAAATTTTACTTTTTTATTTTTTTGTTTTTGAAATTGTAGATCGCATTGCTATAAGTATCAACGCAAAAAACCAATTTTTTTTTTGCGATATTTAAAATTTCGTGATGATGATGATGATGATAATAATGATAGAAGAAATAAAGATGAGGAAAGGGGGCGAGAGGCCTTACCCAGTGTAACGCGCACGTCTTTCCTGTGTATATATATGTTTGAGCCAAAAAATTTAAAATAGTAATAATTTTAGAACGCAATGGTCGTTTTTCTTAGTGGCGAAAAAGCGTATCGTGCGATTAATCTAAGTCGGCGAAAAGCGTAATTATAATAAATTCGTATCGCGTAAAAAGCACGAGCGCGATCGTGTTCCTATGAAAGAGCCAATTTTCAGTGTTACCAACCGACTGAATATAGTACCTACCTTACAGTATTCTGAGAATACCGATAATGAATAGTATATTTTGGTATGTACAGTATACGGATACTTGTGTTCGATTATAGCCGTAACTGTTGGGGGTAGTTTGCCCCCAATAATTTGAAACTGGCCAAAACATATCAAAATCTCGAGCTAGTAGGAAAATTTATGATTTTGTAGTGTTTTTGAGAAGAAATAAAATTCAAAAAAAATGGAAATAGGTTACAGAAGAACCTATATGTTGTGACTACACCATATGATTTTTTTTTACGATTAAGTTGAAAATTTTTATAGTTATTTGGAAAATTTTAAAATTTAGCCCCCCTCCCAAAATAAAAAATTGGCTCGTTGCGGCCCTGTGTTCGATATGGAAGAAATACAAAACTCGCAGCATTTTTTGATAACAGTCTGTTTTATTTAGAGTAGTGCCGAATTAGTTTTCTGAAAAGATTGTCTGTCTTTCAAGGAAGAACTCGAAAAGAACTTCACTTTTGGCATTTTCTCGCCTACCTCACAAATTTCTATCGTACTATCTATAGTTTCATACCAATTATCTACATTTTAAAGCTCCTTCTCTCTATTTGTTTTGTTATAGGGTGAGTACATAAATAATTCGTATGATTACGTCTTTCAACGACTGGTAACACTGTCCTCATAATTTTAATAGGGACTGTGTCGGCTCGGCTATCGTCGCCATTTTTTCTGTTCTTTTTTTCACTCTCTCGTCTTTCTTTTCAACGTTTTGTTAATAAATGACAATTAAAGCGATTACTATTTAAAACGTCATTCGAAGCCAAAAAGTGAAGTTAGGCGGATTAATACACATCCGCACACCTACGCCATTGGGCCACAAAACCGAGTATAATAAACGAATGAACGAATGAGACAAAGAAAGACTGGGACAGTAGAAGAGAGTGAGAGACAGGGATAAGAAAAAGAGTAAGAGAAAAAAAAAGGTTATACCGAGTAAGTCAGCATCGATGCCAAAAAAATAAATACAAAAAACACGTCTTCTTTATATTACCGCCAATTTCCAATCAAAAGAAAACATCGGCGAGAAATTGAAACCGTTACTTTTTTTCTTCTCTCTATAATATCCATTCAACCAGAAGCGTGCATTTTATTCAGTCGATTATCATCGTAACACTTCCGGTTTCCATGTGTCATTTTAATTTTTCAGTCTGAACGATGATGTGCGAATTTCCTCCGTATAGACCTATCGATGCTATTGCTGAGGCCAGAAGATAGTTTTGTGGGTTATTTTTGGCTGTGGCGAAAGGGTGGTTGGATGAAAAATACTATGAGGAACCAATGGACAAATTTTAAATTGACACGGTGAGTTCTTTCCTTAGAAATAAAGGAAACTTCAAGTCAAATGCATTTATTAGCTGTTATAAGCATTATTTTTGATCTAAGTAAAGTATGTATTTAACCTCCAATTCGTTATCAAATAACTTTTTAATGGATACCAGTGTATAGTTTAAAATGTTCAATGACAAAATCTATGGCCCAGTTTAATGTAAGTACCTATTCTAATTCAAAGTATCTAGAGTACAATATTCTCTTTTCAGGTTATTGTGGAAGTTTTTCAAGAGTTAAAGCTGTCGCTTTTGGTATCTGTATCATTGTTTAGAATTTTTCGGAGTTACAAATGAAATCACAGGTATATGTTTGTTGTTTTGTTTTGATGTGTAAACATCTTAGTGCTCGGTCTAGTATTCTAGTAGGGGCTAAAACGAAAATTACAATCATAACTCGTAGGTCATAGAAATTTTAACTGTTAGCGTGTAGATGTGTGGTTGTCTGCGTGCGCATCGACACTTGTTTACCCATCAATCCTCCAATAAGTCTCCATTAGAACTTACACTTTTTTTCCGTATTATTGAGTAGGTATCCGCAACGAGGCTGTATAAACCAGATCTTCATAGGCGCCGACTTCAGTTTCTTTTTAGTAATACCAAATTTTTTACTTGTAATTTGTTAATGAGTAGAAACTGTTAATTAGATTGGAAAAAATAATTTTAAGGTTGGAAGAATAAATTTTCAGTTTTGCAGGGAAACCCTGAAAATCACTTCCATGTTGCAGTTAAACCTCATGTGTCCATAAGTGGGCGCATATACAGGTCTTGAAGTTATTTAATGTCTCTTTTTGGGGGAGGGGGGAATTGGTCTGCATTCGATGTCCAGTGGTCTAACAAAATAATTTTCAATCACGCACGTGCATGGAAGAACTACAATGATCAAACCAAAAACGCCGCCATTTTGGCTCGGGAATATGTCAGCAGCTGATCTCGCATGCTGCAAATGCGAGGCAGAAGTGGCGAAACACCTAATCATCATGCCCCACTGAGACACCGAAATCATGTTTAAAGCGCTATTTTGAGCTGCTATTTATTAATAATTATAGCTTTTACAATTGAAATCTGTTAATTCACCTTTGAACCGATCATCAGCTTTATAAGTTCACTTAATCCTTGTTGCGAAATTAACGAACTTTATTCGAAAATTAGGAATTTGTTTCGTACAAAAATCAGTGGATTCTTGATTTGATTGGTTTTACTGGGTATGTTATTTCTATATTTATCATCTATTCGAATTATGGTAATTGATACAGATACCCTAATAATAAACTTCTGATAATTATGAGGAAAAATTATGGAACTTTTAGAACTTTTAAATAACAAGCTGTTCGATTTAGAAACTGTACGTAACTAGCACTCTGAAAGGCTGTTTAATTTTCTTCAGTAAATTTTTTTTTTTTTTAATCTTCTTTTTCTCTCTCAAAAAGTACCGAATTTCCTGACCTGACTCGACGAGTAGGTAAATCCTGATGAAAAGTTTTCATCTAAAGATGTAGGTAATTGTATTAATTTTTATCACGTGATGCCTCGTGTATCTCATCATTTTCTTCTAATTAAAAATGTCCTTCGCATTGTTCTATTTGAGGTGTGAATTTTTTACTTTATAGAAACTGTACGGTTGAACTGAGAACTAACTTCCAGTAGAACTTGTTCAGAACTGGAACTTTCGGTGTAGTACTTTTTTTCCATTTTAAACCCAGCCATATTTTGAAATAGATTACGATTCAGTTTCAGAATTGAAATTTTTCAGCCTTATGATCTAGTTAGGCCTAAGTTTTCTCTTAACATCAGGGTAACATGTTTGGTACCTACATGTTCCTACAAACAAAGGAGGTGCGCGCTCCTCTTAAAATAAAAATTGTCTGATTTTTGAAAAGAAAACTATCTGATTAATAGAAAAAATACGTTGGTGCAGAATTGTTCAGGAAATAAAAAGAATGGTACCTACCTAATAAATTTAGTAGAAAAAAAAACGGAAAACTGGAATTTGTATTGGAAGAACAGCAAAGGCTAATAATTTTTTTTTAAATAGATCATTTTATAAATTCAAATTATGTAAGTTATAGTTTATAGTATTTTTGATGTTAATTTTTGTGGGGAATTTTCGATAAAGTGTAGTTAATACCGTACATTTTACTTTTCCCAGATGTGTATCATTTATTTCCATAAAAGTAAACTGAAATTTTTTAAAGTAATTTGAAAAACAAAATTAAAAAACAAACGAACAAAAATAAATTGCAAACTAATAAGAACCTAAAAAAAAATCAAATAGAGGGGTCAGGGTTTTCAGGAGGACCATGATTGTTGTTGGTGATAGCATTAGAGTACTGAAATAATATAGTGCTTTTAAATAAGTTTTTTTGTCACTGACATTATTGTAAAAAAAGGAAGAGGGAAGAAGGGTTTGAACATTTTGTGGGGGACATTTACCTCTCCACTGAGCCATTCTGAGCCACATTTCTAAGTTAGTACGTTCTCCCTCAAAAAAATCCCGGATCCGCTCGTGTGACGAACCATATCTGTCAGCGAGTCTGACTGGTGGCTGAGGAGATAAACTGATTACTTCTCACTCATTTTGCCGTTCGAGGAACAATTTTGTTTCATTTCAGTATTGCGGGAGTGGGTTATTTTTTCACCCACAGTGTGCACGCAGGAGCATCGAGTGCTGATATTTTAATTATTCGTTTTGATTTTATTTCATTATTAGGTACCTGTAGATGTATATACAGAATGGTTTTTTGTACGTGTGTGTGCGCGTGTGTACTAGTATTGGTGTAGGTTTACTGTTCGTGAGGCAGGAGCAAGTCAGCAAAACCAGTTTCACGGCATATTAAGCACGGCGCTCGTAAAACGACGTTTTTCTTTTTTACAGCAGTTCAAATTGAAAAAACTCTAGCGTAGCAAGCCTCGCTAGGAAAAGTAGGTGTTCAGAAAAAAGAAGTACGAATTTTGATGGTACCGTAAGATTAATGGTCTGTAAGTTCATATGCGTAAATGGTATATTACAATTGTATGAAATTTGTTAGCTGCTGACGAAATATTAAACAGTGTGAAATTTATAAGCATTTTTTCTTAAAATGAAAAATTAATTAAGAAGTATGGTAAATAATCTTGTAATTTCAAATAAAATCAAAGATATGCGATAAATTTATGAAATGAAAAAAAATAAAACATGAACATTTGAATAATCTTGGTAAAAACAAAAGTTCATTCAAATTAGAAAAAAAAAGTTTTACCGGAAGTACCCCGGTAGATCAGCATCAAAATTTGTAGCATGTCACAATAAATTATAATAAATATTTGTTTCAAATTTCGTACGTATTGTTTCAAAATTCCGCATTTTATGAACAATACAAAAACAAAAATAGCGGTACCGGAAGTACCATGAGGGCGATCCGCGCCAAAATCGGTAGCAAACTACAATAAATATTTACTTTCAATTTCGTGACTATTGGTACAAAATTGACCATTTTGTGGTCAAAATAAAAACAAAAATTGTGGTACAAGATCCGCCCCAAAATCAGTAGGTCTCATCCTTGGCTTAGGACAAATATTCGTAGCAAATTTCGTGATTATTGGTCAAAAATTGCGATATGTATATATATGAATTTGAGTTATTGGTGTCCAAATTTTCCTGAAGTCGTGAAACGAAAAACATACTCATCCCCAACCCTGGGGCTTAATATCGCGCCAAGCGTAATAAGTAGATTTTCTAAAGAAAACCTGCTTAAAAACAAAACAAAACAAAACAAAAACAAAATTGAACGACGAACGTGTTTGGTGCGTAAACATCAGATTGATAAATCGATCGAATTCGATAGGCGATCGATTTAAAATGGTGATTGTGGGATGGCTGGTGTGGAGGGCAGTGCACGCCTGCCTCGCGTATTTCACGTATTCCTTTTTTCAAAGCCTGTATGTAGTTAGCCTATAGGTGGCTAATAGCCATGGCACAACGTGGCACATCATCCATGATTGAGGTATGCTGTCACGTGCGTTTCCGTTTAAAAATATGGTCGTGGACGAAACTTGATCGGGTGATCAATTTTTTTCTCTTTTTTTTCCTTCTTTTTTGTTTTTTTTGTTTTTTTGTTTTTTTTTTTCGTTTACTTTTCTAGCTTTCTTCCGGTTGTTTGGTTCGTTTCAGCTGATATGAGAGCCGAATAATAGTACAGTCAGTCTGGTCTTGAATTTCTCACTTTATCGAAAAGTTGGTGGGAGAACAGCCAAAAAGCCGAAAGTATAGATGTGGTAGTAGCGGAGATGTTAGTTCTATTGGTACAATTCTCTTCCACACGTTTATGCTGTAGTATTTCGCACATTTTCAGCACTCTCTGCATATCCAAAAGAAAATGAATGATAAAAGGCTCTTTACCCCACCCTCCGTTCACGTAATACTCGTCATTTTCGTCCTAACAAGTATATATAATATAAGGCTACTTGTTCCACCCGTATAAATTAGAATGTGTGTGTCTGGGAACCGGGAAAATTTGACTTTTCTATGTGGGAGGCGTTGTATCAGCACAAAGTATAGTATAGCCTAACTACCCTATAAGATGATGACCGAAAATGTTTACAAGTTGATGTTTTGTCAAATATACTTCGGAACGATGAGAACATATAACGAGATGTTGTGTAGGCTAACATAAATCATTAGGAAACGCTTTGAAGTACCAACGTACTCCGAAGATGCCGTGTAGATCTGCAATTTTTGGCTACAGTTTGTAGGTAGTCCTACGTCTTGAGCGTAGTGTATCGTTGATTTATTGTGTCAGCTCGATGCGTTATACCTCCGTGTGAACGATAAGATTATTATTAATTAATAGCCACGTGATGTATTCGTCTCAAATGCGAATCTTTCTCACATGTTTCTTTGTTAAGGTGTGTTTCGGGTAGTGGACTGTATCGTCTGTATCAACGTATAATGTAGGAATTTATGAGATTTTTGTTTTTAATTTTCATCGAAAAAAAAAAAAAAAAAAAAAAAAACACATTTTGGGCATAAGCTCGGTATACTTAATTTTGGAAAAATCTCTCTCAAACGTGCAATGTTTATAGCGTATCTTTTGAGCCTCCTAATAATTTGGTAGAGAATGTAATGAACACGAGTAGGTATAATCGTCGATTTTTTAATCTGTTACCAAAGAACATGTAACTTTGAATTTTGCACGAAGCGAAGTAGTTGAATTCGTCTGATTCGACGAACGGAGGATGTGATTCGTCTTACTTCGAAATAGGCCAAATTTGTAATTATTCAACTTTTCCATCCGAAAAATGAATTACAGTCGTTATCTACGCTTGAGATTTGTATACGTTCGTAAATGTGACAATTTGTTGCATGGAACGTTAAAGGCTATCCGTTCGTTCTATAAGTTTGAGAAACGGTCATAATGTAGCCTACAAATCGAAGGAGCCACAGTCTTTGTACAGGCTGTTCATCATAAAATTCTAGGCCATTACCGCACGCACCACATCCCTAAAGGTCTAGGCCTGTAAAACATATTTTAATCAAGAGTAACCCATCTAGGTATATTTCAAGGAACTTCTTTTTCCGGTTAAACCGGCATTAATATCTGTGAAATCGGATATCATGAGCTTTTATAACTAGCTTTTCGCAAACAAATTTTTAAATTTATCTCTGAGTTACAGTGCGTCATTAATTTTTTTCTGCCAATTCCTTCGCATACGTCGCATAACAGGAGTTTTGTAGCGACAAATCTCAACACTGTATTCAGGGTAGGCAAAAAGTATTACACCAATACATTATACGTGTTAGTTGTATTTATGATAGTATTGTGTTCGTTTTTTTCGTTTTAGAGGACTTGAAAAGTATCGTACGTGGTTTCGGTCCTTCGGTCCTTTTTTCTCTTTTTTTTTTTTTTTTTTTTTGTGAACGTTTTATGGAAGTCAGATCCAGATGTTAATAATTATTAATTTCCATTGCGGCTCCCGCAAAGTTCGACCATTGGATTTTTGGTTTCGTTTAATTTAATGGTTCTGCATTTATTGAACATACTGTATGTATAATTTTGGCTTCAGTAATTACGATGCGTACTTACTTGATTTAATTTTTTTATTTGAGGAATTTTTTGCGAGTATTTCAGTGTGTTCAGCAAAAAGAAAAAATTCTATTCGGTCCACTAATCCTTAGACCTGAAAATTTCAAACCTGAAATTTAAATGCAACTTGTAGAAACAGCTTTGATGAGCGCATGTGTCCGAGGAGACACGTTTTTTCCCTGATCTCTGCTAAACTACGTCGTTGAAACCAATTTTAAATGTTGATTGAAAAAATATTTGACCTGCCCTCATTCAGGCTGGGTTTAGCTTAAATTAATTTTCTGAATTCATTTTTGGACGCACTCAACCAAACTCGGTTCTGGTGCCCGTTGCTGATTCAGCTCCGAGACAGTTGCTTGCGGAGAGGAGAATCGACGTACCGCTGAACCATAGCCAAAAGGTTGACATTGGTGGCGCCGCAAAATTTCAACTTCTTTCAGGGTGCAACACCGCATAAAGCATCTAAGCAGCCAAAATTGCAAACGAAAGTGTGTCGTTTTTGTTACCCTTCTCACTTCGCCCTTATCGCATTCGTATTTTGTATACGAATTTCGCTTTTCATTCAGTATAGTCTGCTCGGCTTAGCCTATATAGGCTATCTATCTATATGTATAATGTAGTATATACAATACATAAAGCTCAACAATAGACAGAAGAAAAACCGTTGCGGCAGTTGTGGCTGTTGTTACTGCCACTGCTGCCGTCTATAGACGACTGGAAAGCCGAGACATCCTCGGCGTGATAAATGTATTTTATTAAAACTTTTCGTTCGCGTAAAAGACATTTCGATGCGAAATCGGCGAGTATTCGGCGGTATAGATTACGTATATTATATGTATATATATATATATATAATTATTGTATATTGGTCGAGAGGAGGAGAAGGAGAAGGAGGAGGTTGCTTGGCCGCATAATATTTATGGGTCGAACGTTTTCTTCGAAAAACGACTTCGGTAATAAAGGATCGGATGATAGGATTGATAAATTTAATACCACACGTCCGCACCCTACCGTTTATTCTGCCACTTTCTTTGAATCCATACCTCTCTCACCCCTCTCTTCATCTTTCACACTCGCGCATTCACTCTTTCTCGTTCCAAAAATCCATCTATATAAAATATGGATTAAATGCGAATGACTTATGAATACGAAGAGAAAATTAAACAATGTGATTTGGTTAGTGTTATTGCTGCTGCTGCTACCACCGCTGGGAGGAGGGGGGTTGAAAATGTAAATCGCGCGAGACGAGAACGAAGAGCCAATATACAATAATAATAATGACGAGAATACTGACGAAAATCATCGAAGGGGTAATTTGGTTGGGGGTGCTTTTGGGAATGGAAGGGGAGATAATGTAAAAAGAGTTGCGGAAAGTATGAGAAGTGAGGTGCGTTTTTGTCGAATGACTTGAGAAGATATGACAATGACGACGACGACGACGACGACAACGACGATATTTAAAAGAATGAAGGAATTTCAGCTTTGATGTTGCTGTGTTTTATGTAGCCTATATGTGGGGTTGAAAAGTCGCTTCGACCTGTGTGATTCACGCGATGCTGGATTGGAGGAAAATATTTTCTTTGTCTTCCGCGGAAAATTGATTAATTTTTTTTTTTGGGAGGGGGGGGTTTTCTCATGCGATAAGTACGAAAGCTGATAAGAAAATTGTAGTAGGTAAAGTATAACGATAACCTAGTGATGAGGAAAATTCAATTTTTGTCTCGTCTTTTTCAAAGGATTCTACCGAAATTTTTTTCCGCCAATACTGGAAATGAATAAATTCTAAAAATTTATGGAAAAGTGGTTTCTCAAGGATTTTGAGAAAGTACCCACTTTTCGAAAGCCATTAGAATGAACTTTATAGCTAGGAATTATAAATATTTTAGTTCACATTAACTTACTACCTATAAAAGAAAAAAAATAAAATTTATTCTTAAATTGTTCCAATGTAATTTGTTTTCTGTACAGGAAAGAAATACTCCTGTGTGGTTCGAATTTTTCTATCAACTCTACAAATCTTTTCCATATACACCACTCCTCAGTATTCTAGATGCCGAGCCAAATCGACCTCTCCCCCTCTCCCTCCAGAAAAAGTAACAACATTCGACGTAATGTTAGGGATCTTCTATTGCCAAAATTTCAATTTGTTTTTCAAATTCATTATTTTCCAAAATTTTAAAGCCCATTTTTTGGGGTTCAAGGATCGAAATAAGAAAATACGTTCATCGGGCTTCTTCTTCCGTACCAGTAACGAAAAATGAAGATATCATATGGTGATCGTATGAATACCAATTTCTCGTATAAATATGTGCAGAAATAAACCACACCTCCCACTCCCTCACATATCATTACAATCGTACACACTTTTCTTTCGTTGACATCTATTAATCTGATGTCGCATTTTGAACTTTTATAGCAACGCCAGCCAGCCTCGATGGCGACAGTATTACAGCGTCGATGCCTTTTTCCTTTTTCCTTTTCAAATACCTACCTATAAGTATATAATATACATATATATATATATGGCGGTTTTACTTTTCGTATTTTCCGTCCCCGCACGCTGGCAGATTTGTAGTAAAATCAAGGTTGACGTGTACGAATGCTCGTACTCACAGCAATAGCAGCAACAGCAATAAATAGTGGAAGAAGAATTCGATGAGGGACGACAGTATTATACGTGTTACGTAGTCAGATACGTAACGTCAAACTTTAATAATATGGGGGGAGGTCGAGTTTTATTTTTCGCCAAACAAATTCGGAAAACTTATGTATGATGTATCCACTTCCTGAACCCTCCTCACGTGTATATATAGCACAACACGTACTAGCATCACCCCTTCTCCACTCCACTCGCACTTACATACACGCAAACGCACGATGATACTAATCAAATGCGAATAATATGACACCTGTCTCGACGTGCACCGATAACGTCAGACTTTAAATTAAAATGCTTTTATGAATACCATTTTATAATTAAGTTTCGAGTTTTCTCCAAGAATATATGAAATCTTTGAAGCTTTTCTGTTTTCTTTTTTTCTCTCTCTCTCTCTCTCTCTCTCTTTCTCTCTCACTTTCTCTCGCGTCTCCCTTTTGATTGCGAACAGTGACGTAGGTTATAGGTGAATCGTCAACACGAATTGGGTAAACTTCAAAAGGCTTGATATTTAAATCATAGAAATGGAAAAATGTCATGTTCTTGTATGTCTATCAACAACTGTTGTTATATTTGACAATAAAATGTTGACCGATTAGAAATTCGTTTGTAAAACACCGGTAAATTTTTCGTATTTGGAGTGTATACCCGATGACTGGGTAAGTTATTCAATGAAATGCCTACGCACGAGTGAGGATTGGGAATCTCAAAGAGCCGATAATTTTAGAATTCGGTTATACTATAAAGGCTAAATCACTGTTATTTGTTAGCCATAGGTTAGTTGGTCCATAGATGGTTTTAAATCGATGTGACAAACAATTGAACGTATCTACGGTTTAGTATATATAATGAGAAAAAGAATTTATAAAACGAGAAAACTGCATTCTCTGTCGTAGCCCCTTTTTACGGTGCGTCGAAACGCATTAAATAAACGTGTATTTGCATATTCTACCAATCGGTGCAGGTTAACACGTGTTCTTTTGCATTAAATTCCACGTATAGCAACTCTATGTAACCTAAAACAAGCTATATATTACGTTACCGTATCATTGATTTTTTTGGCAAGAGGCGCAAAATTTCAAAAACAACGGCGATCGTATCAATAATCACCTTTTTCTTCGATTATTCTTCGGTTCTTCGTTCTCGGCAGTTTTTTCTTCTCCTCGCGTGTCTGCCCATTTGGATGTCTTACGTATAGGTGTATCCAGAGTCTCGCCTGGTCTACCATCATTTATATAAAGATCTTAAATGACAAATTACTGTTCGGGTATGGCGCGAGCCGAATTAATCGACACGTTCGAAAAGTAGTGCTGCGGCGAGCAAAAAACCAGTGTGTGACAGCCAAGAAGCTCACCCGGAGGCTATATTACGAACGTGCTATGCAAGAAGAAAAAACAAACGTCTGCTTGAAGAAGAAGTAGAAAAAAAAATTATTTTTCAAATTATAATGATAATAAATAAAGTAGGTACCACTAAGTATACTCATTACTCTTTGCAGCGAGGATGGTGGCAGTAGTGCGAAAGTAAAGTTTATGAAAGCATCGATGATAAATGGTGTAGCAATATCGATATTTTAGCTGTCGATGACGAGAGTAATGTTTTTCTATATCCATATAGGTGTTTGAAGCTGATTTGATAGGTAGGTCTGCTGATTGTCGATGCGTTGAATAGAGTACAAAATTTTGGGTTTGGTCTTGCCCGTAGAAGGGTCGTTGGTGACGGTTATTGCTCCGACAAGCTTTTCGTGTGTCAGTCAACTCGCACAAAGTTCAAAGTGTAACCACAAAGTATTACGGACTTACGTAAGTATATAATAGAGGATGCACGACGGTCATCTAAACACTATTACAAAAAATAGCACCACTTTTGAAGTTATTGTCCCCACTCATACGGTACTGAATTCGAATTTGCTTGCTGCTCCTTCGGGCCCATAAGCAATAATCAGAAAATTGAAAACAAAAATTTAACGAATGAATAAATATGATTGTTAATTTACAAATCACCACAAACACAAATTTCGCAGATAAAAATGAGATTGAAAATTGTCGATACCTCAGGAGGCCAGGATATTTTAATTGTAAAAGTGGTCCAATTTTTAGTTTTAAGTTCGTTCTCTATTATATTTAATACTCTGTGGGTGTAGCTAACCTTTCAATTGGAATTTCAAACAGAACTAAATTGCGCTGCAGATAGTGATATTATATCGAAATATATTTGGAGCACGTATTTATGGTATCGAAATATTTTGTCCATACAACTTTTAGAAAATGGAAAAATTAAAAAATTAACATCCTAAAAAAAGGTCATGAATTAATACGATTTTTTCAACAGAGTTAGATTCAGGAATGGTGTTTTCTTTCCTTATCAGGATGTTTCTGAATGTCGAAAATACTGATACGTCGATATGTCTTGGTTTATTGAGAAATTTTTGATGTCACTAGCTGCGAACATGCTGCGAGAAATGGAGCCATATTCTTTATTGATTAAAAAGGTGATAATAGGTACCTTGATTTGATTTCGACTCGAATTATTAAAATCTGAAAAAAAATTATTGCCCTTAATAGTACGGAAAATACCTTAAAGACTTAAGGAGATCAGTGTAACACTGAAGCATTATTCAGATACCATACTGAGGTGGTCAAATAAAATTCATACATGTAAATGGAAGGTAGTATACTGAGGCATTATAACGCATTTATATCACTGATATTCCGTATGTGGTGTGTTCTTCTGACCTTGAAAACTTTTTTCTTTCTTTCTGTCCCTCTACCTCATCGGTGGAATAAATCCTCGCCATAATTAAAAGCTATTATTTTCATTCAAAAAATGAGAAATCAAAGAAAAAAAAATTTGTGACATTTTCATTTTTTTTTTTCAGATTCTTATACAATTTACTTTCTGTTTCGGTGGAAGAAAAAAATTGCAGGTTAAAAAATTAAAAAAAAAAAAAAATCCCCTGAAATCTGGAATGCATTATTTTCAAGGCGAAAAATTGAGAGCACCGAGCTGGAGTTGCGTTATTTGTCGTAGGCTGCACTTTCGAAAAAATGAATCCAGATAGCGCCAGCATAGGCTCTATGTATAGTGAAAGGATTAGAAGTCGTTAATATGTAACCACCGTGGAAGAAAACGTCCCAATGGCCATAAAAAATGATTAATACGGAAGCTGTAAAAATTTCTAACGAATGTTTGTCTTTTTAAAGGTTCGTCTCGATTTTTTTCCTTCATCTTCTCCTCCTTCTTCTTCTTCTTCTTCTTCTCCTTCTTCTCCTCCTCTTCCACTTGAAAAGTTATAACCTGACTCCGCAAAATCAGTCGTACGTATTATGTGACGCTATTTGCCGTTCACAGGGTGTACACACTCACAAAAGCAGTCGCTTGTGTGTGTATATTTGTTCGCGCACACAGTATAGGTAAGTATACGTATATATATATATATATGAGCTCGTAAACATTCCTTCTCATCATAATAAATAAAAAGGCGTTTATTAGCAGCAAACCTTTCGTAGGGCGGGGAACGACAGGGTATTTCATGTGTAAGAAGGAGAGGATCCGATGGATGGTGTCCCACCGCCTCCATTTCTTCCAAATCATTTTCCTTGTCGCATTCATCGACCCTCCACAATGCTCTCCGCCGCAACGTCATCATCGCGTCAAAGGAACGACATCAACCCAAAAAAACATAAATTTCTATTTTATAGAATTTGGCATCATTTCTTCTCTCATCTTTTTGAGCCTCGGCTTGTACATCCATCCGCTCTCTTATGTGTCGCATGTATAATACGTGGTTTTAAATTTAGAATGAATAGAATATATTCATTCGGGAATGTAGAACGCCTGTCCCGACTTGGAGATTTGATTTTTGTACCATATAGTAGCTGCAGCGGCAACAGCAGCAGCAGGAAAATGTTCGAGACTTGAGATACGTTCACGTAGGAAAAGTATAAGGTTGTAATGACGGGTTGGAGGGGGTGCAGTGAAGGACGCTGAAGGTATAGCGTTGAGTTGTTTCGTGTGAAATACGAGTTGTCGTTGTTGGAACGAAGTTGTCGTTTTAATGACGACAGTTGCTAACAGGTTGCTGCGATTGGTGAGGTACCAGAAAAGACTTTTGGATGGAAGTTTTATGGACTAGAGAACTGCTGTGGCGGCCCAAAATAAAGTTGCATGTATGTTAGAGAGTTGTAAATTTTAACACGTTTTTAATGTCGTCGATACTTTGCTTGACGTTGATTTCAACTACATATATACCTCGTCATCTATAATTTCGTTCGTGATTTTTGTAATTTTTTATCTTTTTATAACACCGGCTGACTGAGTTCGTTACTTATCTTCTAGAAATGTGGTGCACTTACGATTTTTGGAGATGTACCCTCCTTCGTTATAGCGTCTAATAAGTCTTAAAATTTTTAAAATGAATATCGCTTTGAATGTCGAATGTTTCTTTCGCTGTGATATGAATTGATTTTTCAGATTTAGACGTGGAGCAGTGCTGCCAGATCAAAAAGCTGGAAAATCTGCAATTATTGAAGAAAAAAAAATCAGCACCTTTGAATTGCAGATTTTTGCTAATTTTTCAAGTGAAACTGAAAAAATTTGACCTAAATCAGCGTAAAAATTGTCAAAGATGGTCACGATTTGAATAATTTTGAATTGAAAATCTGAAATTTTATCCAGAAATTCTTTAAAATTGCTTCTTTTGTCGAAACATCTTCAATATGTTTGCAAGTCTGGGAGCACTGACATGGAGTTACATTTCAGATTCTGTTTTCGAAGTGTCGAGCTCTGGTTTGGTGAATTTTCAACTTGGGCCCATAATTATACCTTTTTCGAGGTCTAAATCCGAACATTTTCGATCTTTCTGTGTTTTTCAGTCGAACAGTTCATGCACTGAGGTCTAAGTTGTCCGCAGTGATTTACACCGAGCACAGAGTTGATAATAGAAAAGCTGAATTTTCCTCTCCTCAAATGGTGCTTTTAGGGTTGAAAATTATGTTATGAAAAGTTTGTGGTAACTAGCAGCTTCATTTCTTGAGTGATGGAAACGTGAAGGTCTGGTAGAAAAGTTTACTTATTCTTTGAGTTTCGAAAGTTTATTTTCACTCTCTCTATGTCGACTTTCAATGTCGACGATTGGCTAGATATATCGTTAATAATTAGGCTACAATTGCTTTGCTCGTTTTTAATTGCGTATTTTTAAACGAGCCTTAAATTCCTCAAAAAAAAGTTGTTTATGAACGAATATAATAAAATTGGTACCGAATTATGGCCATCTTCGTACTGTTGCCTGATAAAGCATTTTTTTTTTTTTTTTTCAAATTTTTTTCTCCATCATACTTGATAATTATGCTGTTTTTTACCTAAACATAAATTCGTGATACCGTCGACATCAACTAATAAATTTTCAATTCACCTTGTCAAATAATTCTCTTGCCTTTCTGTTCCTCATATGTTGCCAAATTCTACGCTTTTCGACCCGTTTTAATCACTGATTTTCGCATAAATCATGTAGTATGAATAGTACTACTTCGTAAAAAGTTACTTGGTTGAACTTACGACTTCTACTTTCAGTCAACTGTCGACTTCCTTACACACGAATAATATTGCTGCAGTTTTCCATGGCATTTTTCATTTCCCAGAAAATTTTCAATATCGGTATGAATTGTCGATCTTCACCGCATAATATCGTAAACTTCGTCAAATACAACATCATGTATGTATAGGTACAGTACCTCAAAGAATACATATATTTCTTTATTCTTGATCTTCGCCTGCGAACAGATTAACACAAAAATAAAAGGAGAAGACAAAAAAAACAAAAAAAAAAACACCAAAACCTAATGGAATAAAAAATCGTTTAATACGGAAATTTATTTCGGTTGATTTGCACCATGCTGCGCAGAAATACCCGAAAACATATTTGCTGGCATTTAAATATAAAACTGATTTTTATCAGTTTGGTTTAGAAAAGAAATGTGGAGAAGATTGGAATAAAAAATAAATAAATAAATAAATAAAAATTCAAAATTATATGCGTCTATGTCTCCAGGTTGGTGAATGTTCGTTCGAAGTCGAACACTCTCTGCCTATATTTGACTCCTTTGGACCCCCCTCCTCCTCACACTGTGTATTTTTCTCATTCTTTGCCTTTATTGGCTTTGAATTAATTATCATATTGAAATATATGTATGTGAAAAAACATTGTACTTCGAATAAAAAAAAAGAAAAAAAAGTGAGCGTAGAGAGGTAATAGTTAAAAGAGTTAGAGTGAGAGAAAAGTGGCAAGAGGATAGAAATATAGGTATGTATATTATAAACATTGTAACAGCTGCAAAGTTTACGCCTTTATGAAAATATAAAAAAAATAAAAATGAATAAATAAAAAAAAAAAAAAAAAAAAAAAATGAGAACCTGATTATTGACTGAAAATTGGGAATAAATTATGGCGAGTTAAAAACGACTTAATTGAGACTCTCAGCGGGGCACCTCCTCATTAATTTCACGAAATAACATCTCGGTACAAGGTCGACCAATCGAATCGATATTAATTATGCGTGCGTGCAATTATTTTTCAGGTTAATTATTTAACAATTTTCCTGTTTTTGTGGAACGTCAAAAACTGAAAGCGGAAAAATTAAAAATTAAAAATGAAAAAAAAAAAAAGATGCCAGTTTTCCTTGTTACCTTTTTTTCTGTCGCCCTTTTTGTCTTTGTTTGTATCGTTTTGTCTCTTTCGTATTCACTCTATATTGTTATTATTGTATTTATGTTTTATTTTGTTGTGTCATTATTTGCATGGCCGATGATGTATGGTGTCCTGCCGCCAGTCGATGATTATATTTTTTGTAATACGTTTTAAGTAATGCGAGTTTTTTTATCTTTTTTTTTCTCGTGTGTTTTGGTTCAATGCCTCAATGTTGATAATTAGATTGATTCGTGCCCGTCAAACTGTACCGCATTCTTACATTCGAACGATTAACTCACTACGTTTCCTTGTATTAGGGGATCTTGATTATTTTTTTTAGACAGCTTTCAAATCCCTTCGTGGATAAAAATGTTGCTAGTCGGGCTAATTTTCATATGGTCTATAGTGCAGTTCTTTTTCTTGTAGGAAACTTCAGCCCCTGCATCCTTTCTGTGGACGAGCGCATGTTATTATTGGAAAAAAATTTTCACAGGTTTTCTTCATCGATGGACTCATTGCGAGTTGTCGCATCGATGGTCGATAGATAGTTGGAATATATCGATGTTTTTAGCCGGTATATTCTTTAAACACATTTTTGAATAAACAATATCCGTTAATTCAACATTTGGACACTTAAAACTACGAGCAATAGACTGCGGGAAAATAAAAATGAAATTTTGACGATATCTGTACACAACAGTTGAGGAGTATAAAATACAGGCCAAACTGGTCATTTTGTTCTTAAGTCAGTTTGAAGAAAAATTGGTCTAAGATATGTAAATATGGCATAAAACATCAGTATCTTCTTCAGAGGTCTCAGTGGTCTCCATAAATATAAAAATTTTGTAATTTTGCTCGGATTTATTGCAGAAATATTGATAAAAAAGGCAAAACCGGATGTTCCATTTTCCTTCCAATGAAGAATGACAAATTTGTATCAAAAAATACATTAAATATTGAAAAAATTCGTTTTTTTGCAAAACTGGTAATTATTTGTTAAACTAACCCTTTCTCAATCAGAAATTATACCCTTGAAACAAAAGGACCCATAAACCATAAAAACAGAAAAGGAACAAAATGGCGTGTATTTTATAGTTGTCTTAACAAAAATAAAAAATTTAATCACGATAAATACTTAAAACATCGATGGTTTGTTCTGATATTTTCCCTTGATAATTAACACCGATTTTTTTCACGTTTTTGCTTATTCCATCAACTTACGTTCTTTATGAGATGAAAAATAAGTGCGCTTAAATTCTAAGTTCTCTAACAGTTTTGTTAAAAATAGTACCCCGTTAAAACATTTGTAGTTTTAGTTCTTCGTAAGTTTTACCTAGTGACTAAAACTCTGAAAAATTAGTATAACTTCAAATGGAACACTTGAATTAACTTTTTTGATTCGAAAGGCTCGTGATGCAAATGGTATATCTACAGAAAATAATTTTCTGTCAGAATCCATTCATCTAATTAGGTCAGGAAGTTTGGTACTTTTTATGGACGTTCCGTACTTCTGATGTAGGTCCAATGTGGTATTGACAAGCAAAAAAGTGTGTAAAAATAACAACTTTACTGTTCGTAAAATAATGAAAGTAAGATGTTTCAACGATAGATACATATTTATTATCATAATGCAATCAGTGTTGCCGCAGGCGTAACGTTAAATTCTATTATCATTAATGGACAATAAATACAAGTGTTGCAGGAAGGGTGAGGTAGCTGTACACTTTTAGTGTATTTGGGTTCTTCTCAGATCCTACCCTGATCGATGAAACAGTCTCTCCAAAAGACTAGTTCCCCACTTTGCCAAATGCAACAGCTTATTATCAAAAAGTGCTACGCAGCTATTATATTGCGTCTAGACGTAAACCATTAACAATTTTACTATTATATTCCAATGTTCGACGATGTTTAATTTTGAATTTTTTGCTCGTTTGTTTCAGGTAAGCAATAATGCGATGACATTTGTGGTTCGAATGGTAAATATGCGTTTATTGACTCATCGAAATGGTGAGTTTGACAATATTCGAAATTATAACGTAAATATTACCAAAATCATTAGCAGCCTATAGCCGATGTCAACGAGAGAAAGAATGAAATTAAAATAGCCATTGGCAGCGATCTAAATATTTCAGATGGATAGAGACAGAGCAGAGGAGATGACATCTATAGTTTTAGAACCAATAGCGAGTTTTACCAAAAAAAAACGAAAAAAAAACGTGACGATTGGATAAGCACCGGTCGAATCTGGTTCGAATTAAAAACTTTCAATTCGAGCCTCATCGACATCATACTAATGGTGAAAAACTGGATATCTGCGTTCTGCATCAAGTTGTGTTGACAGTATGTCGAAACGTCTTTCGTGTGGATGTAATAGAGAATCTTAAAAGACGATGAACCATTTCTGATTAAATTTTTTGGGGCCAAATTGCGTTTTTAGTGGCGAGATGTTTTTCCTCGATGTCCGATAATATTGTAAGGCAATTTTAAAGTGACTTAGATATACAACAAGTCACACGAAAAACTGTTCTAAAATGTGTGTTATGCTGGGAACAAATAATTTAAAAAACATAAAACTAAAAATTCTCTAAATAGAGAAAAATAATTCTTTTAAAATTTCTCCAGTTAGATCTACTGGAATTGAAATGAAACGAAAGAAAGCATTATACTTAGTACCTAAATTAATAACTTTTTTAAAAAAATTGAACAGATTATTTGAAAAAACAAGAAAAAATGCGCCAAAAAGAGAAAAATAATCCTTTTAAACTCTCTCCAGCAAAATCTAGGTCTAGGGACTGGAATTATTGAAATCGGTATTCATTTCCTTTACCATGTAGCCTTTATATGTCAGTTTTATCAAATTTTATTACAAAACTTATTAATTAGCACCGACTTCAATAATTTCAGTCTCTGAACCCAGATTTTTCTTGAGAGATTTTAAAATAATCGTTTTCCCTTTTTAGCAGATCTTTTATTATCGGTTCTATTATCTTTTGGTGGAGAAATTTGAAAAAAATTATTAACTATTTTATTTTAGAGAATATTAATTCTTTTATTTATTTATTTTTTTTTTTTTGTTAGATGTTTTGATTGAAAAATTTTTTTCAATAATTTTTCAAAACGAACATTTTTTTATTCAAAGGTAACTGAAGAACTATCTCATCGATTCAAAAAAAATTTAATGAGATCACCACGGGATCATTCTCTATCATTTAAAAAACAGTTCATTAAAATCGGTGCTCAGGTTAAGAAGTTATGCTGGAACAAACATTAAAAAAACAACATATTTACACGGATCAAATTATTGATAACCTCCTCCTTTTATTAAAGTCGGTTAAAAAGAGGACAATTTTGGGTGCTTCCTAAAAATTTCTTTATACTTATTTTTTCTCATTTTTTATGCTTTGTTTGGCCCTAAACCACGTAGACTAATCTGCGTATACTATTTCAATGGTATTTTTATTTTAAACTGGTAGAAAACCAGTAGGTAGGTTGACATCAAATTTTTTAAACTTAAAATGGCAGTCACAAAGTGTGGCATTATAACTTTCTTCTTTTTTTTTTTTTTATTAAAGAAGAAGGTCAATATATAGGTGCCACTTTTGATGTAGAGTTCCGTAGAAGAATTTTCAACAACTTTTCTCAAAAAAAAAGGCAAGTATTTTTATTTTTTATGCGACAAAAATCATTATCTACGTAGCCGATGTATCGAAATTTAAATTGGAATCAGTTTTTGTTGGCGTAAAGATAGAAGAATATGGTCCGTAGGCCTCTCGTGAGATTCCACAAATTGATTGTGGACTGTAGGAAATGAATAATGATTCTTCACCCGAACATATTCCCTCATACACACAATACACGCGTTAGTATCATGGAATTTTGAAAAGTATCGCGGATGGTATCAAGTGGTTCATTGAAAAAAACATGTTAGCCATTATTAATTATTCATATCCTTAATGAAGGAATAATAATTTTTCTCACGATTATAATTAGACCGTCATGATTTCGTTCTTCTAAAACTTCATAATTATTAATTTCCATGAACTGATTCATTCCCGTAGGCTATTCTCAGTGTTTATTGACATTACATGACTTTGGAGGCTTTCAACCCGTACGAAATTGGAACCGGAAAGGCCACAGCGATGAAGTTTTATTTTAGTGGCCAACGAGGTCGTAGATGAGGGGGGTCGTGAGGGTCTGGACTCCCCTTAGCCAAGAAGACAAAGGCTTCTCCTCTAAAAATCGTATATTTCTGTTAAGTTTTGGCTATTTCGTGACGTGTGTTGGAAGTCAAAAGCGACCACCGAGAACGTGTGGACCCTCCTTTACGACGAAGCTATATACGCACTTGGTGAACGATCAACGTATAGAATTTCTTAGAATTTATGCATAAAACAAACGTGGAGGTGCCAATTCATAGTTTGTACGCTCGAATAAATTATTCAGCAATCGCTTACATTATTATCTCAAACGTACAAAATGAATTCCATAAAAAGGATTCAAATCAAATCGTTCCTAAATAATATCCCCTACCAGTTGGCGGCCATTCTTTTCGTGCCAAATCGACCATTTCGTGTGGCTCCCGTGAACCTATCTGCGCCGTCATAAACTTGCGGTTCCCTGTTTTTGGTGCTGCGTCCTCTTCTGCGCCGCCATCGCAATTCAATTTCTCCGACGAAACGCTGCAGCCAGCAGCAGAAAAATTATACCACGGTTTCGACATTATGGTCACGAATGTACCTATGTCCTCCAGCAGCATACGTTGTACGCATTATCCGACAGTATGTGATGCTGCTGGTATATACGTGTATGCACCGAACACGTCAACTGGCTGTTAAGTGTTTAATGTGTATTCGTGACCAGTATACGTAGGTATATTTTGTTGGCGCGGCATGTGCTGTTTATTCTTGTTTGCACAAAGTGCGAACTGAAAATCGGTTGGTTGTAGACTATTGTAGCCTTTACGCGTTCACGCTGCTGTCCTGTCTTGTGTGTGTGTGTGTGTGTGTGTGTGTGTGTGTGTACTTATGTGGAAATGGAAATATACGACCGCCTTCAACCGGTACACCGTGGCGTATACATAATACAGAAACTTGAAAGTGTTGATTCATAAATTAATACGAGTACACGTGGACACTTGCCACACACACGCGCGCACACACACACACACACACACACACACACACACAAATATATATATGGCTAATCATCGTACTTGTGCTGAAAGCTTCAAGTACCTACCTATCTATCTATACTCATATATTCTTATTCTTCTGGGAGAGATTGAATCACATTTTATAATATTCATCATTGGGCGTAGGCAGGATTATTGTTAAAGAGGGCTCATATAAATATTTCCTAGAACACCCCCCCCCCCCACAAAAAAAAATAGACAAGTTGTCTTCAATTTTCCTTCGAAAACTTTTCTTTTTTTTTTTTTGAAATTTAGGAAGCTCGGGGGCTTCCTGCCGCCCTCCGGCTGCACCCATGATATTCATGTATTTTTCTGGATGGGTTTAACACTTTTTTACATATTTCATTGACGTAAAATTTTAAAAACCAAATAATTGTGTTTTAATTTTTTTTTTTTTTTTTTTTTTTTTTGGCACTGGGGAGGATTATATTCTAAATCGCCCCTTGAAACCGGCCTTGATTTGTTGACATATTTTTATGCCCCGTGGTGTTACTCCTTGTAACACGTACCGTATTTTTATTCAATGTAAGACTGTAGGTTTAGCCTACAATGTGCAGAAGCGGAGCCGTATTTAAGGGGAAATCAGTGGGGCTCCGGGCTCTGAGTCTCCACATTTAGAGGGCCTACGCATTTTTGTTACATCAGTTCAAGTTGACAAAAATTCATGAAAACTGGTTTTAGCTGAAGACAACTGAGGTGAAATTTTTTATTAATCGCGATTCTGATGTAAAATCAAATTATTCTCTCTTAAAAATAGAAAAAATAACCGTCATAATAGCGTGCCATTGTTTTGTACTTTTCTTGCAAATCAAAAAGGGCTGAAAATCACAGATTCCGTATTGAATGGAGATCAAAACACCGTTAATCGGGTTTGTTTGGACTAAAATTTGTTCATAAATCAGGATTTCCATAAATGACGTTGTTCGAAGTTGATTTCGATAATATTGCTGCAACTTTTGTCAACCAAAATTTTGTTTTCGCGCTCCAGTTATGGAAGTGGCAAAGAATGACAACTGAACTAAGGTATTTTTTCGTTTCAATTTTTCTTCCCCATTTTTGTGACGATTAAAAAGAAAACCGAACGATTTATCGATGATACAAGTACAACGTCGAATAATTATATTCATTCGATTTCTTGTTAAATATTGATTCTGAAATGATATTCCTTTTGCTTTGCAAAAACAATGGTAATGTTTTAAGATTCAAAAACAAAATGCAATGGTATTTTAGCATGGAGCAGTTATACAGTGAACCTTCTGTATATCAAGTCTTTCTAAAAATTTACTGAAAAAGTCATATAACAGTTTAGCCCATAGTTGACTTGATTGACAAGTTTGGCCATTTCATTGATTAGGATACGTGAACATTTTTGATTGGCAAAAGTTGCAACAACATCAGGAAAATTTAAATTTCCAAGAATGCCATTTTCAGAAATCCTGAAATACTATTACTACAAACTTTTCGCTTTTGAGAATTTATTTGCGCGTTTGACAAAGAGTGACGATCAGAGGTAAAACCAAGATAAAACATAACTGGGACCATGGTCAAATAATTTTTTTTTCAAATGAAAATAGGTAGAAGTAGAACTCGTTGTTTTTCATATTCTCGAATTTTTTCTGGGTGGGCTTCATTCGATTTTGGTATTCTCACCATACCATTCCTTCCACCGCAGTAGTGGAAAATTCTCACTTTTTTTTTTCTTTTTTTTTTTTTTGTTGTTACACCTCTGGGGGACTAAATGATATAGCTATTTTTAAGGGGGAGTGAGTAAATATTAAAATTTAAAAACTAACATTTTTGTTTTCATTGTGGGGTGGGTGTATGCGAATGTGAAGTGAATCTCTTTGGGTAGAGATTACCTCGCGGTATTTTGGTTAAGTTTTACTGCGTGAATAAAAAATGATAATTTTTTTGCGAATTCCGCATAAATGTGTTGGCAGTTGTATATTTATTGTCTAATAAGGGCAATTTAAATATGATCGCATATCGTTGGTTGCCATAATTCAGTAATACATGGTTGACGTTTTGTCGTATCGATTGAACACAAGTTGCGTCAAACCTTATCTGTAAAAAATCATTCCATGCTAGATGTCATGGGAGAAGATACATCAATAAATAAAGTTCCGTTTTTTTTTCATACTTATATGTGAATTTATTACAACAAAATGCTTTATAAAAATTTTCGTATAAGTAATTATTTTCTACTTTTTTCCTAGATGTATTGGAAGATTTATCAGTGTACCTCAGCTTCACTGCTGGTGAAAGTAGTTATGAGGCCTCCGCAGAGAATTGAGCCCTAGGCCCTCCAAGTCCTAAATACGCCCCTTTATAGAAGCTTCGAGTATCTGTACATGTATCCCTGCAATATATGGGCTATAGCGCAACTATTCCACTGCTTATGCATTCAAACATTTTTTTTTTAATGTGCGAGCATCTTAGCTCTCAGTAGGAGCTACCAGATTTTAAGTCTCGTTAATGTGTCTTTTTATGTGTATATGTGTGATTGTGTGGGCGCCCCTTGTCAATTGAAGTGGAACTCAAAATTTAAATTTTGAAACAAACCTCTTTTATTTCCTCAGCCTCTGTTTAAGCTAGAGAGCTGAGGTTGGTGTTACTGGAAAGAGGATAAAATTTACAAAATTCTATTATAATTTTCTAATCATCTTCAGCTATTTGGAAATGAACAAACAAAAAAAAAACCGCAAGGAATAGAGACTGCCATTTTTTAGAATCCAGAAACTTCTCATCTTTTACTTAGTGATTTCTCAATCGCTATTCGAGCTAAAGGGATAAGGCTGGTATCATTGGAAAGAGGAGAAAATTTTCATAAATCTACTTTCTATCGCATAATTTTTTTCATTACCTTTAGCAGTTTGAAAATAAACGAAATAAAAAACAATGATTAATAATACCGAAAATTTGCCATTTTATTATTGTTAATTTACCCATCGATCCGTCATGAGTAATAACTACTACGGCACTCGCGTATATGTATTTATTTATTTATTTTTTCCTCTTTGTACGGAACTTATCGACGCTGCTAATAGGTTGATCCGATCTCTAAATGCGGTTTTAATCGTTAATTTTTTTTTTGTGGCGTTTAGAATCGGTTTCGAAATGTATAAAAGAAACATATTTAATTCTGCGATAGATAAGATGGGTATAAAAGCGATAATTTTTTGCCGCACAGGTTGAAATTTGGTTCCTTGCCTTCGACATTGTTTGCTGGAATACCGCCGATGTACAAACCTACGCATAAAAACTAAAAAAACTAAAAAAAAAAAACACATAACTGCACATATATTATATATATATATATATATACGTACATAAAAAAATTTTACATCGTCCAAGTGTACGAAATCCAATGCCGAAAGATACATTTCATTCTGAATAAATGGGCTATTCATTCAGAAATGATCCATTCTGACGTAGCCAGGATCTTTGTATATAGACTCGTGTGTGTAATATGCGATGCGTTTCGAAAAACGAGTTACGTGTGTATTGAATTACTGTACTCTACTCGAGGGTGGGGCGTGAAGGGCAGAAAAGGCTCAAAAAAACGGAGAAGAGTACGTTTTCGTGTGCGGTTGTTGGTTTTTAATGTGGAAATTTACAGTCTTTCAACGTCTCTAAGCTGCTCTTTAGTGTGTTTCGTGTCGAGAAGAGAGCGTGCACGAATACGCGTTAGAAAATTATCAAATCTTCGAAACGTTATACTAATAGCGCTATCTGTGTGGAAAAAGAAAGTACTTTTAGAAAATTTTGATACACGACGGACGGTCGACGAGAGATGCTGCGTTCGTCTTCGCCTAGCACAGTAGTTTGCCTATTGGTTAACATGTGTCGTACAACTTCTGCTTACATTTAGAGAAAAAAAAGTAATCATTCATGGGCTTTAATTGATTTTATGAGAATTTCGTTTGCAGTTGTGTAGGGAGATAATTAATTATAGGTGTTTTACGTGGACGTAATTCACCTCGATAATTTTTTAAGGATATTATTTTTGAAAATGGTTTTTCGTCTTATAGTTATTTATGTCCGTGAAAACGAATGAAAGGAAATTTTTCGTAAATTTAAGTACGGCTACGAGCCTAGGTATAATATTTTAAGGTATACGTCCTCGAAGGCCTAATGTAATGGAAAAGATATGGTTTGTTATGTGGAAAACGAAACTGAATCTCTCCTTCTAAGAAAAATTAAGGAAAATTTTCTGATCATGGTAAAAGTACCAAGTTTTGTAATCTCGGATGAATTGCGCTGGTAAATTCGAGTTTCGTGGGTGTAATGCAGGTTGCATTCACTAACGATTTCATGTTTCGTTTGGGTGCAATGCGTGTTGCCTTCACTTCCAATATAAAGTTGCTCGGGTGTAATGCGAGTTGCATTCACTAACGAATTTTGGTTCCACGAACTTTCGACCCTCCTCGAGGAGTTTTTTGACGTTAGCCAAAAGTTGGACGCGGTAATTGGTGTATCATATTTAACCATTGTTATCTAAAAATAATAATAACAACAAAAACAGCAACAACAACTACAAAATCAATAACATGGGTCATAGTGTAGTCTGGGCTAAATGTATGCGAAAAATACAGTAATAAGTTGAGACTGTAGATGATTAAAAAAAAGAATGAAAAATGCGAGTATGTTGTTGGTGAAAATTACATGATGTTGCTTTTAAGTAATAAAATTTATGCAGTTTAAATAATTTTTTTTTTAAATGCTGTGCACGATATTCGATATACCCGAGGTAATTCCCAATCGTTGGCCTTCAATTTTCTGCTCAATTTTGACAGCCAATTTCTGTATATTCTTTTAATGCTTGTCCCCCGATTATTTTTGATTGAATTCCGACCTTGAGAATAAGTATTTAATGCATATTCTAAATGTTAATTACAATAACTCGTGTTCTATACGTGGGTGTATGTGGGAGCTCTTTGACGTAACCTTTATTACCATTACTATAAAAAAATAGAGCTGTTCCATTAATCGTGTTTCTTACTGGGAAAAAGCAGTAAAATTTATCAGAATGTACTCATTTTCCCAAAAATTTCAAATTTTAACGTATTTATCTCTTCAGCCCCTACCTTTGCGACTTGCTTATAAATTTCCACAAAACTGTATAAAAAAAAAAAAAAACAAAAAAGATGAAAGACAAGTTACATTACTATTTAAATATTAATTCGATATATGGTATGAATAACAGATAATAATCGAACAAATGCAAAACTGAGTGTATATTACTGCCGCGTATAGCATATCGTTCATAAAGCCATCAGTGAGCATCATGTCACTGTCCTCTGTTACATAGAGACACCCCACCAGCACCAAAATACCAACCAAACACATTAAACGTTTCATGTCTCATATAGGCGTCGTTTCTTCGACGTTTTTCCATACTGTATATGTTTTTTTTTTTGTTTTTTTCTCGTAAATAAGCTGTTCCAAATTAACGTCATCGTCTGCCTTTCAATGGGTTTTGTTTTTTGCGTATTTGTTTTTTTTTTTTGTCTATCTCCTATGTTCTTTTATTCCGATTCGTTGACTTTCTATTATCGCATCATCGTCCAAAGGACGTTTTTAGCCATTAACCGATGGTATATAATAGGTCGTACCATATATATATATAGCCGGGCGTTGATCGTTAAAAAGACGACATATACTTTTGACGGTATTGATGGCTGCCCGATGAAGTTGTCGTAGCTGTTTTCATTCTCGCCTGTGTTAAAATGCTGCCAAAATCCTACGATATATCGTCGTCAAAAAATTAAGTCATTTCGTGCTTACTCTCCTTCTGCGCTTCTCTTCATCATCATCATCGTCGCCGTCGTCTTTACCTCTCTGTTCGTGTAGGTACGAATGCAGCGCTGTATTTCGATGATTCCTTTCACCCACCTCACCACTCTACCATTCGACGTTTGAAATCGACATGCGGTATGTTACGTCCATTTCTCTGTTTATTTGGGATAAGTAGCTCTGAAATGTATGTAACTTTCTACGTCCTTTCACAAGGTGTTCAGCTGTAGATTTGAATTGAAAATAACCTATTATTATTAGAAATTAATTTCACAGGTGAAAATTAACAACTTTACCCGCAGAGGGGCTAGAGACTCCGATCATGGCTTCAAACGTTGCTCTGAACAACGCAAATTAGTCCTGTAAATTTATTTTTTATCTGTTGAGCAGTTCTGAAGTTATGGATGAACAAACATACATACTTTGAAATATATTTATCGATGAATTTTGTTGAAAATTAACAACTTTGCCCGTAGGGAGCTAGAGACTTCGATCATGGCTTCAAACATTCCTCGGAATAACGTAAATTAATCCTGTAAATTTCCTCTCGATCTGTGAAGCAGTTCTAAAGTTATGGGCGAACAAACATACTTACTTTGAATTTTATTAATATAGATAGATAGTAGGTTAGGTGGTCAGCTTTGGTCTTGGCTGCGAACACATTTCACGAGATCAATATCAAGATCATAACAATAGTAGTAAGACCTGTAAACTAAGACCATATCTTCGGTAGCAAGACCAAGACTAAGACCATCTCTATAGGTTAGCAAAACCAAGACTTAGATTTGCCTGGGCAAGACCAGGCCCATAGCCTACGCAAAACTTGAAAAATATGTATTTACAAACTTTCAAGTGTTCGTAATTTTGCTACTCTATAGTACTGTGTTTTTAAGAAGATTTTTGAAAAAAATCTACGAATTAAAATTTCCTGAGTATTCGAACTAAGGGGTGGGAGTGGGTACATTTTTCGTTTCATGATCTGAGCATTTTAGCATTATTTTTGAGAATTCCTTTTCTTTTTCTATGTACCCCCTTTTGCGTTGAGTCCATTTTCAGGAGTAATTTCGATCGTATGGTTTCGGAATTTGAAACACATATTCGGATCGGCCTAAGAACCTTATTGTTTTTGGTCCGGATCGGACTCATGTTACGTCCGGTAGGTCAGCTTATATTTAGTTTTTATTGAACAGCGTACAGGTCGCAATTTTTAATCGATAAGCCTGAAATTTTGTATGTTTATGTGTTTCAGGTCAAAGACAATACCTATTGATTTTGGTGCGGATAGGGCCTTACGGTACGTCTGATGAAGGCGATTTTGTTGCATTTTTGGCAGATTAATGACTTTAAAAAGAGTAATTTTTAAGCTGTATTCACAAAATTTGGTACAGTTATTGATTTGAAATGTATCTAACAAGTTTCCAAATTTGGTTCTTATTGGTATTATGGTTCTTCCCTGGGGCTTTTGAAGGGGCTAATTTTTCATTATATCTCGATAAAAGTTGCAATTCTTTTACAATAGTCACGAAATTTGGTATAAACAGTACCTCCCATTCATGGAACAGACCTACCTATTTTGGTTTTGATTGGTTAATTTGTTCTAGTCCCCGTAATTCCTTCACAATTAATGTAAGCAATGGAGGATAAGCTATTATATTTAGGTCTTCAGTCAGTATTCATTGTGTAACCATTATCCAAAGGACTGAGCTTCTATAGAATGACATTTAGGGTATGTTTTAAATAATAATTTTGTATTGAAATGAATTTTATGAACTTGACTTAAGCCGATATTCATTTGTTTTCAATTTTGAGTAGGCAGTGGTTGTAAGGCTACGTGTGCAGGTATAATTTTCTGTTTACCTCAGCTTGGGCTATCTGCTGTGATGAATTATTTGCAATCAACTATAATAAAGAACACCCTGTATGTAGACTATTCTTTGTGCGCAGCTATTTCGCCAATGAAAAAGGGCCAGTATTTTCATAATAGGTATATTATTATGTTCAAAAATAGGTCAAACGTCGCGAGTAAAGTTGGTTCGTCTGCCGATGTGCATCATGCAGAAGGATATCGATAGCTTTTCTTTTTGTAAATGGTGGGCGGTTTTTGGAGAATTTGGCCAGCTTTGTAACGGAGCCGGTCGCTAATTGGTATCGTGAACGGTTGGTATTCATTCGTCTTCTTCCTTGTGTCTGTGTGTATTTGTATCTTTTTTTTTTTTTTTTTTTTTTTTTTTGTATACAGACTATAGTATTGGCACTGTGTCATAATTTCCGGAAATTGAGCGCGTTGCTTCGGTACGAGTCGCTTCGAATGCATTTTAATTTCGTGCCAGTATATTTTCTTTGTCGGTTTTCCATGTGAGAATAGTGAGACTAGGTGTGTTGACAGAAAAAATGAATAACATAGCTATACATCTAAATGGGTTTAGAAACGAACAAAAGTTATAATCGATAAAAATGAAACTGGTTGATGGTTTTGACGGCGGTTATACTGTTGCAGGATGGAGTTGACGACTTTATGATCGTTGTGGACAAGCTTGCTGCGGTTGTACACTATTTTTGATCTTGGCAATGAATTTCAATTAGCCTACATCATTATTTCCATTTAACCAAAGGTCACGATGGTAGAGTCGATATTCACCTGTAATGTGAATATTAAAATTGGCGGATAAACTCGCTGTATTTAATGACGTTGTAACTGATTTCACGTATTTTTACGTCTCTTACTTCATAGCAGACAATATAGTAATCGAAATGGTCTCATTGATACGGATGTTGCATGTGTGATCAACCTGTATCGAATACCTATACCTAAGTTATTACAAGCCCATGAATCGGTCCTGTTGGCAGCTTAATATTTCAATTTTGGTCGTTTTATTGTTTAGAATAACGAAAACTTGGAATTAGTGTAAACTTCTGCATTGGGGAGCAGATTTTTTTCCGTGTATACTGTCTGGCTGAATCATTAGCTAGGAAGTATATTAATTTCTTAATGATTCCATGCGATCTAGGTTCACTATGAAGGAAAATATCTACTAATAAATGAAGAGGATTTTTCAGTATTTCATTGAAATAACTTTCGACTTAATGGAGCTACAGCTTCGTCGATAGGCTCATTGGATTCGCCGTGAAAAAATGCACAATTTTCATGTGTCACTTTGTCTATTTGAAGCAAAATTGGATTTATGTTTTCGAGGATCTCATCAATTAACAAAATTTTCGAGTAAATGAACATCACACTGACGATTTTCTTCGACAAAAAAGAATAAAATCAACTTAAATTGCCATGAAGCAGGTTTGAAGTGACTTCTAATTGTTCCCGAGTTCCTGACACAAAAAATTAATGAGTAATTTTGAATTTACCTTTAAAAATAACAAAACCAAAACCGATGCACGTTCCAGCTCAAAATTCCGCCGTAAAGACAATTATGGATAATAACAGTTTTTTTTTTTTTTTTTTTTTTTTTGAGATTCTGTTAATGTGAGTTAACCTGCTTAACTTGTAGTTGGCCTATGAATGGTGTGTCTTATTCGTTTTGAACCCATTTTTCATTCGATGAACGCTAAGATCATAATCTTATACAAACCACAATCGATATAGGCCACTTATAACCTGAAAATTTTCCATTATTCGCTGTTTAATGTGTTTGAATAATTTTAGGATACAATCCACTTTTATGATAAACTGATGTTTAACAGGTTTTCCCTGTCGTTGTACCTACTTCGTTCCGTACCATTGTTCGTAAAACGCCCGAAATACTTGTAAATTATGTCGATTTTTAAAATACAGCCTTCAAATGATAAAACTTAGTAAAATACAAGTTTTAAATCCTTATTTTAATTCTATAGTTTCTCAGAAATGATTGAATTTGTCAAGTATGAACGAAAACGTTAGCCTTAGGCTACCTATATAGCTTAACGTATTACTCAGCCTATGACCATTATGCTGAGGAAAAATGAAAATTACGTAGAAGACCTAACTTATTCTTGCTTTAGATTTCAATTTCCAGGTTAATTTCGCGATAATCTTTGAATTTGAAATCGCAGCAAGTTGAACTGATGATAAATCTTTCAGAAACAAACTGATTTTGTTATCTTATGACACTTTTAACTTGACTTTCGCTCCCGCTGAGCCATTATTAGCATCAGTAGTAACTTTCCATTTCGAGTGTGTCGTAACGAATTGAGATGGCTTGAACGTTGCCCTCCCTTTTAAGCTCATCTTTCCCTTCCCCCTCTTCTCCTGGACACTGCATACGACTAAAAATACCACGAAAAATTGCGGTCGCATGTCGTGTCCTTCCTGATGCAGTCCTGTGTAGGTGCACTGCACTCCCTGAAGCGCATCAGTTTGCCTATTGAGGTATAGACCGCATACGGACTGTCGGCATTCGAATGAAGTCGTTTTTCATGTAAATTAAATTTCCGCAAGCGTTTCGTCGGCGCCGCCACTGTTTTCTTTAATTACATTTTAATCGTTACCCGCGACCGCCAATAAATAACAATTGAATTGGTATGCGTACAGAAGAAAAGACATACACACACACACACACACACACACTCTCGCACACTTGCAATCAAAAAAGGATACTCAATTATATGTATATGTTCCTATGCAAATAGTATTGGAGAAATAAAGAAAGAATATGTGTACAAATATCACGACTGACTGGCTGTGCTTATTCATTTAGTCTGTATATATATATATATATATACACACACACACACACATACACACGCATACACATAGCGTTTGCATATAGAAGGGCTGTATAACGACGAGTACCTACACGGTTGGACTAGAATAAATGAAGCCAATATGTGGTCTTACCTACCACTGGTTCGATCGTGTTGTATGCAGCGTACGTTGGTTGCTGTCATACGTCTTTTGAAACATTTGCTGCCAAACATGTAGAATAGGTGCAAAGACAACTAGTTTATGGCCGATAATAAAACATAAATCAGTCGTTCGTAAACTGAAAAGTGCTGGCCAAAATGAAGAAAGTGTCTGCATACATACCTACAGCGTATAATTACGTATGTAGTACCCAGGTGTGTATACACGAACTTGGAGAGTACAGCCATGGGGAACGTCTTGTTTTGAAGAATTTTCGGAAAATTTTGCATTTACGAAGTGCGAAAATGGTTTTAAAAATTGTCTCCCAGATGTGTGCCCCCTTCCCACACACTCTGCCGAAAATCTCATCGTTATTCGCCTTCATCGCAAGGCTTGCGAAAAATATGTTTCTACGGTGTTATTTCGTTTGTAGGCTACCAAACTCCGTAAATATTCATTTGATCAAAATGACGCTGTTCTATAAAAATATTGAGCTTTAAATTAACCTCCAAAAAGCGTTATTACCATTCTTTTGAACAGTGAATGTGAAGGGTAGAAAATACCAATTTGAACGACTCTTTTCTCTTGTGATACCCAAATCTGCAGGGCCCAGTGACGTGTTGTTTGGTAAAATAGTTCCAGCAGAATGTGCTTTTTTACCTTTTCTTGTGATTTTTGGATACGTTTGAGCGATGGCTTTTAAGGAAAATTGTAAAAACTAAAAAAGACTAGCGAAGGTGTACGTCCTACGAAAATCAGTACCGTAGACTTTTTCTTTTGCTTGCAGTGGTAGACTAATACGAATACGTGCACAGTTACTAACAATTGCTACTTTTAGGAGAGCGTATTTCTGCTAAGCATTCGTACAAAAGGAACAGCGACTAAGAAAATGATTTAGAAATTTCCTGTGACATTTCATTTTTCTCAACAAGTGACCTTACATTTGCGAATATTTATTTGACAATTATTTTGAAGGTGGTTTTATTCTAAATAATATTGGATGCCTTACATTTTTTTTTGCCACCTTTTTATGAAAAAATTAAAAACATTTTTGCGGCTTTTAGCCGAATTTTATTCATGCTTTTTCCGCATGTTCACAATTTTTTCTTTTTCAACATACTTGATGTGTTTTTTATCAAAGCTCTTCTTCAAGAAAACTTGATGATACTTTCAGTCTAAACGATCAGTGCCAGAAATAATATAGGCTTATTGAGAGAGAAAAGACATATATATTTGATCGATAATTTCCGCTTTTTAGATCTTCCTTATGTGTTCGGGTCTACGAAAATATTTCTAAATTAATGTCCTGACTCGGGCTACCTTTTCCATAGACGTAGTATTTTGTTGGATCAGCCATTTTTATGTAGCTCAGTTCCTTTTTTCCGATACAATTTATTGATCTCGAAAATTCTAACCTCCGGCTGAGGATGTAAATCCAAAAAATCTTACCCTATAACTCCATGACGAAGCCCAACCTTTTTTTTTTTTTACCCAGACAAGCTCCAGAAAGAAGATGGCAGTCGTCGACCATACCGTTGCCGGCTAAGTCCGCTGTACCTATACCGAAAAGGTTGGCGGACTTTGCCAGCACTTTGGGAACACCGATCACGCCGTCATTAAATAGGTATAAATCAAGTAGAACGCGATTTTTACACCGACGGTAAACCATTTGCTTCTCGGATTTACTTATAGATAGATTAATAGGCGATATAAAAAAAAAAACAACAACAACAACGATGGAGAGAGGAGAACATATATAAGAAATATGGCCGAACTGATTCGAAATCGTTCTGTCTCCGTTCCTCTTACTCTCTTCGCACTTAACGCTACGAAGAGGAAGGAGCGTACCTAGTTTCTTAAACTACAATCAAAAAGGAAAACAAGAAACAAAATTAATCAAATGTCAGTCGTAGTTTTAAGATTCATAATTTTCAGGCGGAACCGGTTTCGTCGTCGATGGTCGACCGAGGTGATTTGCATTACACTAGTTTTAAAAAGAAAGGGGAAAAAAAAATAAAAAGAAGAAGAAGAAGAAAAAGAAAAAATACCTCTTCTTTCCTCGTCAGCTGTAGGTATACCATAGTGCTGGAGCTGCGATTGCAGTTTTTGATGGTGACTCTCTTCTACATATATACTCTGTTGCTCTGGTTGTGCGTCTTCTTTTCCTCCTCCTTCTGTGTGCTCGTGTGCGAATTGTTGGCCTTTAATGCGTTAAAAAAGTAACACGCGAGTCACACGAATTCGTTCGGAAAAAATAGACGACAACCGGATTGACGGGACGTGTTCGACAGTTTTTCCAGCCTGTCCAGCAGTTTTAATACGACCGATTTGAATTGGAAAAGAGAGCGAGCAAGAACGAGAGAGAGAGAGCGAAAGAGAAACAATGGCGGCGTTGACTACGGGCTAAATGCGTTGCTTTCTGATAATCGACGTTTAATTAACTTTTTTTGGGGGGCTGGGAGGGGGTTAGTCGTAAGGGAGAGGGAGAGGTTATTATACATATATACCCTCGATGTTGAACGCGTGCGTAAACCAGTCGTAAACCAAAAGCAAGTGTTGGCAGTTTCGATAATTCGCGTACTTTTAAATGGATAGATTACCTACCTATACAGTATATAGGCTGAGGCTACAGTAAACTGCAGTACCTATATGTGTATTTTACGACTGTTGGTTATTGAACCTCAATATATATCGATGAGAGCTAGAACTTACGTTTGCGGTTGGGTTTTCTTCCTCTTTCTCTCTCTCTCTCTTGTTTCACCTTGTCTCCTATAAGGTACAACACGTCTTCTACGTTCCGCCTAATTGATCCATAAATCTGGACGGCGATAAAAATATGACAGACTGTGGAGAGGTAATTGATTTTACAATCGTCGTAAAGTGTACGAAGATTACGACGATAATCGCTCGTCTCGATCATAAATTTTCTTGCACGTTTGTAAAAATGTATGTAGGTATAGGCTATAGACATCAGTATGTAGATATACGTCGTTGATGTTCCAATGATTTGGCATATGATGTCTTGGCGCCTTAATTCTGAGGAGTAGGTATCACACTATACAATATACTGGATAGCCCATACCCACGTGGTACCTGTGGAGTGGAGACTTGATATTCTCGTTTGTTATGTAAATGGGTAAAGATCCAATTGCTGTAGACCGTGTGTCCACGTGTAGATATAAATATGTATTGTTTGGAGAATTTTGATTAATCAAAATTTATCAATATTTGAGCAATACGAATGAATTGTCGTAAAGTAGTAGACTATTTTACGGCAATCATTAATGGATGTGAGGATACTCGATTCTTGTTTTGACTTCCTATGTTAGAGTCGCTCAATAAACTGCAAACGTTTACAAAACCTAAACCATTAGATGTAGACTACGTATAGTCGGTGTTTTTGGACACTAAACTTGGATGGAGGAAAGAAGTTTGTTCATATTGGGGGATTTGAACATGTTTAGGATACAAATAAGACTGTGGGACGAATATGTTGGGGAATGGAAATAAAATAAGAAAAATGTAGGTATAAAAGGGAGGGAGAGGGAAGGAAACTTGAATCTGTAACAGGAGTAAGTCGTCAGAAAAATAGGCAAGGTGTTGCGGGTTTGAGAGGGATTGGAGGGTCTATGCTGCACGTATTTAAAGACTAAAGTTTGATTTTAATTCTATTATTAGTTCATAAATATTTTTTGTTTTCTTTGAGCTATCTTAAGTGACCTTCAAGTTTTGTTGTATAAAATGAAAGATGTATACTCTGTAGACGTTTGCTGGATGCAAATTGGAGAACGGATATCTAAGGAGACTATAAAATATAACTTAGAAACCATATTGTGGTGACATATATCGGCGGAGTACTCTTGTCACCATCACTCAGTACCATGGCCGAGTGTATATGGTTGCCATATTTTGGTGATAATGGCGATTGAGGTAGGTATTCTTGTTGGTTGATGGTTCAAGTC
Organism: Ericerus pela; assembly: GCA_011428145.1. Classification (NCBI taxonomy): domain Eukaryota; kingdom Metazoa; phylum Arthropoda; class Insecta; order Hemiptera; family Coccidae; genus Ericerus; species Ericerus pela. The sequence goes on from WOFM01000528.1 coordinate 1,138,019, forward strand.
CCCAGGCTGGCAGGAAACCTGCATTGGTGACCTCGATGTGATCTGGGAGATGGTGAACAGCGCCATCTCTTGGAAGAACACATCAGCCACTAGTTCACCTGCTCTCTACCTCACAATGTGATGGCATTGAGCGCACTAGCGTTGAAGCGGTAGTGTGTACTGGTACAATGTGGGGATGTATTGGGGGAGGCATCCTCCATTCCCTTACACTCACCTACCCTTCTGTTAGTAGCTCCGCCTCCACTGAATGGTACTGCGCACTGCTGTACTGAGGGTGAGTAGTGTGGCGACTCTCATCACCATCACCCGGCGCCATGGCTGAGTGTATATGGTTGCTGTATTTTGGTGATGGTGGTAATTGAGGTAGGTATTCCTGTTGGTTGATGGTTCAAGTCCGTGGGCTGGCAGGACACCTGCACATATCATCGATTCTAAAAAGTGAACTGGACCATCCGGGGATTATCCATTATTATTTAAAAAAAAGTTTATCAAAATTGGTCCCCAGGTTGAGAAGATATGATGGAACAAGTAAATAAAACATCATACATAAGTACGGATGGAACTGGTTACCTCCTTTTTTTTTGAAGTCTGTTGAAAAAAGTTTTCATTACGCTTCAAGTAGACATGAAGAAAAAAAAAAAATTCAGAAAATGGTTCTCTTTTTGGAAAAACATTAAAAAAAAGCTGGCTGATTAATACGAAAAATATTGGAAAATTTGATTTTAAAAATTTTAATGTGAAATTTTTTTTGAGTAAGTCTGAAAGGAATAAAGGAGAACCCAAAAAAAATAGGAGATGGCCGGAAAAGAGTAAGTAGTTTGTTTTTAGCAAGAAATTAAGAAAATTCATTTTATTCATTTAATAAAAATCAATTTTCAGCTGATGAAATAGAGGAGTTTTACTGATCTCCATGCATTTGTTAAGGTATTGCATTTTTAAGAGACTAAGCATAGGTAGAGTTTCTCCGTATAGTTCCATCCCTGTTTGAGAGGACTGCTAGGACTAGGTCTACTCTAATTGGTCATTTTCAATACAAAGTGTAACTACGTGTACTTACTAAATCGCATTTCATTTTGTAGTCGGTAAGTATAAGTCTGTATAACAGAAAAATCGTCGATGTTGATTGATCTCCCGCGTGAATGTAACATCGATAAATCGATTTTTTCGACTAACCAGCTCCATCTGTCTGCGAGTGACCGGGTGTTATCGACTTTTAATCTACTTTACCTAATTACCTGCGTACCTACTTCATAAATTTTACCTTTTTCAAATAAAAAGCATGTCACGTATGTAGAATCTTTGATAAGTCCAATCTGTCGTCTTCTACTTAGTTTTGCGTGTATACTATACCTAAACGGAATTCAAATGGCGCCAAGTTTTAAAGAAATGTTTAAAATCGTCGCTCACGTGTTTTTAATTACCACATATCTGTATAGATAACACGAATATGATATAAGTTTTGCTTGGCGAAACAATATGGCGAAAATGAGACTTTCCTATACCGCGCATCCTTTCCCCCTAGCATAAAACTAAAATAAAAATCATCCGATCGTCCCAAATCCTCTGCCTACGTCGTCACTATAGAAGCATACGGGGGGGAGGGTGATATGCGAAAAAAAAAAAAAAGTGAAGGAAAAAAAATGTGTTTTTGATTCTTCGAAAGAAAGTATACAAGCTATTAGACGATGGCATGTACGTGCTTAAGAGCTGTTGGTAACAGATGTTTATTGCTCTCGTTTTTGGCATCTTATATACCCACTCATCTTCCTCCCACCCTTCTCATCATTTTTACTCGATGCCAATGTATCATCTTTTAATATTTCATATTAAAATTCGCTGTTGCTTCGTGACATATAGGCTTGTATATAACGCCGCCGCCGCCACCACTTGTGATTTAACACAAAATTTATTTTACTGACTACACACATACGTAATAATATAGGTAGGCCTATACTGCTTTATTCGACGATTAAATTAGGTACCTAAGTATAATATACCTAGAGTGCGGACAACTTCGATGGAATATTTCCTTTTTTGCATATTTGCCGGCTATAAAAAGGTACCTATAGGCTATATGCCGCGAGTAAATTAGGTATAGGTACGCGTGTGCGGCTGATAGAGCATAAAAAATTGATCGGCTCTTTCCTTTGATGGACGCCTTTAGGCAATATTCTTGGAAATCATGACAGTGCAGTGGCGTATGGATATTTGAGAATCTGCGATGGTAACCCTCTATGGGCTGTACTTTGTGCACATAATGTCGAAATGAATGCTTAATGCGTGTGTTCGTGACTCAGCAGCGTACTCTAAATTGTGTTATGCTCGGTGGATGTAATATTTTGTAACATAGTTTTTTTCATTGGTTGCTGTTGTTGATGTTGTTAATTTGTTATTTAATTTGATTATTTCTGCGCATTGCCATTATTTTGATGTGGTCTTTTTTGGGAAGTTGGCTAATTTTTGTAAAGTATTTTGATAGATTTATGTTGAATTACCCATCCCTTGCCATAATTCGATCCTAGAGGCTACTGATTTATCTGGTTTTTCGTTATAAATTAGAAAAATATTACCCGAGGTGAAACAGTGGTGATAATTGGAGGATCGCAAATACCCTCACCTTTTTTCGTCATGTCATTCAGTCTGGCAACCATCTGCTCTCATCTCTTCCCAACACCACGAACTAGTTACCATCATATTGTGTTGAGGAATGTGATTGGTTAAAGAAGCATATTATCAATATAGACGCCTCATCCATATATAGGCTATTACATAAATCAGAAGGTCTAGCTGAGAACAGTGATTGTATGTAGGCTTACACTAATAAATGCGTAAATTTTTTAGTTGACATTTATGAGTTCTTTTTTTCAATTTTTTTTTGCTCTCCAAATCTGCTGAACTCATTTTATGAACTGGCGCGTATCTCAAAAAAACGCTTTTAGTCAGCTCCTTTCTTGAATGACAAAATACTCTCTCATTATTTTTGAGTCAAGACTGATTAAGTTTTGTTCCTTAGGAAGAAAATCATATTTTCATTCCTGATTCTTGATGAGTTTTTGTAACGAGTTCAAAACGATAAAAATTGAACACAAATTCTTTCACGTTTCTTATCGGCAGCTACATTTGAATATTTAACCACTGAGACTTCGGCACACTGGTGCGTTACTCAAAAGCGTTAGTGTGCTGAACCCTTTATTCAGTTTGTTTGATATTAAAAAAAGTTCGGAACCTTTTACTCTTTTCAATGACGAGTGTTCTTTTTATAAAAATTCGAAACTATATTATTTGAAAAGGCAATTCAAATTATTTTCTGAAGATACATATATGATCTTGCGCATGCATTTTTCACCAAAAAAGTTCTGTTCTATATGATATATTAATTTTTTTAGTTTTGTCCCTTCGCAGAAACTGACGCAAAACCAAAGCTGTAGGGTTGAACCGAGAACTAGTTTTTGCCGACTGCGTACGGCGGAGGTTATTCAACCGAACCTGTTCGGAACTTGTATCTGTGCTTTAGAGTGCAGCACTTCTTTGACATGAGGAACATAATTAACTTGTATAACTTTTAAGTAGGCTAGGTACCAAGTCTATGGCATATCAATCGGTGGCGGATCGTGCAGGCGGTTAATGGTTCGCTGAACCGTCTAAAAAATTCCTACCTACTGACTCTTACTCATTATCAGTAGCTCAATATTCAGATTTCTGGCAAAAATATTAAAAATACCTTAGCTTGAATATTGCATATCTACACGAAAATTATGCCAAAACGCCAATAACACATGTTATCCTGGTTCAGAGATCAGAGCTGGTTCACTCGGGCAACAAAATCAACTGAAATGGGCGAAGTGGGTAAAGAGGGCAGGAATTTATAACTTCATGTTATGGAAGAATAAGGTAGCCAAGTCGTCGCTAACTTGAGAGATTCAGATTTTTCTGAAAGTTACTGAATCCAGTCGAATGTGAGCATTAGCAGGTATAGAACATTGTCGGTGCCTGCAGTGTTGCCATTGTATCGCTCTCAGGCTTAAATTAGTACTTTTCGTTGTTTTTCTGGTTTGCACCGAAAAAAGAAAGACAAATGGACTTCACATATAAGAACTGAGTGGAGCTCATCGAATCATTGTCATCGTAAACTTAGTAAACGTAATATGAGGTAGGTACGCAGCAAAAAATTAAGAGATTTTAGTATGCGGTATAATATACACTGACGTTTAAAACTCACACCCCCCTTCCCAACAGCGCATTTAAAAATCTAAAAACCACCATTAAACGTTTGAACCGCCGATAGAAATTCTCGGTGACCGCCACTGCATATCACTCGTTGACGTTCTATCGTCCACTTTGGACTTTACCCTGTTGATAGGCCTGCAGTGTGTGTGCTGTCTCGGTATTCGGATAGGCAAATGGAGACTGAGAAGTCGTCAAATAAGGAATAGAAAGTGGAAAAAAAAAAACCAACGAAAAAGCAACGTTTTATTTTCCAATCGAATAGCTCGTGCACATAACTAACTCATTTTTGGCTTTTTACAAACGCAGGTGTATACAGCCCCAGATTTGCATTCAGGCCATTTCATACTGTACCAACAGAACATTCACGGTTACATGCATAAAAACGTGCAGTACCTGTATTGTGTATCTCAAACATGTACAGACGTATACATCCAATATCTATACAAACATGCACCCCCAAAGAAAGAAAGAAAAAAAAAAAAACGACGCGAGATGCGTTTAGATAGCGTGGCGCCATAGGCGTCGAAGTACAGCCAGAGTATAGCAGACGAATAAAAAAGTTTCGAGAGAAAAAGTGAGAATAAAAGAGTAAAAGAACGGAAAGAAAAACCGAAACGTGTAGTGAACGTATGTATACTGTGTAATATGTATAGACTAGACGAAAAAAAAAAAAAAAACACTAAAGAGAAAGAATGGAAAAAATAAAATAATAAAAAAGAGAATGTCGATAGAAGATACTGTGTGTGTGTGTGTGTGTGTGTGTATATATATATGAAATCATATATAGCATGTATATAGATGTATATATGTATATATATATATATATATATATATATGCACGTATTGAGAAATTATTATAGCCAGATAGCAAGAGGCGGAGTCGATTGGTTTGGTTCGAAAACGATGGGTGGAGGTGGGACGTCCTGAGGTCGAACAAACTTTTCTCTCTATGGCTGATAGATTTTTTTCGTTGTCGTCGTTCTCTTCTACTTCTTTTTCGTCTCTTCGTCTTTTTTCTTTATCGTTCGTTTACACTGCCTGCCCCGACCCCCGCCGCCGCCGCTCATCCAAAGCTCTCCTACTCGTCGCGTCGGTTGTATCGTCGTGCACGAATAATACGAATGAAAACCTGTATTCGAGTGTATGTGGGGAATAAAAAAAGTTACTTGCGATACCGCCCTTATAGGCTATACCCAAGATCCCCCCCTCTCCCCACTCTTTTTTTTATTCGCCGGACAGCGCTCTTCTATTCGATATCCACACGCTCATGAAGTTATAGGTGGCAATAGTTATTAGTCTGTACGAGTGAATAACGATTACCTATAAGATAATAAATTTTTATTTCATTTCTTACGTTCGTATGCTCTGAATCTTTTGTGACTAGTTAAAAAGTAGGGTGGGGGTGTTACTTCTACCTTTCCGTATCACCCCACTTTCAATAATTTTTTTTTTTTCTAATCGCATTCGAATAACGTATTTGCAGGCGTACGAATTGAGAATAATGGGGGAAGCTTCGTTATGGAAAATGACGTCTTAATGTTGAATTATGATTTTTTATCGTAGTGTATGTGTCGGAGGAAATTCACCAACTTCGGCTTTTGTTTTATTTTCAATCATCTTCCGTTGGTACGCTCGTTAATTGAAGCTTTTTTTATTTTTTTCGTGCAATTTCAGAACAATTCGTGACTTTTTTGAAAAAATTTGATTCTTTTTTATTTTTCAAATTTAGTCCTTTCGATTTACGCACAAAAGAGAGAAGTCGTGAGGGAGCGTGCCGACGACGAAAAAAGTGGTATGCATCTTTTTCAGGACATTGATGGGGGTGACAGGCGCACCAGTATACGTTTGGGTTTGAGAGGGCTGCTGCCAAATCGAGTTGTTAGTAGGTCTGTACACACGTCTTTGTGAATTCAGTGTTGTAAAGCAGCAGCAGCAGCACGCATGCTCGTTTTTTCTCGCACGCTGCAGTCGTTCAATTTGTCTAATTGTTCATACGTCACCGATCAAAGAGATCAAGTCGACAGAGAGACGAAATGCTTAAGCCTGCAGACAATAAAGTAAAAAAAAAGCCATAAACTATAATTTTTGTTCGTTTTAACCGATTGGGCGTGTGTGTAGTCTCCCCGCACATTGAAAAGGGTGAGAATGCCTTATCCAGCATGGATGTGTGCAGGATATTGCATTCGACTTGCAAAAAAAAAAGTACACCTATCTAACTTACACTGCAGTTAGCAATATGTATTCTTACTAGATGAGGATTTTTTTGGAATTGAAGGAAGTAAGGTGGTACAGTGGTTACAACACATTGGTATCATCAAAATTCTCTAAAAACTAGAAATTATAAATTCAAGATTTCAAAATATCGATAGTTTTAATATCCATCGATATCGAAAAATATCGTTTTAAGATTACGACATTGATCAAAACTTTTATTCGACAATCCGGATGCGTAAAACAGAGTGTGATTTGATTTTTCCTTTGGTTAAGGACGAAGCAGAAGGACTGATGAGCCAAATCTAATTTTGTGTTCTTACAAAAATCAAATGCCATTTGATCAGCTTTTAATGACGCTTTGGAGTCGAATGATAGCCATAGGAAGTAGGATACGGACAGTACCGACACTGATGTCATATATCGATGTTGTTTTGTATCTTCTGCTGTTTTAGCCTAAATGTCAATTGTCAACATTATTGGCTAGTTTAATACAGGAATAAGTGCGAAATTTGAGCATTTTTTCACAACAGCCTGTTTGGTTTCGAAAATTACGGAACTACGTCTCTGAAGATGTTATTCGATTTTCCAGGCTAGAACTCAGAAAAAGAACCTTTCTTCTCGAAAAATTTCGAATTCCACGACACAATTCGATATGATTACCTAAGTTTTGCTGATGTATTGTTCTCGTCCATGCGGATGTAATTTTATATTTGTACCAAATACCTTTTGCGTGTCTCATAATTTCTTTCTTATCAAAAAAGTTCATAATTGTTCTGTATTTGAGAAATAATTTTTTGAGTTTTTCTACTGAGGGGAACTGATACAGAACTATAAAAGTGTTCGGTTGAACAGAGAACAAACTTTTAACCATTTGTTGTGCACTTTCATTGCAGTCATTGACGCGACGAAATATGACGTACTTACTTAATTCTTGGACTAACATCTAGGAATGATAAAATCGAGTTTGGTTTTTATCGGTTATCCATTATCAAGGTGTTTTTTTTTTGTTTTTTTTTAAATTCGATTTTTTTCGAATAATTTTAACCGTTACTATAGCATAGTGGTAGCGCGACGTGGCTCTGAAGCTGTGGGATAGTCCAGTTTGAATCCTCACAGGGGAAGTGTTTTTTTTCTTCATGTTTATTTTGAAGTTTTGGACTCGAGTGTTTGATGGGAAGAGTTTTGCGTGTCTTGTAAAAATGTATTTAAAAAAAAATAATTTTTACTTAACTTATTTGTGTCATACAGCTTGAGTATCTCCGTTGGTACCATCGCGACTGACACTCTACATGTAAGCCGTTGTTCTCAACACTGCGCGGTGGCACCAACAAGGGATTGACAAAACTTATGCGGAACTAGAACATTTGGTGCAGGGTTTTTTTTTTTTTTTTTCCATATCGAACCAGGCTATAATCAAACGATCTGATCGAAGATATGGAACGTTTTAACGCAAGTTATACGTCGTGAGTATAGGCCCATGTATTTTGCGTATAAAAGTGTCGCGTTTTTGTTTTTCTCAGTGGTAATCGTGCGCCATTTTTGTTTTTATTTCCTCGAAAAATTTTGTAATGAATCAAATTTCGTGTGTGACAGTTTTCATACTTTCACGAAATACTATACGTACAAGAATGTAATATGTTTTTTTTATCGCGATTAACCTGTGTCGCATTTCAATGAAAACTATAAAAGCCCTGCACGCATGCATTTTCTCGTCTTGTTAGTGGAGAAAAACGCCGATTTAATTAAAAACTAAGTCTGTACATGTTTAATAGGGGCACACATTCGTCTCAACGCCTCTTCATCTCACTCAGCCAGTCTACCGTTCTCTCTCACCCCCTCTCTTTCTCTTTCATCATGATATCGGGATATCCGCTTTTTCTTGACTTGTTACATATAAAGTACGTGAAAAAAAAATCTAATCAGTAGCTATTCTTATCTAGTCCCAACAAATTAATTCAAAAAATACCTTAAAAAGGAATTAATTGAAAGAAAACTGAATTTTGGTGTATACGTACGTTGGTTTCACCATCTTTAACAACCGCCTAAAAATCGTAACGCAGAGAATATTGACTTCCTCCTTCCAGGAGGATTAAAATAGTGACACAAAGCAATTTTTCACATTTATATCGCTTGATTTTCATCTGAGCGAAAAATTGTTGAAACGAAATTGAAATAAAACTAACAAATCTACAAAAAAGTATTCTACTGTATGTTTTGTCAGATCACGGTTGAAAATCCCTATTTTTCTGTAAATAGCTATTTAACGCTGTAAACCCATACAGAATAACGCATATAGTGTACTAAATGTAGTATAAGAGTTGAGTTCAGTTTGTCAATAATTTTATTCACAATGATCATACCAACACGTGTATAGCGAAATTCTCCCCCTTACCGCATTTCCGCGCCAACTTTGCAACTTTATAGACTATCTACAAGTAAAAGTATACGCAGTCTGTATCTCATACAAAATCTAATGAAAAATCATATGGACAGGTGGTGCTGAAATGTGGTAAGGGGAGAATTTCGCTATACACGTGTTGGTATATTCACTGTGAGTAAAATTATTGACGAATTCATATATACTGTATTTAGGATAGATGCATTAGCATTACTATTTACTGTGCACGTGTTGACAGCGTTAAATAGGAACGTATAGAAAAATGGGTATTTTCGAAGATGATATACGCAAAACATATGCGCCCAACAAAAAAAATTGTAGAGTACTTTTTTATATATTTTTTAATTTTTTGTCAATTTTGTTTGAACAATTTTTCGCTCAGATAAAAATTAGGCATTATAGATAGGCTATATGTGAAAAAAACTGCTTCGCGCCGCCATTTTAACCTTCCCGGGGAGGGGAAGTCGACGTCCCTCGCGATGGGACTTTTAAGTAGTTGCTAAGGATGGCAAAGCCGGCGCGTATGTCAAAATTCACCTTTCTTTTCCAATCATTTCCTTTTTGTTTCTTAATTTGCCTGGACTATACGTATATCTACTTAACGTGAAACAGACCTCAAGGATAAAAATGTGCTTAACTCCGTGAAAAAATCCAGAGCAATTCCCAATTAAATAAACGGCAAAAAACGTAGTACAAAGTAAGACTGCGCCACGTTACCTCAGACTGCGCCACGTTACCTCAGACTGCGCTGAGCTGCGCAAATACTGCTCTAAACTACGTAAGCACTGCTTTAATAAATTCGAGCTTTTTATCGGTTAATATAAAATACATATAGATATAAGATAATGCTCTCTTTACTCGTTTTTCTTTTCGTTTTTAGTTAACCAGAGAAAATTATTTCTTTTCTTCAGCATAATAAGAATTTATTAGAAATTGTCAGGAAAAAGAAAGCATAAGTTAGGTAGGTATACTCGAATATTCGCGTCACGTTTGCGAGTGCAGTCGAATCGTCGAGACGTTGAAAAGAATACCAGCACGATTATACACGAAGTATACATATAAGGGTAAAAAACTCTAGCGCAGAGAGCCGTGCTAGAAAATGTAGGTTTTCTTGGCCAAAAAAGTTTAAATAAATAAATAAGTAGATAGATAAATACAATAAATACCTACAATAAAAAAATAAAAAATATTTGACATAATACTGGGTGAAAATTACGTTTAATGAAATGTCAAGGAAATTCGTAATGAATTGTATTGCGAGGTTATAAAATACGTGCGCAAGTTATTAAATGATTGCTTAGCAAATAAAATAATAGTAAAACCTGCTTCCCACTCAGCTGTTTTGCTTTTATAAGTATAATCGTTGGAGATATTTTCAAACCACGTGTACGAATGAACCGTTTAGCCGACTGAAATCCAATTTTGCAGAACGATATACAATATAAGTATAATGTATTCAATGTTTGTACCACATTTCGTGATTATTGTTTGAAAATTACGCATTTTAATGCGGTCCAAAAATGCGACATAGTAGGATGTACCAGACTCGCCATCCGGCCGATGTGGACCAAAAATAATAGGGTTCCTGCTTGTTCAGATCCGAATCGGTGAACCAAATTTCACGACTATCGGATGAAGATTGGTGACCTTGTACCGAGTTAAATCGAAATGTGTTTTTATATGAGTTCCAGCTAACAGCGCCAAAATTTTCGTGGGGTCGTGAGACGAAAAACAAACACCTACAACCTATCCCCGAACTCGAGTCTCAATACCGCAGATTGATTTTAATATGTAGATTTTCTTCGAAAACCCGCATAAAAAGTGTAGCAGTGAACGAAGTCGAGGGGATGGAAGAAAATGTACGCGCACTAGATACGACGAAAAACAAAGCGCGCCGGAGAACGCACACAGCTTTTTTGTTTATAATTGTGCAGCAGCTAGAGAGACGTGAAACGGCTAAATACCCTTCGACGATTATTCATTCAACGAAGAACAAATCGATTGTAAAATAAATTGTAGGTAAACGAAAAAGAATCGCTTGGGAAATCATCGACACCCTCGTCGGCCGCCCTTCTCCTTGCGACCCCTTCAAACCTACATAACCTTGGTTCCTAATTATTTTCATCCTTATTCCGTGCTCTGGCTGCCTTTTGCTGTATGCTACGCTAGCGATGCGAATGGTACCTATACAATATACATAAGGTGTAGCGTACAGCCCTCTATGATGGAAAAATGTTGGTGTTTCATAAAACGTCGTTTGTCGATGTCGTCGTTGCGCTTTTATCTAACCCAAACGAAGACGTCATTCGTACACAAACGGACTAGCTTTTATAAATTTCCCGTAGGTATTGAGAAAAAATTAAGAAAGAAAGTAAAAACAAAAAAACAAAAAAACAAAAAAAAAACAATTTTAATATACCGTTTACCAGCAAACTGAGTAAAAAGCAATATTATACTTGTAAAAAAAAAAAAAAAAGAAAAAGTATAACTTAATCAAACATGCATTGCCTTACAGATTATATATATTTTTTGATATATCATTCACGGAAGTGTGTCCGGTTTGATAATGAAAAATTTGATGATTGATCGATCAACCAGTGTGTTCATTTTATCTTTGTATCGACTGCTGATAATGCGGCAGTGATTTTGACTATAATTCTTTATCGACCGACCACTTTTATCGAATAGTCGAACAATCGTGAAACGCATTATTATACTCGCGTATATTTCGGCCGAATGAGCCATACTATTGGAATTTAAAATTTTTCAAATGTGTCCCAATATTGTAAATGAAGAGCTCAAAATGCGGGGTGGTCATATATTTTGTCTGAGAAGTCCGAGTACATCAATAATTTACGATCTCCATCCCCTCTTCGTGTAGTACCTATATATACGGACTTATATAGTCGACGCGCATGTATAAGCCTTTCGACTAATGATGCGGTATAGAAATTGTTTTGGCTACGTGATTTTGTAGAAACAGTATAATTAAAGCTGTCGAGAGTCTAATTTTTTGTAAAAATTTTTGCCTGAATAACGACTTGCGCAGGGATTAGCGCACTAAATGTCAGATGACTCACGGTGTCGCGCTGTAAACGAGGCTTCTGGTTAAATAAAATTGTGAATAACAAAATTGTTAGCCATTACCTGGACGAAAATATTCTGAACGAGAATGAAATGGGTTTAAGTCGTAGTTGGTGAAATTTGGGCGAAATTACTCTCGTTATTTGTGTGCTTATCGAAGATAATATTATCTTCTCTACACGTGGACAGCCGATTGGATGCAACACAATATTAATAAACACGTGGTGGTCTGTTTTTCAAGTTATTTGCACAATTTGTGAAATTGATGGTAAATTTTCGTTCGCAGACAGTTGCGGATTTAGATCGTGGATATGTTTTGCCTATCTTCAGTAGTGAAGGGGAGCTGGAGAAATTCAGTCACCAAAGTACTCGAGAGAATTTGATACAAAATCTTCGAGTGAATAATTCTGGATTTAAGCCACCGTGTTAGAAGCTATTAGAAAATTTTTCCATCAGCGATAACCCCTTCAATTTCTGAAACGGGCTGTATATGTGGTTCTTTTTGAGTAGCCTACTTTTTTCATTGCAATATTTTGAACGATTATCAAAATGGACTGCTATATGCCTACGTACGTTTCAAGTTCGCTAGTTGTTTACAATTTTTTTGTTTTTCCCCCTTTCACCGATATTCATATATGATTGATTCTACGCCATGAAGCTATCTACGGATCGACTAAAGAACTGCGCATTGTTATGCATTACTCTCTTGATTGCATTTCCGTTACAATCCACTCTGTTTCGAAAGTCCCTGTAATGTCTATAGTGAATGCAACGAAGCGTAATTTTTAGAGAGTGCTAAAATTTTCCACCACGAATAGCCACTGTTGCTAGACCAATTTCGAACGAAATATATACCATAAATTTTCCAAACAAATCACGAATTCTTATAAGCTTTATAAGCTTATACAACTACACTTCGCCTATATGTGGGTACCTATATGCGTAGCTTGTAGAATTGACGTTCAATTTAATCGAATCTACAAACGCCGGTCGATTTTTCTCGGCTTATATTTCCATCTCTTCATTTTTATAATTACTACCTATCTATATATTATCGATAGTATGGAATTTCGTTTGTAATTTCTTTTTTTTTTCACTTTTTCACTTTTTCGTATCAAATATCAAAAGTATATTAAATTCAGCCGATTCATCGTTGATTTCCGCGTGTATAGAATGCGTACACAGAATGGCGAACGCGTTTACTGTATTTAAGTTTATTGCCTCGGTTTGAATATCGAGTGTTTGCACGCGGAGACAAATATATTTATTATACACGTGTGTGTAATGGAAGAATGGACTACACTAATATTTTCTATACGTTTGAGAAAATGCATATTTTTACAAAAATTCTGTCTGTCGTCACCTTCTTCTCCTCATCCTCTCAAATGCTACACAGTATATATGCGGTATGTACTGCTATGTATCAATTATCGATAGAATATTTGTGTCGGTAACTCGCCTATTTTTTTTCTCTTTATGCTGATGCGTTATTATTTATGGAAAAATCATCGGGAATAGAGGATGATTAGGAATTGCTTATAAGCGGTACCTAGCCTACTTACGCATTGAAAACGTACGACTAATAGATATATTGTGCGCGCAAATATATCGAGAAGTTGAGTTGGCAATATTTAGTCGCAATTGTGTACTCGTACGATGGTCATGAGGTTTCAGTTTATAATTCCATTTCCGGTTGCATACTACATACCTATTCTACTCGAAACACGTGAAAGATTGGTATGGATAATACTTCGATATTTTCAACTGAGTCTGACTGAGCAATTGACTGGACTCGATTAAAGTGAACTAATATAACCTATTTGCACGCTACAAAGGGTACGAAAGTCAAGTGGATACAACAATTTGTTTTTTTAAATATCATTCAAATGAACATCTTTAGCTCCTGGTGCCCTGTTTTATTACAATCAATATCCGAAAAATTGTCTAAGAAGTCGTACAGCCTCGAAAAGTATTAGAAATTAAGCTCTGAGGGTGTCTACCAGTGTGGGACAATAGATTAATCGAGATGATCTAGATCGTGATCTGAAGATCAATTTACCTAGACAATCGATCCAATTTGTTAGATCGGTTCCTAATTTTTTAGATCAGTTGCTAATTTCCTTCTCCTCGCTTACATCAATTCGATGAAAAATGGAGGAGGAAAAAATTAAAAGTAAAACAAAAGTTCAAGTTATTTATTAATTCTTATATTAGTTATATTGATTATTTGATTCAATACCACAGTTAAATTGATTAACTCTTAGAAGCTGGTAGAAGTGCGAAAAATGTAAAATAAGTTATAAAATAATTTTTATTTTGACTTTTGAGTTCAGGTGTTCACACAAAATTTAATAATAAATAATTAAATAATATTACAAACGATCTGATCCAACGATCTAAAATATCTGAAAAACTGCGATCTAGATGGCACAATTACATCATATTATTGATATGATCTTACGATCTTTTGATCTGTTGATCTAATTTCAAAAGATTTGTGCTTCACACTTCTACTCAGTGGCAATCTTTGTCTTGATATGAAAACGAAAAAGTTCACAATTTCTCATCTAAAGACTACCTATGTGGTCGATTTTCAGTAAATGGTTAGACTATAAAACCAAAACTGAGACTTATTTTGAATAAGGTAGGTACCTACTCTTCATCATTTGTATAAAAGAGGTATTTATAAAAGTTTAAACAAGGCCCGGTCTTACTTTTTCTTCCTGGGGCGGATAGAATCACATTTTACAATTCATGATTTTTTATGGGAGGGGTTATCAATTTTTTACGTATTTCGTAAACATGAAATTTGAAAAACGGAAATAATTGTGTTTTAAATTTACTCCTTTTTTTTTGCGCCGGGAGAATTATACCTCAAATCCTCCCCTCTAAAACTAGTCTTGGTTTGAACATTTATAAATTAGAACATTAGGTATCTAACTCACCGCATATATAAATAAAATGTTTCTTAAATAATTTTCATAAATATGTATTTAAACTCTGTTCAAATGAACTATATAGTTACTACAGCTTAGTTACGAATTTAAAATAATTTCAATGTTATTCTTCATCTTATATGCTTTAATCCAATTGGTACTCTTTTTCGGATTTTTTTGGGGAAAGTTTTTTAGTAAGATCTAGAAAATATTGTCCAACATACTTCAAAACGTTTTTACTATCTGATGATAATTTAGATAAACAAGTAACATTTTGCTTTAAAAATAGTACAAAATGTAGCTGTATTTTACTCATAAAATGTTCCCAAAAGATTTTTATAATTATGTTATCGAGAGATAGGATACATTTTGTTTATCAACTTTGCATTAAGTGACTTTTACATTTTATTCCGTGTACATTTATTTTTACACATTTATCTAATTGATGAAAGATATTCGAAAATTCTGTTCGCCAAATGTATTTTATTATAGTTACCTACGTGTCTACAATTCAAAATAGGTACCACTAATATATCAGCATATAAAACCGAGAGAATAGTCTATTCCCAGCACACAACAAGAAATCATTCTTTCAACCAGCAGTGATTCAACCCAACATAAATATTTTACCCCAAAAATATACAAAACGACCGGACAACAATCGAGCAAACTAACCCATCTAATTAGTTACTAAACTGTGGTCTCGTTTGCTGGAAAGAATAGAGAGAGAGAAAAAAAACCAAAGGATAAACTAGAAGAATGTTTTTTTTTTTTGACGTCAAATTCGTAAACCCTATTAGAACTGTGGGTACTTAATTCTTTATACCATAACTTATTTTTCACAATGCGATCTTGGCGCAGGATGACAAAAAAAAAATTACCGGCTTGACGTATGCGAATTAATCAAAACCACTGCCCTCACCCCACCCCCAACCAGGGTAGTAACCTATTCGAAGCGACACTCGCACCAAGATTTACTATCCAGTTAACAGATAGCGTTATGGTTATTAGAAAAACCACAAATCCACGTCGTCGTTGCCGTCGTCGGGGTCTTCGTTGCAAAACAGAGGGGGTAGCGTCGCCAAAAAAGGGGTTATGGAAAAGCGTCGATCGAGAAGCGAGAGAATATGTCGGTGCGGGGGGGGGGTTAACATTTCTGTTCTAACACGTATTGAAACGTCTAATTACCAGTCAAAGGGTTGAAAATAAGTGTAAGAGGGAAGGGTTTGACTTGGTCTCTTTGTAATTCCGATTCTCTTTTTCTTTTTTGGACGCAACAGCAATGACGACTGCAGCGACAGCGACCGAATTGCGTGAAAGATGAGGGTGGCAGTGGAAAATTAGACAGATGGTGGGAGGTAGGTTAGAGGGTGGGAAAATCGGTTGGGGAGAAGAAAATTCGAAAGAGACAGAAAGAATGAGGCAGCCAAAAGTGAAAGCGAGAAATGATGATAATACGTTCGCGGCGGTAAGGCTGGGCGGCGTGTATCAGATCATTTGACGTTCGGATCAAACTTATCTCTTAAATGCATTTTCTCTCTTTTACTAAAATCGGCTGCTGTTGCTGCTGTTGCCGCCACCACCACCGCCGTTCTCGCCTTTAATGCTAGTCTCCGAAATGTTACGTCGTACGGCTATACCGACCAATATTTTTCCCGTTCGTCCCTTTATGGCCTTCACATTTCTCTTATGGCGTCCTCATCACCCTTCGACTTGCCCTGCCCCTTCTTCCGCATTCGTCTTCACGTGTTTCGGGCGGACCCTTAAATGCCGATGGCAAAATAATTCGTTGAAACGTTTCAAAGTAAAATCAATTCCTCGTAATCATATCTTCTAGGCATGTATACTCTACCTACCAGTGCAGGCTAACCCTTTCATTCTCCTTCAGCTTTTCAATATGTGTTTCTCTGTCTCTGTGCGTCTGTCTGTCTTCCACTTTTCTAGCATTTGGTTTTTCCTGCACTGTCTGCTTTTCTGACTCGTCCGTTTGATTTCGATAATTCTGCTCGTTTTTCTTCTTTTTTTTTCTTTTTTTTTGTAGGGACGACGGTATTAGGAGCTCTTTGTTTTTTTGTTTACTTTTTTTACTTTTTTTACTTTTTTTTACGTCGATTACGTTGGATTGAGGCTTTCCTTTCGTTGCTGAAATTCATAATGCTACTGTCGCTTGAGAAAACATCGAGGGAAACGAATACCTGTGTTTAGGAAAATGGACTGGCTGCAAAATGCAGACGAATGTCTCCTTCGGTGCAGAGTCCACGGTTCCTTTTATAAGTAATCCAATTTTGTGAATGAATTGAAAAATAATAAAAATGAAAAATAATTGGAAAGTTAATTTTGGTGTTCGAATAAACGAAAATCATACCTCAGACTTTCTATGCTCTTGTCACAAAATTCACGTATCGTGTATGGTCAATTTATTTAAAAAATATATGGTCAAAAAATATGTACTGCATGTTTTTCAAAGGTACTTATACATAATCGCATATATTTTTTTCTATGGACTTTGGCTACTTGGCTATTTTACCCAACAACTGAAAGATATATTTCAATGTCGAGGGAGGGCTAGGAGATAGTCGGTATTCAGTGTCTAATGATCTACCAGCATGAATTTCTCAATCGCATACTGGAGCACCAATATTGAACCGAACCGAATACACGGCTATTTTGGGCCGTTGTAAAACCTTGCACCTAACTACCACGCGACGGAAACCCCCTAATTTGTGTAACTTTATAAATATCGTATTATAAATTTAATCAACGTCGATGATAGGCTATAGATCATAAATGAAGTTAGTCTTTTTTTTCCACAATTTTTTCATATTGTAGCCAATTTTAGCTTGATTGGTGGCCTGTGTGTGGAAAAGGTTAGTCGGATGGGCTTAAAGTGACTCTGTTTTTCTTTTTTTCTCTTCACTGTCGAAACCCGAACTCGTCGTATGTGGAATTGAATTTTTCGGTTATATCGAAAACGTACTTCGCCTGTGTGCGCAAATGAAAGCTTTAAACACGTTTCTCATAGTCGCAGCTAAAAGCGAATAAGCAGATCGGAAATATACGCATTACCAAAAAGTCTTGATTGTTGCATTTTTCTTCTCTCTCGTATCTTTTTAAATCTGAACCTACATACTAACGCAATCTATTTCAATTCCTCACCCTTCGTATATGCCAATTACTCATTCGTTATAAATATGGCAGTGACCATACAGCCTGTGTACAGTTTTTCGAACAGATGGCTTTATCTTATTCAGCAATCAAATGCGATTTACCTACATTTAGGAGGGTGTGAATTCTAAATAATAGACTGGACACGAACCGGTTTTTCCGGGTGAAGAAAAATAGGACGATAGCCGAAGTGAATGAAGAAAAGAAAATTAATGGAAATTATCAGTTGCCAGTGTATCCTTCGAATAGGGGAGGTGGTCGGGAGTAATATTCTTGACAGCGAAATGAAAATGAGAATGGTACTGCGCCGTAATCGTGTAATGCTGAGAACCTTCGTTCAACGAGAAATAGCTTTGTATGTGTGTGTAGAATTCTTACGCTCGTTGACTATGTCAAGGAATTAATCTTTTTGAAATGACCATTTTTGATATACTAAATAATACTAATTCGTTGGATGGTTGGTGAATTCGTCGACGACGAACAAATAAAAATTAGATTCGGTGTACTGCGCTGAATGGTAACCGGTTCTCAAGGTAAAGTATGGGAGGATTTATTTTGCGCCCGGATCCCCACTACCTTGTTAGTGGTGTACCCTTGAAAATTAGTTTCGATTGAGGGTGGAGAAATCGAGCTCATTCTTTTTTTGTCTCGCTAAAAAAGTATTTTCGGAAGACACGAGCGAGCCTCTTGAAAATACTGATTGAACTATTGGGACAAATCGAAATGTTTTTGGACTTTTAATTTGTTTGTACATTGTACCAGCTGTTTCTACCAAGAAAATAGAATTGTATATCTGTAACTAGTTACGATACAACTTAGTTTACACATATCCGAGAGACTGTGGATCATAAAATTGACATTGAAAAATATAATTTAATTACTCGCAGTCGTTTTTTTTTTTTTAGTAAAAGGAGGGAGGAAGGGAGGGAGGTTTTTCCATATTTTAGAGTTTCGTGCCAAAAGACTCGATCAAAGTATGGTGCACATAATTCGCACAAATCCGGAGTTTTAATACCAACAGTCAAATCACCTCCGTCGACTTGGTTTTGTCATTTTGCATTCTCGTGTCTTTGGTTTGCTTTCGAAGAAGACATCCAATTTACCATGCATACGATCATTTTCCCAATATCCCTTTCGCGGTAATATACTCATCCCCTTCCAGAATGGTTACCCACAGTTTTTGCCACCATACAAGTCGTAAATTTTATACACGCGAGCGATTCGTTCAATTTTTGACGCAGTGGCAGCCGAAAAGAGTAAAAGTCTCTTCTCCGTCTCGCTCTTTGATGAGACGTTCGTTCGTTCGTTCGCGTTTTAATTCGATTCCATTTCTAATTTACGAGCGAATTCACTTTGCATAAAAAGTCAGTACGACGTATGTCGAAACAAAACGCACGAAAAAAGAAAGGAAAAAAGGAAAGGAGAGAAAAAAAGAGAAAGATGGAATAGAAAAACGCTAATAAAAATTTACTCCCCCATTCCCATCAGCAGCCACAAATGAAAAAAGAAAAAATAATAATCATAATAATAATAATAATAATAATAAAGAGAAATAAAAACTATAGTCGAGCGAAGTCGTGTCAAAAAGAAACGAAGAAATAAACTGCGTCTTATAATGGATTTATAAATCATATTGTTTGGAGAAATTATATGAAATATTCAAACTTATCGAAGAAGTGAAAGAGAATGAGATGAGAAAAGTAGCTGGCAGAAGGGATGAGAAAAGAAAAAAAGAAGGAAAAAAAGACGTTTAAAAGACAGGGAAATTCGAGGACGACAAAAGTTTTGTGGGGATGCTGGTGTGCATTGGTGGTAGAAGGGTAAGAAATAGAAAAAAAAAAAAAAAAAAAAGAAAAAAAAGAAAGACAACAGATTCGTGTTTTTACGGTGCCGCCGAAGAACAGGAACAGATTATGAAGCCACTCACCCCTATCGTTTTCTTTGTCTTTTTTTCTCGATCTTCTTCTTGTATTTTTTTTTTTTTGCGTCTTCATCTGTATGTCCTTATATGCAGATATACGAAATAAACGGCTGATGAATGAGGGGTTGAACGAAAAGGCGAAAAATTGGATGCTGTGTGTGCTGTGCGGTATAGTGTACGCGCACTTACATTGCAGTGGGCTGGTGGGAGGGATGAAACTGTTTGAAGGGGGAATAATACTGCTGGGAAATAAGCTTAGGTAATTCCAAGGGAAGTTTTTACGCCTCTCTCTTTCTCTCCATCATGCCTATGTTGTACGAGTAAAAACTTATAATAATGTATTTGTGAATTGATATATGATGCTATTTATATTAGTTTTTTTTTTTCTTCTTTTTCGGCTGATGATGTTGCTACTATTTTTTTTATTTCTTTTTTTTTACTTCAATTCTAAATAGAAGAAAGTTCACCATAACGAAGCCAAGAGATAAACTACAGCTTTAAAAAAAAGAAAAGAAAAAAAGTAGAAAACATCTTCATATTGGTCGTCGACGTACCCTTATTTATACAGTCGTTTGTGCTTTTTTTCAAGTATAGTGGTGGTTTTGTAATCGAAAAGAGGCGAAGGTTAAAAAAAAAAAAAAAAAAGTTATTCTTTCACACTATCATCACCGTGCAGAAAATTCCATTAATGATTAAATTATACGCTTATACGTGAAGTTGATTTTTTTTTTTTTTTAAATGAAATTCTTCAGGTGGTGAATTACAAGAATAGAAAATTCGTGAAGTTATTTTCACGGGACGAGAAAAAGAGGGCGGAAAATGAAAGAAAAGACCCTAAAAATTTTACTTTTTCACGAAGGATGCGCCAAGCTTTGAGCATTGATTGGAGTTTCTAGTATTTGAAAAAAAAAGAAAAAAGTTTTTAAATGTGATGTTGTCTGAGAAGAGGAGGAAGATAGTCTAGTATTGTAGCTCTGAGATCTGATACCTCAGTAAGGTGGGCGAAAAATATATCTAAAGAAATCATATTTTCAAGACGTTGCTCAATCAGGACCTTATGGACTAGGTGATTTTATTTTCATGGAATATTTCACCATGTTACGTAGCAGATTTTACTTCGTTTTTGTTGGGTTTCCTTTCTGTTATTTGAATTTTATCTGAGAATCGAATACTCATTCGGTGGATGGCGAAGTAAAGGAAGCAAATTACGTTTGGAGAAATTCTGATATTCAGTTTACCCTCTGGCTGCTACCATTGCACATGCTCTACCAAGGAGGTTATTGACTTGTGGATTGCTCGGGATGCGAGTTTTTGACGGAACAAATACTCCAAACCGGTTTAAGTTTTGTCCAATTTGAAGTTGGTTCGAAATTGTCGAAGAAGGCTTATACTCAAGAATGAAAAATTTTTGCTTTTCAAATCGAAAATACAATTCATTTTTAAATTTTCCCCTTCACTTTCTGAGTCGTTTGAAAATTTGTGGGTAAAATTTATGGAAAATGGAGTTGAATCCGCAAAAACATTCTCAAAAATTTCAGGATCGCTACCACCCATCACGATGGTAATTTTAGGAAAAGGAATTGTTCATCGGTTGCATTCGTATGAATTTTACTTTTA
Organism: Ericerus pela; assembly: GCA_011428145.1. NCBI lineage: Eukaryota > Metazoa > Arthropoda > Insecta > Hemiptera > Coccidae > Ericerus > Ericerus pela. The sequence continues at coordinate 1,159,581 of WOFM01000528.1, forward strand.
CACTATGAAAATTACCTAATTACAATACTTAACAAATACTTGCCTACTAGGAACACTTAAATTTGTAACCTTCCCCTTTAATTAGGTCAAATCTAAGATTTTTCATGTTAGAAAGTCAATTTCTCTTCAGCTTTCTATACTTCATACTTCATTCATTTGGAAAAAGAAGAAAGGAAAAAAAAACACTCAATATCTTTCGCCGTAGTCGTCGTCACAATATACCAAAAAAAAAAACAAAAAACCAAATACAACCATAATAACGGCAGCATTGTGTGAGAAAAAAAGCTCGAAAAAACATTAAAACCGGCAGTAATTGATACTTTTTTTTTTTCACGCGATAATTTTTAATCCAGCGAAAGTGCATAATTTATGATGCTTTATATTAAAGCTCTTAATTCCGAATATCCATTAAAAGCCGGATCAAACGAAAGCGGAAAACAAGGATGACGTGATCTGTGTTATCTGTTATCAAGCATTTTGTCGTTCTCAGGTCCTATAACAAACCAACAACTAAACCGTGGTGGTGCACCAACCCCAACCTCCTCATGCACACATACACACTAAACCACGTCTACTCGCACTCTGTCGTATTATACATACATACGTGCATACATACAAACATACATACATGCATAAGTAATGACGACGACGACGACGATGACTACGACGACGAAGAATTGTGCTTATATACGTGTAATATTATGTATATATATATATATATATTGTAGGTCTATACTGTGCATAGAGAGGACCGACGACGACGGTATATGCAAAAATAAAAAACAATACAATATCTCCGTTCACCCTCGCTATTTTTCATATCGGTACTCAATATTCATTAACCCCATCCCCCAGATATATATATCCCTTAGAATGTATCCTCTTGGAAAAATTCGTCCCTTTGTCCTATCAAGATTTATGTCTATACACGTTACGTGATAACAATAACTCATTTCGAGCGTACATTAACGAACCGAGAGGGGTTCTCAAAGAATATTGAGAACTGATAGCGTCAGTAGATGGCATTTAAAAAAAAATGAAAATAAAAGAACGCAAAACGAAAAAATTACACGCCAATGACAATAGGCCTGTCAAGTCATTAATATTAATTAATATTTCCAGGGTAGATATGTAAGTATATGTAGTGTACGTGTATGCTGCGTCGAATTAATTAATTAGCCACCAGTATTATTAGTCGAAAAACACTATATAGGTGGTCCTTCGTGTCATTCGGTTGTATGCGAAAATTTGTCAGTCGAAATTCTAGATCTTGTGAAATATATCGGAACAAGACAACGGCGATAACCGTACAATATTTTGAAAACCGAAAGTAGTAAATTATTTTGACATTTCCTGTCAGTCATCGTGCTGTCGATAGGTTGCTGGCCTATGGGATAGTTGCGGAACATGACGGAAAACATCGTCTATTTAACAGGATATTGTAATTATAAACGTTAATCTTTTCAATTCAATCGTTTGGACGCTTGTCATTAACAATATTAAATTTTCATTGACATAATGACCGCAAAAATGGTAGTCTATTTGAGTCATCTTCCTTTTCTATATATTAATATCTACTCGTAGCCTACTTCACCGATTTCAATTCGTCAGACGATAACGTTAAATTTTAATTGTATTTTTCGGAATTGAAGTGAGTCATCTTTTATCGTAATGGAGATTTCAATTTTTGTATTTAGTATTTTTTTTTCTTTTTTTGTTTCTTGTTTATCATCAAAATTATATCGTCGTTTATGATCGTGATTCTTGATAATATGTCAATTTCAGGTGCCTTAAATCTGAAATACTCTCTAAGTCGGCCAGTTAACGAGGTTCAAGTTCAAAAATGACCCGGAAAAGGAATTAATCTCTTTCAAAGGTTTGACGCGAGAATGTATGTAAGGGGGTCCTGAGGGTCTAGATAACCCTTAACAATGATAATATAAGTTAGGCTAAAAACGAGTTTTAAAAAAATACTCTTTTATTTTATAATTTGAAATTAGCTTTGTTTAGAACGGATTTCACGGTGCAATTCTGTAAATATAAAAACGTAACACTCTTTAACTGCCCTAATATTTACAGAACAGCACCGAATGATGGCTAATAACAACAAAATCGATTAAAGCGATCCCAGTGGTCTGGTACCAAATTATGTCATATTTCGTTGCATTAGTAACTGCTATAAAAGTGTATAATAAAAAGGCTCAAACTCTAAGAAATGATGTATTTTTGTTGGTTTTGAAGATTTTTTGTTCGGGTGAAGTGTGTGTAACAGAATAGACCACTGAGAAAGTGTGTGGACCCCCTCCCGTACGATGATGGAGTTATCTATATCCTCGGTTTGACAAGATAGTCTACTGATTGAGGCAAAAAAATTTTTCAACCCCACTTCCTATGCTTCCGCTAGGGTGGGAGAGGTACAAACTTGTCATTAAATTTAATTTTCTCAATTTTTCTCTATAACTAAACTACAGATGAAAAAGACGGTTCGGTATAAAAATAATGTACATAAAATTTAAAATAAGGAAGTTTCCATATATTTTTTTCGTATATCTATAATGGGGATCGAGATACGAGCTAGAGAAGAAGGGTATTTTTAATGTGTAAACATTCTTGCTCTCTAGTCCGCTTCCTCCCAGGTATAAAAAAATATTAAATAAGAAAAAGAAGTTGAGATTGCATAAAAAAACTGCACGGCGCACTGTCCAGTTTCAAATTCTGTTTGTCACATAACACACACACACTCACAAGCAGACATCCGTGGCGAGCTTGCGGCGCTCAGCTGAATGTTTACACATTAAATATGTGAGGGGGGACCCTCGTACACATTTTTTTTCCCCAAAGTCATGATGATCGGTATTATTTTCTTGTATTATTGTTGGAAGCTGAGCATGAGCATAAACGTAAAGATGAACAAAGAAACTAACATACGGAGATTTTTTGTCAGTATGCAGTCCAGATATACTCTATGTACACGGTGTTCCATGCCTGTGTATACATGGTTTTCCCAATAATGAAAATGGACCATGCAGAAAAATAATGTAAAAATCTGCATACTTAATGCTATTACGGGCCTATTGTCCATTAATTTATAGTTTTTTCCAAATTTATGAGGCTCATACACGAACTGTGGATATCGGTTTTGTCTCTTAATTTTTTGCATTCCTCTATTGTATTTGTGACCTTGAGTATGTGTACCCCCTCTATCAGTTTTCAAAAAAGTTGAATATTCAAATAATTGAAGAGTCGAATACTGCACCCATCGGATGAGAGAGAAAAAAAAACTGGTGCAATCGATTCGATTGATGGTGAACTGAAATGTACCGCCCTAAGGGGTGCGAATTTGGATACAAATTTTATTGACCACCGCACCGTGTCACACGACGGAACTTATTAGAAAATTCGCGAACAGATTAGCATTTTCGGATGAGCGAAACTAATTTCCATAAAATTGAAATCGTCGCACATGTCTTCGAATGAAGCGTCTAAATAACATTACAATGGCGGTTGGGTGGTGAGGGTGGGGGATGGACAAAAGATTTGCATAATTCGAGAGAAGCTTTAACGCGGCACATTAATGAAATATGTCGAATTTTCGAACAAGAAAGCTCGAAGAAAAAGATTAAAAATTGGAATCTTAATAATTTTTGAAAGAGTTTAGGCTGTATAATTATATCTGTGTATTAGTCCCATAAGCTGCATTGATTTAAAGTGAAATATTCCTTTTATTTTGTTGTCGTTGGCCGGTGCAAGTACAAATTATTGTGTGAACGAAAAAATTGGCTTGAGAATGAGACGACGAGGCAATGGTAAATTTATATAATCTAGATTTCAACGAAACGTTACTTAAATTGGAGTATGTACGGCTTATATGCATTCAGCCACGAAATGTGAAACTATTATAGTCTAGCCTGATTATGTAAAATATAAATCGAATAGAAAAACCAGAGAAATGTTAACAAAGATAGGGAAACTCTATGATGAAAAATCTACGCAGCGAAAAGTGGCAATCGAAATTTTCATCAAATTCATTAGAACCCGAAAATAAAATAGAAGAACTCAATATGTAGGTACTTACTAGGTATGTAATTTTTGATGGAAAATGTAGAGAAATTTTAAATTTTTTTCCACAAAATTAATGCTTACCTACAGAATGAAATGAATGAAATTTTCTTTCAACTGATAAAATTGTTCCGTTTCGTTTTTTTTTTAATTTTTTTGCTATATGGGTAATTTAGAATGGACACATTTTTAATAATGTAAATTTTTTCAACCGTATCCTAAATGAATGAATTATCGAAATTCTATTTTTATCAAAACTGGTTTTGTTAGTCATGCAATGCAAGTGCATGAAATCATGTGTTTGAATGACTTTGCTTCCAGACCTTTATATTCATACATAATGATCGCAAACTTTGCTAACATTACTCTACGCAGTTGGTGTCAGATCATCATCTGGTGTAGAATGATTGAGAAAAATAATCAAACTAAGCACAAATCGTCAACATTGAATTTAGAAATAAAAATTAGTTTGTCGAACCCAGTTAACGAAATAAAATAAATGTAGTGAGATCGTTATAACTAATAATATTCGAACGGATTTTTTTCTCTCTGTACTTATTGTTATTATTATTCTGTGTACAAAATCAAGGTTCGCAGGAAATCTACCTAATAACCGGATGCTAGGATTTTTTCAAGTCCGGGTAAATTTGTATCATCGAAGAGGCCTAGACACTGAATAAAAAATGATTTATTAGAACGCTTCCTGTCTTTTATAACGTAGGCTATTAGTTTCGTTCGTTTTTTCTTTCTTTTTTCTTTTTTTTTTTCACTTTAGTACTTTACATTTAAATGATATCGTCCTTTAAATGAAAATAAAAAAAACAACACCAACAATAATAACGTAACGATCAATTTATTGTCGTGAATATTTCCCATAGTTGATGGTGATGATGATTATGTTTACGTTTGAATGAAGAACTTCAAAAAGATTTTGTCGTTTTGTTATTCAGATATGAGAGGATGTGTTATCCTTATTTATTTATTTTTTTTGTTGAGCACCTGTCACTTGATCAGTTTAGATGTACTTACCATTGTACCGGGAATATATATATATTTATATATGTATGTATATATATACACCTATGTATTGAGAAATACTTGTACGATAATTAAAGACCTTTGATGTAGACTATTTATAATTTTTTTCCCGTTTTATTTTGTTTTTTTACAGAGAGCATCGCTGGCTGAAAAGGAGGTTTCAGCGCTAAAAGAACAATTAGCAGCCGCTAATCAACCACATGATTCGCAAAAAGTATCCTCAACCCCCAATTCAGATGATCTCACTCAGCATAGACCTTCTTTAGAAAATGAATTAACCGCCAAAGACAAAGAGGTGAGTAACTCATATTATGGACAATTTTGGTAAAGTGTCTATCCAAACCATGAGTTGTTTCAGTCAATTGAGCACAAAAATGGACGTTCATTTGATAAAATGTCTTATAGAATTGTTTTTTGCTCATGAATGGTTGAGGGAAAAACTTCTGAAATAAGATGTTAAAAGTTGCGACCTCCTCCCCGCTAGCCAATTAAATAACGGAAAATATCCTTCCTAAATTAATTTCTTGTATCGTTATTTTAGTTAACATTCATTTAATCGCAAAAATTGTTCATTAAAAAATATTTAATTGCCAATTTTCTTTAAAAAAAGTTCTTATAAATTTCTCGAGTAGAACACGATCAACTTTGGGAAAATGCTGATTACAATCATCCCTTTGTGTCAAGCTTTGACTTCGCAAGCAGCAATTTTTCATCCGCATTTTAGGAGTCATCCGGTTACTGTATGTAAATATTATTCATAATTTTTTTTCATAGGAAACTGAGAGAAGAATATTTTTTGCTCAACTATTTTTGACTGAGGTACAAACGAAAAACTGATAGGAAATAAACATTTTCCCCAATGCGTTAAGACATTTAGTTCATTATTTAGAAAGCTTATCTCCATTCATTATTGATAAAGTTTCTAATAAATTTTGTCGAATAAAAGATTAAAAATTTTAACGCACCATGCCACGTTAGAAAATGTAGGTTTTCTTAACAAAAAAAAAAAAAAAAAAAAAAAAAAGTAAATAAATAAATAAATAACTTATAATATCAAAATTATATGGCAGAATTCTGAATGAAAATTATGTTTAAAATTGAGTGTCGAGGAAATTCATAATAAATTATTATATTGTAAAGTTATAAAACGTAGATACGAACAGAAAATCTGATTTGCACACAGCTTTTTTGTTTCATCTGGAATAATTTACTTTTTCAACAATAGTCGAAGATTTTTTCAAATCACTTCCACGGATGAGCCGTCAAGCCAATTGAAACTACATTTCGCAGAACGTTAGAATATAATATATTCAATGTCTGTACCAAATTTCGTGATTATTAGTTAAAAATTACACACTTGAGTATCATTTAAGCTCCTAAAGTGCAACATAATAGGATGTACCGGACGTACCATCGGCCACTGGGCTGATCTGGACCAAAAACGATTGGGTTAATCTTTGTCTGTATCCGAATAAGAATACCAAACTTCATGACTATCGGATAAGAATTGCAACCTGGACCGGTGTTAAACATAAATGTTTATAATTCTGTATAAATGTATATACATGTATATATGAATTTCAGCTAATAGTGCCAAAAGTTTTCTAGGATCGTGAAACGAAAAAGAACTTACCCTCGACCTTGTGTCTTAATACCAGATCAATTTCACTATGTAGATTTTCTTCGAAACCCTACATAAAAGTCATAAGTGTTTGCGTTAGTGATGTGTATAAAGAAACACTTTATTTTATGGTCTTAATTATGTAATATACTGTCGCAAGTTCGTTTTTTTTTTTTTTTTTTTTTTTTTTTGAAATTGGAAAACTTAGTTTTTACCAATGTAAAAATGTCGAGTTTTGTTGCATTTTTATATTTTAAAAGAATTCTGGTGAACTTACGATGAGAGTTGGTGGCAGTTCACATTCACGATAATTTAATTAATCACATGACTGATATGAGCGTGCATCAAAAAACGATAGAAACAATTTCCAAATGGAAAAAATCATACTTACAAAATTGACGCTAACAAAAACTCGGAATTTTATGAGGTCGTTTCACACAATATGTTGTGCCGTAGCATTAGTCACCCAAAATAATGATTCGCTTATAGCCAATTAACCTAATAGGATAGCACATAATAAATTATTGTTTTCGCAAATATGCATATGAAAGTTATACGCAATTATTATCGAACTTTATTTTTAAAATTGACCTCTCTCATCAGAATGTGTGTCTTTGTAATGGTAAGTATAAACGATAGCTAGGACAAAGAAATACGTTTCAACATGTTTAACTAAAAATAAATTTAATTTCGTCTAATGAAAAGAGCAAAAAGGAAAAGAAAATTTTTTTTTGAATTTACTTGTTACAAAATTGTCTTTAATTACAAGTCGTAGCGCTAGAAGAGATTGCAGAATGATTTTTTTTTTTTTGTCTTTATCTTTTAATTTTTTGGCTATAATTTTATTTATCCTATCTGTTGGAGTCGAAATTTTCTGTTAAAATTTTCGACAAGGTGGAATGCCAACGTGACAATGTTAACAAATTCGTCATAATTTTCTAGGCTTTTGTGACCTCACGAAGAGTCAAAAGTGTATTTGGTTTGGTCTTCTGAGAATTTTAAACGAATGTATCCGTAGCTAAATTTTTATGAAACGTGTAGCCCATTCCAGGAGGTGCAGTGAAACGCGTAGATCAAAAACGATGGAATGAAAACAATGTAAATTATTTTTCATTGGTCCGAATGAACTGATAAATTGTGTGTAGGGTTTTTTGTGAAGAAAAAAAAAGAAAGAAAGAAAGAAGCAAGATATCAGCATATAGCCTTTAAATTTAATTTGTAGAGGTCGTTTCGTGTGTAGTATGATCAATGAGGCAATGTCTTTTACGTCTCAATTTTTATCAGTAATATCACTGGATGGATGATACTCATGAAAACCATGGAAGTACAGGAATTGTTGGTCCTAATTGTCTCGACATTAATGAAATTATAGAGGATGTTTCAAGGAATAAAATAAAAAAAAAAAAAGAATAAGAAATGTAAGTCCTTAGCTGCTGAGAAAATTATCTAATTTGATGTTATCAGATGCTTAAAAGCACCATTTTGATGCATTATTTCATGTTCTTCAATTCTCTCGACTTTCAAGGACTCAAATTTCTCGATCTTTGGCTTATTTTATTTGTTGAAGCCTCCTCTAAAATTTCATTTATATTGATTAGGTTGCTATCACTTATTTTTTTAATATTCACAATGCTTTTCATGTGTATCAGCCACCCTGTGAGATATCGCATTCAGTTTCAACGTCACGCAACATTGCCTCGTATCAATTTGTGCAAAGGATTTCCCTCTTTTTTTATACGCTTTTATTGCAGTTACTAACCGACGAAATGTGATATATTTTTTGTACTCACATCTAGGAGCGTTAAGATCGAGTTTGATTGTTATCACCATCAGTTACGTTTTGTTATATCAAGGTACTTTTCTTTCAACTCAAGTTAAATCGTCCTTTTTCAAACGTTTCTGCAGTATTGTGATTGTAACGTATCTCCTTAGTAGAGGGTTGTCCTCTATAGTTGTTGGTTTTCGAGTTCGCATCCCTACAGTATTAGGTTTTTTTCTTTTCCAATGCAATTTGATGGGAGGAGTTTTACTCGTCTTATAAAAGTTATTTTTTTAAATTAATTTTTATTTTATTTATTATTCCGTTTTGAGTTTTTGCATTGAAAATACATAGCCCAGCGTCTGGATGTTAGATGTCTTCATGTAGGTAAAGAAAGGATTAGTTATGATACGATAGCCAGTATTCGGCCAACATAAACCGAATACGCCGCCATTTTGGGTCGAAAATGTGATGGTAACTAGTTTCGAATCAAAGACGTAGCCAGAATTTCTTCGAGGGGGGGAGAAATAGTATATTGTGCTCGCGTTGTGAACGCTATTTTTCTCAATACATCCGCCGCGAAGTTGGTGAACGCACCTGATTGGTTGATGGGCGAAGCAGAAAATTTTGGTAGAGGAAGCCAATACTGGTTTTGCTCCCGATATCACATTGTGGCTCCCTCCATCGAAATTTGATCGAGGGTCACTAATTCATAATTTTGCGCTTCAAAAAGAACCGCAAAATCACTTACTTTGCGGCATGTGTTGGGAAAAAATAATTTTGACCTTTTTTTTTGCTCGTCACTTTTGAAAATTTTGCATCTGTGGAATCCAATGTCGGATATGTACCTACTGCTAAAATTTTTTCAAAAATTTTGGAAGTGACAATAAAACAAACAAAAAAACAAGGTTATGGGGCAATCGCCCCCTTTGTCCTCCTTTACTACGCCCTGGTCTTGAACATACGAGACCGAGCTCACTACTACACTCCGATTACACTCTCTAAAGGTTGAAGGAAAATAATTTCAATAATTTTTGAACATGATATAGGTAGGCAGCATAGAAGCTTTTGAAAAGCATTTGCCTTATGGTGCAAGGAGCATTTGCATAATCCCTGGAAGGTTAGTTCACCATATAGGGTCCGTAGATATGACTATATTTTTTAAGTAAGTTTTTGTGAATTTCACAATTTCCTTTCAGTCCTAAGAAGAAGATATAGCTTATTAGCTACTACTACATATTCATGCGAAATTCGCGATAAACATTTTTGGTTCGCTGGACGTGGAACTTCAAGTTTCTTTATAAGAAAAAAAAAATTCGTTTGGACAACTTATGGAGGATGAAGTTGTTTAAAATATTAACGTCATGATTGATCCCATGTATACGAGCACATCATATTATCGTAGAGCTGGCTGACATGGGACTGTAGACGATTTCATAAATTGTGCCAATATACGCAGCGCCTTTAGTCGAATAATGCAAATTAGTGTCTTGGAGTTGAAACATGGCTGCTGCATGAGTATCACTTCTGTATAGCTTGTATGTGGCTGTGGCGTACCAACACTAGCACACATGTGAACATCCCGAAGCGATTAAGTAGCAAACGTATCTTTCACCAAAAAGTACGCTTTTTAAGTATCCATCAATCTTTGCTATGCGGCTATAACATTCGCACTTGACAAGATTGAAAACGGGCGAGAGGGACGGTGTGGTAAAACGACCTTTTCGATTTTTAACAACGTCGAATATAAGAAGGAGGAGCTGCAATTTTCGGTCAACAAAATAGAAAAATTGTAATTCGCATTTGAACAATTACTTGTCATTTGACCAAAAAAAAAAAAAAAAAAAAAGCGAAAAAATATGAGAAGAGGCGTTCATCATAATGATGTGTAGGAACAAAAAGAACGAAAAAGTCAAGAGTTAATGTAAAATGATGAAATATCGACTACATTTGTAGTTCGCGACATATCTACGTTCTTATTTTTTTTTTTATTTTTTTTTTTTGTTTCCAGACAGAAACTATTTCTAAAAATATTTATTTGATATTCAAAAAAAAAAAAAAAGCTTATGCTAAAAAGAGGAAGACATTATTTTATAGAAGTTTACGATTGATAAGCACACCTTCCCAGAAAAGAGTGGAGAAAAAACAGAACGCACATAACACGTTTTATTGCCCATCGACAATATCAAAGTGCCAGTTCGACTAGACCTACGGAAATTTTGCCAAATTTAAAAAATTTTTCGAGAAATTTCTTTTCCTACTTTTGAATAAATTTTTCAGACGTCAAAATTTTAAGAAAGTTCGTTAAATAATTTGCGAAATAAATTCGATCGTCGTTCAACGAGGACCAAACTTTGGTTTATGAAGTGTTGATCGTTCGACACAGACGAACTGTACTTACTGTGTTAGTTAAAGGTTTTTAGCCTCGTAAGATAGGGCTGTCGTCGACTTCGTTCTGAATCACGCGCCTACGTATAGAATTTTAAAAAAAAAAAAAAAGGAAAGAGTGAACGAGGAAACGAGAAGCAGTGAACAAGGCACACCTGTATTCGTAATGACGAGCCCATATAAACTGGCCAAACATAGCGCCGTTTCCATCTATAATATGGAAAGGGTTGATGGCGCCTAAAACACGATGAATTACATCTGTGGTACGATTTTACGACGCCTAATAAACGAATAAATTAGTCGTAGCCTACTCGTATAGGTGTACGTGTATTATATAAAAATTCCAGCTATGACTGCGTGTGGCTTCTTCGGTTGAGACAGTTTTTTCCTACTTGAATCGTTTTAAACTAGCAAGTAAATGTTTTAGAATAATTACGTAGTCAATATCATCTCTGTTTTTTAAATAGACGAGATAAAAATATTTCTTTCTCCCTGAACAGGATGAATTGTTAAAATCGTATAAGAGGGAGTAGGTTTCTTGTTTTTGGACTGTCCGTTGTATCACTTAGTGATGGCTGATGAGAAAAATTTGTCTTGATCTGGCACTTTTTGCTTGACCAAGACAAGTTCAAGGCTTCATTGTAGACGTTCAAACTCGACTGTATGTAAAACCAAGACCAAGACGGACTGTGCCAAACCAAGACCAGGACTTTACTGAGCAGAACCAAAATCTACCATGTTTGATCAATTTGACCGCAAAATATCTTCAATATACCACGTTATTTGTCGGGTGAGATCAACTCGACCCTACCCGATGGGGTCATTTTGATTCCTAACACATCGGGTAGATTGCTGATAAAAGTAGACCACTGATGCAAGACTAAAACCAAGATAGAATGGGCAAAACCAAAACTAAGACCCGAATTAGTGATGGGCGATAGTAGGAGGATGAAGTTTTTGTTAAAACGTTCATTTTGGCCTTATTTTACAAAATTATACCAATTTTAGAGCTTTTTAAAAAAAATTGGTAAAATTTGTATCCTTTTTCGAACTTGGTTAGAGAAAACTGGTTCATTAAAAACTATCGAAAAACTGTTGATAATATCGATATTTTATATTTTTTACCATCGATTAATCGATAGCAAAAAATTTTCAACTTTCGCCATCACTAGACGGAATGCAAGAACGATACTTACGTATCAACAGTGACTTAAAAATTACTTAACAAAGTTATATCTTTATAGGTATGTTAATGCACTACAGATATTGACTGGTAATGGAAAAAATGTAAGAATTACTTGTGTCTCAAATTGTGTTGTAATTACAATAAATTATTTAAATATTTCACGAATAAAACGAAAAGATCGGCAGAAAATTTAAAAGTTATCTGTTTCAAGTAGGATATGGATAAACATTTTAAAATTTCTGTTCATGATTTTTTTCTCCTACATACCTTACGAGGACAAACATGGATTTGAAAGGAATAAAAAATTATAAACTTTTTGAATTTCGCAGTTTCGTATAACTAAATCAACATCTGAGAAAAAATGCTACCGTAAAACGAAAAGTTCGTTCGAAAAGTGATGATTTTTTTGATCAATTTTTTAATTAAAATTTTATTTTTTGAGAATTTTTTTTCTACGTAGGAAGTGAAGGTAACACTTTTCCCCAAAAAAATTTGTTATCGATAACCATGTTCTGGAGACTGGAATTATGACAATCATTAGAGAAAAAACAATTCACCGCTGTTGGTTTCCCTGAATTATCATAATATATGTCTCCAAATGTGACAGTTCTAGTCAAAGAAAATTACGTGTTTCAAAATGGCCTGTTAAAAAAATAGCAAAAGTTGCCCCCTTGATTGCCTGGATACGAAGCCATTTCTTTTGTTGGAATGATTTTTTTATTGAATTTTTTATCGACAAGTCTTGATGCTGCCTCGTCAGCAATTAGACTTCGTACTTTTTGTACCTATAGGCGTAGACCTATTTTTCACGGGTTAGAAAAAGTACAGTTTTTAGTGTTTTCATCATATTGATGTAAACGAATCAGAAATTAAAGTATTCATCGTATATTCTTCGGTTATTTTGCGCAACACCATCGTTCTTGAATTCGTTCTAGAACCTTTTATCTGCATATAGTTATTACGATTTTATGACTTCATCACCATCGGAAAATATTTCATTCTGTCAGTGAATTTCGAGATTTATGGACGCCGTACTAGTTTGTCGTAAATATTCCATAAAAATTACTTCGAACTGAATCATAAGACATGCATAAGTCTTAATCGTACGTAAAATTACTCATACTCTCATTTAAACTTATTTATTCGCTCAGCAAATAATCATTCGAAAAGTAAATACGTAGATCTGCTCCCTATTCTGTTCATTCTGAAGATACGGGTTCTGCTCTTCCGCTCTTCATTTAGTCGTCTGTATATTCGCATCTTTTGACATGTCTAACCCACGATTTTCGATATTATCTGCGAAAAGTAAAAGAATCGAGTTTATATAAGTCGTAATATAGAGGGAGCCAGGAGAGGGAGCAGATGATGTTATCATGCAAAAAAGTATATATGTATATTAGCTAAATGATAATAAACCAAAGAAAAAAGAAAAAAAAAACATTTTTCCTACTTTTTTTTTTCGGTGGTGTGTATAAAACGCGTTAGAGAAGGAAATTGTAATTAAAATGCGCGATAAGTGATAAATTTATGTGCGTTATTTTTTTTGACACGAAGAAGTTATTTGGTGTGACTTGTAGAGAGGAATTTCGGTATGTATGTCCCCCAAGAAAATGGTACCCATTATTCAAAATTTACATGTAAACTAATAAACGATAAAATAAAATCTGTCGGTTACCGAGAGGCGGCAATGAAATAATATTGTGTACGAAAAGAAACGTCACATTAACAGAGGGCTAAATTTAATTTTCAAAATCGTTTTTGTTGTTTATTTTTTCGGGTTTTCGTGCCAAATTCAAAAAAGAAAAGTGACATCGTTATAGAGAGAGGGAAAAATGAAGAAGAAGAAGAAGACGAAGTAATATATAGAATTAGAACCATGTTTTTTTGAAATGCTTCGTTTGACGTATCGATTATTCATGAAAATCTCTGAGTTCTTTTTTCTCGTCTTCTTCTTCTTCTTCTTCTTCACGTTTTTATTACTATTTCTTGGCTATTTTGATGGCTATATATACGATATTAAACCGCCATTTTGTATACACTCTATCATGTGTACATTAGCATTAGATTGGATGAAAGTTCAGAGTAGTCATAAAAAAAAAGCTGCTTGCTCTGGGACACGCATCTACGTATATCTTATCTAAAATTTTAATTTATGCCACTTATCTCCGTTTTTCAGTTGTGTTGTAAATCTAGTCAAGTGAAAAATATTATCAAAAATAAGTATCGGAAACGTAGGTATACTTACTTGTTAATTTTTTTTTACAAAACTCTTATTTACTTTTCTGGTAGCGTTTGATAAAAATGGGTAAATTTTTTTCCATAAACCGTGTCACCTATTCGAACAAATAAATCAAACTTATGTTTGTGATTTTTTTTCTTTCTTTCTTTTTTTTTTTGGTGAAAATAAAATCATCAAATAATTATCAGCTCGAGCGAGTGAGATACCGCAACAAAAGGTGCCCGAATGTGGCTGCGGTTGATGTCTTCGTACTTTCGACCTGGCAGGTGCGATTATTTATGGCTTTTTCGACGTACCCTATATCTACGCACAATGCAACACTGTAAAAATAGTAAAATTTTAAGGAGGAAAATAAAATTGAGAAATTTGTTCGGCGAAACGTCATGTTGACTCTTGCCTCTTCTACCGCTGTAGTGATGAAACACATTTGATTGGTTCTTTTTATCCATTTGTTGGACAACTGTTGAGATTACATGTTGTAGGCATTCGATGTTACGTTTCACAATGCTGTTGTAAATGTTGTGCGCTGAAAAAAGAACGATTTTTCTGCAATCTGAATGCTTTATCACTTTTAAACACCCATTTCACGGTACACCACAACTCTCACACCAGTAATCAAGTTGCTGGTGTAGAAATCGGCGACAGCATAAGACATTACAACTGCAGGTGTATTTTTCGCTGCAAGTATAAAAAGTAATTCCTTAACTAATGATACTAAATTTCATTGACATCACGAAGGTGTATAAAAGAAAGCTCAATCTCACAGTTATTCACAAACTGTTGCAAAGTTGTCTGCATTAAAGATCAAAAAAATACAAAGCTATTAATCCAGTTAAATAGCCGAGTCTAACTTATAAGTTTTGTATAAAAAAAAAAAAAAGAAAAAAAACTAGCGCATTAAGTTTTGCTAGAAAAAGTAGGTTTCGAGGAAAAGAATTATGAATTTAGATGGTCACATTAATCGACTGTAAGTTTGTATGGTTAATGGTATGTTATGATTGTATGAAATTTGTTAGCTGCTGACAAAATACCAGACAATGAATGTGAATTTTTAAAAGCATTATGTCTTGAAATGAAAAATTAATTATGATGATTAAGTATGGTAAATAATCATATAATTTCAAATAAAACCAAAGAAATATAATAAAGTTATGAAGTAAAAAAAACAAACACGAACATTAGGTTAATTTTTGTAAAAGAAAAGTTCATGAAAATAAGAAAAAAAAAAGAGAAGAAAAAAAAACTTCACTGGAAATACCATCCTGTCGATCCGCACCAAAATTGGTAGCATGCTACAATAAAATATAATAAATATTTGTTTCAATTTCGTACATATGGTTCCAAAATTCCGCATTTTATGACTGGTATAAAAACAAAAATAGCGATATCCGAAAATACCGTCCGGCTGATCCGCACGAAATCGGCAGCATTCCATAATAAATCGAAATAAATATTTATTCTGTATTTCGTGGCTATTGGTGCAAAGTTGAGCATTTCATAACAAAATAAAAACAAAAATTGTGGTACCGGAAGTACCGTCCCGCCGATCCGCACCAAAATCAATAGGTCTTGTTCTTGGCTTAGTACAAATGTTCGTACAAAATTTTATGATTATTGGACAAAAATTGAGACCTCTACCTTGGGAACAAGAAATTGACTTATATATATCTATCGTATGTATTATATGAATATATGAATTTGAATTATTGGTGCCAAAATTTTCCTGAGGTCATTAAAACAAAAAACGTACCAACCCCCAGCCCTGGGGGCTAATACCGCACCAACCGTAATAAGTAGATTTTCTAAAGAAAACCTAGCTACTTAAAAAGAATATAACTTGACCGAATGTACGAAGTTCCTGTAGTAACCTGCAGAACCGGCGCATGTAAAAAAATCTACAATTTATTGTCCCAAACGATTTTGTAAAAAATTTTTTTCGGTGTTTACCGTTGTATATAGAGCAAAATTGAAATCATTCAAAAATTTGACGAAAATTTACTCGACTTTTGAAAAATAATTTTTTTGAATGTTCAGTGTAGCCTATATCTTTATCTGCTTTGCAGACATTTTAGCCCTAAAATGTTACTTTTTTAAACGCGATTAATTTTTGCGAGTTTTTGAATTAGTCAGTGAAAACAAGTGCTCCGAAGAATGCTTTTTGGTGTAACCTAGTATATTCCAATGAGATATTAAATATCATTATTAAGTTATCATTATGCTTCGAGCTAAATGTTTTTCTACCGTTTTCACTGAATTATTGCCATTACGTAGGCCTAATTGAACTTTTCTGGTAGGTTTTCCTTCAAAGTAGAATATAGAATCACTCACCATGTTTGAAAAATAAATTTTAATTTTATCTGAAATTCATTTAGTCAGTCGCTGTCGATCGAAGTCTTTAAAACTACTGCAGGTTGGTGAACATCCCAGGTGTAAATCAGTTTTGTATGACGTCAACGGTTCCATGAATTGGAATGAGCCAATCACAGTTCAATGTTGAACACGTTAAGAACTTGCCCATCTCTGGCGGTACCAAAAATTCGTTTAAATATGGTCCAATTTAAATTGATGGAAACAACTACCAATAGAGATTTAGATGGAGGCATCAATATGGAACCATTGACGTCATTCGTTACGCGGGTTGTATTTTTGTTGATATCAAAGTTGACCGACCTGTTAGAATAGTTTTAAAGATTTCGACTGTTGATCACGAAAGCAAAATAAAAGTTATTGTTGTTGATTTTTGACGGTACCTTGTTGCCCCTAACACGCTGATTATGTTACCTTATAAGCATAAGAAGTAGGTACTTCTCAGCATAATTCCTTGAAGTCGCACGTTATCGAACCTATCTTCTTGTTGGCTGAAAATACAGAACCGGTACTCAATTAATCATGTTCGATGGTTTTTGGCGTTTCCTTTATCCATGGACGCTCATCCCTCATTCAGATGGTGTCCTTCATCTTAGATGTCTTTACACCCGTGCATTTACATGTAGTCTCAAAAATTCGTCAATCCATCAAGGACATCTTGTTTTCCACATCATATTTGAAATAGTTGATCAGTAGACAACCGGTCTTTAACACTTTGTCTCTAAAATGCGCACGATCGCCTTCGAAATCGTTAAAAAAATTTTTTTAATAACGAAAAAATAATTCAAGCACATAATATAATATACTGTTTGTATATATATATATATATGTACATATATAGGTATGTATCTTTTTTTTTTATTCGAATATAATAATTTTTAGGCGGTCAAGAAACCGTACTTCATGTTCCACAGGGGGTCTTTTGAAAAGCTGTTCTTTTCTATTTCACCGGCCACAAAACTAACCGTTTCTTTACCTTTTCTTTTTTTTTTCCTTTTCTTCTCTTTGTTTTTAACACGACTTAATTCGAATTTATTCGACGTTAAGATTTTCAATCGACTCACCCTGCAGTCCTCTCCCGCTCTTTACGTTCATCATCGTGATTTTTATCGCATTTTATAATTTAATTTACCTCAAGTTATAGGAATTTTTGTGATTTTTTTTTTTTTTTTTTCTTCATCCTCGGTAATATTATAGATTTACTTTTTGTTAATGTCGTAAAAATTTCATTCAATAGCCGCGACGAATTTTATGATTTTCATATTTACCGCGTGGATGGTATAGGTATAACGATTTTGGTAGATGAACAAATTTCTATAATCGAATTGAAATTTCAATATGTTAATAAATAATGTCGAATAGTAAATATTACGATGAGACGAATCGGTAGAGTGTTGGGTGCATGCGGTATATTCGCAAGTAATCTATACGATATAATTGAAATTTTTTTGACTTTGAAACCAGTACTTAGTTGTCGTTAAACTCTTATTCTGCACATGAAAACTAACACTTGCTTACGACCTCAGTTATGAAGGAATTCGTGGAATTTAACGCGGAAAAACAGAATACTTGTATTAGTATATAGCCCGCTTATTCTAGACCAAATCTAAAATTTTCAAAAATACTTTTGATATCATCGAACTCCGATGAAAAGTTATATTAATTCAGAATTATGTCTGCTGTTATTTTGAAAATTTAAAGTGGGTCTACGCAGACTATAAACCCTATGCTAGTAGAATTTCTGATTTGTTGACGAAGCGCAATTTCCTTCAGTTGTAAGGATTTGTCTCTTATTCGAATCTATTGAACTCTGTCGACCATGTAAAAGACAAATCAATTTGATATTTTTTTGTGATAGGCCTACGTGGAGATTGTATTTGAACGTTTTTTGTCTTCGGGTTTTTCAGACTTTACCTGCTCCTCTCTCAAAATCAATAATTGAACCATTGAGCTTCTTTCGATCATAATTTTAGTTTGCACTAACAAAAATGTTTAGTCTTTTCGTAATTTGATTCGTTTGTACCGAAAATATCGGCTTTGTGATGATTCGATGTTGTAATCTATTCTTCTACATTTGAGATATATTTTATTCTTCGTGTACTCGTATATATAGTCTGAAAATCATTTGAGGTCAGAACGATATTCTTACTAAAATAAGTTCTCGTACTTCTTCCTTCTTTATAAAGAACCAAAAATGCTTTAAGGGTGAATAATTTTGGAGTTCTTTGTGTGTTGCTTTTGTCAATAGCTTCCAAGTTCTAACGTTAAATCTCAGCCATCTTTCTCGAAGTTATCGTTAATTACACAATTCATTGCCTACGAACACCTCAGGTTCTGGAAAACCTTTGTATGTTTCGCGTGATTTCTGCCATTGTCACCTGTATTTGCGAATTGGAAGAGGATGCAAGAGGTTCTCAAGACTTTTTGGCTGTCGCGAACAAAATTTCTTGGTGGCAATGACAAAGGTTAATCAAGTTATGGGGGAAAAAAAAGTGTAAGGAACTTGTTTCACCTATTAAGTAGGTAAATATGACGAGCAAAAGCATTTTCTAATCTCAATTGTGCTTCTCCTTTAAGTTACTATATAAGCTTATACCTTCTGTATGAAGAACAAAAGAAGATATGACTAAGAGAGAGAGAGTGAAAGAGAGAGAGAGAGGGGGGGGGGAAGGAAAAAAAAGAACATCAGCACACACGGGTAAACAAACTAAATTACAGGATAAATATACAATACATACCTGTAGTATACATATATACGTTATTATTGCTTCTCGTATTTATCGTTCATTATTAATAGCAATAATAATTCACAAAACGTGGCAATAAAAAGAGTTCTAACGAACGGAAGCCGTACCTATACATATACGTTTATGCATGTATACCTATATACTTCCTTACAGACTAAGGCTACATACTCGCGCACAATGCACAGACAGCAGAAAAAGGAGTTGGAAAGTGCGACATGAAGAAGAAGTGTATGGATATACCTATACGGTTTTAAGTAAACTTATGTGGGCAGGTACGTTACACCGCTGAAGCTATTTATCTTTTATTGCAAATATAACATCCGATAAAATAACCAAACCGTAGGAATATTTAATGGTATTATTGTGTATATTACGACTGCTGGCTGCCGCTGATGGTTTAAAAAAGAATACCAAAATTGTCGTATATATGGAGAAAACACAATATTACTATTAAAAGTTTAGATCTTTACTGGTAACTTTTTTTCTTTTTTTTTTTCTGCCTTTCTTCCCATCTTCTGATCTTCTTTCTTCATTTTCTGCAATTTTTTTTTTTTCTTTCTTAAACAATTTTATATATGTAGGTACACTTTTTTAACGTCCCTCTTTGTAATTATTATTACATACGCCGAAGGAACCATAAATTATAAACTATTATCGCCATCGTAAACTAATTCATATGCTGTATAGAAGTCTATACTACACGGATGGTATTTGTGTGTGCGTGTGTGTGCGCGCGCGCGCAGAGAAATGTAATTGTGGAATTGTTATGATACTTTTGTTGTACACAGTATAGTAGCCTATATGGGACCGCCAGTCGGCAGTTGTCTTTTAAGTGTTATCTTTCCCACCCTGTAAGGTAGTCTCTGTACATTAAAGAAGGAAAAAGTGACAAAATTGACCTTCTCCAGAAGTTGCTGCGGCATGGAGAATGGATTCCAGACAGTTGCAATCGCAATACAGTGGTGGTGTAGGAACGTATAAATCTTTACCCATGAATGGAGCTTGAATTTATGTATTTATGCTCGAAAAAATGCAAAATATGAGCTCATAATGTGCGTTTATCGTGATGTAGTATTTATTTATTCAATGAATTTATGTCTCCTCCAATTAGTTTAGGAGAAGGGCCAAGAGTAATGATGGTGATGAATAAAACGTTCTTATAATAATATTGATTTTTTGAGAGGGTGGAAGAGGGGTGATGTTAAATTTCTTCATTATTCGTGTTATTTATTGATAGAGAAAGAAAATTCTGGAATGATTTCAAGCAGAGAGACGATGGAAAATGAAAGATTTTGTCATATTTCAGGCTAAGAAAGGGGTTGTCTGGTTTGAGCAGACCATTCGAAGATAATCTCGATAGACCTTATGAAACTCCGGTGGGAATATCGTTGGCTAAAATTTAGAACAAAAACTAACCACTCTCTATATGAGTATTGTAGTACATAGGTACCCCAAGAGTGTCTTTTTTGGACTTTTGTTCTAACTTGATGTTGTCTTTCGAGGAAAAACAAAAGTTATTTATTTTTCAGTTTTATGGCCCTTTTTAGTCGGACTTTTGAGTTACAAAAAATTGTGTGTACCGTTTATCGAGTGATAATACTCGAAAGTGTTGGCCTACAGCCCACATAATGGAATTTCACTTTACTGTTCTTCATCGTACGCGGGAAGTCTTCCAGAAAGATTTGTGCTGCAATCGATCCAAAATTGATTAGTAAGAAAACGAAAGCTGTTGTCTTTCTGGTAAGATTTAGGAAAAAAATATTAGAAAACTGTTGCACTTAGAATAGATAAAATGAAAATGAAATGGATGATTGCATAATTGTTTAGAGTAGACCGGTACTGAAATAGTGCGAGCGGTTGAAATCGTAAACGCCTGTTAGGAAGAATCATAATTTGTACATTTAAAATTTATTTGTAACGAAATGTCTACTTAAATTTTCTACTCAGTTTGCTTACAAACGCGATATTAAAATTAACTTCATAAAAGGGTTAGGAATGGGGATGATGAAAATTATCCGTTTCATACGAAAATAAAACGATTGGTACCATTTTCCCTCTTTGATGTATATATAATATATATAATGTATATATAATATAAAAGCATTGAGGCGCCCCAAAGCGGCGCTTTGACTTGTGCCAGCCCTAAATTCTTTCTGGTATATAGGTAACACTGGAATTTATTGTTATGGTGGAAGCAACAAAAGTTTTTTCTTCGTGTTCATGTGGCTGTGGGTAGTGGCCCATGTGCATTGAATATAAGGGAAAATATTGGCGAAGTAATTTAGAGGAATAATATTGCGAAATGATTTTGACAAATAACTTCAGTTGGCTTGTACGTTTATTATAGTGACGTATGTATCATCGAAAATTTTGTGTTATCATATTTTGAGGAAACTACAAGATGGATAAGGCTGAAATTTTTAGGAGAGGTAGTTCTCATATGGAGCAGATCTGAAAGAAGTTTGGTGCCTATCGATTCATTAGTTTCTGAGAAAACTGGAAAACAAAAAATTCCTGGAGAAGTTGTTTTTCCAGGATTCTGAAAAAATGACAAAATAGATTGAACTGAAATTTTCACGATAGATTTCCCTTATGTTGATTCAAGTCTGATAGAAGTTTGGTGTCTATCTGCTCAGTAGTTTCCAAGAAAATTGGAGAAAAAAAATTGCTGGAAAAAATTTTGTGTTCTTAGTTTTGAGAAAACTTCAAAATAGTAGGGATGAAATTTTTACGACAGATATTTATCATTTTGGAGCAGGTCTGAAAGAAGTTTGGTTCTCATTGGTTGGGCAGTTCTTGATAAAACTGAATAACAAAAAATTCTTGGAAAATCGGTTCTTAGCGATAAAACATCAATAGATCGATATTTTTGTTAGTGATATGGATAACTATCAATTTTTTTTTTTTGTAATTTCTTTATCCAAATCTAGCAATGGAATATTGGTATATTGTTATGTTTGTCACATATCGATAACTATTGATACAAATACCAATTACTATCTTTAGGTGTTCAGGCGGCACGGGGATTCAAACCCATACCTACTGAATACCTAAACTTCCCTCGTCACCACCACCAAAAGTCAGCACCATATTCACTTGGCCACAGTGCCAGGTGATGGTGAACAAGAGAGAAGCAGTAATAGCCGACGTAGTGTGGTAGCCACCACACCACTTCCCCTCAGTATAGGGGAGTGGAATACGACTACCAGTACGGAGGTGCCTTGCGGGTAGGGATGTACGCCGATGCGTGGTGATGCCTCCATCATCACTGCACCATGACGCACACCCTACAGCGCCATCACATTCTGGCAGCGGTGGTGCAATGTACCACCACAACTACCAGTATCTGCACGTGTCTGAGAGATGGCGTTGATAGCCATCTCCCATATCACATCGGGGTCACCACTTTAGGTGTTCAGGCGGCACGGGGATTCAAACTTGTACCAACTGAATACCTAAACTTCCCTCGTCATTGCCACCAAAAGTCAGCACCGTATTCACTCGGCCATGGTGCCAGGTGATGGTGAACGAGGGAGAAGCAGTAATAGCCGACGTAGTGTGGTAGCTGCCACACTAGATATCATTTTACAATTTTTTCAAGATATTGGAATTCAGTTTTTTATCTTTTTTTGAATTATGGATGAAAATTGGCATATTGGGTTTTTTAGCGAAGTATTGCTGCGCTAGAGTTTTTGTTATTTTTAATTCTATTTATTTTTTCAACTGCCAAGACGGATATTAAAGGTAATTGAAATGATATTGACATCCTCTCTTTCAATTGGCGAATGCCGTTGTTACTTGTATTGGATAAGATTAATTGATTAAGTGAGATGAATGTTGTTGTATATTCGCCGACCATTTTGAACTAAATTTATATTTCATTGCCTTCTCTTGGAGCATTTTTATTGAGAAGCTGAAAGATCTTTACACCCCGCAAGGTCGTATCTGTACACGGAAATTTGCTTCGTTCTACTGCGTGGGTCACTTTTTTTTTTTCTACTTTAAACGTGTAAATTAGCTCAGTAGGCTTTCTTTAAAAAATTTTGTTCCAAGGAACATTTACCGTGTGAATCTCTTCGTGGAGATTTAAAGAATATATGTAATAGGTAACCTTTGAATTCGCTTTTCAGCTGAATCCTCATCACGACTCGTTTCAATTGCCTAATGACTTTTTCGACTGACTTTGTTTCGCTTTATCCTTTACAACGAAAATTACGATGTAGGTACATCTACTTTCTTTTTGAGTAGGTTTTCTATTGAAAATATACTTTTTAATTTTGGTGTTAAGGAATAACCTGGGGGTGGTTGTTGGGTAGATTTTTCGTTTCATAACTCGAGAAAATTTGGCACCACAAATTCAAATTCATATACATATACCTATATATATGAGCCAGTTTCTTGTTACCTTGGTACAGATCGCAGTTTTTGTCTGATAGTCACGAAATTCGAAACGAACATCAATACTAAGCCAAAAACCTAACTTATTGATATTTTTGCGGATCGGTCGTTCGGTACTTCTGATATCGCTATTTTCGATTTTGTTTTAGCTATAAAATTTTTAATATTCGACCAATTATTACGAAGCTCGGAACAAATATTCATTATAATCTATTATAACTTGCTATAAATTTTTGTGCGGATCAGCCGGGTAACAGTATTGGCTATAAAATGCTTAATTTTGGACCAATGGAATGTAATTTAGTACAAATATTTATTATGATTATTCTACCATGTTACTAATTTTGGCTTAGATTAGCTGGACAGTACTTATGGTGCAGCTAGTTTGGATATTATTTTGCC
The DNA here is from genome assembly GCA_011428145.1 of Ericerus pela. NCBI lineage: Eukaryota > Metazoa > Arthropoda > Insecta > Hemiptera > Coccidae > Ericerus > Ericerus pela. Next base: position 1,183,785 of record WOFM01000528.1, read on the forward strand.
TATAAAATTATTGATTTTGAACCAATAAGTAAGAAATTTGCAAAAAATATCAACTATAATCTATTGCAAAATGGTAGCAATTCTGGTGGAGATCGGCATGAATGTGTTTCCAAAAAATTTATTTTTGTTTCGATTTTGAAAGAGATAATTGTTTTTAACTGCTTAATTTCACGTTAATGGTTGAAAAATTCAATACAATCATCGTAGTTATGATCTATTAATAACTTTTTAGAGACTAATTTGATAATTTTCGAAAACCTAGTTTTTCTAACGGAGCTGCTGCTGTGTTAGAGTTCTTGTCTTCCAACTTTTTCTCCCCCCGTTTTCTCTTGTAAAACGTCCAAATACACCCTTAGGCATTTCAAATATTGCGCACTTGGAAAAATTATCTTAGTCTAAGTAGTAGGTATTTCTTGAAAGCAAGTATTAATTTATCTAACACTTCCTGCCTTAGATCTGGATTCGGTAAATCTCTTGGGGAGAAAGTTGCACATCTGCTCTTCTGGTCTAATTTTTTTTCCTTACGTTTTGTTTTCCTGCACTTTTTTTTTTTTTTTTTTCACCACATAGCATTGTCTCTATCGGCTCCAACTTACCCGCAAATCACGTAGACTGGGCCGGAAAATCATAATCGTCGACTAATAAGGTTGTCGTCGTCGTGGTCGACGTAGTCATAGTTGAACCATTTTTTTCTATGTACTTTTTTTTCTTCTTTTTGTTCTCTTTCTTCCTCTTCAACAATGAAAAAATGCTTTTAATCAACAAATCATAATTCATACATTGTGTCGCCGAATAACAACATTTAAAAATATAAAAAACAACAATAATAAGTGAAGAAGGCTGGATGAGGTGGAGGTAGAGAGATATGTAAGTAACTAAAATGGGAATTGTGGCGACGACAATATGGGTATAGCTGTGGCGGTTGTTATGCTGTGACGTGTATTTCTTTAAATAATTAAAATAATCTTAACGCTTTTAATAGCTTTCGGTTTCGTTCGGATTTTTAAAAACGTATGTTTTAAAATCCTATCGAAAGGACAAGTCATGAAAGAGAGGACGAAAGAGAGTGAGAGAGTACAATAAAAAATCATATAAAGTATGAGACAACGGTAAATCATGTGAAAGTGTAACGAAGTCGTGAGAGAGTTCCTCATTTGTTTCAAATTCTCTTTTTAAAGTAGGTTTACTATGAAAATCTACTTATTAAAATCGTTCTGATGAATGGCCTGGGGGTGGAGGTATATACCTTTTTCGTTTCACGATTTCAGGAAAATTTCGGCACTATTTTCGAAAGTTCATATACCTATATAATTATATTTATGTACGTAGGTATATTTATGCTGTATATACATACAAAAATATTCACTTTTCTATGAAATTCGATTCAGGTCGCAATTTTCGTCCGATTGTCACAAAATTCGGTACTTACATTCGAATTTAGGCAAAGAAGAATTCTATTATTTTTAGTGATGATAAATTTAAATAAAATGCCACAATCGAGTAGGGCCCAATTCCAAAAAGAGTGATTTTCGAGTTAGCAAAACTATGACTGGTGGTTGATGCCATTCCTCACATGGGCATCTAAAAAGGAAATGTCTATCAAAATTTCGAAGATTAAGATGTTTTTAAAATTGTATTCTCAAATAGTAACATTTCAAAGACTTAGATACTTTAGGAGATAATTTCATCGAATGTGCATTCATGTTGATATTAATATTAAACAACAAAGGTTGCGTAGAATATTCTTGTTGAGTATTCCCCAAAACTTCATAAATTGGAATTATCTTGATTAAGTAAATTTGTTCTTCTGATTAAAATTCTTTACCAAATTCGTGAAATCCCAAGATTTGAGAAGTTGACCTAAGTTGAGAAGTATATTAGGTGAGAATACCTAATTGTGTTTTAATCACACAAAAATCCCGTTAACTTCATTTTCAAAGACCAAAAAAATATTCATCTATGTGTTACAAGAATAAGATTCACTAGTTTCAAAAAACAACTACGACTTGTTTCCACCCATCAGTGTTGATGGTTAGGTTGCCTAGTAGAACACTTACGGGAATATACTTTATTGACAAATTTAACTTATCTTCCATAGGAGTCGAACACACGTTAAAAGATGGTGACCTAAACAGAGGCTATTTTGGAACAACTTTTTTGAAATTTCTGGGTTAAGGGCCATATAATAATTTCTTTTAATACATGCTACCGATGGTATAATGGTTCACACTGATGAGGCTTTTGTAGGGAGGAGTAAATGGTGTCACTACTGTCCCTTATCGAGGATACAATTTAAAGACAAATGCGATAAAACGTTTAAAATAGTCTGAAAAATACCAATTTATTTAAAAAATACGCATCAAGAAACACCAAAATGGTATGAATAATAAAATTTCAAACTTTTTATTGGTCGTCTTGTTGATCGTGAAGTTTGGGCTACAGATGGCATTATAGGCTCCATCAAAAATGGTGCTGTTTTTGGTTGTTTTCTTGATCTTTCTTATGTCAACAATTACAAAATTTAATAAAATCGTCGCAATTTTATTATGATCTGTTAATAACGTTTTAATGACTAATTTTATAATTTTCGAAAACGTACTTTTTCTAACGGAGGTGCCGCTGCGTTAAAGTTTTTTTATTTTTTTTTATGAAGAAATAATTATTTTTTTATTATTGTTAAATATTAATATCTAGTGTACGTTTATTTCATTTGTTTGTTTGTTTCGTGTGCATTTGTATTGTCTTTTCCACCGCTGCTGTATTAGCGGTCACTTTATGCGATGACTTTGTATAGGGCTATGGGCTATGAATAGGAAGAATGTCTTATTTACGTTTTCAAAGTGATTTTTTTCCTCACTACGTTGTTTGTTTATTTTTTTCTTTCTCTGATGGATTTTCATTAGGCTGTACCTACGTAAATTATGAGGAAAAAAATTGGTGAAATATTTGCCATCGATTCATCGAAAATTTTCGTCTGGCTATTCAGATGAGTAGCCACTTAAGGTTGTCTACGCTGGAAGAAAACCTACCAATGTAGGAATGAATCCTGTGTAGGCAGTGTAATCTGTTAATCACATCTACTATCTGCTGCGTACATTGTACCCATACAGTACCTACCTAACCAAAACAGTATATTTAGTAACACAAATGCTGTTCGGTTTGATCTATCAATTCGCATTCTGAATAGGAGCCATTACTGTTTACCGTTTTCGAGGCTATTAATAGCCGAAGTTGTTTTCGCTCAGTGAGAGCGTCCTTGTGAGTGATGTGCGACCCTCTCGATGCTTTGATTTGTGCATAAAGTTGTAATTGTTGGTATTTGTAAGGTTTGGATAGTGATGAGCAAAACTGATCTTGGTCTTGTACTTCTTCGAGACCAAGATCTTTGTCATGCCTATGGGAGTAAGACTACAACTAACTATATGCAAAGCCAAAATCGAATGAAAAACTTAAGAACGTGTGCCAACTGTAAAATTTTCGTTATTTTGATGCTTAAGCATCTTGCAATATTTAGTGTTTAATTTATTTTTTCCTCCTCAATATTTCATTTTTTGTAAGTATTTGTGATGCGGTGAGATCAGAGGCAGATTTTTGCCTCATAGTGCTTGGAGAGGGCTAAGTCTTGGCCAAGTTTTATCTTGTTGCGAATAAAGAGAGTAAAAAATTTTTTGGAGTCTCTGAGAAGTTGCTCCTCCGCCAAAATTATGGTAAAACGAGAGTCCTTTCCTGAAAAAAATTGATGCTTTTCCATGGTTTTCCTGCTGAGTATTTTCTTAATACAAGATAGGCCTACATTGCTTGCGATATGCACTTTCACCAAATCTCAGTCCGATAGTTTGAGCTAGCAGAATAGCATAAATGTCTAATTTTGGCTAAAATTCTCGTTGAGAAGGTAGCAAAAAAGCAGCAGAAGAAGGGAAGTATAGAAGAAGTATATATAGTAGATGAAGAGAAAAGAAAAAGCTTGTGTTATGCGTCGTCCTTCATCTCGAGTCTCAACCCCATTGCTCTCTCCAACCCTTTACTCTCCTCCCCTCCCCTTCCGAGGGGCTCGCATGTACGCTGTATACTATATACACTTCGAAACGTCGTAAAATAAAATTAATCCGATTTTATTCATAAACGTCGGATTTTGTGATTGGCATTCAGAAGCGTGTTCGCCAAAAATATAACCGTTTTAGACGATCGGGCGTCGATATTAATTTCGCCGAAGAAATTAACGAAATCGACGCAGCTTTTTCATCGTCAAAATTTTGCGAGAGAACAAAAACGAGAAAACGATAATACAGTCATAAGGAGTGCGAGAGAGAGAGTGACAGAGAGAGAGAGAGAGAGACAGAGAGAGAGAAAGTTCATTTAAACGGGTGGCAGCGGTAGCGATGGCGGCGGCGGCAGTAGTAGCATTTTTATGGTAGACTTAGCGCCGTGTAAATGGAATTCGCCGTTTATGCTAAAAAAGCGGTAACAGCTGTCACCCTATCAGTTCAACAGGTTTTTCTCTTCCTTTTTTTTACTTTTTTTTTTTTCATCTCCATCACTTAAAACTAGAAACTCTCTCAATCTCGCACCCTTTCGATTGGATTGAAATGTGTGAGAGAAAAAAAAAGGGAGAAAAAAAAGCAAAAAATCATACCCATGTACCCACAAAAATACTACAATGAAGGTTCAAAGAGAATAAATGAGGGTGAGGTAAGTAAAAAAAAAAAAAAAAAAAAAGAAAAAAAGAAGAGAAAATGGAGTATTTTTTCAAGGATAATATCGGTGTATCGAAAAGAGGGTATAGGGTAAATGGTTACAGATTGTAATGGTTACGTGACGAGAGAAAATAAAAGAAGAAAAAAAGGGAAGTTTTCACAATGTTTTTTCATCGTTTTTTTTTTTCCTCCCCAATTCTGTGATTTTCAAATAAAATGTTTATTTATTGCGGTAAATTAGGAGAAAGGAACAAACCAATCGCAATTAAATACTCATTTTTTTTTTTTTTTTTCGTTTTTTTCAGTCAACTACGAAGGGCTGCTTTGTGGCTGGCGTATTTTGGTCGAAATCAATATCGTTTCCAATGATGCAGTTGACAAATTTTGTTTTTGATCGATGATTTGTAGGGGTTGTTTACTCTTGAAAAGTCGTATCGCACGAATATTAGTTCGGGAAAATATTCTTTAGATTTGGAGTAGATTTGCGAAAAACTCGGCTTGATTCGGGTTAAAAATTGGAAAGGACGTTAGACCATTTACCTAAACTTTACATTTTTATTTCGATTTGTGGGTCTAATTTCATACGATTCGTGAATTTTGACTCGAAAGTTAGGTACGTACATGAAAAATGAAGTTGTCATTCAAAAATAAAAGTGACAACCTTAATGTTTTGTGAGTAAAAATATTTTAGTTGGTAATCTTTTCTGCTACTTAGCAATTTTTTTCGATGTGGAGGAAAAACAAGGCACTGCCAGCTTTTTTTTGATACCAAACTCCGGAAGATTCGATTATACGAAAAGTGTAAAATTAACTGGTATTCTTAAGAAGCTGATCTATTTTACAAGACCGAACTCGATAAGAAGTTTAATTCTCGAGTATAGTGCTAAACTTCTTGATCCAACTAATTGGAAGAGTTCTGATGCAAAGTTTTTTCCTAAAGATAGCATATACTCCATCCGAAATAAGAACGACGTGACGTCATATAAGCTGAGTAAACAGAGGAAAAGGAAAATGTAGAGATTCACACAACTCAACAAAGGCTGCATCCAAAACTGTTTTGTTTACACCAATGGTTTTAGCTTGACGTAGCTGGGAAAGGTTATTATCTCCGTGACGTCACGTCTTTTTTCTTTGGGATGAAGTAAAGTATTTGTATCACGTGCTCCGTATGTGTTCTGTCATTTTTAAGTAGGTTTTTTTTATTTTTTAAATCTGCTTACTACGCTTGGTTTCAGGGTTGGGGATGGGTACGTTTTTCGTTTCATGATTTCAGGAAAATTTTGGCACCAATAACTCAAATTTATATATATAGCTAGCTAGCTAGCTAGCTAGGTAGATAGATAGATAGAAGTCCATTTCTTGTTCTTACGGTACAGGTCGAAATTTTTATTAGATAATCACGAAATTTGGTACCTACATTTATACTAAGCCAAGGACCAAACGTATTGATTTTGGTGCGAATCGACCGGACGATATTTCCCGTACAGCTATTTTTGATTTTATATTGGTCATAAAATGGAATTTTGGAACAATATGTATAAAATTTGAAATTGCAGGGTGCGGCAGTTAGCGCATGCGCAAATCTATAACGATCTTGTGTTGTGTGTGAGCCTAGCTCAGTATGAAAATTAGACTACACGTAGTGAACATGTGGTTTGTGAACCAAAAAGTTATTATAGCATATTATCAGTTTTGGTGTGGATTGATCGGTACTTCCAGTGAAGATATTTTTTTTGTTTTTAGTCTGATTATAAAATGCTTAATTTTGAACAAATATTTATTATAATTGATTATAACATTCTACCAGTTTTCATGTAGATGATAAGATGGTATTTTCTTCTAGTCAATTTTTGTTTTTAGTAGTTTCAAACTGTCGAAATTCAAAACAAATATTTTTAAGTAGGTTTTCTACAAAAAATCTACTTATTATGCTTAGTGCGGTATTAGCCCCCAGGGTTGGGGGTGGGTACGTTTTTAATTTCACGACCTCTGGAAAATTTTGGCACCAATAACTCAAATTCTTATTTATATATATACACATATATAAGTCAATTTCTTGCTCCAGTGGTACAGGTTGCAATTTTTGTCCAATTATCATGAAATGCCAAGAACCAGACCTACTGATTTTGATGCAGAAATTATATGATGATGTAGCATACTTTATCATTTTAATTTATTTTTCATATTTTTAAGAAAAAATGCTTTTATATTTCACATTGCCTCATATTTTCTCAGCCGCTAATACATTTCATTTAATCATAACATACCATTAATGCTTATGAACTTACAGACAATTAATGCGACTATCAAAATTCATAATAGTTTCACTCGAAACCTACTTTTTCTAACGAGGCTTGCTGCGCTAGAGTTTTTTTCTTGTTCTATTTGGAAATATCAATGTTGAGTTTTCTTCACTTCCCAGTATGTAAGGACCTTGTGGCTGAATTGAGAAATTATCATTAACGAAACTTGTCGAAAACTTAGAATTGAGGTATAACACTTGCTATAACATAGCACTATAAACTTTGATTTCTATGTTTTATGAGTAAGAGTTGTTTTTTTGGGGGCTGGTAGGAGTGGGAAGAAGGAGGAAGAATTTTTCATGAAGTAAATTTTAACGTTTGCTTGGCCCTCTAGTGTTACGTTGCATATCTTCTCCAATTTTTAAATAATATGATGAATATTTCAAGCTTGTATGTATTTCCATTGTGCTTAGCGTATTCATCTTCTTTGAATCCTTTTGTAATTGTTGTTTAAATTGCGGAATTCCTTTCGGAAATTACAAATTCATATTTTCTTGTGTAAAAAGTGACTTTGCAAAACGATGTTTATTTATTTATTTTCAAATATATAGGCTATATTTTGGTGGACAGTTCAGTTATGTCGTTGCATTCGTAAATGTTTTAAATTTCACTTCACTGTACGGTTTATTGTTTGACTTGGAGAAACTTCCGTTTGAAGTTACAAATCATCGTTAGCATGTTTTCGCGACAGCATAATTTCATTCAATTTATAAGTTGGTTTTCTTTAGAAAATGTACTTATTACGCTTCGTGCGGTACTAGCCCCCAGGGTTGAGAGCGTATGTTTTTCGTTTCATGACGTCAGGAAAATTTTGGCACCAATAACCCAAATTCATATTATATATATATTCCGTTTTCTTATTGTTGCAATTTTTGTCCGATAATCACGGAATTTAGCACGAACATTTTTACTAAGCCAAGAACCAGACCTATTAATTGTGATGCGGATTAGCCGGACGGTACTTTCATTACATAATTTTTGTTTTTATTTTGACTATAAAATTCTTTAGTTTGCACCTATATTCACGAAATTCGGAATAAATGTTTATTTTAATTCATTGTAATACGTTACCAATTATGGCGCGGATTGGCCGGACGGTACTTCCGGTACCGCTATTTTTGTTTTTATATTTGTCATAAAATGCGGAGTTTTGGAACAATATGTACGAAATTTGAAACAAATATTTATCATAATTTAATGTAGTATGTTACAAACTTTGGCGCCGATCAACTGGACGGTATTTCCGGTAAAACTTTTTCTTTTTCTTTTTTGCTAATAATTTGCATTAACTTTTCTTTTTAAAAAAATTATCCACATGTTCATTCTTCTATTTTATTTTGTAACTTTATTGTATTTCTTTAATTTATTTGAAATTATATTATTATTCACCATACTTCATCATCCTAATTAATTTTTAATTTAAAAAAATAATGCTTTTAAATTTCACATTTTTTAATATTTGTCGGCAGCTAACAAATTTCATACGATCATTACATACCATTTACGCACATGAACTTATAGAAAATTAATGCGACCATCAAAATTCGTAATTCTTTTTTATCGAAAACCTACTTTTTCTAGCAAGGCTTGCTGCGCTACAGTTTTTTACTATTTTCTTACCATGGCTTTGTTCTCAATATCGAACTTTTGCCCAGAAATATTTGCATTACATTCCGTCATTCTCAAAATAGCTTTAAGTTGACGTAATGGAGTAGGTATTATCAATGAAAAAATATAATTTTTTTCATTACCTAATTTTTCATTGTCGCAACCGAAAAAAGGAATATAAGAAACGTTAATTACGATCGAGTAAAATAATACTCTTAACACATAAACAAAATGTAAAAAGGAAAAAAAAACACATAAAAACACTATATATTCTGTTGAAACTTTCCCACAGTAATTGTTTTATGTTTATGTTTTTTTTTTTTTTTTTGTACCAAACATTCATGTATCAAGTACGTTCGTTGGTTCGTTTTATTATTATTATTCTGTAAAGATCTGTTGTTAAATTACAAATATCTTGCTCGAGAAAGTGATATCATTTTGTCATACTTCAACATAGCATCCATTATTTCTTGTTTTCCTGCTATAGTAGGTATAAGATCAATTGTTTGTTTTTCCGTTCTCAAACATAGTATTTTTCTCTTTGCCCCTCTCTCCACACTCTTGGAAATATACATGCATTTAGAGGTAAATGAAACATATTTATCGTTTTATTTATATTATATATTTATTACATTATATTTCCTGTTCTAATATTAGAAACGAGTTTAAATTGTAGCCGGAAATTGCTATAGTCCTATCGTTTAATAATAATTTTTTTTTTTACGTAGATAACTTCTTTTTTTACAATTTTTTTCTCCCTTTTTTCTTATATTACTCAAACGACTGTACTTTTTACCGGCACGTCCATAAATGCAGGTGAACTATTATTTACTCGCGGATAGGGTTCACTTGAGGAAATCGTCGTTGTTAAAAAGAGATTGTAGAAGCTTTGTATGCGTACGTATGTAGTTACCGACGGCACTAAGTGTTTACATGGTTAATGAGGAGACGAATACAGTTGGGGGCCCCTCACAGTAACGAAAAAATAACATAAACCGATACCCTCCAAGTCTTTAAAGTTTAGGCCGAAGAGTTTCATTCACCTTTTACCTGCTAAAAGTTCGTACACCGCGCTCATTTCTTGAAAAACATACGAAAACTGTTTCGAAAAATATCTCCTGCTCTATGGGCTCCAACTCCTAGGTTGGTTAATGGACTAATTCTGCTCTTGCTGGGTCGATTTTACTAGTTGACATGCGTTTTAAAATGCAAGGTATTTGTGGCAGAGTTGAGTCACTATAGGAAGATCGACTTGCTGTCCTAGCTTTTTCAATAGAATCCTGTATGTGGGGGAAAGTTGACGTGTATTTCTGTGCAGTATTAAGACCTAATTCATTAGAATTAATGATTAAGTCTTGTTATTGCTTTTTTTCGACCATTGAGAATGTCTGATCGTTGTAAATGAAAATTAATTCCTATCCATTTGACCATAGTTCGTTTATAATGATCTACAGTTTAACATCAACAGTTTCTTACAAAAAAAATCTCGTTCTTCGAATGTCTGCATGTCACTTCTTCTTTTATTCGCTTTTAAATATCCAATCCATTCACTGCCCTGCTGTGGATAACTATGCATATATCTATATTATTGGAGCAAAATTGGTCCTGGTCTTAGTCTTACACTTTTTGCAAGACTCGACAGTACAGGTAACTCCAAAACCAGACCAAGAATGGGCAAAATCCTCAAAAAAATGATTCGAATCACGAATCTTTGACAGCATCATACGATCACGAATCACGAATACTTTCAGTCCAGAGATTAAAAGTGATTTCCACGGATCATTTTTATACGAATCACAAATCCTTAAAGTCTCGATCGCTGAATAATTCTGTTTTACCTTGATATGGGAAAAAGGTTTTGAACATTCGAGTACTTTTCGATAAAAAACTGTTTTTATTTAGAAAAGTGAGAGGTAAAAGTTCTCTGAAGAGTCTGTTTAGTTTTGCAACGATGAAATTCATGAATTATTTTTCTAACAATTACCAAATTTCCAAGAATTTGTCGGGAATTTCCTGACTAGAAAAATAGGATTCGTGATCCTTTGTTTTGCTGTTTGCAAATAAATGATTCTAATCACGAATCCTCTGTTTTCTAACGTGATTCGAATCACCAGGAGTGGCAGGATTCGACCTATTCGAATCATTTTTATTTGACAGATCCGTGATCTGTGATTCGAATCAATTTCTGAGAAAAGATCCGCAATATCTGTTCGGAGCCATTTCTCAAGATCCGTTTTTCCAAATTGTCCAAAAATATACAAAAAAACATGGAAAATAAAGAATGTAGGTACTTGAGAATTATCAATTTGTTTTTTCGGAATTGATGGAACAACTTTTGTTTTCAAATCATCCACAGGATCCGTGCAATTGATCTGAACATATCCTTTTTTTTCACAGATGATCCATGATCCGAATTCGGACCATTATTTGGAGAGTGATTCGTGATCCGGACTCGAATAACTTCCTTAAAAATTGAAAAGGATTCGTGATCCGAGTCATTTTTTTAGTGATCTTGCTCACTTCTGGAATCATGAATGAAATTGCTTTTTCAAAAGTTATTCGAATCTCGTTTTTTTTTACGAATCCTGTCCACCTAAAAAAAATACGAATGAACAGCAAAATATTCGCGATATGTAGTGTTTAACTGCGTTTCTCTTATGTTTTGGATGGACATATGAATAGAAAGTTTCATTCAGCTATTAATAATATAACTTGGTACAAATCTTGTCAGGAAGACCGAGACGAAAACCACGACTCGAATGTGACCCAGAATTGACTGTGCAAGACCATTACTATATGGGAGTATCGATGCGAGACCCGGTCCAAGATCGATTATGCGTGAACAAAATATCAAGACTACCCTAATCTCGGTCTCGCTTTTGCTCGTCACTAACCTATGTAGAGCTAATTAGTAACGCATTCGAGTCAACCCTTCCCATTAGTTTGCCAAATTCCACGCGGTGACGTCATTGCACCTGCACTTACCACTTTATTCGCGAGCCCGAGACAATTTTTACCGTCGAAATGCCATAAAATTCAAATCCACAGGGTGAAAAACGGTCTGTCCCTATAACGTTTACGTCAAAGCCGTTTTTTCAACATTAAGACGGTGCACAGACAGAAAAATGCTCAAAACGTGATGGCCCATTTTAAACTGTTCGAACCTTTTAAATACACGTCGATGGACTTTATCAGTTGAAGTAACAGTGCAGCGGCGGCGGCGGATGCAGCAACAGCAGCAGTAGCAGCACTCAGTAGCCATAAGACGCGATGTGACGTCGACGTATCTTTTCGTTTTTTCGAATTATGAAATCATGACCCGAAATTAATAGGCGCACACTTAAAAATGGCGAAACGCAGCAGCCCATGAACGTATAAAAATTATTTCGACGATTTCGCACTTTGGCGCGTAAACGGCGAAATATATCCGTTTGTAGGCCCAGATTACGTACCAATTAACATTCCTTCGTTTCTGAGTGCGTACCTGCAGTATTATATTATACGCATGTAAGTACTGAGGAAATTAAAATGAGTGACAGTGAGAGAAGGCCGGAGGGGAGAAAAAAAAATCAATGACACGCGACCACGTAACGGTAACTCGTATATTTCACGCATTTCTTTTATTTTTCCACTTCTTGGCGGTGATAATATTATGCAAATAGTCACTATTTACATGCTAATTTTGGCCAGTTGCAAAGTGATTCGAAATTTTTATACAGGTCAAGTATATACTTACGAGTATTATTTTATATTATTACGTAGACGGAAAAGGATTATAACTTGAGTCGTCGCATCAGTCATATAATCATTGTGCCGAGGTGAAAAATAACAGGCTCGATTTTGCGACTGAGTGTAGAACTGGGCCTCAAATTGGAGCATACCTACGACAATAACTTGCGCAATGACAGAAGAAAATTCAACGAGTACCTAGGTTTTGAAGAACGGACAATTGCGGCTGAGAGTAAGGAGAGAGTGGTGCGTGTGCATTTTACGTCGCTTTCTTGTGCCTCGCTTTTTGTTTGTTGGGTCATTGATACCCTGCGATTTTTGTATGTTGGTGACACCCCATTTTACGCCGTCTTTTATCCTGTATACCAAAACAAGAGAGTTGCATTACATTCTCTCTTCAGCCTCCATACTACTACGTAAATTCGAATCCATCTTCATCTGTTGATTAATCATTCGTTATGCCAGCTACCACATAGTCCGTATTTTAATATAACTCAGTGGCGTCTCCCGGCTGAACAGTGTGACATTTTTAGAATGGTTCTGTTGTTCTAAAAAAAGGGTGCGTAGTCAGATGCGGCAACGGGGACGATGTTCCCATGATCCTGTGTTTATAGTGACACCGGGTTCCATGGATGCTAAATTTCTCAAATTTTCTAAATTTTTAAAAGTGACAAGCAAAAAAGAAATCATAACATTTTTTTGACCCATCATCCCTTGAAAAAATCCTGGCTAGGATCCCGTTTTACAATAAGATCCAATTTTCGAACTTTGAAAAATTTGGTCTTCCCAATTTTTTTTTCTCCTTCATAATCCATTCACATTTAATCATCACGTATTAATTAAATTCCTAATTAAATTTTATTACTGCTTGAAAATAAAATAATTTTATTCTTTGTCAACATCTGTATTTGAGTTGGTAAGTATGTATAGTATGCTCCGTACAGCTGAAACAGAAGATTTGCTCATTCGGTATCTCATTTGTTGGAGAAAATGCGATTGTTTTCTTTTACAAGTTCGTTGCTAACTTTCTTATTAAAATTGATAATTTTTTTTTTTCAATACTTTATAAAGCTAATGCATTTAGACGATCTTCCAACATAGTACTTCTGAGAAAAGTTTTAATTCTTTTTAACATGCCAAAATTGCGCTGGTATGGAATATTGAAAAAAACCCTACATAAACATGCAGACAATGTTGCATAGAGAAGGAAAAGGAATGAAACATTTTAGTACATATATTTTAATGGTACAAAATAGTTATTTGTGGTACAAACGTATAAAGTAAATGATTTTGATCCGAGTGTGATGCAAATCAAACGAATATCAATCACCAACTATATTATATACGTGTGTCACACACTTTTTTTTGCAACACCCCCTCTCTCTTGAAAAAAAAAATGGAGGTAAATAAATATTTTTGCAATTGGGAAACATATAAGCGCAAACTATCCCATAAATTTCAAAGAGACCTTGTAACGTAGTGGTTATAGTGTTGGCTCTCTACCACAGGTGTTGGAGGTTCGAATTCTCATGGTGGTGAAACTTTTATGAGAAAAAAATAAAGGTTAATAAAAAAATAAAATAAAATTATGATGATGAAGGCTATGTGCATTAAAAACAGGACCAGTGTATAAAATGAAGCATGCGCTCAAGACGATTATAAAGTAAAAATACGTTATATATACTTTATACATAGGTCCTAAATGATTCTAAAATTGCCTGCTTTGTACATCGTCAAGGTGCGGAAAAAAATGAAGTTTATGAACAGGTGTTGCAAAAAATACGTGTCACTACTGATAAATATTGATATTTGACAAAACTGACTCATAATCTACGATATTTTATCTCAAATATCGATATGAAAAAATGTCGATATTTGGCACCACTAATATATTACAAGTTGGAAGAGCTACTTTCTTTACAACTCAGATTGTTCATTCAAAAGCTGTCTATACTTTCCACTTCTACGCATGCTTTTTTAACAGTCTTACCATTATTATTGAGCTGGTTAGTATGCAGCTTTCAGCAACGTATTTTAAATTAGATACCTATTTCAAGACAACTTTTCGAATTTTGTATAATTTTTAATTGAATAATGAAAAATGGTAATTTAAAAATTAATTTTTTTAATTTATTTATTTCAAATTAACGTATTTTTCTAAGACCTAATTTTTTTTTCACTGTAAATACTGTTGGTGGTTCTGTAGCTTCGCAGCTCTTATGAACCAACCGCCTCTTATATAATACTGTTAACGATTGTAATATATATTTTCACTTTATTCACCAATGAATATAAGCATATGCCTGTTTGTTATCTGAAGTCACCTATGTCGAAAATTTTTTTTTTTTTTAATTCCCCTAAACTAATTTGAGTATATTTTGTTTCTCACTTTTCCAGAACTTCAACCTCATACCAACGTAGGAAAATTCTGTCAATGGCTATGTATGGGCACTTTATAAAAAAAAAAAACAAAAAAAAAAGGAAACAAAAAAATAATGGGTCTTTATCTAACAAAATTATCGTACAATTTTTCTCCTCGTAAATGAATTAAAATGAGTCATGACGGAGGCTATTTACTAAAAGTTTCACCCTTTTCGCCACACTCGCCACTATGATAAATAGGTGCAATAAATGTGACTTCAAGTTTGTTTTTCGCCCCTTCTTCCATGTTGATTTTATTGCCAAAACAGTTTTGTAAAAAAATGTTCAACTTCTCAGTTTTCTTTGAGAAAAGTTATTATTAATTTTCATATATGCAATGCGTTAAACGCCGAGAAAATTCTAATTAAAAATCACATCGACTTGTCGCACCCTCGAGTCGTCGACTTGGTCGTTATTGGTTGCAGCAATGGGTATATGTCGAGAGAACTCGACGAACAGCAGTATTTTTAATTGTTATTTTTCTTCCGCTTATTGCATTGTGCGTAAATGGTGATGATGACGGCTGAACATGTTTCTCTTACTAAGCAACAAGAGCGTATATAGCTTCGTCGTAAGCGGGGGTCCACACATTCTCGGTGGTATGTTCTGATCCCCAAGCCACAACAAAAAATCGCCAAAACTGATAAAAGTGCACAATTTTTAGACGTCAAGTTTTTTCTTCTTGGCTAAGGGGGGTTCAGACCCCCAGGACCACCTTATCTACGTCCTTGCTGAGCAATTTTTGCGAATAATTCAGTATTGACATATATATGCTATGCGAGGAACTAATTAGGTCCCATTTTCTACACTTATCCCAGTGGCAAACTGGTTTAGTAAAGAGTTTTTAGCAGATTTAAAAAAAAAAAAAAGGAATCTGCTGTTAGAATTACTGTAAATTATTTTAGATAATTTTCCTCACTCATTTGTACTTGAAGAGAAATAATTTTACCGAACAAAAAATCGAAAGTGTTTTGATCGTATAGGTCCATTTAGATTCATTCATTCGTCTCTAATAATGGAAAATGGGTGGAAAAAATAAGGAAATATGAATTGTACGAGTATAGGTAGATAATTTAGAAAATAAAAAAATAAAAAAAAGCTATCATTCTGATAACTACAACCAGCTTTAATCATTGTCGGTTATATGAATGGAGGCTATCGTTCTTTATCCAGGTGTAACTTAGGCCTCTTCATTTTGTTGTTGTTTTTGTCGGATGTCTTTTCCAGTTTGTATTATACCCGACATCCAATGAACTTTTACTCTGGATCTTGAACTAACAATCGTATCTTTTGGTAGGTATATCGTATGCATATATATTATACCACGACCGGACGTACATCAGCTCCATTCACCTAAAGTCGAGCCTGTTGACATAGCCTCATCCTCATTGGTGCTGGTTATGTGTGTGCACGGGCGCAATCGGGCTAATCCAATCTGTTTTTACCCAGTTTGCTCGTAAAAGGAGTATCATTATCTACTACTACTAAAATAACAACAACAACAACGAAAAAAGAAACGCTACGTTTTTATTTTACCGCCTTATCCCCTCTTCAAAAACCTTTAATTTTTCTTATATCCTTGGGTAAACGTGGCACACGCTGTTCCATCTCAACTCCCATTTAGTCGTCGGTTTAATTATTTTATTACCCTATATCGATATCACAACAATAATAATTTTCGAATGCAAACCAAACATTTTACTCGTTTGTGTAAACAGATTTGTTTTTTTTTTTTTTTTTTGTTTGTTTTTTTTTGTCTGCCTTCCACATTTCCATATTATAATCCTATGCGGATTTTACTATTGGCGGGTCTTATAATAACCGACTTAGTTAGGCACAGGTGCGGCAAGCGTTTGGAGGAAGTAAGGGAAATTTACATATAAATCCTTAGGACTTTTTCCTATTTCATTCATAAAGACGCTTTTGTGTACTTTCTCTACTGGAAGGTAAAGGTTTTTCATTTTTTTTTTTGGACTGCAGCATCATTATCCATTTTACGAAGGTGAAGTAATAAAATAGAAAACATTATTTCTATGTGAAATGGATGATGGTTTTTTACTTTTATTTGATAAATATTATCGATTCGAGTACTCTTAGGTGGTGTAATCGAAAAAAAAAAAACATTAATGAAGGAGATAGGGATTTCAATCGATTTTAAAGTTTAAAATCTTAGCGTCACCATACACCCTCTGCCTCCTTGGATTAAAAGTAGAAAATAAGAACGCTTTATGGTGGCTACGACTCCTTTAACTCCCCCCCGTTTTAATAACGCCACACACGCCGATACACGACGTAATTGTCGCTTCTTTGCGAACCCCTTAATTGCCAGGACCACCATACCGCGTGTTATAATTTGCATTTTCGTATATATCGAGAAAACGAAAAAAAAAAAAAAAAGGAAACGTACGATGACGAGGGGGTAGGAAAAATAAAACGGAAGAAGAAATTTTTCGCACAGCCCCCGTGTATGCGTGCTGTTGAGTATGCAAAGTAAACGGAAAATACGTCGACCTTGTAAGATGGGGTGGTAAATAGAAGGGTTGTGGTAGAAGGTGCTCGGAGGGGGTGAGTGTATATCGTGAAAGGGTTGAAAATTCGTAAGGGTTTGAATGGCTTGGTGGTGGTTGGTGGTGGTGGTGGTGATGGAAATTCGGTATTAACGGATCAGTTGGCTTGCAAGGATATGGCACAAGTGAGAAAGAAGAATTTATGTATGCAAAAAGAAAGAAAGCCAAAAACAAAAAGCAAAAAAGAAAATGAAAAAAAGGGTTTCTGGACGGTGATGTGTTCAAGTTTGCATGCAAATGTTTGTATGTAGGTGCATGTATATATATATATATATATATATATGTGTGTGTGTGTGTGTAAGAATGTGTGTTTGTGTATATATAGTCTGTATACACGTTATATATATATGTATAAGTATAGTATTGGCCATATCCACGGTGAATGACTTGGTCATTCGTTTCTTGTTTTACGTTTATATGACGGGGGTCTTGACGAGAAGATACGGACGATGAAGGAATAGTCGGGGAAGGGTGGTTGAGGAAGTGTGGCTGCAGGGTTGGGGTGGCATGACGACGGCGGCGTATGCTGAATGTTACGACGGCGGAAGAGGGGTAGTGGCGCTGTACGTATACTATATCGTCGTTGTGATACCATCCCTCCTCAAGGTGGTGCTGCTGGTTTGAAAAAACCGAATTCGACGAAGGGATCGAGTGTCGTACAGATATCGAAAGGGTTATTTCGCGGATATCACGTGATTTCCAAATGAATCAATCCACTTAATGAGAGCGCAAAAGAAAGGGAGCGTCGAGAAAATCGCGATCAATGTTTCCTAAAATTTCTTGCTGGCTTGTATTTTATTTTTTTTTTTCACCCTCTTTGTATTCGTCGAACTTTTGTTTTTATGCTAATATTTCGTATTTCGACTACAGTATTGTTTGGAATTTCTTGTAACGTGATGTCTGTAAGCCATTTTGAACTGTTCGAATTTTAGTCGATTCTTTCTGTTTGGTCAATATCGATACAAGTTTACAACCTAGCCCACGGAAAAATCCTTATTTTACAGAAAATAAATTCGTAATTTATAAGGAAGTGGTTCATTTGACCCTGTCACAAAAATATTATTTTCTTATTCTTTGATAGCCTATCGTTCCAGCAAATGGCGTCAAAAATGATGCAGGAACTGGAGTAGTTAATGCGAAAAAAATTCATACCAATTGAATTGGCTATTATGGAATTTCTATTGTGATTTATACTCATATTTTGGCACTTCTGTAAAATGTATGTTGCTATAACATAACTCAATTTTATGGAATGGTAATGAAAAATTGAAATATCAATCTATTTTATTTTACCACAGAAACCACTACTACTTTTTAATTGTGAATAGTTTTCTTCTAGTGTAGCCCTGAAGAAATCAGTTTCGTTCTCTTAAAATCCTATTCATTTTTGCTCATTCTTATTCGCCCTTCTCTAATCACTATAGGTAAGCTTAGCCATGAAAATGGAAATAGTGACTTAGGCTAAAAAATGAGTAGTTACCCTGTTATAGAAATTCATTCGATCCTCTTCCCTAGATCTTAAAAGATGAAATAAGCGTTCATTTTTTTTTTTTTGAAAACCTGCTAAAATAAGCTAAAAATTAAAACTTAGTCCCCTCCCCCTTCCAAAAAATTAATGTTTCTTCATTTCAGTTACATTTAGTTTTGAGCATGTAGCTGCATTTAATTTTATCAAGAAAAATATTTTGCAGAATATTGCAAGATTGATTGCCAAGACGCTGATTCTAGACCCAAAGAAACGATGGACTCTGTAGGTTTTGTTGGCTCGGGGAATCGAACCTAGGACCTACATATTTGCCAGCTAAAAGCGGTGAACTTAACCACACGGCCATCTCACCACCGACTATAACTGGCGAATGTATTTTATATTAGACAGGGTATGGTGGTTCCTACACACTCCCCCCTAGAGAGACTCAACACGAGTTGAATGACATTACATGCTGTGGGAGGTTGGTTGGAATCAGAAACGCCTCTTATACCTATACACACAGGCTTATACTACCTATACGGGTTCTATTTCCACTATATATGGCGCCATCTATTGGCGACTCACGTTATGAAGGAGAGTTGTGAGTTCCACCATGCACCACTAGGGTGCGTGCGTGTCCAGCACACGTCAAGTGTCACCAGATGTAGGTTTTGTCGGCTCGGGGAATCAAACCTGGGACCTACATATTTTCCAGCTAAAAGCGGTGAACTTAACCACACGGCCATCTCACCACCGACTATAACTGGCGAATGTATTTTATATTAGACAGGGTATGGTGGTTCCTACACACTCCCCCCTAGAGAGACTCAACACGAGTTGAACGACATTAGATGCTGTGGGAGGTTGGTCGGAATCAGAAACGCCTCTTATACCTATACACACAGGCTTATACTACCTATACGGGTTCTATTTCCACTATATATGGCGCCATCTATTGGCGACTCACGTTATGAAGGAGAGTTGTGAGTTCCACCATGCACCACTAGGGTGCGTGCGTGTCCAGCACACGTCAAGTGTCACCAGATGTAGGTTTTGTCGGCTCGGGGAATCAAACCTGGGACCTACATATTTTCCAGCTAAAAGCGGTGAACTTAACCACACGGCCATCTCACCACCGACTATAACTGGCGAATGTATTTTATATTAGACAGGGTATGGTGGTTCCCACAGACTCCCTCGTGGATCCTCATTTTCCTATAGTTTACCCATCAAATTTCTTCACAATTTTCGAATTTTCCGTTGAAGACCCACAAAATCCATTTCAGTTTAAAATTATTTTTCAACTTTTTCAAACAGTTCATCCTCCTCTCAATTTTATGGCTTTCTTCGTGATGATATTGTATGCAGCTAAGCTTTAGAATAAAAACGCAAATCCCTAAACCGGGATAAGTATGTAGTCTACCTTCGTATCTGGTATTTGTTTTTTGTCAGAAGATCGCTAGTTTTGGTAGTTCATGTAGTGGGTATTTATATCAGGCAACTGTGTATAAGGGAAAAAAAAATCAAGAGTTTTCTTCTCTACTTCCAGTACCTACATTTTGAAGATGTTTAACCAAGTAGGCGCCGCCACCGTCACCCGAATATAAAATATTCTGACTTTCTTGTAAATTGATGTAAAGATAACGAAAAAAAAAAAAAAAAAGCCGAATTATTTATTGATATGATTAAAATGTGGTACTACGAGGAACCTGTTTATCTATTTGACTTTTTTCTTCTCGGTATTTGTTGTATCGTCGTTATTAGAACTGATGAAGATTTGGTGGAGATTGCTGTTGATGGTTGACTCTTTATTTTCTCACTTTTTGTTTTTTCAAGACAAAAAAGCGATTACAGAATAAATATAGAAACAGAGTACGAAGTACCCGTATACGTTAATGATCAAACATTATATTTAGTAATGTAGAAGATTCGAAGGATTTATTTTATGTGAAACATATACGAACCCCTTTTCATGGCAACTTTCGAACTTCTTATACCATATTTTATCAATAAAAATTGAATGCTTTTTGTTAAAGAACCATTGCATTTTCCAGTTGAAAATAGATTGTTATAAATTAGCTGCTATTCATCTTGATGTAAAGAATTTTGCAAGTTTTTTACGCATAAATTAAGCCACCGTATAACGATATAAGTTTAGTAATTGTGTATTTTCAATTTTTCTTTGTTGCAGGTAAGATCATTCCACAGTGTTCATTAATTCAACCATCTGAATAAAGACCAATTTGGTTATTGAAAGCGTATGTATTGAAAAATTCGTACGATCTTGCTTAATTTCATGTAATGATTATATACCATATTCTACACGATGTGCCTATTTGTCATTAGGTGGTCGTGTTTAAAATTCATTAATTTTTTCTCCCATTGCAAGCTTGTTCTATATATTCTGTATAAAAAACAAATTATCAATCAGCCTATATTTACAAGGAGACGATAAACTCTCGTTTATTTCCATTACAAAATCGCCGAAAAACTTTTCTGATAGCTCAATGATTTTGGGTTATAACGCAAAACCAAACATATAACCGGAGGCGGGAGTCTGCTAATGAGATCTATAAGCATGTCATTTTAAATATTGTGAATTACTTGAAAATATTTTCGACTCGTGCCTTATGAATTGAAAGTTTTTAGTTAAATCTGTGAGAAAATTTAAGGTTAATGGATTAACAACGACTTGCGTATGAAATCTTGTAAATCGTAAATAATTAAAAAAAAAAAAAAACATAACGTACTCACTCAATGAAAGAAAAAATACAAATTCCTATCACGAGTCTTTGTGCTGCCCTTTTTAAGCCGATGGATATAGGACGCACGTTACCAAAAATAATTTATTTTCTTACAATTTTAGCAAAAAAAAAGAGGAAAAAAAATCTTGACAAAAAATTACCACTCGTGACAAATTTGAAAACACCCACCATCAACGAATCTGATTTAATGCTATTTTTTCGTCTCGTTGCGAAATGAGAGACAACAAAAAACAGAAAACAGAAACAAATAAATAAAAATTTCCAGTTTTGGGAATCAAAAATTTCCGTTCTTTGATGGTACCCACGTCAAAATCTGAAACATGCATTTTTCATCTGGATTAAAGTAAAAATCAAAAATTCATCGCCTACAACTCTTGAAAATTCTTTAAAAATTCAACTTTTCTGTTACTATTAGAAGTTTTTAAATTTTAACAAATTATCGGTATCCACCTATTTAATGAACATTCTCGACAATATTCTATGGTATATTAGGAATTTCCCAGAGAAATTTTTAAAGGGTTATTTTCATCTTTTTATTTAATTTTAATTTTAATTTTTTTCAATGTTTTTGAATTGAAAAAAAATTTTATGAAGTTTTTTCTATTTTTTGATAGAATTTTTCTTCTCTCCTTTCAACGTCCAGAGGTATATCGTCTTCGACAAATTTCGGTCCAACTTTTCGACCTTTGTGTTAAAATTATTTTTCTAAATAAATTTATTTATGTAGGTATTTATTGTATACCTACAGGGGTGGCAAAGAAGAAGATTGCCCTAATGACCTTCTTTTTATATTTTTATTTTTTTAGTTGTTACTTTTAAAATTTGAAAAAATTTTTAGCAATGAATATGCGACAACGAGTTCCATAGATGCTAAATTTCTCGGAATTTTTAAACTTTTGAAAGTGACAAATAAAAAAAAAAGAAAAAGTCATCAAATATTATTTAAACCCCCTCTGAAGAAATCCTGACTACGTCTCGGTATTCCTACATAGGAAAGAAACGAAAGGATATAAAAATTAGAATTAAAATGCATATATATATGTATATATATATATATATATGAAGAGTATAGTATACAATTTAGGGATAGTTTATAGGCTTATAAAAAGGGCCAGCGAGAAGGAAATGGAAATGAGAAACCCTGAAGAATGATACAGACAGCGCGACGAGGATATATACCTATATATATATACATTTATAGGTATATGTATGGATAAAAGAGAAAACTTTATGTGTGCGTCAATGTGAGTTTTAAAGGAATATAAGGGAAAGAAAGAAAGAGAAAGAAAGGTAGGGAAGGAGAAAGAGAGAGGAGAAATTATAATAATCTCACCCGTTCCCTAAAACAATAGACGATTGACGCGGCCATCTTGATTCGTGGATATCTTTCTGTCTTTCGTTCTCATTCACTCACATTCCTGCCACCCGCCCTCAAATACATATTATCCTCTTTTTCTCAGCCTCTTTAACTGTCTCTCTCTCACTCCTTGACGTCTCTATACGTTCCCGTCCTCATATTCCTTTTATATATACCTAGTGTTCGCATTTTAAATAGAACCGAATTATTGATTAGTTCCAATTACGATGAAATTTCATATTCGGACGTATTTTATACTTCCCCGAAGGAAAAAGGTTCTTTTTTCTCTTCTTTCTTTTTTCTTTTCCTGTATGTGCGACTGTGATGCTTTTTCCGAAATCCCCTTTCTGTGCCATTAGTGGCTATATATACACCTATATACACCTATATATGTATATGCTTTGTTTTCCCCTTTCTATTGTTTAGATATCTCTTATACCAATACTCATCGAATGTGTTTTCACCCTTCTCGAAGAGATCGAATTAATTTCTTTCATAGTTTTTTTATATCACCTTTTTTTTTAAAAGTCTTAAAATGCAAATTTAGTGGGTATTTTATTTTATTTTTTTTGCGGGGGGGGGGGGTGTTTCAATTTTATTTGATTCTCAAACACAGTTACTCAGGCTGAAGTATGACTCGCAGTAATGTGTGGTTTATGCAGGGATGGCGTGCAATCTGTGTGTAGGTGAAGCAGGGATGTGTGGGTGAAATGGTTAGAAGGTGGGGGAGATGGTTTACATCGAAAATGGCGCGGTAGTTACGTCGTTAACACGCATTTGAGGTGACGTTTTCGGTTTCGACGACGATAAGTAGTCGTGTGTCGAATTATTTTGCAGATAATTACCATATACCGTACCGTAGATCCGCCATAGCCTATATACCTGACGCGATTAGGGTGTCGTTTCACAGTTTACACACCTCAAAATTGGTTTCCGGCCAAAAACGAGCAAAAAATCTTTCGTTTGTTGAGGACTGGGTACTGGACGGAAGGGAGGGGAGCGAAATTAAGTCTCATTTAGCGAAGATTATATAGGTAGGTATTTCTTTTTGTGCGGTTTATTCATGGGTTGCGTGAAATATTATTTAGACTTGATTTCGATGAGTTTTTGGGGCGAAAAGGGTCGAAAACTATAGCCTTTAAACAGTGCCGGCTTTAATAAGTTGAGCAATGAGAAAATTTCATTTTTTTTAACCTCGTTAATCGGCCTGTCGAGGGAGAAAACTATCAATTTGAAGAGAAAAACTGCATCCGTTGACCAAGTTGATGAATGTTACCCATCGTTTAAATTCCAAAAGGCCTCCTAATTTCCGTTTAAACTTTGTCGTTGTTTTCGTTAAATCCTGAGGACACGATTTTATCTTGTTTAAATGACTTTGTCCTGTCGACATTTTCCTTGGAAAACTATAGACCCACTTTTCTTCGAAAGAAATTTTTGAAAAAAAAAATCACACTTTTTTCATCATTCACAATTCCTGCTTCATTAAAATCGTGCCTTTTGTGCTCTGTACGCTTGGAAGTACATATCAAATTTTTTTATACGTTTTTATTCTACTAACTCAGTTTGTTGAAGTACACCGGATGACCAACTTCAGCGCTGCTTTCACGTTTTGCGACACACGCACACATACACTTATATCCGTTTTTATCAGTTGTTTTTTCAATTTTTGTTTATTTCTGTCTTGGAAAGAAAAGTGAGAAATTTTATTTTCTCTTATTTTCCTCTTCAAATTATAAAAGCGTATTTTTTAAAAACTCGTTTTTAACCTAACTTATTGTAAATCCAGTCAGTTTTTCCGCTGAAATTCGAAATAACCTGTGTATTAGAAAATTCGAATTTTCGCATTTCTCAAAGCCGAAGAAGTCTCTCTGAAAGTAACAAGAGATGAAGGCAGAAGTTAAGGTATGTTGAAAAATTTTAAAAGGCTAACTCTAGAAGGATTTTAAAATGTTACAACAATGCGCTTATAGTGCTAATTTTCAAATCATTATCATTGAGATGAGAGCTCTCGTAGGCTTTCGAGGATTATCACTGCCCCTCAAACCGAATGTGAACCATTTATCGATTGTATCTGCGACGAAATGAGTCTTGTTTAAACTTTGCCTACGTAACGTTCAGGCCCTCTGCTATACATCTACTTCTATTCGTTTATATGTAAGTATAATACATCGTGCGTACTTGACCAGTTTTCGTATTTTATGGCGTTTTATTTCGCCGAAAATTGACATATTGGTTGGCCGATGAAAATAAATTTCCGTTCACTCCGATATACGTACGCACCCGACGACCCGAAGAAAAACAAAATAATTCATTATAGCCTATCGTTCGTATTTGGCGATTTAATGGTACGATGGCATGCAACCAAACGAACGAGTATAGAATGCGGATTGCCTAACGCTAGCGTTTCAGGAATTTAGGTTTTCACAAAACGATACCGCAAATGGTATTATAGATTTCGCAGTGGCGGCTGCTAGTAGAAAAACGATATACCTACTCATACAAAGTATACGTGTGTAAGTGAACGATAGCCGTGACAAGATGGGGCAACGACGACGACGACGACAACGAAGAATAAGTGGTTTAATCGGCACTGCGAAGGCGATCTGGTGAGGGGTGAGGGGAGGTAAAAAAAAAAAACAAAAACAAAAAAAAAACCGATAGAATAACGAACGTTTTGTGAAATGCACGAAAAAGGTCGATACTCGGCCTGATTAAGGAGTCGAAAAATCGAGACTGAAAAAAAGGAAGAGAGAGAGCGACGGAGTGAGAATAAGAATAAACGACGCGGAGAAAAAGTTCGAATTACGTTTTTTATCTAATCAGTTTCCTATTGTCTATGATATGGAAATGAAGGGGAAATAACCTTTTTTTTCTTTTTTTCTTTCTTTCTTTTGCTTTCTTGTCGAATTGATAAGTTATTTTTACGTAGGGTAAAAACTCGATGGTGTGATTTTACGAATGCGAAGGGTTGCAGTACAGATCGACTTTTGTGAAGTAGAGAGATAAACAGTAGAGAGTGAGAGTGAGATTGAGAGAGAGGAGAGAGACAGACAGACAGACACACAGACACACAGACAGACAGACAGACAGACAGACACAGAGAGAGTGAGGGAGAGAGACTGAGAGAGTATGACGTTTAAATATTTATAATTTTCTTTTCGACTTATCGGCGTTTGTGGAAGGGGTGATGACTTTTGGTAGAAGGATGAGAGGCACACGAACGAAATGGTAGTGGAAGAAGGCAGCATTTGCAGCAGGGTGACAAACTTTTCGTTCGTCTGCCTGCGTAGGAAAATGTTGATTCGCTGCGGATTTAAGAGAGAAAAGAAAAATTAAAATTTTCACCGATGTTTTCGTATCTAATTATTTACGAAGTTTTTCGGAAAACGTAAATTGTCGCTCGATTGTCTGGCTTACTTTGGGGGAAGCATAGTGTAGGGATTTTCGGGGCATTTTTAGGAGTAGTTCGCGGACTGATAATTCAAGGTCTGCGTCGCGACGAAGCATAGCCTTGTTGTAATCGTAATATCGTGTTTACCAGACGCAAATCTTTGCTGATGTAATGAGGGAATAAATTGTATTCGGTATAGGTAGCTTACAAGTGAGATGGGTATTAGTTTACTACGATCTTAGGTGGGTACCTATTATTTTACAAAGTCGTTTTATTCTGGCTTTATGTCGGGATGGGCATTTCACCGAGTGGGGCGCGAGTTGTATTTTTTGTTGGATCCCCAAAAAAATTGTATCGCTGCAGACTACGTTTCATCCTGCTATTATGTTCTGTTGTAAAATATTCATTTTACACCGAGTGCGTCTTGCATGTCATCCATTTTTCGAAAATGGGTCGCTGTTCAAATAAGTTTGGGAACCACCGGATGATTAAAGGCTACAGCTATTCCGTTTCTTCTTCCTTGGCAGAAATTTCGAATTTAATTTTACAGAGGTTGCTCCGCGTGAGGATTGAGAGACTTCAAGTATGAGTACAATTGGGTGAGACTTAGAAAAATGATCACGTGTGGCCTACCGTAAAAAATGACGGTGCCGTACATCAAAATGAATCAAGGCACAGTGATACTGGTATACTTACGCCATTCAAAATACATCATAATATGGTGTTCAGGATTTCAAAGAGGGAGAAGGAAAATGTACCAAAAATACAGATCGGATCCGGAAAAATCCAAATTTTGAAATAGACTGCAATTTCCAAATAAATATTTAAAGAGGGCATCAGGGCTTTTGGGAGGTTTTCGGGTGCCAAATCTCCTAAAGTTTAAAAAAAAAGACAGAAAAAACCGCTAAAATACATGTTTTGGCAGAAAAAAAAAAAAAGCCAAGCAAATTTTCACCCTTGCTCCGCTTGAGAAATGGTTTTTTCAGTTTATAACTTCCTCTCAGAGGTAAATCTTGTAGCTGGCACTGAGAGGCCTCGTCAGTTTCTTCCTCTCGGACCACAAAAATTCTTTCTGTGGTTTTGAAGGTTTCAAAGATCATTTTTCAAACGTAATTTAATCGCCAAGTAACAAGAATACATCGATTACGTCTTATATTTCAAGAAAAACTGGTCGACTACTTTGTTCGAATAAAAATTGATGTAGCTTTGAGCTTTCATTATTTTAGCCCCTTAAATAGGCTATTTTATTCTTATTTTGAAAATAGACGTCTTGTGCCCATTATTTTTCTCTTAACTTCAAAATCGGTAACATTCTTCTCATCTGAAAGTTTGTCTACCATAGTAGGCCCATCAACCGCCCTTCACCAATTAAAATTTAACCTCTTTTGTGTTTCATTTCTTCCACTTGTTTACCTTCTTCCTCCTCCTCAATAAGTTTACTCTGTAATGCTAATATTGTATAATATATTATAACGTATTTATACTTCAGTACTTTATATTCGATTTATCGTCCAATTTTCATGAGAGCCAGGTACCAACCAACCCGAACGTATCGAAACTAATAAAATCGATCGTTCGTCGCTTATATCGCGATATTGTACAACCCCTTATATAGTATATGAGTATATGTATATTGTCGGTAGGTAGGTATACTATACGTGTAGTATACGTGATTATCGCAGCCATCAAAAACAAAGCTAAAATAAGAGAAAAAAAAGTGTAGGTATACCTATCGTTTTACGATTATCGACTTTTTTCTTATTTTTTTTTATTTTTTTTTATTTTTCAATTTTTACTTATTTTTTTTCGGACACGCAACTGAAATTTTCGCTGGTTGCTACACGTCATTTTTATCACCAGCCACGTATCGAAAAATTATCGATAAAACAAAGATTTTGGTCGGTCGTGTAACCCCTTTTTTTTTTGGCTGTCGCACGAGTGATTCGATTACGGCTTCACACCCACACACACACACACACAAATTCGTAGCTGATGATTTGTGATAAACGTTAAGGGAGTTTTTGAAGGGACTACAGAGTTGGGGGAATGAGTAAGAGACCATAGTACGTGATACGAAACGAACTATAAGTACAGAAGTTTACTTAGGTGTACCAACGTTATTATACAAGATTTCTTATGCTGTGCGAAAATATCATAATATTCGGCTGACGTGTACGTTGTACGGTTTGGTCGTGCTTCGGCGTGAAGTTTTGTCATCGTTTTGGAATACTTTGCTGCGAAACATTTCACACATGTGTCGTCCATTCGTCGTCGTCGAACTGCGTTCGAATGTACGCCCGGCAATAGAGACCCTCAGTAGGAGAGTGAGCGAAACAGAAGACACTTTGAGAAAGCCAAAAATGGGACGAAGCCGAAGAGACTGCGCCACAGAGTGGAGTGAAATAGAGACATATATAAGTGAAAAAACCACCACCATCACCACCAACAACAACAACAGCAACAACAACTGTTACAGAAAGGACAAGATGGGATATCTATATGATGTGTTTACGATGCTCCTCTCTTTGTCGCTGTTTCTCGCTCACTCACTCTCTCCCTCTCTTCGCCTTTGTGTCTATTCATCCAAAAATTAATATTCGGTTTTCCATTCGAACGGATGTCAAGTTATAAAAATATTTCGAACATATCACCGAAGAAGTTAATTTCCTTCTTCGTATTTTCGTATTTCAGTGTGCCCCTCGATTGTCCCTGTGGATTAATAAAAAAATAATAGAAAGAATGAGAGAAAGAAAGAAAAAGAAAAAAAAAGGCAACGTGTGTTTTTCGGTGCCAATATAATTATACTATCTACTGAATGCATGAACGTTATGGTGATGGTATATGAACGAAGAATTCATAGATTTTTAATGGTCTTTTATGTCATCGTGTTCATCATTTCGAAAATAGATGACAGTCATATATATATATATATATATATATATAAATGTGTGTTTACGTATCGAATACCGGAAGTGCGCGATGTACTTTGGAGTAGGCCTTTAATACTATGCATGGGGCGCCTTGGTGCCATATGCGGTATCTTTTTATGCGCTGCTACTGCTACCACCTGGGTTTTTATGGTCTACGTGTAGTTTATAACGATTTACGTAGAACTGGTGGGTAGATATGTCGCTTTTTAATTGCAAAAATGGCTTATGGACCGTGTGTCGCCGCGATTTATGAATCATTCGTGTAGGAGTTGTGAAGATACTGAATCATTAACGACGACAAACGTTGTCGACGTTTAGAAGAGGAAATGTCTCGGGTATTGATTCAATTTTTAAGCTTCAATCACTCAACGAACTTGGTGGAAAATGTGGAGAAATAGAAGATTTGTGGGAACCCTATACAACTTCTTCGGTGAACGAATTCCTTTCATGTAGTTCAAAGGTAAAATTAGCGGAAACATGCGTGGCTAAGCCGGTCAAAATTCTGGTAAAACACCCCTCGTGGAAAAAATTATAAAATGCACTGGTACTGTTAAGAAAAAAATAATATGGAATTGTATACAGATTCAGGACATAATCTTGAAAGTTTCCTCCCTGCCAAGAGTAATTCGCTTCTTCTGTGGTGAAATTCGCTTTATAGATAACGATTTCGTGGAAGCCTTTGACTTCAACGAAAAAGTGAATTGGTGGTTCTGGTCTTCCTTTCTAGTCGATCAAATTCTCGATAGCACCTTATAGACTTCCAAAAAATTGCTGGAGACTCGAAACCTCTCTCCCTACACTTGGAAATTTGATGATCAATATCTAGTAAGTGCTTATTTTAAAAACTTAGACGACGTCTAATCAGATTTATTTGCTTTGAAATGGTTTACTGTGCATTTTCACGCTAGGTTCGACGGTTAATATTGTAATTATTTGTTGGAAACGTGCCACAGAGATGGATCAAAATTCCTTCCTGTAGGATCCATAGGAAATTCAATGAAAAATATGGATTTTTGTGATTCCCGATGGTAATAATGGAAAACTAGCTAAAATAAAAAAAATCGATTCTATTCTTTAGAGGCCTATGCTAGGTAAACCGCATCCTTTTAAGTACCTTCAAAAGGCCTTACAGAAATTACCGTGCTGCTGCGCCAGTAAAATGTGGGTAATAGACTTTTCGATGTTTCATTTCGTTAATTATTTCTTTCAACTATACGACGACGACTGTATAAAGTTGTCCTCTGTCTACGATTTCCCACATTTGTGACGAATTGAATTCGAAAACAACAACAACTACAATAACGACACAGAGATCACTTGCTCACTTTTTGGCGTATAGGTCTATCATATTTCGGGTTGCTGCAGCACCATCGTTTCTTGTTTCTTCTTCGTTGCCCTCGGTGACAGTTCGCCACCATATGGCGTCTCAGATGAGATTGGTGAGTGGAGGGGGGGCAGGGAGAGGTAAAATAGGACTGCAGCCCTCTAAGCACTGCCGCGGCCTATGCGTTCACGAGAAAGAGTACTTCCTTATTGTGGAGGCGCGACAACGTTTAACCGAAAACGACGCGCCACTTAAGTACGTTCGTCCAAAGAGACGAATATGTGTAATGGGGGGCTGTGAAGGAACGTGTGTGTGTGCGGAGGGGGGTCAATAGTGAACGTATATTTTTCCATCATTTCTTTTTCGAAAGAAAAAAGAAAGATTGGAAACAGATGATGATTGTCTTTGAGGTAGCCTGTATGTATATGTAGTCATTTCGTATTACGCCGATAGCTGATGTGCGGGCAAGGGGGTGGGAGAAAAATGAGTGAGCGATACGAAGGGGGCGGATGTATGCGACGTATTTTCAAATCGAATTTTTTTTTTTTTTTTACTTCTTTCTGGTGTATCGGATGCGTAACAAACGACGACATATCCGCAATTGACGGCGTGAAATGATGATTTGTGAGGGGGTTTGACTGCAGAGGCTCTAGGTACCTATATGGTGAAGGTTTTTTTTTTCTTTTCTCGTTTTTGAAGTGAGAGCACACGGAAGAAGGTCGGTGGTTGTGTTGTTAATTTTTCGACAGGTGCGTTTAGTTTACGTAAAGACTTCACCGTGTTTTTACCCATGCACACCACCGTGCAGAGTGAGAGAGAAAAGCAGACAGCAGAGACGATCAGACCGAAAGTGGGGGGGAAATGAAATATTTTGTCTGCGGGCTCGTTTATTCGGTCTTTGTCCTGTGAAATTAGAAGACTTTTGAAGACATGCCGTCTAATTTTTTTTTTTTTTTTGTTTTTTTCTTTGTCTTCATTTCTCGATAAATGCTTAAACTTTTTACATTTTCTCGGTGAAACGATCTCTTTTTCACGTTTATTACAATTTTTTTGGGCTTTTTTTTTTGCTTTTTATTCCCTAGCATTTTCCTCCCTTTCTCTAGTTTCGTTCCAATAACCCTTAAGGTAGAATGGTGAATTCATTCTACGTTTTTTCTTTTTTTTTTGCCCCACAATATTGCAAACGCCTTATTCAAAAATTTATGAAACCTTAATCATATTGTCATAATCATTAAAACATTCAAGCTGAGGAGAGAAAAAGAAAGAAAAGAAGTAAATGGATGAGGTAAAAGAAGGTGAAAAAAAGAATACGAAAAGCCATTTAAAAAATCTTACGGGAGCTATAAAAATTCCAGATACAATTAAACCGAGGAAATAGATACGAGGAAGGAGCGAAAAGAAAGAAGAGAAAAAAGTGGAAAAAAAAAGAAGAAAAAACCGAAGCTGTATTAAACTTACCAGAACTATAACGATTGAAGGAAAAGATGACGATATTATAAGACCAAGCTAAAAATTCGAAACGATTAAAGAAGGGTGAAAAAACCGGTAAAATGTTTGAAGGAAAATGATGGAAAAAAAAAATAGATTGGAATCTGTGGTGTGAGAGAAAAAAACAGCAAGATGAGCGAGAAGTCGGGGGAGAGGGAAAGTAAGAGAAAAAAAATCAGTAAAATACGAGCAATAATAAGCCCCTCATAAAAATGAGTCCTAATATCATTCATCTTACGATGTACCTATCTAGTTCAATTAAAACGACTTCGAGAATTATTTATTCGGAGAAAGGAGAAGGAGAGAAAAAAAATGGCGACCCCTAATTAGGCGATTCTATGGTTTTGTAATCGTTATAGGCGTTTCGTTTTCCTCATCGGTTGATGACGTATTTTTCCTCAATTTTTTTCTCTTTAAGCACGTTTTTCTTCTTTTTTTTTTTTTTCGGACAGTCAGTTCAAAATTTCGTTTTTCAATTTATTGCAAAATCTTGTTTACTATACTTGTTTCCGCTGAGGGTGCGAACTTGTAAATTATTGGTGAACTTTAGGTATGAAAAGTTTGAAACAATTAATACAATTCGCCAATCTGCCAACGGAATGAGGAAAATATCCGTTCGAATATTGTGAAGATTTCCCCATCGTTTGGCGAAAATGTACTTATAGTCTACGATTTGAATACGGTGATAACTTTGAATCGTGTTATGCTTCCATCCCGCGAAAAATTAGCTAATATTGTGAAACACATGGTGTCAAAAAGAGAGACAAGCTTTGCCTTTGCGAATAATGCGCACATACAACGTTGATAAAATTTTAACAATTCATTTGTCTAGATACGTTCTGGCTGAATTAGTCTGAGCCCACCTTTACTCTTTTTTCACCCATCGTTAACCTCTCCTGGTTTTGAAAAATGATTATGATATTCTCTCATTACGCACATATCTTTCATCCAACACACTAGTCTGCAGTTAATCTTCTAGTTGTCTTTCAGTATGAACTAATAAACTGACCGTTGTCTTCAAATTGGCTGTATGGTCCCTTGGCCCAGCCATGAGCGTGTTGTCTCAAGTAGGTAGGCCTGCTATGTCGCCATATTATGGCTTTACAACTTTTAAACTATTCAGTTTTCAATTCTGTCTCCCTTTTGAAACATTTGCCCATCATTCTCTCCTTCTAACGTAGCGACCTAAGGAGTCGGCCGTAGTATAGGCGAAAAAAAAAAAGCACGTGGTCGCCCCGCATGTAGATACTCAGTTTTCACCTCGCCTTTTTCTGGCCGCTTTTGCTATAATTATTCTTCTTAATTAGAGTGGTTCGCGTCGATGATAATGTATGAAATTTTCTCAGTCACGTCTGTATTTGCTTTTACGCGGCGACGACGGTTCCACTCACTGTTTCCTCTCGTCTTTCAAAATCTACCACCGCCCTTTTCCCCCATCACCCGTTCGTTCGTCCCCAATACCGTGTATTAGTGTCTTTTTACGGTGCTGTTCTGCTTCTGTGACAAAAAGATAGAAGATAGAAGCAATGAATGAAAGAACGAAAAAGACAGAGGCTGGCTGGCAGGCACGCAGACAGACAGACAGACAGAAAGAGGAAAACTCTGAAGTAGAGTAAGAAACAACCGTCACTTTCCATCTCTTTATTCTACCGAATTATTATTGATTATCGGCAACGGTTGACGAAGGGATTGGAAATTGACTAGCGTGTCCCTCTCCGTCTTTATTCTTTATCGCCCTTCATCCACTCGCCCACCAATTCGTCCCTCGTCTCCTTTCACTTCCTCTTCTATGGCCTCAACATTTATATATATATATATATATATACCTTTCGTCATTGACGATACCACCGTTTCGTAGTCGTCGTTGTCGAAGTTTGATTACCGATTGGATATACATACTATATAGGGTATATATAGTAGAGTTGGTGGGTGTGTAAGGGGGTGTGAATATGCGACAACTGGTGTGTGTGTGTGTGTGTGTGCGCGCGTGTGTGTTGGTGGTGGAGGCGGTAGAAGGACCAGACGTGAAAAAGGAAGTTGAGTGATTAAGCCTCCCGTACTATACTCGAGCTTTACGTCGTCGTCGTCGTTCCACTCGGTCCCTGACAATTAGACAGATACGCTAAGTTTAAATTCTCATCTTTCTGTATCTCTTTCTCTCTCTTATTCGTTCACCCTCCTCCCCACCATATC
This sequence comes from Ericerus pela, assembly GCA_011428145.1. Classification (NCBI taxonomy): domain Eukaryota; kingdom Metazoa; phylum Arthropoda; class Insecta; order Hemiptera; family Coccidae; genus Ericerus; species Ericerus pela. Next base: position 1,218,023 of record WOFM01000528.1, read on the forward strand.
GTCATCATATTTCTTCCCTCGGATTCGCTCTCCGTTCACTTTTTGGCCGGAATCCCTTTCTTTCGCGTTACATTCTTTGGCCACCCCATCCATGCTCCTCTCTCTCTCCCTCTCTCTCTGTCTCTTTCACTCTATTACCATTCCTCCCTCTGCGTCTTACTCGTTGTGTTTCCATTTTTTTAGGGTTGTCACCCCCTCCCCACATTCGTCGCGTCCCTACCGTAACGATATGTGGCACTTCCGCAAACGTCGAACCTACTACGTGTTTTGCTGCGGAATTTTCGTATGCTTTAGCGATTTTGACAGATACGTCGAAGCGTGAATAATTTTCCCAATGCTTAGTTGGCGTTTTTACTGTACACTGGCTATATTTTGGAGAGTCTCGTGTACCTGCGGGAGGAGGGGGAGAATGGAGAACGGTGAAGCTACAATAAAGGCGTATAACTGAAATGAGAAGAGAGAAACATAGTATACCAGATTCTATTGGTTTTTTGGTTTTTTTTTTTGACAGAAAAGGTTGAAATACGTGCCTGCTTTTGACTGCTGTTGAAACGAATATTTGCGTGGAATTATTCACGTCTGTAGCCTACCTTAAATTAGTGACGATCAAAAACGAGATCAAGTCAGTAGTTAGGGTCCTAGCCTTGGTCTCGGCAATTATTCCAAGATTTTCGCGATTATTGATGACCAAATTAAACAATTATCACTTACGCTCTTTCAAACAATAAACACCCGAAAATTATAAAACATGGAAATAGAAAATATTAAACATTAAATACTCTAAATCATGTAAGCGTAGAAGTAGCATTTTTATGAAGTTTTTCGTCATGTTTTTGTGTTTATTTTACTTATTCAACCCTTGTCTGAGCCCTCCTTCTGTAGATATGATGCCTGCTCACCTATTCTTGGTCTTGCACTGTCTATAAGACCATTGTCATTCATCATTACCTTGAACAGCAAAAACCTGTTAAAGAACTGTATACGTACCTACGTACGTCGGCTGTATCCCAAACCAAAATAAAAGTGGACTCGAAGACGATGAATAGTCAATTGAACGTTAGTAAATTCAATAGCTTTACGAACCAAACTCGTTAAATTCTTGAGAATCCTCCAAGCTTTATTAAAATTTTTTTCTCTGATCAATTTTGTACTCCTAGAACGGTTTTGGCCGTGTTTTTCGAATAGCAACGAACTACCTACAAAAAAATTCTAACTGTTAAATGATGATCAGGGATGTAAAAATAATTATTACTTTTACGACCGTAGCAAGAATTTCACCTTGGTACTTTCTTTTTTGCAGTAATTAATACATTTTTTGAGGTATCTATCTTTCTTTCTTCCATATTATAAATTGAAGTTGCTTTCTTTCATCGCAGCATCACGCTTCTCCCATTTGACAGATTTTTACAAAATTTTGTCTGCACATAGGTGCCTATTATTAGATTATTTTGAAAACTCTGTTTCGAGAGCTACAATTAAGTTCGCATCAAGAGTTTAATTATGGATCTGTTCTGTTGAACGTTACAATTGCAAACTTTGATCAAGTTTGAAAGTTTTCGTCAAGAATTTCAGTTCTGGACCTGTTCTACTTGAACGTTAGTTGTCAGCTCTACTTAATAGTTTTAACGTCAGTTCTAAGAATTGAAAACTCAGAACTTCAAAATTCAAGTGTCCCACTTAACCAAATCGAACAGCCAGTTTGAAAAAGAAAAAAGAAAGGAATACCTGAAAAAAAAAATGTGCTAAAAAGAAAAGAATAATTCTTTTAAAATTTCTCCAGCGTGATCTAGGTCTAGGGACTGGAGTTATTGCAGTCGTCGCTCTTTTCTTTTACCACGCAGGCTTTATACATCAATTCCATCGAATTTTATGACAGAACTTTTTAATTAGCGCCAACTTCGATAATTCTAGTTCCTATCCCCAGATCTTGTTGGAGAAATACTTTTTAATGCATTTTTTTTCCTAGTCGGTTAAATTTTTTGAGAAAAATTATTAATTTACCATAATGCTTTTTCGTTTCGTTTTAATTCCAGTAGATCTTGCTGAAGAAAATTAAAAAAAATTATTTTTCTCTTTTTTTATACGCTTTTATTCTACTCACTCAATTTTTTGAAGAACACCGGATGACCAACGTCAGCGCTGCTTTCACGTGTTGCGACACGCGCACACACACACACATATCCGTTTTTATCTGTTGTTTTTTTCAATTTTTGTTTGTTTCTGTATCAGAAAAGAAAGTGAGAAATTTTATTTTCTATTTTCTCTTTCACCGTTATTTTCTTTTTCAGATTATAAAAGCGTATTTTTTAAAAACTCATTTTTAACCTAACTTATTTTTAATAATTTTTAGTTTCTGGTGTTATCGGCAATATTACTTTACAACTAAGAGTTTTTTATTTGAACATAACTCGAAAACTAGATTCCGTATTTTTTTGCTAATCGAACAATTCTATGCACTATCATAGTTTTCTATCTTCATTTATTATAAACTGAAGTAGATTTTTTCGATGGCGCTTATTTCGCCCTTACAACTTGAAAGATTTTCAAATAATTTTTGTCCAACATAGGTTCCTATCCGTGTATGGTTTTTGAGAAGTTTTGTTTCAAAAGCTTCGTTCTGAGGACTACAATTAGGTTAAAACTTTTTCACTAATAGTTTCAGTTTTGGATTTGTTCCGTTTAAAGTGATAATTTTCAGTATTTTCCTTTAGGGCTGTGTTGTCAGGTCTGAGAAGTGAAAAATTAAAAAGCTGAGAGCTGTAATAAAGTTCAAGAGTTTTCCCTGAATGTTTTTGTTCAAGACCCGTTCTTCTGAAAGTCAGTTCTCATTTCGATCTTAGGGTTGTACCTACTGTCAGTTATGAGAAGTGAAAGCTCAAAACATTGAAAGCCGTAATCAAATTAGAAACTTTTTACGAAAAGTTTTATTTCTGGACCAATTCTGTGAAATGATAGCATCTTATACCTGCTCAAAGGACGGGTAATGCAACTTGTAACTAATAATCACTATTTTCTCCCATCGTGATCCCACTTCCATCTAAAGTTGCCAGCTGTGGGAATTTATTTCCTCAATGCGCTCAAGAGAAAGTCGAGAAAGTAAGCTCTGAGTTGAACCAGTTTTCTACGGTGATCAAATGGAAGGATTTTTATGAGCCATTAGGTCAGCCATTATTTTACCAATTATATATAAAAGCTATTAATTTTAGGTTAGGTACGTGCGCGTGCAAAACCAAATGCTGGAATGTTATTTTGTCAAAAAAGTTCTCCCTGTATTTTTTGTTGTTGTTGTTAAGGTGTGCCTTCGACAGTTCCTCGTGTAGGCAGAAAAAAGTGACACGGAAATGAGATGATATTTCTCAGAAAATTATAGAACTGTTTCCTTCACTATTTTGGTTGTGGGGCCGTGGTAAATCCAGCAATGATAAGCCCGGTCATAGCATCCGTCAGGGGCACGTCAATCAAAAATACAAAATATTAGCGCATATATAGTATGAAAATTTTCATCCTTCCACGTAAATAAACCAATATCCTTGCCACAGATAAAAAAGACGAAAAAAAGTACAGATATTCGAAAATTAGGAAGATGTAATTTCAGTTAATAATGAATATTATAATATGGGATGAGCACCAAAAAATACACAGCACGCGGAACAAAATTTATCTTACTTATTTATATTCGATTCCTACGTTTTGATCTTCGAAAAGATATGGCAGATGCCAAAAACTACATAAAACGGATACGATTATAGTGCGATTCGTGCGCAGACTAGTTGTAAATAAAGATGTGCGAAGATCGGGAGGGTATAATGCAGGGTAAAAAAAATGGAAAATCGAAAAAAAAAGCAAAAAAAAAAAAAATGGGGAATTTTTCGAATGATAGTCAACATTGTGGGTAATTAATAATATTCGTTCGCGGACCAAGTTCAGAAAATCCTATTTTTTTTTTTCTGCTCGACAAAAATAATTTTCTTTTTATCCTCTAATTTATAATAGTAAGTATTTATATTCATTAATATCATCTGGCGATTTGCGTTTTACATGGTGTAGTAATTGACTATTTAGACACGACAAGAGACTTGATGTAACTTATACGAGTGGCTTGGTATACATAGAAGATGGAATTAATTAGCCGTTAAAATAAACGATAAAATTTTAATAAATTTTTTCTCAAAATATAGAATTAATATGTTGGTGGTTTTTTTTTTATTTTTTATTTTTTATATATATATATATATATGTATTCCAAAAAAAATGGCGAAAATAATCAAAAGTATTTAGCGTATTTTGGTCGCAATTTAGATTCGTTATCGCGTCGAAGTCGAATGAACGTGAAGGATTTTGTGCTTATAAAATTTTGGGTGGATCGCGACGATCTAATTTTTGGGGAGGAGCGTAGATAATATTTAAATTTTGTACATTTTTGCGATTTTCTTTTTTTTTTTCCTCTTCTTCGATGTGTAAACTCGCGTAACTTTAGACAAAATTTCGATGTAAATCGAACTTTGCGTAAATTATTCGAAATTCCTTGGATTGTTTACTCTCTTATCTCTGGTATATGTAGGTATATGTACAAATGACGCAGTAATTAAGATAAGTTTGATCGAATTTTTTGGTGGCCACCTTCGCTACGAACTATCTTATTTTTAATTTACTGATCATTATCTTTGGTCGTGTGTTTGCTTGAATTCTGTACTATATTTTACTTTTTTTTTTTCAAACAGTGCTGATGGAAACACCTTGTATGGATGTAAAATTATTCAAATAGTGGGAAGATCCGTGAGAAAGCAAAATATAAGGAATCCTCATGTTCGAACAACAAAATTCAGTTGAATAATTAAAATCTATATTCCTTTCAGAACAGTTCGACTTTTCAGCCTAAAAAATTTCTGGGAGGAAACTACAGCGTTTTGAAAATTTTAACGCTCATGACAACGGACAAAATGAAATTATGATGTCATCTACCAAATGTGAACAAATAACAATGAAAAACTAAACTATTTGGTTGCTTTCATATCAGAGTACTAAACTTTTTAACCTTTGACAGTAACTGAAAAATAAAATTTTGGTTGAAATTTCTTATTACCATGACGAAAGATAGTAATATTCATTCGCGATAGAGAAATCGGATACAAAACTGAGTAATGTCATCAAAGATATGGCGTTTTCATTCAATTTCAAATACTGTATTTTAATAATCTAATCTTATATTTTTGGATGCCAAACGCAAATTTTCATTTTTCTGAGTTTATCAAAAACAGAGAATCAGCATCCACGATGATAGACAAAAAAGTATTACGGTAGTCATTTTTCATAATAAATATGACAGGAGGGGGTAAATTTTAACTAAAACTTTTTTTTCATCTAGATCTTATTCATATTATTGAAATACATTGGTACAAATGATTGAAGAAAAAAAATGAAATGTTGAGCGGGGTTTTCTAAGATGCCAAAAAATGGCCACAGTGACGGACGGAAAACTGTACCACAAGATAAATGCCTGGGGGGAGCATGTGTGCATTGTAAACGAAAATTATTATTACCACTGCGCCGGTGTTTGTATTCTGAATAATTTTTGCCAAGTTTATTTTTACCAACATGTAATAGGAATTGTAAAAAATACTTGGAAAGTTTGAAACCATGACTGTGTACTTACATAAAAAATCTAATTATTTCATTTGAAATAGGCTACCGAATATTTGTCATAATTTTTATAGAGAAAGTTATTCCCTATATAACTAAAAAAAAATAAAAAATAAAAAATAAAAAAATAGCTCCAGCATTTATTACTAGCGAAATATACGCCCTGTACAAGAATATTGACTTATTCTAAAAATCACCCAGCCAACAAATTCTGAATAATAAGAAATTGGCATGCATTATTATAAGCTTTTATTTTACGCACTACTGCAATTTTAAAATATACCAATACTGCAGCCAACATTCCCCGAAGAAATAATATTTATTTCGCATGAAGCTAAAACTAAAGAAAAAAACAAAAAACAAATAAATAAAAGCTTATCTAACGTATTTTAATATCCAGACTAATTAATCTTAATTCAAAATCTGTTACTTAAAAAATTGACTTACGTATTTTTTCGTTTTTTGTTATTTCTTTTACCTCTCTCCTCTCCTTATTCTTTATAAAGCACTCAACAAACTTTTGAAAAGTATGTATTTGTTAGGTATAGGTCTATTATATTTGTTTTTTTCATTCTACGTATAAGCGAGTATGTCAAAATATAATTTATCTGACAAAATATTTCAATTTTCTCATGTTACAGGTAAGATCTAGTCATTGTTGGATAGGCTATTTTTTTCCTACCGGGAAAATCTATGAAGGGCGCCAAATTTTTCTTCTTGCAAGGGCGTCCAGTTTTGTTTTATTACAATGGCGACCCTAATGATCCCCTTTACCAAAACAATTTCTATACTGCTATAAGAAAAAAATAGTCATAGTCCTTAATGACGAGCGTTTTTTTTTTTTTTTTTTTTTTATTGTACTCGAAGTATTGAAATTTTTTTTGTTTTAAAGGCAAAGGGTGCCAAAAACTTCTCGGGGGAAAAGGCGCACCGGGAAACTCCCGATAACCCCGTGGGCATATCCAACACTGGATCTTGTCAAACGTTGTTATCCTTCAGAAGAGTTGTGGTGTGTATAGGTACCTAGCGATATGTATGTATATAACAGTTTGTACGAAAACATTCTTTCTACATTTCTCAAAACTTGATGCGCAGCAATCGGTTGCTGGACTATCTAAACTTTACAATTTTGTGATGTGATTTATGAAAATAATGCGATCCGTTTGCATACCAATGCGATTCAGTTTCTCACGTCTAAGAAGCCTTTAAAACGTCGGTGGTGGTTTTTTGGTTTTTTTGTTTGTTTTTTATTATCGAAGAGTGTCGAAGACAGATAGATCGACTATATACGAGTAGCCAAGAAAAGAGGCAAAAAAAAAAAACACTTTTCCCGTTATTAATTATTTTATTGCAGGGTTTTTCTTCCTCCGGTTCTTCTTTTTCAGCTTCTATTTTTTTCTTCCTCTTCTCCGTACTTTACCACCATATTCGAATTGATAAAATGACTTTATTGTTCAATTTTGCTAATCTATCGCGTGTAAAATTATGTTTTTTTTTATCTCTTTCTATTTCGCTCTCCGTCTTTTTCCCGTGTATTTCATTCTTAATTTGGCCCTCTCTAAACGCCATAACAATGGGAACGATCGTAAACAATTCAGAAATTACGAGGTAAGAAACAAGCAAAAAAAAAAAATTAATTTGGAATTCAATCCAGCAGTGATAGTGGCGTAGGTGGTGGTGGTGGATGTGGTTTTCGCTGCAGAAACAATGAAAAATCGTTTACACGCTTACCATGCTGGGAATGTGGATATCCTTCGTACCTGTATAAGTTTGAAATGCTCATTCGTGACGTGTCGTATTTTATTTGTATTTTAGAAAATAAAATTTTTCTATTTTATTTTTTTTTTTTTGTTCAACCAATCAGTTGTACAATTGGCATATTTAACGTACCTCTGGTTAGAATAAGGTTTCGTTTCGTTCCGGTTTTGTGCGTCTGAAATCCTTTTGAAAACGTGTTTCACCTGCTGCGATGGTAGTATTCTACGTTATTTACGGCTGCACATTGGCGTTAGGTCGTCACAAATCGTGTTCCATGTTTACACCTCTGAATGAGCTTACCATTTGTTTCAACGAATTATTTTACTGCAAAAGTTGAAATTAGTCCATAGTAATGTGTTTACTAGTTGCTTCCACTCGTGCTTAAGGTGACGAAGCAGTATTCCTCTCGAAATGAATCATACGTAGAATTGCAAAGAGAGTACAAAAGTTGCTAATCAAGCACAGTGCGTTTTGAAAAAGAATTCGTTTGTCAGTGCTGAATGATAAAGGTGGATCAAAAATATCGAAATATGAATTTTAATTTTTGGACCTATTCATTGTTACGTACTTTCTCTGTAATTCAGTCAGCGGAGGAATGAGATTATTGGTGAAGAACCTGCATTTCGTGCAGTGCTAATAGACGTGAGTAACTTTTCTCAACTCCTTTCCCTTCCTCTCTCTATTCGAATTTACATTTGTCTTTGGGGCTGAATAAAATCCAGTAGCCTGCGTCTCTATTAGGGTGACTAAAAAGTAATGTAATTTTTTTCAAATTTTATTTTACATTTCTATTATTATAAGGTAAGGTGTTGATATTGGTCCCTTTCTGCCGTTTCGTTCAACATCTTTTATAACACCTTGTACGACTGAAATGTAAAATAAAATTTGAAAAAATTACATTACTTTTTGGTCACCCTAATAGAGACGCAGGCTACTGGATTTTATTCAGCCCCAAAGACAAATGTAAATTCGAATAGAGAGAGGAAGGGAAAGGAGTTGAGAAAAGTTACTCACGTCTATTAGTATGCACGAAATGCAGACGTTTAGATGAGTCTGTACATTAAAAATTTGTAACTTCGATTCTGTGCACAAAACAATGGAAATACATAGTAAATTTTAGGAAGCCTAAGCCTTTATTAATCCTTCTGGTCTCGTTGTTCAGGAGGTAATCAAAAATTTTCTCGTAGAGTCTTGAATCGCATAACGTAGCGTATAAATAATGTGATCAAAAATTTTTGACCAACTTCCCAATAGGTAAGTAGTGTACATTCCGTTTACTTATACTTTCTGCAAATTATATTGGAAAAAAATGTTACCGATAATTTTATATTTTCATAGTGAACGTTTGCGGCATGAATAGTTGGTTTCAGATACTCTGGCTGAGAGTAGTGTCGAAAATTTGGATTGGGAATTTGAATTCCTCGTTTTATAAATCTTGAAAATTTTTTATCTGTTAAGATGCCTGTTCATCGTTGATACATTTTCTGTGAAATCTGAACAAAAAAAAAAAAAATTCAATTCAGGAACCTAAATTATTGAAATGAACATTCTGAGTTTATCGCCTCTCCTCCTACTACCACTTATGGTTTTCTAAGATTTTCCTCGTTGGTATAGCTATGAGAAAATTGTTTAAAAATCAATCTCTGAAATCCAAACTTATTTGTTAATTTCGATCATATGGTCGAAACGTTAATTTTTGATCTAACTTCTTCTGACTACTTATCGTAGAGGTTCGTTTAGTATGCAGAAGTGAAAACTAATTAATAATTTTTTGAAAATTTTGAAAATTTACTTGGCAATATTTAGCTTATTTGCTACTTTCTTGGAAAACCAACAGTTGATATTCAAAAAGTTTTACTACCTGGTTTGGTTGCAAACGGAGTATTAAAACTGACCTCACAGAGGAACTAAGGATGGGGACGATGAAAATTATCCGTTTTACAAAAAAAAAAAAACACGATTTGTACCATTTTCCCATTTTAATCCAATTTTTTTCATGTAGGCACCTATACGTAATTGTATATTATGTACGTACATGTATGCATGTACGTATCTGAAAAAACTGGAAAAGAAAAATTTATAGTTAAAAGTTTAAGTGTATGGTTTTCAGAAAACTACCAAACGGATAAGGCTAAAATTTATATGAAACTAGATCTGATAGGAATTTGGGACCTATTGGTTTTGTAGTTTCCGAGAAAACTAGAAAACAGTAAATTCCTGGAAAATTGGTTTTTAGCAACAAAACATCGATATATCGATATTTTTGCTAAAGATATCGATAACCATCTATGGTTTTTTGTAATTTTTTTACCTGAAACTAGCAATGAAATATCCATGCACCGATGTATTTGTCAGATATTAATAATTATCGATACAAACATCCATTACTATCGATATTATTTTCCTATTTTTTCGAGTAATTGGAATTCAGTTTATTTTTTATTTATTTTTTGAATTATGGATGAAAATTGGCCAACTAGGTTTTCTAGCGATTATTGCTGCGCAAGAGTTTTTCTATTATTTTCATGTATGGTACCGAAGAATAGCTGGAAATGCGTATCGAGGCACTTTGGTGTCGTCATTGCAGAGGTTTGGTGTACCAAAATAATTCACTATTTCTTCATTCATGTATTGGCTACATATGTTCAATTTCATCTGGGAGACTCTTTTGTCACGTTCTACTTCAAAAATATATGTATTATCGCGACACCCACTGCCGCATATACATGTATTGCTAATTTGTTTCCCTTCTTTCGCGTGAATGCCTCGTCGATGCGAAAGGGGGTTGGCGAAGGGTTGAGAAATGGTTCGGTGTAAGTGTCGTTAGATTTGTTTATATTAACGCATTTTAATAGTCTATACACGTTTATTTACATTACTGTATACTGTGCGAAAAAAAAAAAGAAAAAGAAATCTAAGCAGAAAACACACCGATACGCACGAGATGACAAATAATCAAGAAAGATGGGGAAAGAATTGGGAGCATGTGAGAAATTAGATGTACCGGGGCGAAGAGGACGAACAAAAAGGACAGAAATTTTGAATCATAATGGCTACAACAAAAGCTGTTCATTCGCTGCTTCCTGGGTTCGAGCCAATCGAGATAATTTTAAAAATTTTATACATTATTAGTAGATATTTTTGTTATAATTTCGAACGACGGACGCGGAGACGACATACGATTTGGTTGGTGATTGCGTGCTGGTGGTGTGCTTTTTCTCTGTCAGAGCAGTGCGTACAGTTTTTGTGTGGTGTGGGACCAACCTGATGCGGGTTGATGAACTCGACTCGTCGAAGGCCTCTTTTTTTTCTTTTCTTGCCACTTTGTTTTTCGTTTCGTTGAAAAAAGGAGCTATTTGAAACCTGATAAATGGACACGGTGAAAAAAGTGCTTCACACACCCCGTATAGTCCTGTACGAAATTATACGTAGGCCTATAACGAATGGATGATTTTCGTAGCCTCGGATGATCGGCTCGCAATATTGTGGTAGTGGAAAGACTTAGATACGACAAGTGCGCACAGCCGGACACACCCCCAGTTCTCAAGACAGTTGTAGGCCCGTTGATTTATGGTGAAATTTAACTACGGTGGCTGAGTAAGTGAACCGGTTTTCGTGTGTATCGTCGATTGCACGAACGTGCGAATTACTGGAATGTGTGGAGCGATTTTGTCTTTTGGTGTTCAGCTTTATTCGAAAAACATAATACGAATTCGTACGTCCATTTCGTTGACGAGGGAGTGAAGAAATACAAGGCTTTACTCATTTCTTAAAATCTAAGTTGAGATAAGAAAAAAAAGAAATATATTTCGTCCATTCGTGAGATTCGTCACTTTTTGGCACTTTTTCGTCCATTCCGCGTGAAACGTTGTATTGTTTTATTGAAAATTACAATTTTTTGATAATTATTACGTGCAGTTTTCTATTCTGATAACGTCGAAAAAATATCTATACGTCCTTCATGAAACGTTTGAAATATAATAGCTCAATTGGTTAAATATGGTTCAAAAAGCGGTTGGAAAGGAATTAAACTCTTGAAACGAGTTGATACCAGGAATATGGTAGGGAGGGTGTAAGGACATTACTTGTATAAGGTTTTAGGGGCTTGCACTCCTCGACGACATCGCTGCCCAAAGGCTGGCAATTATTCGTCTGAATAACGTTAAACGAAATACACACTTGTGCGTTTGTATGTTCATACCTGTACGTATGTACTGGTAAGATACATTGCACGGGCCATGATCAATTACTTGATAACAATCTCGGTAATGTCATAGCTTGTTACCAAATGCGTTGTGTCGTTTCTTATCACCTCAACGTAGGCAGGAAATGACGTAACGGATCACATAATACTATACGTATATGTTTGTGTGTGTGCCAAATTATGTATATAAACTCTCGAAACTGGCTATAAAATTGCCAGTGTTTGCCGAGAATTTAGCTCTCTTATACTTTACAGTATGAGGTGGTAGAACAAGCTATATCTGTTGAAGACCTTCTTCGTTGGAATATCTCTCACAACAAGGTATTCCACCGAGAGCTTCTTGAATACGTAGTAGAAATGCTCCACGCCTCTACCCCAATACCCTATGCTTTCACCAAGGAGGGCTCAAACGTATGATTAATTTTAGTTTTGAATTTTTTTTCATAACTTAGCGGCATGTGATGGAAATACTTCAGCATAAAAATGATATGATATGCATAAAATTTGTAACAAAAGAGTTTCCCATCATTTTTTTCATACATATTATAGGGACTGAAGTCGAGGGTGGTCGAGAAAGGTGTTTTATTTTTAAAATCCTAACAATAGGTGGGTGTAGGCACTTTTTTTCTGATTATTGAGAAATTGAAAATCATAAAAATGGTCGCAGAAATTAGAATAATGAGATCTTCTATCAGTGCATGGTCTATTATATCATAATGTATGCCTGTACTTACATGGTGTCCCCAATGATTCACTCGATTTCTGTGATAGTTCAACGTCATCAAAGCATATAAATTCGAAAATTTTTCTGTCTATCCGACGAATGATGAAAAACGAAAAATCAGGGCTTAGGCCTAACTGCTCGAGAAACCTTGTTTTTGAATGAGAATTGAATAAGTTCCAAAAATAACTTTTGTATAAGCGTAAAAAAATGAGGAAGGAAAAAAAAAAACGCTAAAAATATGGACAACGAGATAATGATCCAACCTCCATGGTAAGCCAATCTTAGTTTTGATGAAACGACGTATTTTACACCGTCGATAAATTCTATCTATGTAGTCTACATAATACATATACATATATCGTTCAACTACCGTATCGAAGGTGTACCTTAATTTTGAATTTCAAAAAACCGTAAATATAGCCCTCCCACAAAATTCATCAGACAAGAAACTCATCATTAGCGTTGCTCCAGTTCTTTCGAAGCTTTTTTTTTTCTTCTTTTTCTCTTTAGCCACTTTGGCCCACAGCCACGCCATTCGATGGTAACGCATAATTTGGACCGAATTTTTACGAATGCGTCGCCGTTAAGTAAAATCGTAAATTACACGCTATTAGTTTTTATAACTGTCGAATTCGTGTTTTTATTTTGGTTTTTTGAATGTACCTTCACTTTCGCCTTCCTCTGTTCGTGTTCGAGAAAAATACTTTGACAACGACGACGAAAGTTTGATGTTAGCGTCGTCAAAAAACGGCTCTGATTGCAGTCACCGATTTTGTTTTCTCAAACGGTTCGAGTTGAAAAAACTTGCTCGCGATTGTCGTTCAATGAGCTAGAAATGAAAAGATAGTAAAAAATTTGGGAATTTTTTCGGTGTAAACTACAGACTACGAAAAGTTCAGAAAATAATTTACCAAAATTTTACGCCAAATCGAGTAATTTATATGTATAAAATGTCGATTTATTGGGGATTTTTTAAATGCGAGAACTGAATTTCTTATCAATCTTCCATTTAGGTTTGCTACCGATATTGTTGCTGTAGTCTTCCTAACGTTCGGAGAGATTCCAGTGCCCCATTTTAACAGTAACGGCGCTTAATCTGCTGTAGGAAAACGTAAAAAAATAAGAAGGTAAAATAAACGATAAATTTGTAGAGAACCGAAATGCTGGGTATAGTTACTGTGGTACTCTGCCTTCCATCGTCCATATATGTATAGTCAGGTCGTCGAATCAAAATCCAGCCACGACTATAAAAAATGAATGAAAACCGGCATAAAATATTGAAAAGAAAAAAGGACGAGTAGAGTCGAAGAAAAAAAAGAAGAAAAAAAAGTTGTTTTAAAAATGTTCGAATTGTCGCAATATGATTTTTTGAAAACTTTTGTACAATGACAGCGACAGATACTTTTATAAAACGTTTTTTTTTCTGTTTTTTTTTTTGGTTTGAAGAGTGGCGGTTCGGGGTTGAAACTTTCTAAACGTAGGAAGGTGGTGAGCAGTACATCACCATGTCTTTGAAGTTGTTAGAAGAAAAATAAAGGAAAAAGAAATACCCGGCGAAGGAAGAGTGTAGGAGAAGGAAATCAAGATGCGAGAAAGAGAGAAGAAAGGAGTTAAATCGAAAGAGAAAAAAATTGTAAGTAAAAAGAGAAAAAGGGAGAAAAAAAACCAAGACAACCGCAAAGATTTAATATTTCCCGAAGCGATATTTTGCATGTTATTCGGGGTAAAAAGTTTTTATTATTTTTTACGATATTATTAATGAACGATTACGCCCGAAGGGTGGTAGTTTTTCCACCCCCGTACTCGCCAAGGAAGGGAAGTGTGGCATAGAATGAAGAGAGCGAGAGAGAGAGAGAGAGTGAGAGAGAAAGAGAAAGAGAAAGAGAAAAAACAAAAAAACCATTTCCTCTTCGCAATCCTGGGTTTTGGTCGTCGTCGTCGTTTGACGAAAAATTAATGCGAAAACCCTTAATTTTTGCACCACAGTGAAATGAAAACGAGACCAGGGTGAAAGTGAAAGAGAGGGAAAAAAAAAGTATGTATATATTTTGTGAAAAATGGTGTGCCTTAGTCCATCGCAGCAAAGGAAGGAGGAACCTTCGAACGGTTAAAAAATCGAATGTGGAGCTATTGTCTGTGCAGAATTGGTTAGACCGTAAATAAAGAATACAATAAAAAAGAAAAAAGAAATGTGAGGGTAAGATGAAAAGAGAATACAAACGATTATATATTTATTTATTTATTTATTTTTTTTGTTTATCCAAATCGAATGCGATGAAAAACGTTAATTAATCAGCGAAAATTATTCTTCTCTTCTTTCTCTATTTAATACCCGTCCTTTACTTCCTTTTCCTTCTTCAGCGAATTGCGTTTGAAGTTTTTAAATTATAAATTGGCGCAGACTTTTCAATATATTTAAAAATACGTCTTCTGGGGGTGTGAGGGGATTTGCAATGAATACATGAAAAACGCTTTGAGCGATATGGGTTGGGCTTCTGGTATAAGAAAAATATCGAATTTAGTGAGGCGTACATTTTCCACGTCAATGGCCATTCCAGCTTTGAAGGGGGAACGGAAAATTAATAAAAGTGGAATATGGTGGATGAATTATATAAGGAAGTATCGGAATGAACTAGGTATACGTTTTAGAAGCGCTTTACTCTCATCTTTGAGCTCGCTGAGAAACGTTCGCAGAGATCGATGTATTTAGTTGGTGGCCTACTCTTTCGTTTGTTGCAACGCACCTTTCGTCTTTGTGTATCTGTATCGAGAACTGCAGTGAGTTTGAACCAAAAGTAAATTTTAAATTCGATTTACTATAGGTTTCAAGGTAGGCGCGTATATATCGATGACAGATTGGAAAAATTGACGAGTAGATAATTTGCTTTCTGATAGCGAGACAAACCTAGCAATGTTATTTATCGATATTCGCCAGGATGTAGGCTCGACACAATCATAACGAATTGATTTTAGAAAAATATTTATTATTGTAGGTATGGAATACAGCCAAAGTCTTATTGTTCCTCACATGCTCGGCCCCCTCACCTCACCTTAACGTCATCAAAGCTGATAAAGACACACTATTTTTAGATGTTAGGCTTTTTTTCTGATAAAGCGGTCCGAATCCTCAGGACTCCCTCATCTATGCCTTTGATAGGTATAGTATAGCCAAAATTTTATTGTTGTTTGGAGATGTGTGGTATAATTTATCTACTTTGTTCGGTCGAGTTATCTGAATTTTTTTTTTTTAATTTTGCTAAAAGCCTAGACTTTGCGGTGAGAACTACCATTTGTCGACAATTTGACAATTTTTGATTTTTGTATTACGTTTCAACAAGATGAGAAATATTGGTGCTTTCAAAATCAAACCGCAGCGTCCTGAATAAAATCTGAATATCCAAAAATGTATTGATCTCAAATAAACTAAAATGTGCTTCAAACTTCTAATATCGATATTTTTATCGATTATCTGACATATCGATGTTTTATATCAATAATTATTTCAATAAATATGCTCTGTACATAACTAAAAATACTTAATACCATAAAACAGATGTTCTTAAACGGGTAGCATGCGTGTGGTATCTAGGTGGTACGCCGAATTATAGTGAGAAAGAAATTTTTTTGTAACTATTTTTCAATGTTTAACAATTTTTAATAAAAGTACCTATTGGACATCAGGAGGCATGATTACCAATAAATAAATTCGTATGACTGAATAAGAAATAATAATCACTAAACTAATTAAACACAATAAATAAAACGTAACGAATCAGAAAGATGTATTGAATAAATACAGTTGTGAAACTTAACTCATCGTGAGTGGTTACAGTAAGAGAGTTAGTAAGAAGAATGACTAACAGAACAGAAGAATATTCACAATATCAACTAGATGGAAAAAGCAGCAGTATAGCCAACTATTACTCTAACAGCATGAAATCTCCATTCGAGGGGTAAGTACGCGAAGTTTTTTGAATGAGATAAGAGGTACAGTTGTTAAAAAGTTGAGAACCTCTGCCCTAAAAGTAACTTAAATTTTCATTTCTATTCTCAATACTCCACACAAGGTTTTCAAATTATATTCCATAAATTTGTTAATTTTTATAGGTACATAAATACAAAGAGCTTTATGTCTGTCTGTTTGTAATCCATGTTCACATGTTTAAATTTAACGCTATCTTTCGGGAAACAGACGTATTAATTCTGTTTTCCGAGTTTGTTATACAATGTGTCTGAGAAAAGGCCTAGGAAGCTTCCACATGATTGCGTAACTCTGCAGATCCTTCAGTATTGAGGATAGGAAAAAAATGTACATAACTTGTTTTGTTTCCCGTAAAAAGTTAAACTGGAATAACGTGTCAAAAATTTTATGTCTATTAATTTTTTTTAAATTACGGTTTTTACACACCTTGAAACTTTGCACAGTGCATTTGCCTTCAAAGTGAAGGTATGCAATTATGTGTACAGAACATTTTTTCGTAATGGTGATTATATCGATGTTTGAGGTTTCCATGCAAGGCATTTCGTCAGACACGTTGTATACATAGTACAGCAGCCTAGATGAAGGGATTATTTAAATCCCATAACAGGCAATTTTTTTATTATTATTATTAAAATGATGTAGATGTTTGATATGGATTTTTAGGAGCAGCGGATTGACGAAGGCACTCTGTCTGGGTTCTATTTTAGAAGGGTATTAATATTTTCCCATAATGTGTTTACAAATTACATTAAGTATGTAGGGAGCTAAATTCTTTCACAATATTTAACGCTATTTTCGGCATTATTCGCAGGTCTTATCAGTATTTCGGGATTTATAAACACTTTCTTTTGCTCATTACCTATTCTGTTAATCACAAGGCTACATCAGATAAGGTTTACAAAGAAAGGCGAAGGTTATCCATAAAATCTACTGTTATATTGCGTTTATGCGCCACGAGTGAATATGAAATTAGCCACAAAATGAGAAAATTTGATCATTCAACATTTTATCGTTCTACTGCTTGCTTGAAAACCTCAAAAAGGGACATTTGAAATGTTAAATTTGAGTCAGTTATATCTGTCGAAATTATTTAGGCCTGATTGTACCATATGTTTAAACTTCCAGTGAGCAGGATTTAACTTTATTTTACCATGCGTCTTATCGGTTTTAAACCCAGTTTATCCCACAGTTTAAAGTTGGTACAACTGGGCCTTAATTGGTAATATCTATAGAACGAAAAATACCCTTCAATGTACCTATGTCAGCAAAGTTAAAAGTCGACCACACGCCTTCAGTTTTTCTAGTAACGTCATTTGTGTTTCCCCATTTTGAATAGATATGGCATAATTTTGTTTGAAATTTTTCGCTCAACCAACTGTAAATCGTCTTAAAACTATCTAAAGCTTATTGTATGGATACCATCTTCACGAGGAGAATACTTTGTGGTGCGCGTGAAGCTTTTTCCATCAGAATTTTCATTTTTGTACCCGTCGCAGACCACCGTGAGAACGCCCAGGTCGCATTTACCTTCGTCAAAACTCCGACAGTAATATACTTCCGTCTCCTCAAAGATGAAAACTGTACTCTTTATAAATGATAATACATACATCGCATTCTCTCTTTCGCCTGCAGTTACGTAGAGACGTCAAGGTTCCCAACCATAAAAGCGTCCAAACTTCAACCTGTTGCTCATCCAAGGCTATGGAAGATCCATTCACGTCGCAAGCCGGCCACATTTTGTGAATGAATCTCATCTCCCATTGATGATATTGTAGTTTCCCACACAGAGACTTAATTCGCATTTTATACGTTGCCACCGTCGAACAGGTTGATTCAAGAATAAAAGAGGGAAAAAAAAAGAAAACCAAAGAAGTACTCCAAACGGGTCGTTAAAAATCGAATATTCGTCACACACCAAACTCTAAAAGAATGCCAACCATTTCGAGCGCCGATGTTGCGGTCATAAAAATTACATTAATTCGTTAAATGTTTCCAAAAAAAAAAAAATATATATATATAAAATAAAATCGGCCTAATGATAAATATTATTTTGTACTTACTTATAGGTACTTACGTTCAATAATAATAATAATAATAATAATAATAATAATAGTAATAATGATTAGGTATTATTTTCAAATTAGCTAATTTAAAACGCTATCAAAGCAACCGTAGGTATATAAAATGAAGTATTTAATTCAATAATAATATATTTTAGTTGAAATTCAAAAATATTTTGACCTACATTGAAGCCACGTCATCGTGAGCGACGCATTCGAACGTTTTTGTTTATTGCCTTTTCATCAGCGCCACCATCATCATCATCATCATCATCACAATCCTCGCGGGTGATTAAAAAAAATTAAATATTTGAAACTGGTTTCGGCGTTATTAATTTTGTACCGAGGATACCAAGAGGGGTACCTACCAAACAAAACAAAAAAAAAAAGTTTAATTCTTCATTTTTATTATCACGAGACTGGACTTTCGAAATTTTTTCCCTCCCATCCTGCGTGCTGGTCGTTGCTGTGTTTTCAGAATGTTTTATTCAGGAAATTAATAAGACATAAAAGATTGTTGATCATCGCTTATACGATATTTCGAAATGATCATTTTTTTTCGCCTTTATCTCTTTGGTTTCTCATTCATTCGGGTTATTATTTTTTTTTTACCATTCTTCATAAATGCGTGCATTTAGTGTGGAAATTTTTCACATTTTCGTATTTTGTTGGGAATTTCGCGCGGATACAGTACCTACCTCAGTTCATTCATACGAACGATTGCGATTGGAATTTTTTTAACATGGTTGAGTAAGGACTGGGTTGGAAACTCGAAATGAGTGACTGAGGTAGAGCAAAAATGACTACATGAAACTATATCCGCTTTTCGGTTTGCCGTCCCCGTTGGAGCATCATAAATCTTTCACCTATTAGTTTTTCAAAGTAATGTTGCCGCTTAGAAACGAAATTTATAATGAAAAAAAATTTTTTCACCCACAAATTTAACCAATTTCAAAAAAAAAAAAAAACCGAATAAAAATGATTAGTAAAAAAATAAAATAATAATTCTAAAATTTATCCTGTAAAATCTACTAAAATGAAAATGAAACGAAAAATCACCATGGTAAATTAATAATTTAAGAAAAAATAAAACCGACTTACAGAAAAAAAAACTATAAAAAATGCGCTAAAAAAATGAAAATAATCGTTTTAAAATTTCTCCAGCAAAATGTAGGTCTAGGGACCGAAATTATTGAAGTCGGCGATAGTTAAAAAGTTTCGTCATAAAATTTGGCGAAGTTGACGTATAACGATTAGGTACCTACATGGTAAGAAAAAAAAGAGCGCCGACTTCAATAATTCCAGTCCCTGAACCTACATCTTGCTGGAGAAATTTTAAAACGATTATTTTCATTTTTTTAGCGCATTTTTTATTTCACACAAAACTCGTTTGCAGGTACACCAACTGTACATTATTGTACTAATTTACTGCAGCAAGGGTTGGACCATCTGTCTTTTTTGGGCGAAACGGTATATAGGCTATAGGTTGTATAAGCTATAGGCTATAGGCTGTAGGCTATACCTTATTCTACCACTTTCTTCGATTTCGTGGACTAAAATGTGTCGCACTGGAAAACGGCCTGCGTCCCTCCCTCCGTCGCCGTCAATACGTCGTCAAAACCTTTTGGACGCTTTTAGGGTTATGGCCGTTAATCCAAAGGCTAATTACGAGTCGACATTTTCACCGCACGTTGTTGGTCGCCGCAGGGTCGTAAAGCGCCGCTCGCGCTTTCGGCTATTTAACGCGTCGAAATTATCGAAAGTTATTGTGGATATTACCATTTCGGAACCTTGTCTCGAACTAATTATCGTTCCCACGTTTTCATTTTCACGTAATCGACACACGCATATAAACGCACCTATACAGGTGCCTACCTATGTTATCGACGACGCTTGGTGTTGAGCTGCGTAGACGTGGTCGTCGTCTTCGTCCCATTTCATGCGAATTTTCTTACATCATACGTCAATTTAATGTCTGCGTTACGGGTACTCCGCTCTTTTGTTCTCAGGAAAATGTACCGAAATAGGTATGGGGTACATATCTAGCATTAACATTGTGCGTAAATTTGAAAAATGGCTTTAAATTAAAATTTATGGAGGAATCAGTATCAATTGTCCTTGATGTTATCGTTTGTGACAATACAAAGCCTGTGGAACGAATCTTCGATTTTACATGAATTTTTTTGTCCCATGACTCAAAATAATGACTCCACAAAAAGTATTCCCAAAATGGGGTACCCTTCTTTCCTAGTATAGTGTACCTACATAGAATATTCTAAATATACTCCATATACTCAACATGGGTACCTAAAAATTTATAAAAACCGTCAAACTGACAGTCATAAAAATTAATTGTTCTTTCTCACAAAGGTTTCAAATGGCTTTTTCAGCATTCGCATTTTAAACAAAAATAATTGGTACCCCATATTAGGCTCATCTTCTAAATTTTGATGCGACGAAAATAAAGAATTCCTTAAACTGAATGAAACAACTTACAGAATTGACAATAGGCTGCTTGGAAATAAGAGAGAAATGTTCGTTTCTGTTGATAAAGATCATATTTCAGAATATGAAAAATTACAAAAAATTCAAGAGGATAGTGATAAAAATCAAAGAGAAAGGAAAATTCACTTTATGCGCGTTCTTTTAACTTTTTTTGTGAATTGGTGCAATAGAACAATCTTACTAACTGTGGCAACTGTCTGTCAGAATGTCAAGTAAACTGCATTACGTACTTACTGATAGAATTTATGGCTTTCCAGTGTATATACACAGGAAAATCCTATTTTTGCTACAGGCTAATATTGCGTCATACTAGTCTTATTTAATATACTAACATTACTAATATACTCATCCTACAAACCCTTACATATTATACATATGTATATATTTTTAGGTGTAATTCCCCACCCTAACTATCCTCTTCAATTTTTTTTTCAACTGACTATATTAAAAGTTAGAGGGAATCAATGGTATCCCATATTTGGTGCGTACTCCATAATCGGTATATTTATCCTGTACCAGGAGGGTATTTGTTCCATTAACTTATACCTCTCCAAAGTGGTCATCAGTCGCGTACGCTGTATATTTTCAGTGCTGGCACCGTTTGTTGCAGGATATGTGGATTCAGTTGCAACTTGGTCGCTCTCATCACCGCACATTGCAATGGTATGCTCCGAGAACCATTCCTGTGTTGATTTAGTTTAATAATCTGCAGATGTATTCACTTGGGGAAATTCCAGTAAGAATGGGCGAATAATGAAATTTGATCCGATTCATTTTTTGGTTTGTGAATAAAACATGAGGAAATAGGTTTCTACTCGGTAGATATAGATTATACTGCGGCAGAAGAGCTGGACTATTGGTCAGATGATGTGGTGAAAACAGTTTCTGTGCACTTTTCTTAATTAGCTAACATTTTCCACTAAAAAATGGTTCTCAGAGGTCACATATGTTGTCTCAGCTCTCGATGGCGACTCCTTACCAAATCTCTTGGTGAGCTTTCAAAAAAAAAAGTCAATCGGTTGCTTGTCTCACTACGCTAGCACTGGATTTAGCGTTCTACCTAGGCTTTGCGTTGTGATTAGTTTTCTGAATGCTTTAATATGTGTTGTTGTTTGGTCATCAGACCCGAGGCCAACAGATTTACACGCGCATACGTGGTTTATGTTTGGATCGTGTCTTCGATGAGGGCTCCAACAAATCGAGCTCAGGGATATCAGTTTCCTGTTGAGCGTTTCGTATGTTATTTCGGGTAATCATTTTGGTAATTTCAGTTGTTCCGGAGCTGCGTGTGTAGGCGTCCCATGCGTTGAATTTAAATAGAATTTTGAGGCTGTAAAATGTCGGCATCTGGGAGCGAGAAAATTGATTAATTAATCTTCTTTCGTTCCTTTGGAAGTCTATCAACATAAGTTTCAGCAATCATTCATTCAAGTACACAGACACCAGTGATATATTTACATCAATTTGAGTGAATTCATAATAGTAGTGGTTCAAGTAAGGAGTCGCTTGTGTCTTTTTGCCAAATATAATCCTCTTGTTCGTCGACCTTCTGAACTGTATTTTGTTCTTTTATCTCTCTGGAGAAATTACATAATTTTTAGCGAATATATATATTTTTTTTACTTTCTTCAATCTTTTGGTGCCACCGAGAAATTCTTGCCCACTGCATTGAACAACACTAGTATGTCTCTTTGCACCTGTGTGAAACAGCCCAGAAATTTTTTTCTATCCCTGCAGTAAGAATGTGAAATCAGCACACAATCACCAAAATCAGCAGCTGCGGCAGCAGTGGCAGCAACCCCACAAACGATCGACGAAAATGCCAAAATTTTTGGCTGGTGTCTGGTAGGAGGAGAGAGCAACGAGAGGAAGAGTAACAGCAGCAGCAGCAGCAGCTCGCATAAAATACAGAAACCGAAGCTGTAATTAAGCACACTCGCTGTAACGACTTTTTAATGCAAATTATTTGCAATTCCTCCTTTTTGCGGACCATTTCCGTCCGTCGACGTCTTCTCCCCTTCCCTCGCTCCTTCGTCACTTACACCCCGCCTCTCTTCATCTTTGATATTTACATTCCTTGTAATTTCTAATAGTTAACGTTTTCTTGCCATCGCTTTTCCATTCTCGTTACGCCCGCCATTCACCTCCACCCGTCGGCCCCGTTATGGGTGATTCGTGGGGGAACGAATCTAAGCGAAACCCTCCCCCCGTCCATTTCGATATGGTGTTTTAGCAGCGTTAGTGGTATATCGATGTCGTCGTCATTGTCACCGTCTTTCACTTTTAACTCTGTATCGGGCATTAATAAATAGACGTTTCTTCGATATAAGTTTTAAGTTATATAGCTTCTGTAGCTGAGCAAATTTGCTCCGTGTGTGGATTTTGTATAACCTACAGTCACGTGTATGTACACACACGTATATATATGTGTGTGTGTATCTGTGCACACCCATCGAGCTGTAATAAATTATTTTCTTCGAGACCTTTAATATCACTCTGTGCAGTATATTACTCAATGCACTCCTACCAAACTCCTATATAGTGCTCATATATAAAATGGATATATTGGCATACTAAATAACACCCATAATGGCGAATGTATTCCACGAAAATTGAATGTAGGGGAAAAAATATACGGAACGAAGGAATACATCGCTTTTTTCATTTACACTAACCTTTTTTTTCTTTTTATCTTGCTTTTTCTACCCTTATATCCTACCAAAGCTTAGTAAATGTTTATAGGCTAGATACGTACTAGTGGAGGTATGAAAAAATATCGATATTTATTCTTGATATTGGCTGTCGACATTCACGTGTCAATATCAAAAATACAAATGACCACCAGCATGTTCTAGAAATTTGCACATTTCTAACCTAAAATCAATTTTACAACAGAAAGACAGTCGATGGCCATTTTGGGATATTCTACCACCGATCCGGACTTATTAAGAAAAATCTCCTGAATTCCTCGATACTCTGGCTCTGGATCTGTGTTACCAACGAATTTGAAAAGAAATTCGTAGATCGTGGGGGAAAAAACCCCTAAATCCTACCTTAAATTCTCAGATTCAAAGAATTATAACTTCATAAAAAAAAAACGATATTATTTTGCCTAAAACCGAGTTTAGAACTCCTTAATAGAAGTTCAGCTGAAAAAAAAAAACAAAAAAAAAACATGAATTATATAGTTTCTGTTGTGTTTCCTTTAAACAGGGCGGATTTGTTTCTCATAGCTTCAGTCGTAAAAAACAAAACAAATTGATTTTTCATCGATTCACTCTGTTCTGTGAACCAACCTACTAATTTTAGAATGCCATGGGTAGGAATAAGGTGACTGACCAGCAAATAGTATTATCTCCATATTGATTATACCAATCTAGTCGGCCTTTTTGAAAAATTAAAATCTAGAAAAATCTATTAGATTTGGAGGGAGCGAGTTATCCTTACAAAAGCGAGAAAAATCAATAAAAACAAAAAATCCCTTAAATATGGTTTTTATATTTTATTTAATCAAATTATGACTCTTACACTATAATGTCGATAGTCGATACCTATGTGACTTCGTTCGTATTTCACGTAGGTAACTTTTGCGCTTATATAAGAGTCTCTGGCCATATTAAAATTTGTGGACGACTAGACTTTGTAAATCGCATGCCACTAATACGCGTTCGTTTCTGTTTGTGTGTTCGCAGATCTCACAATTAGTCGAAGATGTACATAAACTACAAACTAATATAGGAAAATTGCAAGAAACGACGGCCAGTCAAATCGCTAGATTAGAAGAGGAACTAAGTCATAGAAGGCAGCATATTTTACGCCTGGAGGCGCGACTGGAGGCGCAAAAAGATTACGAAGACGTTAAGCGACAACTTTGGTAAGTTTGTATTCTTTTAAAATCTCCGTTTTTTCGTTGAAAAATGGTGTAGAAATTAGAAAATTTTGGCTCATCGATTCGTAGAATGAAATTTTTTCATACAACGTGGGTGTTTCTAAGCCTTTCTCTTCCGACCTACCAGTGGACCGCGAAAAAGCAGTTCAATAAATGAATGTTTTCAAATTTTTATTGTTTTTCTTGGCTATCATGAGAAAAATTGTGCTCCAATAATTTTGCTTGCTTACTGACCCATCATACCTTTTTGTCGTTTTTAAATCTTTCAAAATTCACGTTTTTTGCTAATTTCAGTACCTACAATGGACATTCGACTTTTCTTTGGGTTCTTAATTTTGTAGACCCTAGTTGTGTTCGAATGGCAAAAAAATGCTACATAGAGTTCTAATTCTGAATTAGTTTTGTTAAAATTTGGTTCATGTAATTTCAGTTCTGTGTTAGTTCTGTGAAATGGAAAAACTCAAAAAACTGATGTTTCAAATATAAAAATTGCATTAACTTTTTTATAAAAAGGAAATGATACCTACGGCTGATAGGACATGCATGCTATAGATACGATTACATCTTTAGCAGAGAACTTTTCAACAGAGCTTTCTCACCGAGTAGGGTCAAGAAATTCGAAACTTCAATTATTTTTCCAAGTTTCTTACCTGGAAACTCGAATAGTCTGTTCGGGGAACTAGTGCGCACTTTCCCAGATTGAACAGCCATTGTTTTAAATGTGGTAGAAGTTCCACCCTTCACTTCGTAGACGAAAGCTACTGCACTTATAAATGCAATATTTTTCACTCGAACAAAAATTTATTTAGATTCATATTTCGTGTTTGTTTTACTCCACTCGACTAAGTACTACAAGAATTTGCTCCGAGAAAATATTTTGAAAAATCTAATATTTTAGTGTATATTCTGGCGCATCGCTATGGCTGATTCATTCATAATTTAACTATAGTTTCCTTGAATACTGGTGCTTCATATCTTACATGAAATGAAAATCCCTCTCTTTTGTCTCAGATTTCTGCTTATTTTTCGGTTATTCTCACTTATATATTTTGATTTTATTATCAGAATGATTTGCTCTTCGAAATTTGTCAGAAAAATTACTTTTCGTCAATATATCTTACTTAATTGTATATTGTGTAACAAGTGCGTAAAAAGGGCTATTTTTTACTGAGTTTGATGACTTCGCAAACAAGCCGAAGAAACTTCACACGAGTGAAAATAGCTCACCAGCACTAGTCGTGCACAAAATTAATTTTTGGAACTAATGCAAAAAAAAAAAAATTACAACTCCATTCCCCCATAAAAAGAAAATTGATATGAAAAAATTTTTAGAAACTATATCTAAACAACAAACAGCAAGTTTTCCATTATTTTGCGTTTTTTTCTTTGTTTATTTTTAAACAGCTAAGGATAATTGTAAGATTATAGGTAAAGTAGTTACAAATAAATTTTATTCTCTTTCCAGCAATATCAATTCCAGCTTTCTAGCTTAAATAGCGACTGAGGAATCATTAAGTTGAAGAAGAGAAGTTTCTCTATTCCAAAAAACAGCACCTAGATTTTCTATTAATTTTCGTTTTTTTAGTTCGTTTATTTTCAAATAGTTGAACATGATCAACAAATTAATAAAAAAAAAAGAAATTAAAGTAAATTTTCTTCTCTTTCCAGAAATATTATCTCCAGCTCTTTGGCTTAAATAGCGATCGAATAATCATTAAGTGAAAGAGAAGAGGTTTCTAGATTCCAAAAAATGAAAAATTTTCTGTAAACTTTCGTTTTGTTCGTTTTTTTGTTATAAATAGCTGAAAATAATTATAAATTTATATGGAAATTTCGTAAATTCTATCTTCTTTCAAGCACTAATCCCAGCTGCGTAGCTCAATGAGAGGTTGAGCAATTATTGAGATTTTTTTCAAAATTAAAATGTTGTGTTCAGTTGAAATGGTAACTTGACGAATAGTTTTTCACGAATTGAAGTTAATAATAATATCAAAATGCTCATGTTCAAATATTTTACACACTGTTGCGCAGGATTGTGATGCGCGAGAGTGTGTAAATTTTTACACCGTCTCGCGCATTTCAGTCCCGCGCAACAGTGCATAAAATTTTATTATTGTCTACTTCGCAGGCCAAAAATTCATTCGTTTACATTCGGTATACATGCATGTTAGACTTCTTTTTTTTGTGCATGTGTTGCAAAAAAATATTTAATAATCAAAGCGGAAAAAATTAACTGCAAATTTAACCCTGAATTATAATGCTAATTACAAGTCTCACATACGTCATCCATTTTTTCGAATTTTATTTTATTTTATTTTTATTTTTATTTTTTGAAAACTTTGACACTTCCCGCGGGTAGAAACAAAAAACAACAAAAAATTTTCGTATTTATGCGCGCCGCCACGTCGGTATTCTGAAAAATTCTTAATCAACTGCAATGTAATTAAATCAACTAGGTACACACACAAATAATGTGTTCGTAAAATTCAAATAATTACCGAAAAGACGAAAGAAAACGAAGGAATTCGCGCATTGGTCAAAAAACTTAATTACCATACAATTGATCGATACAGTGCTCCCTATAGACTGACTGGTGGGAAAATAACGTAATTGGCCAAGTTATTACGATATAATTTAATTTATTTGTACTAAACCCATGTACGGTTTACTAAATGGAACCGATTTTTTTATTTTTTTGTTTTAAATAAATAAATAAAAGAATACATTCATATACAAAACTTACGAATATACGATACGTGGAGAGTGCGCATTAAGTTTTTGTATACTTGGGTATATTACGTGATTCGATGGATAGAAATCGTGGTATTTTTACGCGAAATGTGATCATAGGGGTGAGGGGGAGGTGTTAGCAAATTGAACTTGGTTCACTCGATGTCAGTACATATGTACGAAGGTAGTATACAGTCGAAATTTTATTATTGTTTGGCTGGTCAATTGGATGATTTCACATGCGAATTTTTTACGTTCTACGAGTATATTGTGTAGCCTACTTTATAATATGCTTGTGTTGAAATCATGTGTTATGCAATGAGTTTTGTACCGAATCAATCAATTTTGTAATGATGCTGGTAGAAGTTGCTTTGGTCGTAGTATTTTTTTGAGAGTTCATGAGAAACATAATTTTTATATTCGTATGCCTGCTTCAGTCGCACTTGAAAGCCAGATTTTCTCAGGAATTATTCAATTTTTGTAAATAATTTTTTTGGTAGACGGTGTCGGCGGGTACTACTTATTTATTTACCCACGTGCCGTGCTCAGTCTGTTCTCTGAATTAGAACAAGTTACAGTTCTCGCTTTAACTACTACACATGTGATTGAAAAATTCGTGCCAAGAGACTTTTGCCAATTCGTCCCTGGATCCTAACCACTAACCTCTCCTCCTTAGGTCAAGTTACAGTTATTGTATTCAGTTTGACTCTCCATGGGCGTATTTAGGATTTTAGATAAATATTTCCCAGAACACCTCCCCCCAAAAAATAGTGTACAGGGGTGATGTTAAATTTTTCTTTTTTTTAATTGAAGGGGCTCGGCCCGCCCGACTCCTTGCTACGCCCATGTGACTCTTTAAATCAGAATCAGTGAGTTTCTGCTCCATCTGGGCAAAATCAGTAAAATTTCAAAATTTGCGAATTTTCGCTGTGGTTGTGTTAAATTATTGAACATTGGCTTCGTTGGGTCATCATTTTAAATCTAAATACCGTTTTTTTTGTTAGTATGCGTACGTATGTGACCGTCAAAACTAGAATTTGGTCATTTTTAATTTTGACTAGTCTAAACTAGAATTGGAAAACACGTTGGACGGTTCTAGTTCTGACTGGTTAAAACAAGAAAACAAATTTTTAGTTGAAGCTAATGGTACCTAGTCAAAACCAATTACCAAGTGTACCAGCATTTTTCATAGAGAAAAAAAAAATGCTAGGCCTAGGTTTGATATATTTATCACGTAGCTTTTTTTTTGGCGGGGTGGTGAGGTCGACTAATCCTCAATAAGGATCAGCTGAAAAAACCTATAATAGTGTAGTCGACTAAGACCGAATACAGATTTGGTGGCAGTCGATAACAGTTTTGACTAAATTTTTGGGCAAAACTAGTTTTAACTTATTTAGGATTTTGATATTCATATGTTGGTTAGAACTAGAACCGCCCAACACATTTTCGAATTCTAGTTTTGACGGTAACATATACATTAACATATACATGTTGCCTGTAGCCATTATGAAAGGTCAGTGTCGTAACAAATTTTCAATTTATCGCCAGCGATTTGGGCTAACTCGGATAAGTAAATATTCTGGAATTAATATTGGTTGAACAGTTACAGATTATTGTGGGACTTTCTGTGTAAACATCCTCCTATCTATCCAGATGGGTCGACATGGTACATAGTATACGAGTTTTTAAATTAATCTACCCATAAGACGTGTGTTTATTCAGTGCTGGTAGCTCCGATTGACGAAGGAGTAGGCACTTCAAATATTGAGCAGTTTGCCTGTCGTTAAATACCTTGAAATTCATCAGATATTTGTCTACATTGGTTAGGTTCACTCATTTGTTTTAGAAATAATTTGTGGCGACTAATAATTTATGGTGGTGAAAAAAGAAAGAAAGAAACGGAACACTTGCGAACCGGCGGTAATTATCAATACTGAATAATTTAGCAAAATTTCCACATATCCTTCAGCGTTTTGAATGCACTTCTTCATAGGGGTTTACGAAGGCTAATATACATCAATTAACTACTAATTTACAACATGTTGACGGCATATGTATAGGCCTACCAGTAATTAATTTTTGATTTTTCCTCCTCATGTTTGGTGATCGTTTGCAAATGAATGTGAAAAAAAATACCGAGTCGTTTTTTTTTTCTTTGTCTTCTTATCATATTATTTCGTTGCAGGCAGGGAAATCACGCGGAAAACGTTTCATTAATCGTTTAATTTATCGCAATTATTTATTACTTCAATGAAGGTAATTAATTATTACCAAATGACAAACATCTGCGCGATCGATTCGAGTATAGATATATTTTGGGATATTCGCATGGAGCTTCTTGCGATTTTTTTCCGATTTAAGATGTAATTTATATTGGATTCGAAATTTTTTGGGAATAAGTCGAGTGAAAAATTTCCTTACTTTCGAACAAATAGGAATCTCTTATTCTCCTGTATCGAAAAATTTACATTTTTTGTTCATTATCTCTCAGTTATTACGTGTATATATTTCATTTTTCCCCTTAAAAAGCGTATTATAGTTCTCCCTTTGACTATGTAGTACAGGACCAGCAAAGACGCAAAAGACCAATGTACTTTTTAATGTCAAGGTATGCCGGCATAAAAGTAGACAACCCTAGAATACCTTCTGCGTATTTTCGACTTTTTCTTTATTTCACTAATTTAGAATACATTTGCTACGGGTTATCCCTTAAATTCGCAAGGATAGCGTCCGTAGTGTAAAGTATCTCAACTGGTAGGCACTGGTCGGTGGTTGCCTATTTAGCGCCGGCATGTCTAGCCAGAAATCATCGTTCTTTGTTGGTCCAGTACTATACAGTATAGTCGGATGGTTCTCCAAATCGAATTGCAACAGCTTTCATTCTCTCCCCACGTTAATAACAAGAATCGTAAATTTTATTGTCCAATTTTATAACATTTATACGAAATTTTAGTTTAAAAATGTAAAATTTTGGAAAATTTTTCCATAATATTACATTTTTGCTACAACTTATCATCAGGAATCTCATGTAAAATTGGGCTTCCTAACAAATCGATTGTTTTTTTTTTTTTTTCTTTCAATGATATTCGAGCAACAAGAATATGATTGTGATGCCCTTCAAAGTCTCAGACGTCATTTACGTTGCCATTAAAAACGCAATAATCAGCAACGAGAACTTTATAATCTATTTTCAAATCTTTTCCTTTCTCTCATACTTCGTGTTAAGTTTTTCCTGTGTCTAACCCCTCCGCAGTTTCCCTATGTTTGTCTGATTATTCAGAGAACGAATTCATCCAACCGAAAACGAAACAAACCAACCACAAACAAAAACAAAAAAAAAACCAAAAAAACCAACTGTCAAAATCGTCGATTAATTTACGACCATCGTCGACGTCCAATTTTTTCACATGCCCCAGAAGACGAGCACCACCAATTAAACGTTCGTTTTATTCGGCTAAAAATTCAGTATAATTTTATTCGTTCTTTTTTCGAATTTCCGTCATGTATGGCAAAGTGTAGGTATTTATAATTATCGGCGCGATAACCGGTCATAAAATTATGGAAAATTAAGAAAAAGAAGCCGAAACCGTGCGAGTGTTAGGACGGACGGACGGACGGACGGACGTACGTTCCGTCAATAAATTGCTCGCCTTCCTGCAGTTCATTCGCGATGCTCGTCCCATTACCTTCGCACACTCTTCGTTATCGTTGTGTTCTTTGTTTTAGCAGCATTTACAAGGCTGACAGCAAATCGTTAGAAAATATCGAAAATAATAACGTGTCGACGTGTACGACTACATCGACGACCAGCACCTCCACAGAGTCGGATCCTCTGTGCGATCGTATAAAAAGCGAACCTGTGACGCATAAACGTACCCAAAGCGTTTCACCATCTGAATTACAAAGTAAGTGGAACACCTATATCGATAGTGAACGTATATGTAGTGGTTAGTTTTCTGGGTCCAGACATTTATTTCTGAAATTTCTGAGACTGTATACTTACCTACCTTCTTGGTATTCAGACTTTAACTCAAGTCACATTCTATCTATCCTAATTACTGGGTTTAGCTTCGTTTTACTCCATCATTAAGTGTGCAAAATTTCCATATCAGTACTCCTGGAATCCAACGACCTGCATTTATAATGCCCGATCATCTTTAACAAGTTTCAAATACTCCTCAATTTCCCAAGCCCTAAATATTTTTCAGTCGCCATAGCTAAAGTTGTTCCTTAGACTAGTATTGTCAATTATACGTATAGGCCTGACAAATTAGAATATGATTGTCCTTGTTGACAACGTCACGTATGATCAACATTCAACTCAAATTTATGTACCTACTATTTTCTTGTGATGAATATGTAAAATTGAGATTCAAGGAGTATAGAGCCTTAATGGTTCAATTCAGCTGCTAAGTTTTCAACTTACGCCTACTTTTACCGATTTTTTCTGAATGTCTCGATTATTAATCCAGAAAATTTCTATAATTTGACTGAAAGACTATTTTAAGCAGCGGTTGTTTGTCAAATAATCGAGAGTTTTTACTTTTGGCTTTAGAGTTGGGTAGTTTCCAATTTAAATGCAGCACCCAGGCGTAATTCTTTACAATCTTTTAACTGAATACAAATCCTGCCCTTCGACTCTTCAATAACTTTTAAATACTGTCCTGTATCACTGATCGTCTATGATTGCAACTCATCACCATTCATTTTCCTAATCTAGAAGGGTTTATTCCATAACAAATAACCAAGTCTGTTAGTCCTCGGTCACTCCTTGTAGATAATACCTATGCCTTTAGTCAGGCATCAAAATGATAGCCTTGGAACAATATTTCTGATCTCAGAAAATTTGAACCGAATTGGTAAAATCGCAACGACTTCAGCATCGAGACTGCTCCGTAGAATACCTGCTCCTGTCAGTTGTCAGCCGACATTGGTGCGAAAAATATCGATACGTATCGATATTTTCCTCTGAAGTGTCGATATTTTTCATTAGTTTTTTTTTTTTTTTAAGTTTTACGGATAAAATTTCGAGGTCACAATGATATTCGAATATTTCAGCATAACTGTAATGGCGCTTATAAGTTTTATTTTATTGGACTTCGAAGATTTTATCTTTTAACAATGGATATAGGTCTGTTCTTTTGGCCAAAAGAGTGCAAGTGTTCTTGCACTAGTTCCTAATTTGTGTTGTTTTGGGACGTAGTGCAAAGTATTGGCGTTTTTTTGAATTTAATGCGAACTTAGTTCCGAGAAAAATGTAGAAGGTGCTTATATTGTTATCGTTTTGGAAAATCTGTCTTTTTGGAATATTGAGAAAACGGAAAAAAAAAAGTTTTAATTAGCCTAAAATTTTAGTAATTTTCCAATGAGCCCAAACGAGTTTCGGATAGTCAGAAATTCGAAAATTACTGGCTCAGTTATAGCCTAGTTGTAGTACCAAACTATTTAAGTCGGGCTAATTGAGCCTATAATTTTCGAATTTCTGATTAACCTAAACTCGTTTGGGCTCATTGGAAAATTACTAAAATTTTGAAATTTTTTTTTCGTTTTCTAGATTGTCGGCTCTTGTCAAAATGTTACCGACGTTTGTAAAATGACAAATTTTCGAAAAGGACTACGAAAAATACATTTTCTTCACTACATGAAAAGGAGGTGTAGAAAAAGTGCAATGAAAGTTATGGCTGTTTCGCATATGATGAATTGAGAATTCGTTGTATGATAACTGATAATATTTGTTTTTATTTTTTTATTTTGCTGCACTATTTCTTAGGAACGTTCTTTTGATTGCAAAAGAATTAGGAAATTTTTTTTTGGACTTTTTTTTACACTTTCCTGTTTTCATTTTGAACAATTTTCCACGAACTGCGAGTTCATACTTTTTTGGCGAAAATAGCAGGCCCTATATTATAACGTATAGTCGAATTATCAATTGTTGGTGGGCAATCGGGTCTGGAAAAAATCGACGCGAAAAAATATTGATATTTCGCACCACTATTGGCCATGAGTGTAAATCGCAGCTATAAACTGCTATAAACTGCTACAAACTAATATTTTGTCGGTTCTGCCACCAGGTGATTTAATAAGGGCATCCAGTCGTTCATCGGAAACCACCCTATCGTTTCCAACCAGCGGATCAGCGCCGCCGCCCGGTCTCCAGAATGTCGAACAGTTCGGCCCCATCCTGGGCGAGGAGATAGTTGCCAACTGGAGGCGCTCGCTCGAGCGCACCATCATTAGTCAATCGTCGTCCACGTCACCGCCAAACGTGACGGCCATGTCACTTTCACTACCTGCCACCAAATCGTTTCAACTACCGCCCTCGCCCACCAACACGTCACCAGTTCCTCATTCGCCGACGGAAGCCGAATCCCATAAAAATGATTACCTGCACGATGCTCAAGAGTCGTCAGAGGAAAACGGTACGATATGATCACCACCACCACCACCACCACCAATCATAATCATATTTTGTTACTTGGTTGTCACAGCCTTTATTCTATTACAATATGTGGTTCAACTTAATCTGGGTGTGATTGATGCAAACAGAGGAAAGGGTGATTGGCTTGTGCCGCGTAGGTTAGGTACTTCCAAAAATTGCACCTATTTGTGGTAAGCCTTTTTGTTTACACATTGTATGAAAACATAAAATTGAAATACGGTGACAAGAATGGCATTAGGTTTTGATGCACGAAGATATCATTAAATGGACTACATTTTTTCGTTATTCATCCTACTTATCCTCTGAATGCCGTAGAATGCTTAGTTTTCTCCGAGAAGTTTCGTCGAAAATTTCATTTTGGCAATATGAAAGCAACTCTACTTATCAAGTCACGCAGTATAGGACTAAAATACGGATGTTGGCGACAGCGCTGGAAGACTGATTTTTTTTTTCATTCTTGTTTATTCTTGATCAGAGAAAAATAAGTTGACAAAAAATGAATTTTTGCAACTCCTGTATGAATTTTCTGTATTTTTTTGGCATCTAAAGCTTGGTGAAAGTGCCCAATTCCACAAATTCTGACTTGCCACCCATTTTGCTCTTTTATTCATTTCTTTTTCTCACTTCTTCATTTTTTTTTTCACTCCTTAACTTCTTTTTCTCATCCCTTAACTTCTTTTTCTCACACTTTAGTAATCTTACCTCCTCTTAATTTTCTCTCACGCTTAACTGGTTCTTTAGTTTCCCCTCACCTTTCAATGGCTACTCCAGCCATTTAATTTAAACTTTTAGTTTTTTTTTCTTAAAAATTTTTTTCGCCGCGATGATGACTTAAATTCTCGACCAGCGAGTTTGAATGTTGTAATTCTACTAACTAAGCTATGAGAAGTACAATACTGGCCGCTTAATCCGTTTCAGTTATGCCCAGCTTGACTGGAACGGATTAACCAAAATAAAAAAAAACAGTCCGTATAATTTATTATGCGTATTTGGTTAAATTGTAGATTAAAAAATGCAACAAAATGGAAATCTAATATTTAAAAAAAAAATCAATGATTTAAGTTTATTTCCCAGGTAATGCTGTGGAAAAGATCAGATTTCCTGTATGTTGCATTTTTTAATCTACAAATTAATGAAATACAACGAATTATATCGGCTGTTTTTATTTTTTGTGAGTAAATCGCCAAATTACCTTTAAAAGTGCAAAAATCAACACGATTCACCTTATTTTTCCTCTTTTTTTCTTTTCTTTCACTGGATTAAACGAAAAATATTTATGAATTATCTGGTGAAAAATGTAAAGAAAAGGACCCTTCTGTTCTGTTCTTGAAAATTTCGCTGGTTTATCCATAAAACTATTTCAATTCTCTAATTTTTTTACTCACTTTTGCTGTTTTTTTTTCTCAAGCTCAAATACAGCATTCGTATACTGTTGCAAAAAATATTATTCGCAACTTGGTCGGAATGAGCAATTAACAATTCTTATGATTTCTGCACTCGCCTGTGGCTCCTGCTGGCAAACATCGCCCTCGTTGGGAATTGCTCATTTCCTTCCATGTTGCGTAATATACTGTTACAAAACGTGTGAAACTTAGTGCAGTGATGTACTCACACAGACACACACTTACTGCGGTGGCCTGTGGTACTACATTTCTATTCTCGAATGAGTAGGCTATCTAGTTAGCAGTCAATCTAAATTCTAACTTACTGGACTGAGTTGAGTAAAAGCATATAAAAAGAAAGAATATGATTGCAAGTTTACCTATTTCAAATTATAATTTTTAGAATTAGAAATTTCCTCCAGCTGATTACAATAACTTTGAAAATGCGTTTTTTCCACTGTAATATTGTATTACATCAATCGCACCAAAAAGAACAGAACAATTTTTAGTGATCGACTCGTTGAACTTCGTTCAGTCGAGCCAAATATGCGAAATATGCGTTTGCGAAGCATCAAAAAACCCATTCCACCAATTACATTCGCGAATCGCACTGTTCGAGACGACCACAAAATATACGATCGCCTGAAAAGTGGAGACGCTGGACGAATGATTCGAATCGCGTGTGTACCTAGGTATTCATTTCTTGCTCCTCTGTTGCAGGCCAATCGAAGTCAACGCGAGCCCAAAGCGAGCATTCGGATCGCGACGTGCCCAACGATGCGTCCATTTCGCGAAACGATACTCCAAAGTCTATGGCAGACGCTGCCTCGCCGGCGCCGTCGCTGGAGCACCACAGTCACCGGGTGGATAGCATGACGCCGTGCAAGTCGCCAGCCAGCAGCAGCGATCACGAAATGTTATCGAACAACAATTCGCCTCATTTAACCAACCATCACCACCAACATCACCACCACAGCAACAGCAACAACAACAACAATAGTAGTAGTGGCAACAACAACATACCGGCCAGTCTGATAAACGGGCTGTGCGGTATCAATATGGGCTTCAACAACAATCTGCCCATTAATTTTGACATGCTGAAGCCGCCGTTCCGCTTCGACGATCCCAGATCGCCGTATCGGTTCGGCGACGACGCCGGCTCCATTGTGGGTCGTTTCGGCGAGTCGTTGATACCGAAAGGCGATCCGATGGAGGCGCGTCTGCAGGAGATGCTGCGCTACAACATCGACAAGTACTCGACGCAGAATCTGGACACGTTGCATATCGCGCGCAGGGTACGCGAACTGTTGTCTATCCACAATGTGGGCCAGCGGCTCTTCGCCAAGTACGTGTTGGGCCTGTCGCAGGGCACCGTTTCGGAGTTGCTGTCCAAACCGAAGCCCTGGGACAAGCTGACCGAGAAGGGCCGCGATAGCTACCGCAAAATGCACGCGTGGGCGTGCGACGAGAACGCCATTTTGCTGTTGAAGTCGCTGATACCGAAAAAAGGTAAATATACCTATCGGTAGTTACGTCGAATTAGTTTACGAGAGAGGGGGTGTGCTCTGTCTGGTGTGGTACGTGGGTGCTGCGTGTCGATTGTATCGATGCGTAGAGCTGTTGCGAGTAAGAGCAGTGTGCGAGATATGGAAGGCGGGGGAGGGGAATGAGATGAAATTGGGCGGATAATTCGGCGAACCTGTATACCTATGTGTGTTATAGGTAGATTCAGGCCACAAACTCGTATATTGGCTCTTCGACGTTCGACTGGTTTTGTGGCTTATTGTACGAAATTTTTGGAAAGAAATGTTGGGAAATCGTAATTATTTGCGTTATTTTACGTGAAAATTACGTGTATGTGTATTACTTATGCGAAATCATGCGCAAAATTTGTAGAATATCTCTGTCAGGTCAGTAGGTATGTTCGTTTAGAACGGATTCCGTGAATCGGATTCGTATTTTGACGTGCTATTCTGTAAATATGTATCTGCGTTCTTTAACAGCTTAATGTAACTAACGCTCTTATGTTTGCACAATAGCGCCCCGAAATCCGAATCCGATTCATGGAATCCGTTCTGAATGAACATAAATAATGACTCGCGTGAATTCGCTGTGTGCTTCGAGAATATATGTATGTATATGTATATACATATATGATGGAGTCGAAATGGGCCTATTTTATCATAGGGCTATACGTCGACACTATAAATAGATGACGCTGATTTGATCTATCAAGTATTCCCCCACGCTTACAGATATCTCTATGTGTGCAATATACGTACAGATGTAGTTTTAGCGTACGGGGGTATTTTGAACAACAGCAGTGTAAGCCACATCTACATTGTGCCCAAACATTACGTACCATTTCGTCTCCATCATATGTATATATATATATATGTATATACATGATCAAAGTTATCACATTTCAGTGCGAAAAAAAACAAAAAAAAAAACAACAATCGTTCTTTTGAAAGCTGAGCACACCCCCAGATAAAACGGTATAGTCATAATACTTTGAGTGGTAAAACTGGATTCGTGACCATAGTTTTCTGCTTATTGGGACAGGCTTTGATTTAGTAATCTAATTTCCAAATGAAATACCTATAAATGTACCAAACTACATAATTTTTTGTGACTAGTTTCCTAAAAACTTTGGAAATCTATGACTGTAATCATAGTTAGTTTGAATTCCAGCCAAATAAGAAAGCATGATGTATCATAGGACTGTTTTTTTTTTATATTCTATTTTTTGGTAGGAATAAATTTTATTTTCACCTCCATGCTATATTTGTGCATTAAAGGATGAAAAAATATCGAGTATTAGTGCTTGTATTACTAGTATAGAGGGTGGAACGAGAGAGCAAGCAAGCATAAAACATTACTGGGGACCTTTTTGAATGCGAGCGAAGTGAAAAAAAATTTAGAAGTGGCAAACTTTGGCAAATGCACTGGGAGCAATGAAAAAAAAGTTTATTTGCCGGTATTTTCATCTGCTAAAGTTGGCAACCCTGCCTTAAGTCACTATTACATTTTCACTTTCTTTTTTGCTAAAATCAAAAAAGAAGTATCATAATAATTTCCTTGTAATTTTTGTGACCTGTCTCAAATCATTCAGTGTGCTCAATTTTGTTCTGTAGTCCTACCCATTACTTTTACGTCCATCTAGTCGTAATTTCTGTGTAAATTATCAAACCCTAAACGAAAACATGTTATACGGAGTTCTCATTAAAAAAATATTACGCAGTTCATTACAGTTGACTTTTTTTTTTTTTTTTTTTTTTTGAAAGTCACCCAGAAGACGATATTAAAACGTTTTCAAATATTTGAATAATTGATTAAACAACGTGAAAGTATACAGTTGAGCTACTTTATTCCTCTGATATTGCAGCTTTTTCTTTCTTCTGTCTACCAATTCTTCTTCCCCACGCATATTTTATCACGTTCGCCATTTTATATTCTATTCTAATACGTTATATTTTAGAAATTGTAAATCCGTTATCACGTCCTGTCTCCCTGTCGTCGTTTATTTGAGGTAATTTTGTATTATCGCTGCGGAGGAACAATGATACTGCACAGTTTTATGAACGATGACGACGATTCTCTCTCCGTCTTCACCTTGTTAATGATGAAACATTAAGGCTCCTCTTTTCATCCCAACCCATCATACTGCCCAGCCTCCTTTTCACACTCTCGGCGTCGTCGGTTTTTCGCCACCACCATAAAATACCGTTTGATTGTATTACGTATGGGTATTTACCGGGTAAGAAGCGCACTCGGTGTATTAAAAAGGTGTTATATATTACGATTGTAATTACATAAAATGACACACACACGCGTACACATGCCTTTAGACGTGTATAGGCTATACAAGGTGGTATTCGAACGATTGAATTTGGTTGGAAGATGAAGAAAATTATTGATCGATGAATGGTATACGTGACCTATAGTTGGAATTCGTGGGTCAGAGGCTTTGACCGTACAGCACTGGACCAGTGAAGCTCCATAAGACCAGTGTGCTTTTCAATGTCAAGACATGCCGGCGTAAAAGTAGGCAACCCTAGAGAGTACCCGTTGCGTATTTTCGACCTTTTGGCGTAAATTCACCAATTCAGAATACATTTGATATAGTCATCCCTTAAATTCACAAGGGTAGTGTACATAAACGTTGTACAAAGCCCGTCAAAAGATGCTCGATGGTTGCTTATTTAGCCCTGGCATGTCTAACCAGAAATCATCGTTCTTTACTAGTTCGGTAGGTATTATATAGCCAAAGGTCTAAAGGGTTTATGAAGTCATTAATTTCAAGTGGGGTAAATGTACCGGATGTGAGGGTACATAACTTTAAAATTGTTCATAAATTTGAAAAATAATTCCAAATTAAAATGTATGAAGGAATCGGGATCAATGGTCCTTGATGTTTTTGTTTGTAACTTTAAAAAGTCTATGAAACCAATCTTTGATTTTATATGAATATTTTTGTCCTATAGCTCAAAATAATGGCTCCGCAAAAGGTGTTCCTAAAATGGGGAAAATATATTCTACATATTTGGTACAAAGGAACAGTCTTGGATACTAACTATCCTCAACTTTTTTTTCAGCAAACCAGGTTAATAGTTTAAGATAAACAATAGTACCCCACATTTGGTTCATACCCCATAATCAGTACATTTACCCAACCTAATTTTCAATATTTACACGAAGTGAGAAAAGTAATCATTGTCTCAAGTAAGTATAGGTAGTTATATCCATCAGCTATTCTGAGTTTGAGGTCTCGAATACTGGGTCTCTGGAATCTCTAGAATGCATGTATGGAGCTACAGGAATTTGGTATTTCGAGTTTTTAAATTCAAGTTAAAAAACAATATCTTAAATTAGCCCCCACTTAAGTGAAAGTAGACAACTCATATTCTAATGCTTTTTGTTTTTCTCGGTTACTATTGAACCCCTTCAAATAAAATTTTTGCTGATAAGTACAATTTTCAATTCAGAAAACGTATTTTCAATTAGAAAATTTCTTTTTAAATATTTTGCAAAGGATGTGTAAAAGAACATATTTTCCCTCAGAAACCATGCAGGAAAATTTCGTGAAAATACAATTTAAGTCTTGTTAGAATTCATATTTGAAGTGTAGAATAAATACGCAGAGAGTCAAGTCTATAAGCTGGTTTGGTGGTAGCAGAAAAAAGAAGGAACCTAATTGTCTAAGAAATGTAGACTATCTGTGTTTGTAAATTCATACAATGCCAATCGAAAATTCGCGTTTAAAATTCGTTAAAAATTCTAAATTTGATAGCTTATTTGTCCTCCTAAGGATTTTAATCTCTGCATTCTCTCCTTCGACTAATTTTCTACATTTTGAAAACCGACTTTTTCCAACGGAGCTGCTGCTGCGTTAGAATCTTTAGTTTTTGTTTTAATAACGCATCTACATTTTTAATATTATGAATCATAAATTACGTGATAGGCTTTACAGCCTTTGAGGAATTATTTAGTGAGCACTAAAATAAAATAAACACAGATTTACTTCGAATCAGCGTAATGTTCTGACATCTAGCTACTTGAAAAAAAAAAAATCACGTTGTGGAAAATTGTGCAAAATTCTTTCATAATTTGTCTTTATTTTCGTTCATTACTTACAGTTTTTGGGAAAATAGATATTTGAAAATATTTTATCAACAATTGCAAATATAATTTGATCTTAAAAAATTTTGTTGCTTTTCAAATATTCATGATCAACGACCATGACCATAATTTCCCCTTAACTACCACCATCTAATCAAAATTTGCCATAAACTTTCAGAACACCTTGTATAGGTGTATGAATACCGTAGGTACACTATTCAACATATATATATATATAGATGTAAGTATAGTTTTGATTTGTTCGTCGTTCCCGAACACATTTTTGAGCTGTCATATTTACGACTTGTGTATACATATAGGTACTGTATATAGGTATGCTGTGTACATGCGATGGGTGCCAAATGATGGCTCAAAGGTGGAGTGCAGGGGTATCACACAGAATCTTTTGTTTTTTCGACTACGCCTCTGAAAATCTCTACCAACCTGGAATATCATTCCGGTTATTTACGACCGGCAATTGTAATGTAATATTATTTATCATTTTATTATTGGATTACCTGCGTCTTTTGTAATTTTTTTACCTTATCTACTTTGATTATTACGATTGATAAATCTTTATTTATTCATCATTTTCCAACTTAGCTCTTTGGTTTTTTTTTTTTTTTTAGTTGCTTCTTCATATTTAGCTTTTCTCTTTCCATTTTGTTTTTTTTTTCTTCTTTACTTTTGCCTAAGCATAGGTACCTATTTAATGACCGCATTTCTTTAATGTTCGAATCTCAAGACGATTAGAGAAAAAGGTTTCTTTATTATTTTCAAAGTGCAGGTTTTTTTTTTTTTTTTTTTTTTTATTTGTTTTACCATTTTACGATTCGAACAGCGTATAATATACGTAATAAAAAATTATTTAAAATTAAGGCGAGGTTTAATTAGTTCGAACGATGTAAATTAGTCCGCCTAGTTATAGTGTTTAGACTTTTTTTTTTTTTCCCAACTCTCCTCTCTTCATTATTATTTT
Organism: Ericerus pela; assembly: GCA_011428145.1. Classification (NCBI taxonomy): domain Eukaryota; kingdom Metazoa; phylum Arthropoda; class Insecta; order Hemiptera; family Coccidae; genus Ericerus; species Ericerus pela. The sequence continues at coordinate 1,259,937 of WOFM01000528.1, forward strand.
CTTTTCTTCTTGTACATTTTTATTCGGCGTCTTTTTCGCCATTTAGCACACAGAGGTTATCGGAAGCTGATATGCCATAATGTAAAAAATACATCTGAAAAATTTACGACCACCCAAATTTATTAATGGTGGCCTGTGCATAAGTAAATACTCTAGCCTACGTGTGCCTGTTTGTGGAGTTAAATGAAGTTAAATAAAAACTGAGAAAAAAAAAAAAAAGCTTCAAATTAGTGTATAGTTTTAGGCTATGCATGTATACGCAGTCAGTTATATACATATGATCTTTAATAAATGCGTACTTCAATTTTTTTTTCTTCAACCATGTTGACCATTTGTATTCGGTAAACACGCCCATTGCGATGGAGTAATTCGACCGAGTGATATGTGAATTTCGTTCAAGAGCACTTCGAGCGAAGAGGGTGGGGAGATATTTCAGCCCCTGGCTACATTTCATTTGAAGAAATCGTGTAATTGATAACCTTTATGTTTTGCTTTTAAATTTTTCAATTTTATGAAAGGAGCAAATTTTGCAGTAAAAAAGTCGGCTAAGTTGGACTTTTCTACCCTCTTGACAGAACTACTTCGAAGAGCCACTGATCAGTTGAGCTTGGATGTAAGAATATATTTCCACTCATTAACTCTCATTTTCATAGATTGTCACACCAATAAACTGTCATCTACCTTGTATAACATATTCCATTAAATTATGTGGACATAACTTAAGGGCCACACAGGAATGCAATTGACCCGTACTCCATTACTCTCTCACTCACGCTCACATTCCAGACATGCGCTATACTCATCAACAACCTTCAACAAAGTGTGCCAGATTTGCTTAGGTATCATCAATTCTAGGTAATCTTTCAGAATTATGTGGAAGAACAACTTTGTTCAAACTAACTAATTAGAGTAGGATCATTCATCACTTTATTGGTCAAATATGACATCATCCCATAATAATCATCTCACACCACCTTCATCACATTGTGTATTCATCCACTACCGAATTCACAGTTAGCTTAATTAATCCAAATTAAATGGTACTTCACTTCTATTGTAACCAGAAAATATTAAGGGATTCAATCTTCTGAGTCCACAATTTCAAACCAGAAATAGTAATTTAGAATATACAAATGTTACTTTAAAATCAATAAAGTGTACTGTAATTTTGTGAAAGTGTTTCGGGCATATCAGTCATTTTCAGTCTAAAATTGCAGTCACACTAGAGGTGGCACAATATCAAAAACTATCGATACCTACTATCAATATTTTTGATATTGATCACTGTTGATATAGCATTTTTTTCATTAGTTGTTTTTTTCGATAGTGTATGTGTTTATTCAACCAAAGGTGTCAACTATTGACCTTTTTCTTTCTTTATAGCATATCAAATGACTTGTTTTTAGCTTTATGTTTTGTGTGTTTTTAATTATTTTTTGTGTGTGTTCAAGAGAAAGTACCTAATGAAGATGGAGCACTATCAAAACTATTGATGGTACTGATAGTTTTTGAAAACTTTTCAATATTTGCTATCCATAGTTGAGTCAGAAAACATTTAGTACTGCTCTAAATTAGCTGTATGTTCGATATTTTGAAAAAGTGAGGCACTTGAAGCTGTGGGTTATCAATCTGCTGTATTAAAAATATAGAGGTTGGCAGGGCCTCATTTAGCTTTTTGTTGCTTGTAGGCAAAGTTACTTACGCCATCTTTTCCATGACATTTATGGAAGAGAGCAGAGGCTTACCTTTTGTGGAGGGATGGTTCTTTGTAAGCCTGTACTAATAGGTAGTAGTGTAAGTAATATCTAAAAATACAAAAAATGTTTTTAATAATTACTCACCTTAAATTTTGCGATTGAAGCGAGCAAAAGAAATTTTTATAAAAGAATCCCCCCTTTCACCACAGGAAAAATTTAGAATGGACTACCGAGAGAAAAAATTACTTCGCACTTATGTAGGATCATTTTTATTTTCATTTTATTTTTTGAAAAATTTGCTGCTCCAAAAAATTTGCAGCTGTGGGCAATTGACTTTATAGAATTGACTATATAGATGACTGATCATTTGAAGTATCATTTGAAGTTGAAGAAGTGTAGGGAACATCAATCAGAAATACAAATTAATACAGAGTATGCGATCATGTATGTGGTAACATTAGATGTGGAGTAATGTGACGAGAGTCAAACAATCGGATACAGTGTAACCACAGACGGAGATATTTAATATGTATTGTGAAAGTGAAAGTAAATTATTTGGGAGGTGTTTGTTGGTGCAAGGTGATAAAGATTGGGAGTGCCCAACAAAAAGTGAGTTCTCAGTTCAGCTTTTTTGGTTTTAGTTTTGTGTGAGTTCTGAGAAGTGACAAAAAAGTTAAAAAATTGGTTTTTCCCAGTGGATATAACTAAAATGAAAAACTAACTTTTGATGGAAATAGGACATGTAATAGGAAAAACTTTTAATCAAAACCAATTTTGGCAGGTTTTGCAGTTCTGTTCTTTTTATGAACAGAAGTTCTTTCCGAGTTTCACACAGACAAATAATATAGCCTCTTTCAGAAACTAATTCCATACTTTTCATTTAAAAAAAAAAAAGAAAAAAAGACAAAGTTATTAAAAAGCCATAAAAGTTGTGCAGTTTTTACCATAAGGTAAGATTGCCTAAATTGTACCATTTCCTTAATCAGTACCATTACTGATATTTAAAAAATGGGAGAGTCAATTACTGATCCATGTGGTGAATAATGAAAATAAGTACAAATAACCACAAGGGAACCAAAAATTTTCTTAATATTCTCATTTCCTCCTATTTACAAGCTTAAAAAAAAAGCATTCACTCGGACAAATAATTTGATTATATTGTTTTAATAAGCTTAAGCTTGAAAAAAATGTTTCAGCTCTCAAAATTGTTAATTTAGTTAAATTTAAAACCTTCCTTATCATATTTTCAAAACATTTTTAATTAAAATTATAGGTAGTTTGAAGTTGGAAAATTTAAGTTTTATTGAAAGTGAATTCTGTTTCCTAAATCGTACCACTTTTTTTTGTCATGGAATTCAAGATATTGTGATTAGTTTATTGCAATTTATTAATTAAAAATATCTTCAAAAATATGTTAAAAAATAAAAATAAAATAAAACCTACACCAAAAAACAATAAAATAAGCTATAAAAATGAAAAAAATATCACTGTTACGATTTAAGGTTTGTTGATAAAATCAGCTGTAATTTTGACAATATCCGAGTGAGGCTAGTGTGAATGAAAACATAATAGAAGTAAGGATATAAAAATCAGACAATATATTTTAGGGGATTTGAAAAATATTATTTTTATCATTATGAGTAGCTAAACTGAAAATTGGTTCGATTTCAGCAACTTTACCCTATCGAATGAACAGCTATTCTGAATTTATGTTGTAAGTATAGTGGGACTTGGATACCATAATGTGAGTTTTCATCGGTTTTGCTGTTTACTTTTTGCCTGTCTGGAACGATAATGTTTGCAGTAGTGTTATACAATAGTCTACCTTTAAGAAAAAAAAAAAAAAAAATCATACCAAATTAAAATTTTTGACACGAGTACAATCCTTTTCCCTTTCGAAACTACACTAGTAATGTGATCGACAGCCAAGTACAAAGTCTTTTCTCGTTTAAAAAAGAAGAAAAAAGAGGGAAATGAAAAAACTGACACCTTCACTCAATCATGCAATCCAGTTTTACCCTCACGCAACCAAACGTTCAGCTATTTACGAACGGTGTGGCGATGGATGGCGGCGATTGTATAAGCTGTCCCATTTGCAGAAAGTTTAAAAAATAAAAAGAACTAGGGTACTTATTTTCTTCAGGTAAAGATCCGGGCATGCCGAACGTATTTTCGCGAGGCGATGCAGACATGACGGACGAACGTATTGCGCATATATTGAGCGAAGCCAGTCACATAATGAAGTCATCGCAGCCGAGCCAGGATGCGGACACCCGTAGTAACGAGGATAGTAAATCACCTAATCGAGGCCAGGTGATTATCGTAGACCGAAATTGTAGCTATGCAAAATAATTCGGGATGAAAAATTTTACATGCTGTGGTTGTGTGCGAAAATTCGTCTCATGTGTCGTGTGGACGTAGGCCGCAGCCAAAACGAATCCGTTGCCGTTTTGTAGGGTAGTAGAGTCCGAAAATGATTTAGAAGGAGAATAACGAACGTTTTGACGGAGTCTGGTTAGTCTAATGGTTGAGGATTCGGCTCTGCACACGAATCTCTCGTGCTACAATTGGTGGCGAATTCAGGGAGGAAATAAGGAAACTTCTCCCCAAATACCAAAGAAAATGAAGAAAAAAAGAAAAATGACGGAAAAACATGAAATAGGACCGCAGAATTGAGCTAAAAACTGTAAAAAAATTAGTTTAAGAACAAAAAAAAAAACAAGAAAAAACAACATCCCAAAACTTTTGTCATTTCCCCCCCCCCCCAAATGACTTTTTGGATCCGCCGCTGTCAACAATTTCAACTCAAAAATACTATAGTCTGTTGAAACTAACTGACTACAGCAGTTACCATCCAACTTTCACATGCTGCAGTCTGCTACTTTATGGACTGGTTAAACAAACGTATTGACCAGTTTCCCCTTTCACCACTTTTGAATGCTATCTATCGAATTAATTCGATGGACAAATTATTTAACCGTACTATTAGCCTGGTTACTGTGCATGGTTTGTTAGTAGATAAAAAAAAAGAAATTTTTTTGGAAAATTACTTTGCGGAGCTGACAGTCCAATTTTTTATGAATGCAACAATCGTTATAGCAACTGCTTTATGCACTTCTGAATGCAATTTACATCATTTCAGATGTGACGTCTCTCTCTTCCAGCGAATGGAAGTACCCTTAGTCGTTAAAATTGAGCAACTAGAATCTATATATCCACCCAATTGAAGGGGCTAATAGATCGATTTCAGGGAAAATTTCTTAATTCATTCAAAACGTAACGAAAAAATATTGTATGTGGTAGGTTAGTAGTTTTACAAAAAAAGCAGCAAACAACATTTTTTTGAAATTTTTTTGCAATAAATTCTACCTATTTTTGCACAAATGTAATATCAGTCACCAATTTTGTGAGAACAATAAGTGCAAAAACTCCATTTACAAAACTTGAACATTAAAACTTTTCACTATTCGATGACTTATTTCAGCTCTGTGGAGTACCGGACCGTATGATAGCCCGTGAAAAACTTTCTTATTCAAACTGCTTATGCATTAGCTACAAAATTTTTCGAAAACATGTTTGTGTCTATAGCCTAAGTTGCCGTACACAGCACGATAATGGAAAGATAAGGAAGTAAGGTCGTTGAAAACCAGAAAATTGACATAAAATGTTTTTGTGTGAGCAATTAGTGTGTGTTCATGCCATTTTTATGCTAGAAACATAAAGTTTTCTTGATTTTGGAACTGAAATTTCGAATTTAAAAGTATTTTGGCGAGAAATTTGTGTAGAAGTACGATATTTTTAAAGGGAGACGTGACTTCGTTCTCCCTTTTCACCGTTGACTCGTCAGCATTTTCATTATTCGCGTGTGCTGACGATGTTTAAGACTTTTTAATTCGAAAATAATTTTTTATTTGCAAGTCTGAACGAGTCCCTATTAACTGTCACTAAAGTGGTATAATTCAGATATTCGTAATGTTGTTCATTAGACTGCATACAATTTAGTCATCTTTTCTGCGTGAAAACGTTTTGTGATACATTAGCTGCCGTGTTCCGTATAGCAAAAAATTACTACAATTAACGATCTAGTTTGGAACCGTTTCTGTTGAAAGTCAGTTCCCAGTTCAAACCTACCTAAGGTTTTAGTTACATAAAATGAAAAAAAACTTAAAAAACTGTTTTCTCAAATAGAAACATTTTATGAAATTTTTTTTTGATACGAAGAAATTTGATAGGACACACTATGGGCGTGTGATACAAACACGAGCCTATATTTTGGGAGAGAACTTTTCATTGGAATTTACTCACGGAATCGGGTGAGGAAATTTGAACTTTTTCAGAACTCGAGTTTTTTCCACATCGAACAGACCTCTTTATTTTTTATTTTTTTCAATAGTTCTGCCTAATTACGTGTAGCTACCTACTTCGAAAACAAATATTTTTCAAAAATATTTGTCCCCAAAAACTGACTATAAGTAATCGCTAGTTTTTCTCCAACATTTGCAGTGTACGTCGCCTGTTAGTCGTGACGGATCGAATAGAAAATTTAAGAAATACGATCACGACGACGTATCTCACGACCAAGTTTTAAGAATATACAAAGAAGAATTAGCCAAGCTGATGGTGCGGCAAGACCATCCAATTCCCGGGTAAGTACAACGTAGTACGTACGAGTTGAAAAATGTACCTATCTACCTATCGAATACGTAAATGAGATCACGTGCCGAAATGATGGAGATTGGTTTGCCACTTAGTCGAACAACTTATTCGTGAATACTTTCAAAAAATTTCGAGCAAATTATTTTCTACGTAGGTATTTGAAATTAGGCGTTTCGGCGGCGCCGATCTCATACGCCAGATAATGGACAAGCGTAAATGGTTTTTTACTTTCTTTTGAAAAAATTTGAATCCAATCCAACGAAAACAGAAAAAAATAAATAAATAGAGTAGGTACTACACGTATTTATGTACTTACATAATTTAAACATTGTCGGCAATAGGTTCCGTGTCATTTACAGAGTTGCTTCTCAAAGTGAAGATTTCGAGAAAAAAAAAAAAAATTCGTCATTTACCCGCAAAACAAAAATCTGTTATCGTGAAATTTATGGTACAAATATGGCAGTCAGAGATCCTCTAATTTCTCATTGCCAAGAGAATATTATGTACGTTTACTCTTCACAGTTGAATGATTTTTTTTTTTAGTAGAGGTTGGAGAGAAGAAAAACATATTATTGTCGCATTTCTAGGCCAGTCAAAATCAGGGAAAAGATTTTTCCTTGGAATCTGGCAGTTTTAAGTGCTATTTTGAACGTATTAAAAATTCCTCAAAATCTGGCGGTGGTTTCAGCCCTAAAAATTCATTTTTTGTGCCTCCAAACAGGTTTTTAGTAATTTACTTATTTTCCAATAACGATAAACAATAACTGTTTGAACAAATGATATATTATATAAAATAAAAATACCAGCAACAAAGTTATCTCTTTGTAAGTGACGTAGAAAGCTCGGAAAATGGCACAAAAGTTTGCACGTGCCACTAATGAAGGGTACTAGTCTCCCCCATACATACTACACCAGTATACCTGGTCAGACTTATAGACCTACCATATATCTAATTTTTATAAATAAATAAAAAATTATTTTGGTTTGCGTGTGTGTTTGTGTATGTATGTATGTATGTACATGTGTATGTTTATTTGCAACTCCATAACTTCAGAACCACTCAGTAAAACGCGAGTAAACTTTCTGAGCTTATTTTTTTTATTCCAAAGAAAGTTTTAAGATAACTCGGAAGTCCAAAGCTTCCTTGGGGGTCATGTTGTGGATAAAAATAAAAAGTTTTATTTATTCGGAAATACGTTTTTTTCATTCACATTGTGACTGAAAAACATGAACGAAACTTTTTATTTTCATCCATAATCCTCAAGGGAGCTACGGACTTCCGAGTTACCTTGAAACCTATTTTGAAATGAAACAAATAAGCTCTGAAAGTTTATCCTTGTTTTATTGAGTAGTTCTGAAGTTATAGTGTTGCAAATAAGCATATACATATATATACACAACAGACACACTCAGAAAAAAATTTTTTTTTGATTTATATATATTATACAATATATGGTAGATCTACTAGCTTGATCGGGTATACTGGCGTAGTATGTATAGGGGAGACTAGGCCTCATCCAGCACAGAACCTTGTGCAAACTTTCGTGCCTTTTTCTGAAGCTTTCTATGACACATACAAAAAAATGTTAAGACACCTTTTTCGTTGACAATTTTATACGCTATATTATTTGTTCGAACAATTATTTGGTATCGTTACTACGAAAGAGGTAAATCACTAAAAACCTGTTGAGGGGCATAAAAAATGAATTTTTACGGGTGAAGTCGGGGCCAGATATAGGGGTAGTTTCAATACCTTTCAAAAGAGCACTTTAAAACTATCGAATTCCAGAGAAAAATATTTTCCCTAATGTTACTGAGTGAAAACATCTAATTTGACCGCGTCTGAGTATACGTTGGAAACATAAATTTAACGATTTTTTGTTATTGTTTGTTTCGGCCTCTCTTCAGCTTCATGTTCCCTCCGTTTTTTGGATGTGAAAGTGCCGCCGGTGCCGCCAGTGCCGAGGAGCTACGATTGTCGTTCGAAGCATACCAAAAAGAATTAGCCAAGCTGCAAAATTGCCCAACCAATCAACTTAGTCAAAGCATGTCCGGATTACTTGGGCTGCATGCGCAGACCGCGAATAACGCCATCGTCAACAATAACAATAATATCATCAGTAGCAGCAATAATAATAATAATAATACGGTCAACAACAATGGCCACAGCGTCAGCAACACTAGTAATAGTACGAATGGCACCGGTACCGCCGCTGTGCTACCGCCGGTGCCGGTTAGCAATGGCATCATTCAGGACCTGTCGTTACCAAAGTCCGAACGTAAACCGACGGACGTGTCAAAACTGCTGCTGAATGGTGACTTGAGCAACGATAAAATCGACTTCAAGAAAGAATTAAACGCCACTTCGGACTCGTTTTCGGATTCGGTTCGACACACGAACAGCGCGTTTTCACTCGTCAGACCAAAAAACGAACCAGGTAATCTATTTTTAGGCTTACTGCACCCTACATTGTTGGTAGAACTGTAGACTTCACACATCTTTACGCGTAAACGCGATGTCAAGATTACCGGATACGTGCCTGAGGGAATGTAAATTTGTGCTCAACTGCCGGTTAACCTGCGGTCGAGAGGTTACTTGACCCTCATACAGGTGGGCCTTGCTCACACCACGCATCCTATTCCTCTCAAAAACGTAATAAATGGAAACGATTGATGTTAGGTTATGTGACAACAGTGCCAATACCTATCCACTCGAACATTTTCTCTACTTTTCAAAATTCATGTTAATTTTCGCAGATTGCCTGCATACGTATTTTTCCACTCTTCGTTTAACAGCCCATAACATGCGCCCAACGGTGAGCTGTTTGGCTGGTATCTACATGAAATTGTTTAAGAATTTCAACGGTCTACCTACTAACCTATAAATTTACTCGAAGGACAAACCTTTGCTGGAATTACCGTTAATTGTGGAAACGTATTTGATGTCCTTACAATATTTACGTAAATTTAAATAACTTTTTATAACACCCACACCAAAAACAAACGTTTTCGTGCGTATTAACTATTCACCGCGTTATAAAAAAGCTGAATTTAGCGCATACGCAGCTTGGGACGCTGTCTTGGTTGCGCATGCGCACTATATCTTTTTTTGAAATCTTAAAAAACTGATTGTCAAGTTGCCTCGAGTGAACGCAACTTTTAAATTTCGAAACAAACTTCGCTGATGATTCCTCCGCCGCTGTTTAAGCTGGAGAGCTGGGGTTGTTGTTGTTGGAAGTGGATTAAGTTTTACGAAATTCCCGGGTGATTTTTTAATTATCTGTAGCTGTTTGAAAATAAACAAACGAAAAAAATGCAAATTAATTATGAGGTGTTGCAAAAAATGGTGTGTAACACTCGCGCGATGTAAACGACTGCTATTCGTGTAAAAATCACCTACTTTACGCACTCGTATGGTAAAAAACTATTTTCTACGCTCCTGTGAGTACTTATCTTTGACTGTACGGTACTGTATCAGTAAAGCTCCATAAGCCCAATGCAATTTGTAATGGCAAGACATGCCGGGTTATAAGTAGGCGACTTGTTCGTTCTTAATGCATACTTTCGATAATTTGCATAAACGTAAAGTACTTTATGTGGTACTCGAGGGTTGCTTATTTAGCGCTGGTGTGTCGTTCGTCTCGAGTACAGTACTATACAGTCGAAGGTATTTATGTAACAACTGCGCAAATTAGCTGCAAACTTCTTAAAATTGGAACGAAGTTCTCCTAATTTTTCCGGCATTTTAGAAAGTTTTATTTTGATCAACCAACAGCGAGCATATTCGTAAATAATAGGAGGGTTCTCATTTCAAGTTCCCATTCTAATTACTACTGTTGTTGTACTTTTGCTTACTAACAACATGGATACCAGATTAAGTGCAAATATGAGAATCAAGGCTGTAAGAACTTTGTTGTTTTTTTTTTAAATATTCTGTTCCGGTTTGGTTCTTTTAGTTTTCAGAAACATTAGCTCTGTTTGATAGGATTATACTAACTTACACCAGCCTACACCAGTAGGGATATTTCACAAATATTCAAGTAAAACTTGGCGTAAAGTCATATAACATTCTGAAATTTGTGGAATCGCCCTCCTGGTGTAGGTTGGTGTAAGTTGGTGTAGTCCTATCAAACAGAGCTAATAACTCAGTTCTGACTCAGTTTTTTCATATTTTCAATATATGATTTAATTCCAAATCAATTCACAATTTTTTTTAATACCAATTCAGTTTCAGTTTGGTTCCAGTAAAAATTAATTTTCGATGAGTTTCAGGTTAAGTATGGGTTTCCGATTCGAATTCAGTTTGTGATCTTTATGCTCGCAGAATCATTCACTTTTAATTATTTCCCATTTCCTAACAGAATTTCACTTAAACATCAAGTCATTAATTCGAATCAACTTTAAAGCATCTCTTTAAAATTTTTAATCTAATATTTAGGCTAACTCGATTTTTATTAGATTCCAGTAGATATTTCTAATCCAGCATGATTTTTTTTCTTCTCGTCGTAAATTGTTGCTAACTTTGACTCTTCACAGATTCAACTTTCAAGGGCGTATAGTAGGGAAGGTCCTGAGGCCTTGACCCCCTTAGTCAAGAAAAAAAAATCTTGACCTCTAAAAATATCGTGTATTTTTATCAGTTTTGGTGATTTTTGTTGTGGGGGGGGGGGTCAGAAGAGATCACAGAGAATGTGTGGACCCTCCCTTACAATGGAGTTATATACGCCCTTGTCAATTTTCATCATATTTCATTTACTAATTTTATTAAAATAATAATTAATTCGTTCGTTAATCCAATCTAACTATTCAAACTATTGATAGGTATTATGCACCTTTTTCTTTCTCTTCTTTATACCACAAAGAAATTTTCAGGAACTGAATCTTTATCAAAAATCAGTTTTTTGGGTTCAGTTCCTATTCGGTTTCAGCTTTAAACAAAAATAACGATTCAGTTCCAATTTGGTTCTGTGGTCAGCTGGTGTTTTCATTAAGTACGATTTCTTCGAACGAAATACTGCGTTTTTCAGTCTCGAAACAATTTTAGAGTGTAAAATTTGTCTACAGTTACGTGATTCGTTCGATTATCTGTCGTTCGACGAATTTCCAATCAAATGAAAAAGATAAAATCAATTTTAACAAATTTTTCGTGTTACTCGAAGCGTTTCCGCAGGTTAGAAAGTAATTCTAGTCGTGCTCGTAGCGTGATATCGTATTTACGGCGCATATAATAGGCAACATAATGTACAACGTTCGTTTATCCGCTGCAATAAGACACTAGACTGAGGCTGTTCACTAGCGGGCATGCGCATGACGCTGATAAGAGATGAGCCGCCGTCTTGTGTTATTGGTTTTTTCATAAATTTTTAAATCGTTTATTATTACTACTTATATAATAATTATCTTATATATAACACAAAATGGCGGTTCATCTCCTATCACTCTCGTGCGCACACCTACTAGTAAAGAGCCTTTTAAGTACCTAGACTAACCACGTTTTTTGTTGTATTAATTTTGTTTTTTCGTTTTTTTGGTCGTTTAGCTGGTTCTACATCAGCCAGCAGCTCGCCATTGGGCAATGCAATATTACCGCCAGAAGATTTTTCACCGTCCGCGTCCGTCAGTCCGCTACAGAGGATGGCGTCGATTACGAATTCGCTAATTTCGCAGCCCCCAACCCCGCACCACCATGCGCCATCGCAACGACCGATGAAGGCCGTTTTACCGCCCATCACCCAACAGCAGTTCGACCAGTTTAATAATCTGAATACGGAGGAAATTGTTCGCAAGGTTCGTACGCTTACGAATAACAGATTGAAAATTACGATCGATTTTCTACAGACCATGGTGGATCGTGGTCGTATTTTTGTTGTACGACCTTCAATCGAGCTATCGTTTTTTTTTTCTGACCCATTTTATGGGAAAGGTGAAATTACATGGGCATATTATTGAATTGACGAAGCCGAGGATCGATTACTGACTGATGAGCGACGTACTCTAAATACAGTGTTGGAGCTGAGTCAGGAAATTATTGGGGAAGCCGAGCTTATCCAAAACCGTGTGAAGGCTTCCAGAAAATATTTTAAATTATGTACCTACCATTCGGAAAAAGTGAAAGATTATTTCGTTTCTTTTCATTTGAAGAAAAAATTGCAGGACCTTCAGCCTCCTCCCCATAAGTTTTGTCCCAGTTTCGCTTGTCCCTAAATGAGGGATAACGTTGTGATTACAACACTTTACCGAGGCAAAAATTAATCACGTATAGTAAGGCTTCAAGTTTGCATGCAGTTAAATTAGGTTCTATCAATGTCGACAGTGCTTACAAAAATTTCTCATGAATTTTTATTAAAGCATATCCTTTCGTGGACGCCGCCAGAATATTTTCCAAGGGGCTGAATTCATTCATATTGTAGGCCTCGAGGTCGTAGATGGCTTTATCTGAAGGGGTAGTTATATTCTTTGCTGTTTCTTCGGAATCCCTCGCCCCACCGCATTGTCGCCACCGCCGAAAGAGACACTATTTTTAGATATCAAGTCCTTTTTTCAGATAATGAGAGGCCGAACCCCCAGAATCACCTATTTTGTGGATCTATTAACGAACAGACATTAAAATAATTACTAATTACCGATTTTTTGGGAGGAGCCCCTTCCTGCCAGCGCCCATGTCCTCTTTCCCGAAAGAAATTTTCACTCCTGCTCCCTTTCCAAAAGTTCACTAACCCGTCTAATCCGTCAGTTTGCCAGTGTCGTCCTTCATTTAATGCAATAAACTGACTTTAGGCTATTTCGTTTTTCATGGTGTTGAATAAAATTTCAGGTTTACCTTCGACTACAACGCGAAATCACCCTAATTTATTTATTTTTGTTTCCTACGTTCGCAGGTCAAGGAACAACTTAGTCAGTTCTCCATTAGTCAACGTTTGTTCGGCGAATCGGTGCTTGGCCTGTCCCAAGGCAGCGTTTCCGACCTGCTAGCCCGTCCAAAGCCATGGCACATGCTCACGCAGAAGGGTCGCGAGCCGTTCATCCGCATGAAAATGTTCCTCGAAGATGAAAATGCGGTCAACAAACTAGTCGCGTCGCAATACAAAATCGCACCCGAAAAACTGATGCGAACCGCCGGTTACGGTGGACAAACAGGTACGTCACTGATCCGCTTTACAGAAGATAAAAAAAAAAAAAAAAAAAGAGTTATTTGCTTCTTTTTTGCTTATTTTAATTTTTTTCATGCCTAAACTGTTGAAAAGTTGATTGTGGCACCGACGTATAATGACGTCGTTCACTCGATCACCCAAATCACCATTACTTTGGCCAAAAAATCAGTGTAACCTATATGTTACTCCATTGTGGTTTTATCCAGCAAAATTACTATATTTTCTGTCTTGTTCATAAAGTTTTGAAACGGCCTTGATTTTAGTCCATTTTTAACAGAATTCAAAATTACGTAGGTTAAAAACAAATTTTTAAAAGATAAGCTTTAATTTTTTTTTTGGCTTTAGCTTCATGCGCAATAAGCATTATTCTATTTCGGAAGGTTGGCTGCAGTATTGGTATATGTTAAAATCGCAATAGTGAGTAGAATAAAAGCTTATAAAAAGGAGAATATTATCAATTCAATTCGTGAATATGCTTTTTTTTCTGTATGTTTGTTCCAGCATAAGTTCTCAACCTGGGAACAGATTTTAATGAACTTTTTTTCGAATAATAGAGGATGATCCCATGGTGCTCCCATCTTTGAATTAAAAACTGTTAGTTTTAAAGTAATATTGCCGCCAACAAAAAATTATTGAAAAACATTTTTTCATCAAAAAAATCTAACCACCTTCAGAAAACAAAACACGAATAAAAATGATCTAAAAAGAGAAAAATAATCCTTTTAAAATTTCTCCAGTAAAATGTATTGGAATTAAATTGAAACGAAAATGTACTATGGTAAGAATTAATAATTTTTTTCAACAAATAGAACCAACTTGAAAAAAACAATAAAAAATGCGTTAAAAAGAGAAAAATAATCCTTTTAAAATTTCTCCAGTAAAATGTAAGTATTGGAATTAAATTGAAACGAAAATGTACTATGGTAAGCATTAATAATTTTTTTTAACAAATAGAACCGACTTGAAAAAAAAAAAAAAAAAAAAAAAAACCGCTAAAAAGAGAAAAAAATTCTTTTAAAATTTCACCAGCAATATGTAGGTCTACAGACTGGAATAATTAAAGTCGGCGCTAATTAAGAAGTTTTGTTCTAAAATTTGACGAAATTGACGTATAGCTAAAGCTTAAATGGTAAGAAGAATTAGTTTACTTAAAAACGAGTTTTTAAAATACATAAGTTTTTATTTGTTTATTTTTTCTTTTGCTTTAGCTTCATGCGAAATAAATATTATTTCGTTGGGTGAAGTTGGCCGCAGTATTGGTATACCTATTTTGAAATCGCAGTAGCGAGTAGAATAAAAGCTTATAAAAAAAAGCGCCGACATCAATAATTCCACGCCCTAGACCGACGTGTTGCTGGAGAAATTTTAAAAAGATTGTTTTTCCCTTTTTAGCTCCTTTTTTATTCTTTTCTTCAAATCGGTTTTTATTTTTTGAAAAAATTTATCGACTCACCATAATGCTCCTTTTCGTATCGTTTTAATTCCAACACATTTTACTGGAGAAATCTTTAATTCGAGACGAAATAACGAATTGATTTTTTTTTCGCGAATCATCTCTCGCATCAACCCTTCACGCTGTCTCACTACCTTACGTTTTTCCGCAATATTCGCGGCCATATACTTGAATACTAATTAAGTCGTCCGTTTGTTTGCCTCGTTCTGTTGCAGTGCTCAATTCCAGTCCTCTCGGCAAACCGCTGCCGCCGTCGAATTGCGTCAAAATCTCGTCCGTGATGGACCAACTCAAGTCGGAAAACTCGTCCGACCGAACGAGTTTGCCGCATCACAATTTCCTGGCGGCGGCGGCGGCAGCAGCCGCCGCCCAAGTCCATCCGCCGCCACCGTCGCCCATTTTCGCCAATTCGGCGTCGCACCAATTGTCGTCGATGGAGCATTTCAAAAAGTACAGCCTACCGGCCGCCGGCAACCAGCCCGCCTGCAATGTGCTCTCTCAGTCGCCCAATATGAACGCATTGCGCAACATTGGCCAGCACATCAGTCCGTCGGTGTACGAAATGGCAGCTTTAACCCAAGAGCTGGACACTCAGACCATTACCACCAAAATCAAAGAAGCGCTGCTTGCGAATAACATCGGCCAAAAGGTAAACTGTTCGTCTTTCATCGATCCCTTTTTTTTACCTAGCGATAAAAAACAATAAAAAAAATTGTCGTTTTTATGACGTACCTACGATCAGAAATGGGGGCCCCGGAGAGGAAACAATTTACGGTTCCTCTTAAAAATCGAAAATTATATCTATGTGCGGGTGTAGTATCAAGAATTTATCTTTGGAAGGTGTGTTATAAAACCGGGAAAGTCTGTTTTGTGAGCGGAGCATAGCGAGCGAAAAATATTTTTTAAGGATTTTTCAATAGATTTTCACTTTTTTTTTTTTTTTTGTAAATCCCGCAACCCTAAAAATTTTTATCCCGGGGAATCCCTACTTCCACCCTCTCGTCAGGTCTGTCAGAAAAGCGGTGTTTACGCTGGTATTTTGCTAGTGAAAAGAAGCTCTTATCACTGATCAATATTTTTCTCGATATAAAGTGCAACGCGCCTTTATGTAAAAATGTGAAACATCTTTTTACATGGAAGCATTTTCACTTTACACTGAGGTAGAGATTACACTTTTTGAATGAAACGTTAGATTTGTCATACTGAGGAGGTTGATATGTTGTTCCCTTTTTTTATGATTTTTGTGGAAGACTCATTATTACAATAGAATATTAACCTTTTTGTCGCTTTCTGATCGTTAATTACATAAAATATTTTCCTCAACAACGTTGAAAAGTGAGTTTACTTGATTCGGGAATTGCTCCCATGTAAACGCTTGCTTTTGAACCTTGGTTGATAATATACTATTACTTTTTATTATTTTGTATATAAGTCTTATTCGAAGCTTTTCCCATCAGTAGTAAGTATGTTGCACATCAAGGTTCAAAAGTGAGTGTTACATGCTAAGGAAAGTTTTGAAAATGAGTGCAGCAAATGAGCAGTTCCCAAGTATGGCTTGTAACCAAAACATTTTTGGGGTTATTGGTTACTGGGAAACAATAAAAATCTATATTGGTTACTGGTTACTGCTTATTAGTTAAAAATGTTACTAGTTATTATTCTGGTTAACCAAAACAACTTTTCTGGTTATTGGTTGAGACAAAATTCGAGGTAAAATGAACAAAAAAAATTTTCTCCTGATTAAATTATCTACAATTGATTTTTCCAGCAAATAATTGGTAATTTTTGAAAAAAATAATCAATAATATTGGTATTTCATGAAAACCAATAAAAACCAATTATTTCTGTTTATGGTTCTAGTTAATGGTTTCAGAATTTTATTGGAATTGGTTTGTGGTTATTGGTTAGATTAAATTTTTTTTGTTTTCTTCATCAGTTCCCAAATTAGTATTGTCAGTTAGTTTAGTTTTTTAGTGATTGTTGTTCTGGTTATGATTGTGGTTATAAGCCCCATTTCCGAGTCATGTAAACTCATTTTTGAACCGTTTTGAGGAAGATATTTTTTATAATTAATGATCAAAAAGCAACAAATTGTTAATTAAATGCCTCATAAATATTTTTAATGACGGATAAAGTACTTTTCAAATGTGTAAAATACACATGAACATACAACGTTCAGCATCTGCAAGTGTGGCACTACATGTAGTGAGTGAGTCTGTAATGCAGGAAGTTGCAGGTTCTTATCCCACTCGTGTATGTTTTTTGTTTTTTGTTTTCTTTTTTTGTTTTTTTAATATTATTTTCATTAATAATTTTGATAGGGTGGGAGGTTCGGTGACTTTTTTTAACGCACAAAAAGAGAAAAAATAAGGGTATAATATTACAAATTGAAATAAAAGTAAAAACATTACCAGTTGGAGTTGGTCATATCGACTGCAGTCTTGTAGAATTATAGCAACTTCCATGTTAAAATTTTAACATGGAGACAAGTTTATTCTTTACATTATGGTTATGGTTCATCAATGAAAAGCGCTACTTTCAGCTTGGAAAATATCATTGTAAACATTGCCTATCTGATCATATATTATGAAAAGTAATAAAATTCGAGCCTACAGAATTTTTTTCTGTAATAAGACATTTGCTGTGTGTCTTATTGCCTCTTAAAAATAATTGACCCTGGTTAGTGCTACATATAAAGCTGCCCATGATTGAATAAAAGTTTTTATAGATAAATGCGAACTTGTTTTAATGACTGGCTTTGAGCTTCATTGATGGTCACTTAAAAAACCAAATTTATTGCCTATTGATTTCTTTTCAAGAAAAATATATTCGATGTTGAAGAATTTCATACAGTAGATAGAGGCTTTCGATTAAATTGTTTTTGAGTTGTCTGTGAAAAACTGTTCGTAAAATTGTTATTTCAATCATCAGAATTCGTTAGTGAAACATTATCCATCTCAAGATATGGATATTTTCTATATAGGTACAAGTCTGATAGAAGTTAGGGTTTAGCTAAAGCTAAGCAAATTGGTACGAAACACTCTCACAAAAATTTATTTTCAATAAAATAAGTTTTTTGGTTTTAGGTTTTTGTTTTGGAATATAGCCGAAAACTAGTAACCTGAATTTTCTAGCGGAGTATCGCTGCGCTGAAGTTTTTTCGTTTAGGCTCTTGTTCGTCTTTGTTTTTTACAGCGTCTAAATTTACCATAATATTCTCCTACTGTTTTTGTCGTTCCTCGCATTCTGCTGACCTGTTGCAATTTACAATCGTATAAAAACATTGAAAAATTTGCCCTACTAACCGCGTTTTGTGGTTTACTGTTTGCAGATCTTTGGCGAAGCGGTCCTTGGTCTATCGCAAGGCTCAGTCAGCGAACTGCTCTCCAAACCGAAACCGTGGCACATGCTCAGCATAAAAGGACGCGAACCGTTCATCCGTATGCAGCTGTGGTTGTCCGACAGCCAGAACATCGAAAGGCTGCAGGCGTTAAAAAGCGAACGTCGCGAGCTGAACAAACGGCGGCGTGGCTCCGGCCAGGACAACAGCAGCGACACCTCGTCGAACGACACCTCCGAATACTACAACAGCAGCGCCAGCTCTCCGCCCTCGGCCGCCAAAAAGCAACGCGTCCTCTTCTCCGAGGAGCAAAAAGAGGCTCTGCGCCTGGCGTTTGCCTTGGACCCGTACCCAAGCGTCGCCACCATCGAGTTCCTTGCCACTGAACTGGGCCTAGCCTCGCGCACCATCACTAACTGGTTCCACAACCACCGGATGCGGTTGAAGCAGCAGTCGCCCCATGGCAACGAACCACAGATGGCGCCGGCGGTGGCGGCGCCTTCGACGGCGGCGCGCGGGGATTCGCAGCAGTCGCCACAACAAGCGGCAGCAGCGGCGGCGGCAGCAGCAGCAGCAGCAGCCCAACAGCCAGGTACCGGCGGTTTTGATCCGGTCCAGTTCCGGCTGCTGCTCAGTCAACGTCTCGGCTTCCCGGCTCTGTTCCCAGCCGGACCCTATTTCCCGCCAAATCCGGAGCTGACGGCGCTCATGTCGCGCAACATGTTGCCCACCAGCGAGCAACTGTCCGGCCTCGACCTGAGTCTGAAACGCAGCGACATGTCTGACGACGACGACGACGACGATGACGACGACGAGGATATGGACCACGATGGCATTGTCGGCGGTGGCGGCGGCGGTGGCGATGGCGACAGCCGGCTGCAGTCGGACGAGTCGGACGACGAGGGTGGCTCCAGAATTCCGGAGGTGACGCCCTCCATCGTCGAAGGGTCGCGTAGTTCGCGCCGCAAACCGGCGGCGCCGCAATGGGTGAACCCGGACTGGCAGGAGGAGTCGGAGGTGATCATAAACGGGGTGTGCGTAATGCAGACGGAGGAATTCGTGAGCGCGGCCGACCGCCAGCAGAGGGACGTGGAAACGGTGCATGTGGAGCCGAAGCCGGCGTCCGATGGCCACCAGTCGACCAACGAGGAGGAGCCGGATGAGAATGGCGACGACGAGGTGGCCGACGAGGACGAAATGATGGAGGAGCAGCCTCCGCAACATCAGCACCAGCTCCGGCTGCAGCACCATCCGCACCTGCACGAAGAAAGCGCTCCATGTATCAAAGAGCAACAAGCGCCGCCACTGCAGACGCACTCCAATTCCGAGGAGGACAGCGACGATGGTGAGGCCGCAGCCGTCGCCGTCGCTGCAGCCGCATCAACCGTAGACGCAGTCAAAAAAGAAAAATGGGACGATAGCTATTGAAACGACGACGCACTCGACTGTCTCCTATCGTAGGTCAGCTGTTCGCCATTCTGCTGTTTTTTTTCCTTCATAGTAATTTCCTTCCTCTTTCTTTCTTTCTTTCTGTGTCGAAGATTGTTCATTGTTCCTAGAGGCGGCGGAGGCGGCGGCGGCGGCGGCGGCGGCGGCGGCGGCGTAAGCAGCGCCTGGCATTATCCTATTTACGAAAGTAAACAAAAATATTTTCTACAATCAGAAAAGAAAAGATTTCTAGTCGTTTTTATTGCAATTATATTGTTCAAAAATATATTTTAAAATACATTTTTTTATGTTCGTACTTTTAAAAAAAAATTAAAAAAAAATTTGAAAAATTAAAAAATAAATTGTAAAAGAAACCAATATCCTATGCGTGAACGGAATCACGTTTGTATATTTATTTTTTCTGTACTTTTGTCGAACATTATAATTTATTTATAATTATTGTATGGCTGTTTTGTAATTTTATTATTAATATTTTATTTTTATTCATTTTTTTTGTTATAAATACGTACGAACGACTGTATAGATTTTAACTTAATCGTATATAGATATTATTATTAATATTATTATGTTTTTATCATTGTTTTCATCATCTTTTTTCTCAACGTGTCGATACCCGTTTTAGAAATTTATATACCTACTTATGAACTTTTTTTTTTTTTCAACCGAATTTGTACAGAAAAATTAACTGTTTAAAATTTTTGTAAGTAATCAAATGTCGTTATTCTTTTTTTCTTTCTTTTTTTTATTATCATTCGCACCGATAGTTGTTAATTTATTTCACCGTTAACTGTTTGTTTTTCATTTCTCGTGTATTTTTGTTACTTGGTATATTTTTTATCATTTATTTTCATTTCACCTTATTTTGTTTCGTTTTCTTCTTTTACAAAACCTTTTAAAACATGCATTTTTTATTTTTATTAAAACTAGGTTTTAAAAAAAATTATTTTTTCTCATTTCTCTTCAGAAAAAAATAAAAAATAAACTAAACGATTATTATCGTTTATTTGGTAAGGTTAAATTTAATTCTTATTACCCATTTTTTTTCACTCTTCATCCTTTTTTTCTTTTCTATTTATTTTGTTATTTTAGTTGATAGTTACCGAAAACAAAAAGTTTTTAAAATTTCGTAGTTTAGATTTTTCGTCATTTATCGTGTCACAATTTTTAAACCAATCGTCGACGAATAAAACAGTCTGTTCTATTTTTTTATATTTTCTATTTATTTATTTATTTCTTTTTTCGTGGAAAATTAAATCCCAAAGTGCAATCAGTGTTATTTGTTAGTCTCCTTTTTACTTTTTTTTTCTGTTCACGTTTTCTTCTTTTCTTCTGTTAATTACGATATTAGTTAATTTTTATGAAATTGGAGAATTGATACGTATGTACAAATTAATTTATAAATGTTTCGGGTAACAACGTGCACCTAATTACTGCAACTGAGTTTTTGAACATAAGAAAAAATGAATTGAAAAAAAAAAAAAGTGAAAAAAAAGAGAAAAAGAGAAAAATAAAAAAATAAGTATATGTATAATCAAAAATAATAAGACTGTTACTGATTAAATGAGTAAAATTATGTATTAAAAAATTGGAGAAAAAAAACAACCAAATATACTAAGTTGTACATATCGAGAGCCACTCTTGCAGCATAGCGTCCGCTTAAACTTTCACAATTTTACCTGCTGATGGTAATTTTTTTTTTTTTTTTCGTAGATTAGAAATAAAGTTTCGAATATTCAAGAATGTTTTTTTCAATTTTTTTTTTCTTCTTCGATCGAATGGCTGTAATTTATTAAGGCACATTGCTTTTTTGTTTTGTTCTCTTTTCGTCAACGTGTAACATATTGTTTAAAACAAATCTTCGTATTCAATTCTATTGTTTGACTGGTAATTGTAATAAAAAAAAAATTATTTATAATTTTAATGAGAATTTTCAACAGAACAAAAAAAAAGTGTTGAAGAGAAAGAAGAAAAGTTCTCGTACTAGAGAGATCAAATACCAAATAATAATTTTTTATTTCGAGGTTTTTTTTGTTTTGATTTTAGATTGTTTTACGTTAAAATTCAGTATCCCTTTCGTTGGTATACATAAATTGCATAATTTATACGAACTTCAAAAAACTTGTAAATATAATGATAAGATTATAATTTTCTTCATATCATTGTTTTCCATAGTTAAATAAAATTATTTTAAATTTTACATATGTTGTTGAAATTTTATTTTGGCGAACAGTTGGTGATTAAAAAACTGAAACAGTCGGAAGCATGTTTTATAGGTCTGGTCCATTTTTCAAGTTAGAACTCGAAAATAATGTTATTTTTACAGAAGTGTTGTCGAATTTCCTGACACGATTCTGTTAGTATGCTCCAATAAAAAGTTCTCTGCTAAAAATGTGGACATGTGATGTTATTTGTATCCATAAAGGACTCTTTGAAACACCGAACATACCTGTTGTGTTGAATGATCATACCAATACCGCCGATGAAATATAGTTCCTATAAAAGAAACAAAAAATCGAATAGATTATTCATAACAACGCTGAACGCTGCGAATAATTCTGAATACAGTCCCGTATTTACGTTGAAAAGTCACACTTAGACGTTAAACGATAAGCAGTAATTATTCTAATATTCGCCTATTATTTTGAGAATGATGTGAAGTATTCAATAAGCTAGGAGAAAATCATTCGAAAATTTAAGTTTGAGTTCTCCCAAAAGCCAAAGGGCTTCGTTTTCGAATCTTTAGTACAGACTTGCAGCTATTTATCCTGAAGGAATGAAGTTCTCTGCCTATCACAATACCCACATCCACTTTCTTAATTTAAAAATTTAACTTTCTTGGCTTACGAAACACGTTGTAACCATTCTTCAAATCTGAAATGAAATCGTCTTTTTGTAATTTTAAATCAAAGAAAAATAAGTAAAATATCCTAACTTAGAATCGTTCGAAGTGCCAGGAATTTTGATGCAGGACTCGATTCTCTGACAATTCGTCACAATTACTTATTTAATTTTAAGCTAGGTAATTGCAGTAGTGAAGAATCGCATCAAAAGTATTTTTCAAACGAAAATGAATGGAAAACTAGTTAAGTTTGTTTTTACAGATTGTTAGTGCGCCTATCGAAGTCAGAATTATGCTATGTATCTGATAGACGACCTGAAACTGAGAAATAACCTTCAATTAGACTTCAAATAAAATAAAATTCGTTGAAACTCATAATTTACGGTCAAGTTACTAACATAAAATTGTGAAAATGAGGTGAAAAATAAGTATTGATGATAAATTAATCCTCCGAAACATTATTAATTACTATCGGTTTCGATTTATAGATAGTATTATCAAAAAAAAAGAAGAAAGAAAAACTTCTTTAAAACGTAAATTTCTTCCTAACTTTAGAAAAATATCCGCACCACACTTCAACGATCTTTTTCGTCATTTTTGGCTTCTTGTGAATAAATTTTCAATTTTCATTAGGAGAATAGAAGTGATTAAGAGATAGTATGTTTTATTGTAACAATCAAATTTGAAACAAGTATTCTTTCGGTCTTATCTAAGCTTACAACTCCTACCTTTCGTAACTTTCCATATTATCAACCGATAATTTTTAAACCAAGTGGATTGTTTGAGAAATTAAACAAGCGACCTTCTGGATTCTTGTATTCTCTTAATAGAAATGTGATTTTTGTGAATTTCGAAAACAAAAGTTGTTTGATTAATGCAGATTGAATGTTAATAGAACTGCCTAACTTGACTGAAAAAGGCGTATTTATTCGTTTGTTTAATCATTTTTTTGCCATTTATTTGAATACTTTTATCGTGATTAATGACCAATATTTTAAGCTGGTATTGTAACTGCCAATGCAAATAATATATTGTCAAAGATGTTTTACCTAGGTACTAACAAATTATGAAATTCGTGTTCTTTTTTTTACAGTCTCTATTTTAAAGACGAAACATCGTAGAGATGGATTTTTATCTACCTATGATTGACAACGAAAAATGAATTACATTACGATTTTTTCGATATTTTGGCATTCTCAATGAACAATTTTCCGTACAAAGATTGAATATTAAACTTTGAAATAAAATATCAACGTTTGTTTACAAAATGGAAAACATAAACCCAACGTTCAAACCATTAAATGTACCTGTGAGAATTATTCTTTCTATCTATAAAAGTGAAATGAACGTGTCTGTAGAACATCTACGATAAAAGTTGTGAAACTCCTCAATTTTTTCTTACCTATCACAAAATTTCAAACAATTCTTTATTATTTTACTGCAGAAACTTAAATAAAGTTAACGAACACAAATTCGAGAACCATATTCAAAAAAAGCGTAAGTATAAAAATACAAACAAACATAAGTACAGAATAAAATCGTAAGCATAAAAAATGTCTTCTTTAATCTTCTTTGGGCATCTTTTCTGATTTTCATTCATCCGTTCATAGTTTCATCCTTTTTCATTACATCTGGTAGGTATTCGAATTGTCATCCCTGTAAAGAAGTTTCACTTAAAAAAAAATTAAAGAATTCACCTGTGCGATGAAGTAGTACATTGAAAATGATTATGTATTTTCAGGATTGTTGTATAATTTCTAGCATAGTAGTATGTAGTTTGAAATTTTGAGAAATCAGATATGAAGAATAAATTAAATTCAAGACTTTCCTGCTAAAATTCGATTCAAATAAAATTCTTGTATTATAGTATAATTTTTCCAGATTTTTCATAATAATTGTTTGCTGAACTTTACCGCATATAAATAGTCAGTTTGGGAAAAAAATAAACTGTCGCAGCATCACGTCTCTCCCACTGAATAAATTTTCACAAAATTTTATCCTTATGTAGGTCTCTATTCTTAGATGGTTTCGGCCAAATTTCATTTCGAAAGCTCTATTTTGACAGCTGTAATGAAGTACAAAATTTTCAGTTTTGAACCTGTTCTCTTCAAAGTTAGTTATCAATTCTACCCAATGGTTTTTATGCCGTTTTTGTATATATTCAGTTTTCTTCTTTTTTTTTCACATATTCTTCACCGATTTTTCTATAGTCTTTTATTTTGTTTAATGCAAAGAAAGCAGGTCACACAAGTTCGTGCAGCCAAAAAGTGATGAAATCATCAAAGCGTTTTCTTCTTAGCCAGAGGAAATCGTCTTTATGAATGTATTGAGAGTAAAAATCCATCAGCCCCACACTTCTCGTCCTAAATTTGTCGTCAAATTAGCTGATGAATTCCAAATCTACTAGTTTCATCAGCCAGTGTCTTGGAACAGTCCCAACTCCATCAGAAAATGTTGCAGAAAACAACTTAACTACCTGCCTAACCCTCCACTTATTGACCAGATACCTTGAAATCGTGCATTAGGCTCATACATCGGCCAAAGAAAACTGATCTGAACGGTAGGTAGTTGTCCGGCACAGAATTGCAACATTGTAAATCTTTGATAGAATTTGTTACCAGTAGGGGTGACCAGGGTAACATGGAACACTTTTTTCCATTTTGTCTCTAGTGCAAGCTAGAATTGAGTTAGAAATTTGGGACCAATAAATTTGAGAAGAACAAATTTTAATATACAAAACAAAACCAAAAGAAATGATTAACATGGGATAGTTTTTTTTTTAATTCCATCTTATATGGGATAATTTTTTTTATTCCATGGTACTCTATGCATATGTTGTAGCTTGATAGTGTGTGTATTGGTATAGATATGTCTGTTTTCACTACGAAACATGCGTAGCTTTGGTTGTGCAGAACATTGAACAAAGTCGACTTTTCATTGTTGATGATGATGATGATGGTCGAAGATCTTTGTCATATTTTTGAACCGCAGTGCATATAGAGTTAAACATCTCTTTAGCTATATGTATCTGGTATTAAGATCAATAGAGGATGCATATGAAATAAAAAATGGCACCACTTTTATGATCAAAATATCCTCCATTGCCAAGATACCAACAATTTTCTACCTCATTTTTATCAGCGAAATTAGAGTTGATTGTGATTTCAAAGTTGATTACATTTATTCATTCAATTGATTAAATTATTTGAAAAAAAAATTTTTTTTTGATTATTGCCCATGAACTCAAATGAGAAGCATGAAAATTTGAATTCAGTACCTAAGGAGTGGAGACAAAATAGCTTCAAAAGCAGCGCCATATTTCATTTCAGCATTTAGATGAATGTGCGTCCTCTATTATATTTAATACTCTGTGGGTGTACCATGGTACATGTTAAATTTCATGCGAAAAAAATATTTTTAAACTAAAAAATTTAATTTATTTTATTTAATACAATATGAAATGCAACGCATCTAAAAGTAATTATTTAGATAACAGATGATATCTGCTCTTTGAATTGTAATAATATAATTATTATTATTATGAAAACTAATTGTTTTTCTATTGCGATATTTTCCTCATGAACTTGCTAATTTAAGACATCTTTCCCAGTATCATAAACTTTCTCAACATCCAATGTTTCATGTTTTTGGGCAGTTTTAATTTAGAAAATTATTTGAAAAAAATTGAAAGGTGTTTTTAGCATGTTCCATGATATACCAGAAAATTTACACTGTAGTACACTAGGTTCACCTTCTTACTAGAAATTAACATTATTTTTAACCTAAGTGTTTTTGGGTATTGGTAACTATGAATAATTAATTACTGACTATTAAACATTTTGAAACATACCCAAAAAATTTGAATCCTCAACTTCTCTCCCATTGGTCACACTTGTGAGTTAATAAAATTTTACTTTTGGTATAATTTTGATAAACATTGCAATAACTTTTGAACAACAGACTAGATAATGATAGTAAATATTTGAAAAGTATTTACCAGGTGTATGATGCATAATGCTATGGGACCAGTTTGTCCAAAAATTGAAGTTATTCAGTTTTATCCATGGTACACTTGGTCAATAGTACCCTGGTCTCCCGTACTGTCCATCTGTTTTTCCTGTAAATTCATACAAATATAAGAAGAAAATATTTAAACTTTTCTCAGAAAAATGTATTTATGTTCTATGGTATGTCCAATAGTCAAGTGATAAAAATCATTTTGCATTAATTTTATTTATTCTCCTTTTCAATAGGGATCATTTTCAGCACTTCTTTTGTTACAATCATAGATAAGTGGAATAATAAGTTCTAAACCTTCCATCACTTAGTACAGGATACCCAGGCAAACACACAAATTCATGCCGACAATAACACATAGAGCCCTAAAATGGACATAAGTTTCACTCAATTTCACTGGATTCATAGCAACGTATTTGGATAGCTTTAAATTCACGGGACCAAGAAACTGAAAACAGATGGAAAAAGGTTTTCTGCGTATGCTCAGAAAAATCTATGTCTATTTTAGGGTTTTAAAATGATGCTACTGGGTATCCATTGATAAATGAAGGAAGGGTTATACCTATATGCATGGAAAACTGTAAGAAAGTAGGTTTTCAAAAATTACTAAATTAAAATTACCAGTGAAATAGCTGAAAAATTTAAAATAGATCATAATTAATGATTGTATAATTATTGAATTTTGTAGCCCTTGAACTAAAATTACACATTTTAAAACCATTATCCCTTTCAAGCTAAGCAAAAATGGACTTTATGGAAGTACCACTAGGCTGATCCGCACTAAAATGAATTGGTCTAAACTTTTGCTTAGTTCTAATGTTTGTACTAAATTTTGTAACTATTGAACAAAAATTGCAACCTGTACCACTGTAACAAGGAAAGGAAATATATGTAGATTTTTTTGTTGTCTTTGTGACAACCAAATTGGTGGGAACTCATTGTTATGGCACCCGTTTCAATATTACCTCTTACAGCATATGGTTTTGGGTGAAACTTGGACAATATTTACCAGTTCTTATACACTGCAGATACAAATTGTAAAGAGTGTAAATATGGCAACTTGATACAAACTATACCTTGTACCTACATGAGACTTTGTAGCTATTTGGTACTTTGTACCTATGTGGGACATTGCATCTATATGAAACATTGTTCCTATTTGGTACTTTGTACCTATTTAAGACATTATACCTACATGAGACTGGACTTTTTTGGACATTGTATCTATATGAGACTTCGTTCCTATTTGAGACTTGGTAACTATTTAAAACATTGTATCTGCATAAGATTTTAAACCTTTTTGGACATTGTACCTATATGAGACTTTGTACCTACTGAGACTGTGTAATTTAGGGCTTTGTAATAAGGCTGGCAACTTTTCATTTTCCCATGTCTAGCGAAAAAAAAAAATTTTTTTGGTGCAAATTTTGCACAGAATAAAAGTAATTGTGTGTAAACGTAATTATTTCGCATGTGTAGCAAAAACCACTTGGGAATTTCTCATGTGTAGCAATTGCTACACACGCTATCCAAAACTTGCCGGCCATGCTTTGTAATGGTTTGGGATTTTATCCCTATTGGAGACTTTGTACGTATTTGGGGTGTTTTTGCCAGTTTTTTCCCTCCAGGTTAAAAATATTTGTAAATACCTGATTCCCTTACCTAACTGACGGCTAAATAGATATACATTTTACACATATATACCCACAAGTAGGTATATTCCTTGGTACAATTGAAATTTTTGTCTGATAGTCATAAAATTCGGTACGAACATTAAAACTAGACAACCACCAGTGGCATAGGAACAGGAGGGTACAGCGGTACAATGTACCCCCAACAAAAAATGGGGGTACAAAGTATCATTTGAACCCCTCCAAAAAAATATTGTTAATAAATAAAACGATTGTTTGCATATCAGGTAACATGTTCCAAAATTTTACACGTGAGCAGAAGAATAAGAAAGATCATATATTTAACAAATTTCCAAAAAAAAAAAAGAAGTTCCTCATCAATTCGATATGTGTATTTAGCTTCTTTCTTTAATGTTTGTAGAGTATAAATTCTTACTTTTTGAATCTGCGCTGTTAAGCTAGCTGAAATCCAAAAGATGAAAGCCAAAAATGTTGTATTTTTGGTATTCTCACCCTTAAACTGAAAGCCATATTTTTTCTTCAACTTTTGGCTTTTTATCGTTCTGCCACACCGCAGTTTTATTAGTTTTTCTTTCGTTATCAAGTTACTCGTATGAGTATTCATTAATTTTGTGGTTAAAACAATTTATTTTATGTCATTTAGTTACAAATTTAAGAAAATATTTAAGCCAAAACCTTAAAGCTTCAAGCCGAACCTGTATTTTTTAAACAGCAAGCTAAAAGCCTACACTTATAGGTTAAGCTTTATTTATTCAGCTTGACAGCCCTGCTTAGAACGAATTTTAATGAACTTTTTTTTAAATGATACTTCGATGGTGATCTCACAGTGGTCCCATGATAGATTTTTTTCACGTTAATGAAAGTCTGATAGGTGTTTGGTGCTTATTCGTTGAGTTGTTTCTGAGAAAACGGAAAAATAATAAATTGCTGGAGAGAATTTTCGATTTGTGGTTTTGAGAAAACTACAAAAGGTATAAGAGTGAAATTTTCAAGACACGCAGTCTTCATAATAGGACCAGGTCTGAAAGAAGTTTGATGCCTATTGGTCATGTAATTTCCAAAAAAACTAAAGAATAAAAAAATTATGGAAAATTGATTTTTTTTTTTCAGAATTTTGAAGAAACTACAACACGGATATAGTGTTCAAATTTTCACGATAGATTTTCCTTATGATAGTGCAAGTCTAATAGAAGTTTGATGCTCATTTGTTCGGTAGTTCCGGAGATAACTGAAAAAGAAAACAGTTGCTGGAATAGTGGTATTTATAGAATTTTGTGGAAATTGCTGAAGGGATCGGTTGAAATTTTCAAGATGGATTTCCTTTATATACGGGCAAGTCAGATAAAAGTTTCGTTCGGCAGTTTTCTAGGAAACTGGAAAATAATTTTCGTTCAAGGTTTTGAGAAAACTACCAATGAGATCGGATTGTAATTTTCACGATGGACTGTCTTCATTAAATGAGTACAAGTTCGATAGAAGTTGAAGTAGATTTTTCGTATTTACGGCGCAAGTGGGTGTGAGCGTCGTTTTTGCAGTGCATTAATTAGGTTTTTTTTTTTTTTTTTTTTCAATACCAATGTCATTGAAAATTGACAAACTGAGTTTTCTAGCGAAGTATCACTGCGATAGAGTTTTTTGAAATAATTCCATTGGTTGAGAGAGAGGGTTATAATTACCAAAAGCCCCAATTCCGGTTTTGTCATTGTTGCAAAGATATTTCAAATTTCTTGGTTTTTTGATTTTTCAACTTGTATCCCCCTCCAAACGAAAAACGTTCTTACGCCCCCTGGCCACCACAAAACAGATATACTGATTTTGGTATAAATTGGCTTGATAGTACTTCGGGTAAGATCATATTTTTTGTTCCAACTTTGAGTGTTTTATAGCGATAAAATACTTAATTTTTGACCAATAGCTACTAATAAATTTGGAACTAATATTAACTATGATCCATTCAAATATGCTTCCAATTTTAGTGCGAATCGGGCTGACGGTATTTCTAATATATCTGATTTAATTCTGTGTTTAGGCTCGAAAATACATAATTTTAAATCAGTGGCAACGAAATTTATCACAATAATTATTTATAATTCACACAAATAGTCCAAGAAATACGTGTTTGAAACCATGGTTTTGAAAAAATTTTTGAAGGAGTTTTGGAAATTAGTGAGATTAACAAGTCTTGAAAAGTAGTTTTCGTAATTGTATTTTGCACCATAAATTTTTTGCGGGAACCTAAAAAAAACTCTCAAAACAGGTAGAAATAAATAGTTTTTAGCGTACTTAAACATCTCCTTTCCAGTGCACTTTTTTTCAAAAAATACTTATTTAACAAATTGAAGAATGATTAATATCCGACAATTTTTATCACATAATGTTTTCTTTTTTGTAGGATGCACGGTTTTTTCGCTGGAGCGCCGCCAAGTTAGTTTAATTTTCAAAATTAATTAAAAATGTAGACCTACTTTTTCGTAACTGCGGCTTCCGATACTTCACATCTAATAATTTAAAAACATAAATAAAATTAATTTAAAGAGTTTTTATTTCGAGAATTAATGATAAGTTACCAAAATAAGTCTCATACTAATGATTATAATAATGATAATATCGCAGGGGGTATATGATTTTTGTGAGGAGGTAGAATTAATTTTGAGACATACTTTGGGATAGGTCTGGGGAGAGACTATGAAATTCGAAAAAAAAGTTCCTTCTCCATCGCCTACTACAAAAAAAGTTATTAAAAAAATTTTTTTTTAAATTTGCTACATACAACGTTATGCTGACTTATTATATGATTATACATAATTTTTCAAGGAGAATTTAGTTAATTTTTTAGGTTTATTCATTTTTTTTTTGTGGACGCAGAGAAGAACGAACATTTTCTTTTCGATTCCTATGGTTTCTTCAAAACCTATGGGTAATTACATCTCAAAATTAATGCTACCCTCACAAAATTCATGGATACACCCCTGCGACATTATTATTACTATAATCATTATTATGAGATTTGTTTTAATAGCTTATCATTAATTCTCAAAATAAAATCTCTTTAAATTAATTTTATTTGTTTTTAAATTATTAGATGTCCCCTACTGGAAGGCGCAGTTACAAAAAAGTAAGCCCACATTTTTAATTAATTTTGAAAATTAAACTAACTTTTTGGTGCTCCATGCATCCAACGAAAAAGCTTACATGATTGAAATTGTCAAAAATGAAGCTGTGGAATACCTTATGTCGTGGAAAGTAAAACCAACAAAGAAGGTGTTCAACAGAACAATTTGCGTGTTTATGGAAAAATACCAAAAAGATACAGGGGAGCCAAGACCTTGGCAAACACTGGCGATTTAGTCTATGATTTTCTGGTCTTATATCCCGGCTCCCTACACGCACACATACACACCTATGTAATATTTACATAGGTATAGTGTAGATAATTTATTTGTACTTTACAGTTGCTATGGCAACGGTAAAGTACGGAGAATGCATCTTCGTATCAGTCTGTGACATTGCCAAGATCGTTATCTATCAATTCATCACGGTCCGAGATTTGTAACTTGTCTATCTGCAAAAACAGACAAGTACAATCGAACATACATTTGTATTTTGGTTTAACGTGCAAGGCACGAATAATTGTCACTAAAGGTGACAACTGTCGTCGATAGGCCGAGCCTATTTCCTCATACGAGTCATGGTCTAATCCCCACAGCTACTCCACCACAATTTTGGCATCATAAAAATGATTAACCACATGTCTGGGGGATTAGAGGTTTTTACCTCTGTTTCTGCTCCCTCTCCCACTTGGCGAGGGCACTTCCAATGGCTGCTCCAACGCACTTGTAAGATTCTATGTGTTGGGCCTGCCACCGGAGGAAGTTATCCCTGCTCTTCTGTCCCCTCTGTTGTGGTGGTTGGTATTGAGGGTGATGGTAAGAGTGGTTGCAGACAGGGAAAGAGGGGCGAGGATTGAACTGTCCAGAGGTGGTCAGCAGTGGCAAGTTAGACTTCGGAGTTGCCGAGAACTGCTGGGTTTGGATGAGAGTAGGAGCCAGAGGAGGGGTAGCCTGGTATGTAGGGTCCTCGTTGGCAAAAAGGAATCTGGCCTGCTCCCGCATCGTCAGTTTTGGAGTTTCCATCTTTGGGGTTGCCAAAGGTGGTGTCTCTTTGACGGGTGTTTTGGGAGGTGAGATCAGAGGTGGTAGTTCTTTCGTCATATGGGTGATGATTTTCTCTACCAGTGACAGATCGGTTTCCTTCAAAAGTTCCTCTTCAATACTGGCCAAATCTCTTTCGTGTTCCATTAGACACTGTTGTTGCATATTTTATATGCGTGCAACATTGTCCTTGGAAGTCGAAGGAATCTGAGGACTGAATTGGCGGATAATTTTTGATGGATAATGGACGACATTGTAGGAAAAAAGGAAATTTTAAACGCAAGAAATAAGAAAAAATAAAAGAGCGAAGTTCAACAGTCGAGGCGATAGTAGAAAAAGTGAGTGAGGACTTAGTAAGATTTATTTTCATCCGTTGCATCGAATTGTCGTCTTTATTTGAGTGAGTACGTCGGTGGAGGGGATAGATATAAAAATTCTCTATCGTTTGCAGCTTTTCCCAAAAAATTTTGTTTATTTTCTGCATAATTAAGAGTGTTTGAACATTCTGAAGCTATAGGTAATTCGAGATGAATAGAAATTCATCTCCACTTCTGACGTCATCGGTAAGATGAACGTTTTTATTCTTTTTGTTTGTTTAACAACTGATACACGTTGTGATGTTTTGTTGTCATCGAGCGCACGTGGGTTTGTTGATATCTGTCGTTGTTTTATTGTTCACGCACTTTTTCTTATCCAGGGATTCCACAGTCATCGTTTTTAGTGGGTCTTTATTTTTATGTCGTATATTAATTTTTCGAAAGATTTTTATTTTCTTTGCGCTAATTGCTCAGATTTTTGACTAGGATGCTGATTTTTTCCTTTTTTACTTCCTAGGGGCCAGCCTCTTTTACAGGGGCTTATGGGGTCCGTAGGGTCATAGTTTATTGTAATGACATCGTCTGAAAATTTTACTGTCTTTTTCCTCTTTGCTAATTTGTTTGTTTGTGAATTTTCTTTTTGTATATTTTGTGTTTCATTATGGATTTCGACTAAATTTTCCTGTACTATCTGTGTATTGGTATTTTCGGAAGAAGTTGTCTGTGTGTTTCCTTTTATTTTCCTAATTATTATCTTGTCGTATGTTACCAAATATGCAGGTTCCAATCTATCGATTGATATTGTTTTATTTTCACCTGCTATGGATATCACAAAGTTTTTGTTATCACGTGATATCACTTTATAAGGACCGGCATAGGGTTTTTCCAGGGAAGATCTTATTTTTTTGTTTCTGACAAATACGTGTGAGGTAGTGGCCAAATGTTTTGGGACATAGATCTTTGGCTGGCCATGGCGAGCTGCCTGTGTTAGAAATTTATTTGCATCAGTTCGTATGTTCTGAACTAGGATTTCAGGGCTAATTTATGTTAAATTTGAAAAAGTCCCCTGGGAGGCTTAGCTCTTCGCCAAATGCTAATTGCGCTGCAGAATGTCCTGTGTCTGATTGGAGAGATGATTGTAGGCCTAAGAGGATGGTTGGAAGTGCTTCCACCCATCTTTTTGTGTCATGAGCCATTATTGAGGCTTTTAAAGCTCTGTGCCATCTCTCAACTTTTCCATTTGCTTGAGGATGGTAGGCTGTGGTATGACTGTATGAATACCAAGCTTTTTTGATAACTCTTGAAAGAGTGAGCTTTCAAATTGGCAACCCTGGTCTGTTATTATGACTTCAGGTACACCATATTGGGCAATCCCGTTTTCATATAATTTGGCAGCTATTGTTGGTGCTGTCATTTCATATAATGGTATTGCCTCGGGCCAATGAGTTGCTCTGTCAATCATAGTGAGGAGGTATCTGTGTCCTTGTGAAGGAGGCAATGGGCCCACTAAATCAATATGGATTGTTTTGAACTGCTCCATTTGTTTGAAAGATTTGAGTGGTGATCGAGTATGTCTTCCTACTTTGGACTCTTGGCAATTCAGGCAAGTGCGAATAATTGTCATCAAAGGTGACGACTGTTGTCGATAGGCCAAGCCTATTTCCTCATACGAGTCAAGGTCTATTCCCCACAGAAGCATTCTTCAATTTTTTAAAGAAAATTTCTTGAAAAAAATGCACTGCAATGGAGATACATGCAAAAAAACTTTTTTTTTATCTGTTTTGAGATTTTTTCTTATGTTCTTAAAGCAAAATATAACCTCGAAAACCACTCCTCAAGATCTATTAATTGCGTCAATTTCCAAAGCTCTCCCAAAATTTTCTTTCAGAAATTACTTATTTACTGGACTAAAGTTGTTGCCAATTTAAGTTTTAAGTGGCTGGTTTTTGAAAACTTATATTTTCTTTTTTTTTCCGATAGATCTAATTTAATTTACTCTGACTAAGCAGTTTTCCAGTGGCGTAGAGAAATTAAGATTTAGTGGGGTGTTTCAGTATTAAATTAGAGTATTTACGGTCGATAGGGAAAATATTTCGAGTTTGTTGGGGTGTTGGTGTTTAAATACCTACATTCCCAATGGCTACACCACTGCAATTTCCTTTTCCGCCCAAAAAAAATTCAATGAATAAATGTTTTCATGATTTTATTATACTAATGTAAATTATTCATTGTTTTTTGCAGATTTAACTGTAAATTCCTATCGGGAAGCGGAAGTTTCACAAGGTGCCCTAAATTCACCTCATAATATCACAGTCTGAAAACAGGACCATTCATTTTTCCCACGTAGTTTTCCATAAGAAAAGAAAAGAGTATAAACTGATTTTCTAAGAATGGGAAATACTTAAATATGGATGATCAATACTCGTTATAGGATAATCTTTAAATCCTACCCAACTGTAATGATAAAAACTCATTTTGTCACCATATATACATATCATGACATACTTATGCTTAATCAACATATTTCATAAAATTAGAAATACAACCAAATATTCGTCTATTCCTAAAAACACAAATTCTCAAACACTCAACATTTATTTCAACACTTTTAAACAATGTTCTCACCATTCTTAAATTCCTAGAATACATATTTCTATCTACAAAATTCTCCTTTACATATACTTAATTATCCTATATCAGCAATTCCTTCAATACACGTTTTTTGACAATAGGTCTCTCCAAACTGTTCTCACGAATTATGTTTAATTGCAAATTTATCACATCCTTATTCCTTGAATATTATTTCCTTCCTTTCCCTTCAACACAAATCACCCATAACTCTAGCCTAGTAAAAGACAATGTTTTGGTGGTTGTAGGTACTTCAATCTCATTTTGTACTTTAATCAATAAGCACATATTTATAATTTGTATATCTTCGTGTGATATATTCTTATAATACCCAACCTTATATTTTGCGTTGATATTTTATTTGAACGATATATCCACCACAATTTTATCTTTACACATTTGTTTAAAAACATTTTTGCATTTCAAGATCAGCACATTTATACCTATATTCATACATTATCCTATTTTCGGTCGATTACTATTTTCGCCACCAGGGTGCGTATCTTTTGCTTTCGTTTAGCAATTTAGCCAATAAAACGCATTTCTAATAAACTGAATTATCTACTACAAAAAAAATAAATAAAATAGATTATTCGTCGTCTATACAGTGACAGTCTAAACTCGGAAAATATAGAACTGATTGAAAACATACGCAGTTACTGTAGAGAAATTAATAAAATTTTCATAAACGAACCAATGAACATTTGGACACGGTGATAGGCGGTTCCACTGGGAAATATTTTAAGGGATGCGTTTTAAAATTACGAAACTAACCATATAAAAACTGCAATAGCGTTTTTTTTTTGTTTTTTTTTCTCACACTGAGATTAACGATAAAAATCGAAAGAAAAAGAAATGAGGGGAAAAAAATATTAAACCTATGCATAGAAACGCGTCTTGATATTCGTGGCAATAAACTTGTGCGAATGTATGGTTTTTTTTTTGGTTTTTTTTTTTTTTTTTTTTTTTTTTTTTGATCATATACCTAGTCTAACTATAATATTCGATAAACGAAAAAGCGTACCAAGATTTATTCATAAAAGTTACATATTTTACGTTCGTTACGTGCCTAAAATGTTGAAGAAAAAAATTGTCGCTGCTAGGAACTGAAAATTTATCCACGTAAACTGACTTGACAGATCCGGGACATACTAGCGGATGCAAATTCGTTTCAAGGCGTAAACAATTTTTGCGGCAAGATGACATTAAAATGGGATTTTTCGACGAATGCAATGACGTACCAATACCTACAGTTTCAATGCGGGAGGTAAGTACATATCAAGAAACTTGACTTAGGCCATCAAAAGTGGAAATTTTATTCAATCACAAGGTTAAATTTTCTAAATTCAACGCCCCGAAGATACGTGTATTTTGTGGAGCAATGCAGTGATTTTTTTTTTTTTTCCCCATCAAATATCAAATAATAGGGGTCGCCAAAACTACGTACCATAAGAGAGCAAATTGACGTAAGGTAAAAATCGAAAGAAAAAAAATTCTAGCGCAGCAAGCCTCGCTAGAAAAAGTAGGTTTTAGAGAAAAAGAATTATGAATTTTGACGGTTACATTAATTGCCGGTAGGTTTATATGCGTTGGTGGTATGTTATGATTGTACGAAATTTGTTAGCTGCTGACAAAATATTAAAGAATATGAAATTTAAAAGCATTATTTCTTGGAATGAAAAATTAATTAAGACGATAAAATATGGTAAATAATCATATAATTTCAAATAAAGCCGAAGAAATATAATAAAGTTACGAAATAAAAATCAGAAAACCTGAACACGTGGTTAATTTTTGCGAAAAGAAAAGTTCATGAAAATTAGGAAAAAAAAGAGGAAGAAGTAGCTTTACCAGAAGTACCGTCCTGTCGATCTGTGCCAAAATTGGTAGCATGCTTCAATAAATTATAATAAATATTTGTTTCAAATTTTTTAGGTATGGTTACAAAACTGTGCATTTTGTGACCAACGTAAAATAGCGGTGCCGGAAGTACCGTACGGCCGATCTACGTCAAAATTAGTAGATGAATTAAAATAAATACTGATTCTGAATTTTGTGGCTATTGGTGCAAAATTGAGAATTTTATAGCTAAAATGAAAACAAAAATAGTGGTATCAGAAGTACCGTACGGCCGATCCATCAAAATTAGTAGATGAATTAAAATAAATACTGGTTCTGAATTGTGTGGCTATTGGTGCAAAATCGAGAACTTTATAGCCAAAATGAAAACAAAAATAGTGGTATCGGAAGTAGGGCCAATCCGCATTAAAATTCCTATAACTCTTTATAAACATCCACTAAATTACCCGTATTTGATTTTATAAATATAGATATAATACCTGTATACTCATGACCTAATTGTGCCTGTCCCTTGAGTATTCTACGAGTCAGCACAACCCTATAATAATAACACCTTACTTCACTTAACCTAATCGACGCTTACATACCCTGAACAAATATATAAACCCTCGATTCAGAGGAATAAGACACAGTTCCTCGACAGTTACTTCTAAGTACCTGGAACCTCTCTAGTAGAAGTCTCTAGTGAACAGACAGTCTTGTCTAACGGATTGTGATACCATATGTATAAGTGTTAACGTATTAATTAATGTACTGTATTGTACAAATTCATTATTTTATTAAATGTGTTAATTCAATTGTGTGTTTCTAAATATTATTGAGTCTCTCAAATACATTAAGGTCCACAATAGTCTGTGGATAATAAATTAAATATTTAAACTATCTGAAGTATTACTGCTTCTCCAGTACGTAATATTTCGTGTATGGTGTAACACTGAAAGTGGTCTTAAATAGGTACATTACCACCTCTTTTGGCCGTTACAATTAAGTATTTTTTGCCTGTCATACAGTCATACTTAATGTTACTAAAAAAAAAAAGTAAAAATATGCTGCCAGTACAGTTGTACCCTAAGCACCCCCCTAAATCTGACCCTCACCTGGGCAAACATTGGCAATTTTAGAGCTAGTTTGGTCGGTTTATACACAGGCTTATTTACATGCACATTGACACACATAAGTAGCGAATACGTATGTTTGTGTGAGCAACCAGGTTGCGTTATTTCTTATACTGATAAGAAATATGGGCCAATTTGTGTATGGATTGTGACATCATCACATTGTCGAGATCAGTCA
Source organism: Ericerus pela (assembly GCA_011428145.1). Classification (NCBI taxonomy): domain Eukaryota; kingdom Metazoa; phylum Arthropoda; class Insecta; order Hemiptera; family Coccidae; genus Ericerus; species Ericerus pela. The sequence goes on from WOFM01000528.1 coordinate 1,298,440, forward strand.
AAATTCGGTACTCGTACATTACTTACATGTACGTACAAGTAATTACAATCAAACATACATTGTGCAATTTGTTTAACATCATAGAGACGAATATTAGCCTGCCTTTTGGCAGCAACTGTTGTCGGGGGTCCAAGCCTCTATACCTCATACCAGTGAGTCCCCACAGTGGCTATTGATGCAAAATTGACCCTTTAAAGGCAAAATAAAAACAAAAATAGTTGTACAAGTAGAATTATCCCCCCAACCCGCAACAAGTGTGTGTGTGTGTGTATATATATAGATGTGAGTTATTGTGACAAAATTTTCCTGAGATCATGAAACAAAAAACCTACTCACCCCCAACCCTAGGGGGTAATACCAAAGCAAGGGTAATAAGAAAATTTTCTAAAAAAACCTTTTTAAAAAAAAATACTAAATCAGTCGATATAATTTATTACATTTTGATAAATTGTTTAATTTGTTCGTAAGTGGTAATAAAAAGATTTGAAAAAAATAGGAAATCTAATTTTTGTTTGTGTGGGGATTAGACCATAATTTGTATGAGGAAATAGGCTCGGCCTATCGACGACAGTCGTCACCTTTGGTGACAATTGAGAAGAGCACAACAGTTAGACTACATAGGTCAACTAACTACTGACATCCAGTATATAAGTGGAGAATGTAACACTCCAGCTGATGCACTCAGTAGAATCGAAGCTATCTCAGCCCCTGTCCAATTACCTTATGCTGAGATCTGAAAAGAACAGCTTAAGGACGCAGAATTGCAAGAGTTATTGTCAAACGAAGACACATCTCTTAAATTGAGGCAAAGAAAAATTCCCAGTACTGATGTTCTATTAACATGTGACATCAGTTTTTTAGCGAAAAAATATTGTAAATTGGCATTTAACAGCGTGCACAATTTATCGCACTCTGGCCCCAAATGTACTGCTAATCTAGTATCATCAAGATTTGTTTGGCCTCAACTTAAGTCTGACTGCAATAACTGGGCTTGCACTTGCCTGAATTGCCAAGAGTCCAAAGTAGGAAGACATACTTGATCACCACTCAAATCTTTCAAACAAACGGAGCAGTTCAAAACAATCCATATTGATTTAGTGGGCCCATTGCCTCCTTCACAAGGACACAGATACCTCCTCACTATGATTGACAGAGCAACTCGTTGGCCCGAGGCAATACCATTATATGAAATGACAGCACCAACAATAGCTGCCAAATTATATGAAAACGGGATTGCCCAATATGGTGTACCTGAAGTCATAATTACAGACCAGGGTCGCCAATTTGAAAGCTCACTCTTTCAAAAGTTATCAAAAAAGCTTGGTATTCATACAGTCATACCACAGCCTACCATCCTCAAGCAAATGGAAAAGTTGAGAGATGGCACAGAGCTTTAAAAGCCTCAATAATGGCTCATGACACAAAAAGATGGGTGGAAGCACTTCCAACCATCCTCTTAGGCCTACAATCATCTCTCCAATCAGACACAGGACATTCTGCAGCGCAATTAGCATTTGGCAAAGAGCTAAGCCTCCCAGGGGACTTTTTCACAAATTTGACAGAAATTAGCCCTGAAATACTAGTTCAGAACATACGAACTGATGCCAATAAATTTCTAACACAGGCAGCTCGCCATGGCCAGCCAAAGATCTATGTCTCAAAACATTTGGCCACTACCTCACACGTATTTGTCAGAAACAAAAAAATAAGATCTTCCCTGGAAAAACCCTATGCCGGTCCTTATAAAGTGATATCACGTGATAACAAAAACTTTGTGATATCCATAGCAGGTGAAAATAAAACAATATCAATCGATAGATTGGAACCTGCATATTTGGTAACATACGACAAGAAAATAATTAGGAAAATAAAAGGAAACACACAGACAACTTCTTCCAAAAATACTAATACACAGATAGTACAGGAAAATTTAGTCGAAATCCACAATGAAACACAAAATATACAAAAAGAAAATTCACAAACAAACAAATTAGCAAAGAGGAAAAAGACAGTAAAATTTTCAGACGATGTCATTACAATAGACTATGACCCTACGGACCCCATAAGCCCCCGTAAAAGAGGCAGGCCCCTAGGAAGTAAAAAAGCAAAAAATCAGCATCCTAGTCAAAAATCTGAGCAATTAGTGCAAAGAAAATAAAAATCTTTCGAAAAATTAATATACGACATAAAAATAAAGACCCACTAAAAACGACGACTGTGGAATCCCTTGATAAGGAAAAGTGCGTGAACAATAAAACAACGACAGGTATCAACAAACCCACGTGCGCTCGATGACAACAAAACATCACAACGTGTATCAGTTGTTAAACAAACAAAAAGAATAAAAACGTTCATCTTACCGATGACGTCAGAAGTGGAGATGAATTTCTATTCATCTCGAATTACCTATAGCTTCAGAATGTTCAAACACACCTAACTTTGTAGAAAATGGACAAAATTTTTTGGGAAAAGCTGCAAACAATAGAGAATTTTTATATCTATCCCCTCCACGGATGTACTTGCTCAAATAAAGACGACAATGACCCTCAGATTCCTTCGTGTTCTAAGGACAATGTTGTGCGTATTGATAATATGCAACAGCAGTGTCTTATAGAACACGAAAGAGATTTGGCCAGAATCGAGGGATAATTGTTTATGGACACGGACTTATCCCCAGTGAAAAAAATCGTCACCCACATGACAAAAGAGCTGCCACTCCTTATCTCGCCTCCCAAAACGCCTGTTAAGGAGTTACCATCTTAGGCAACCCCAAATATGGCGACCCTGAAACCAATGATGAGGGAATGAGCTAAGTTCCTGTTTGCCAACAAGGACCCTGTATACCAGGCTACCCCTCCTCCGGCTCCAACCTTTATCCGAACTCAGCAGTTCACAGCAACACCAAAATCCAACTTGCCACTGCTGACCACCCCTGGACAGTTCAATCCTTGCCCCTCCCTTCCTGTCCATAACCACCCTTATTGTCACCCCCAATACCGACTGCCAAGACAAAGGGGACAGAAGAGCAGGGATAACTTCCTTCGGTGGCAGGCCCAACGCATAGAATCTTACAAATGTGTTGGAGCAGCCGTTGGAAGTGCCCTTGCCAAGTGGGAGAGGGAGCAAAAACAGCGATAAAAACCTCTAATCCCCCAGGCATGCGATTAATCGTTTTTACAACGCAAAAACTGTGGTGGAGTAGCTGTGGGGATTAGACCATAATTTGTATGAACAAATAGGCTCGGCCTATCGACGACAGTCGTCACCTTTGGTGATAATTATTTGTGCTTTGCACGTTAAACCAAAATACAAATGTATGTTCGTTTGTACTTGTCTATTTTTGCAGATAGACAAGTTACAAATCTCGGACCGTGACGAATCGATAGATAACGATCTCGGCGATGTCACAGATCGATACGAAGATGCATTCTCCGTACTTTACCATTGCCATAGCAACCGTAAAGTACAAATAAATTATCTACACTATACCTATGTGAATATTACATAGGTGTGTATGTGTGCGTGTAAAGAGCCGGATATATAAGGCCAGAAAATCATAGACTAAATTGCCAGTGTTTGCCGAGGTCTTGGCTCCCTTATACCTTTCTGGTATTTTGGCATAAACACGCAAATTGTTCTGTTGAACACCTTCTTTGTTGGTTTTACTTTCCACGACGTAAGGTATTCCATAGTTTGTAAAAATATTAGTTATTCTAGTTTGTTTCCCAGATGAAACTGAAAAAAACTGAACATATTACAATAGAACACTGTTTAAAAGTGAAAGAATCGATGTTCATCAACTCAATTTGCCTCTTATCTTTCTTTCTCTGTTTTTTTTTTCTGAATTAAATAAAAATTACTTCCAGTTTATCCAGTGAATAATATATAGAAAAGACCCATTTGATTCTGTTCTAGAAAATTTCACCCCTTTATCCGAAAAACTGGTTTAACAAGGCGATGAATAAGGGTATTTTCACTTTTTATTCATTTTGAAAATTTTTAGGAATCTGTGGAGACTCTGTTTTTGAACCTATAGCCATTAAACTTGGAACGTGGTTAGAAGCTTGCACGAGCTACACATTTGTGCTAGAAGTTTTGAAATACGTTCGGTAGTTTTCGAAGTAGGGGTTCTCAAACTTTCGTACACCTTCCGTATTGTCAGAACATTAACTCACGCAATTTGAAAAATTTTTACATGAATTTTTTTGGTAGTTAGAGACTATTAAAGACTGGTCCGGTATTGAATTTGAGCAAAATCAGTCGACTGGTATTCGAATGACAGCTAATAAAAAAAATTTAACACTTTTGGAAAATACACTTTCCGCAGCCGATGACTGGAAGAGATATTTTAAAATAAAATTAATATACATCTAAAATCTGAATTAAATAAAATATAGGTATCGGAAGAGTAATTGGTTTTAAAGCAGCAAGTTTCTTGCACAGAACTGGGAACTACGAAACTATTATTCACGTTTTCTTGCACAAGTCAATCAAACACCATCAGAAGATGCGTCAAAATACACTAAATCCGTACTTATTATTATCATCCACTCAAAACGTCTCCAAGTAACTTTTTTTATTTTGTCGAAAATATTGGACAGTTTTTAACCTTTTTAATGACAAGGGTAAAAATTTTCCATTAGAAATTACAATTTCATTCTTATACATGATTTTTTTTTGTTTCTACATCAGAAAACTAAGCACTAATTAAATCAAACCCGCTTATTTAATACATAAAAGGTACCACCTAATGTGTCCCTATTCAGCAGTTTTCTCTGTATATTTTCCTACTACTGGGTAAAATAGCTAGATAGCCAAAGTCCTGCCAAAAAAAAGAAAAAAAAAAGAAAAAGATTTTTACTTTGGGACAAGTCATATAATTATTTTCGAAAAAATATTACGTTGTCCCAACATTGGAAATTTATATAGGAAAAATTTTGATTGAAAAAAGCACAAATTATAAAGGAAGTAATTCAGACGAAACTCTTTAATGACGAATTTGTGCTTAGAAGGTTTTGAAAATGACAGAAGTTTCAAACTACTTAATTTACAACGTGTTTTTTTTTTCTGTTTTTCTTCCCTTTCTTCTATGAAGATCCGAATTTAACGGAAATTTTCGTTTTTTTCTTTGATGGTAGAGTAAGCTTTCGGGAGTTTTTTTTGAAACCTTTTTTCCATCTAACAAGTAAATTTTTGTGCATGTAAATGTCAATATCATTTATCATTTGACTTATTTTATTTTTTAAGCCATCTACTAATCGATTGTTTTTTTGGTCTTGCGTTTGCAAAGATGAATATTGATGCAATAAAATTACAAACGTAGAATTCAAATCGAAGGAAAAACTCAAAATGATAAAAAAGGAAAACCAAAACTAACAAAAAAAAATCTGCTTAAAATAAACGAAGAGGAATAGATTTGACTGAATGAAATTGTAAAAGAAGATAGGTAGGTAAGTATATAGGTGCGATAGAAGGTAACAGATTTTATGGTTGAAAAAAAAAAAAAGAAAAAGATTCCGTTTAGACGCGCTTTGTATCTTATTGTAACTTTTCACTGATGTTTTTTTTCCCCATTGTATTGGCAAAAGTTTGGAAACTGTAATTATATCTTTAATTTATTGTCATGGAATATTCGAGAGTTCGATATATTAAATTTTTTTAATCATACGAGCTCTGATGAAAATTTTATTTCAATTGGTTAGATATAGCAAAATTTTAGTCAGAAAAATATCAAAAAAAAAAATATTGTGGGCGGAGGTCTGGATTTTTATAAAATAATATACTATATATTATCTTTTCACTTCTTTTATTTCATTTTTTATTTTTTAGTAATTTTTGTTTAGAAAAAATGTGTAAATTTTTAATGGTGTAACGGATGAAGTTTTAGTACCTCTTGTTAGGTCCTACATGATTTCCATTAAAAAGTGATGAACTGAAGCACGATCAATACCTAAACCATGGTACCATTTTGTCTTAGTTTTGGAAAAAAAATGAGTGGGAATTTTAATAATTTTGTTTTTTCTTAAAACTTATTTTATTTTGCAAAAGAAAAAAGGCATGAGTTTCATTGGGGCTATATGGGCTATACTCATGCAGGATTGATGTATAAATAATAGTATACACACAACCACACACTTACATGTCAGGTAACATACCCAAACAAGAGTTACAGTTATGCAAAAAAAAAACGAAAAAAAAAACGAAAAAAAAAACAAAAAAACCATTTTTACCTATGCAAAATGAATTCCCAGGCAGATTTTAATTAGGCAGAACCTGGAAGGTGAGGCCTTCTTCTGCAGCTGTTTAACAAATCTTAGGAATAAATTATATTAATAAATGAAAAACATATTTAATTTTAAAACTTTATCAAATATTTATTTATGATGAAACTTAAGATCAACAATCTGTACATTTATAATAATCCAAATTGTTATAGAAATACCTACTACTCTTCCAAAATTAAGCTACCAATTTCAATAGAAGTTTTCATGCATATTTTACATTATTTCCTGAAGGCAACGACACAAATTTTAAGTTTATATCTTTCTTTAATCAAAAGTTATCAAAGTTAAAATTATATATCTGTTATATAAGAAAACAAATTCTCTAGCGCAACATTGCTTCACTAGAAAACCCAGTTTGCAGATGGAGATAGAAATAAAGATAAAGATAGAAATAGAGACAGAAATGGATGATAGAGTGAAAGAGCTTACTTGAAAAAACTGCAAAGTAACATCCTCACTAATCTATATTTATATCAATATTAGTCGATATTTATATCAATAACTACTGATATTTAACAAAAATATAGATCTATCGATGTTTTATCACTAAAAACTACTTTTCTACAGATTTTTTGTTTGAATTCAGTACCTACACCATTTCAACCATTTAAAATCAACTTAAACTTGGCAGTTTGTCACATGATATTTTAATGAGATTTTTATAAGACTATCTGCTCAGTTAAAGTTGACTTTAAATGACAAAAATGGTGTAATGACTTCGACTTTTAGCATAATAGTGCCCAAGTAGCTGACCAGTAGCAAGAATACTAGCAAAGTGTGAATCAGGATTAAGACCCTAATTGAAAATCCACAAATACTAAAATGAAATTGAACTTGTTAAATGAAATTTGTATTTCTCAGCTTCTCCTAACTCAAAGTTTATGGTTTTAAAACATTATTTTCTGGTGGAAAATTATTAGAAATGTACCCTACCTTGTTTTACTGCTGCCAGCCCTCAAGAAATTCTATATGAACTTTTCATTGAATTGAAAATAAACAAACTGTTTTATGGCTGCCCATGTTTCACCAAGTAGAATTATTGCTACAGCTCTAGTGGTATCAAAGAGATAACCCTGTGACATCTGAAAATGATTGTTACATGATTACTTGAAAAAGTTGATCAACAAATATTATTACCAAAAAATATGAAAACTAAACAGAGAGGCTCTGATCGCAGATCACCAGAAATATCAATGTCTTAGATCAGAAAGGAAAATTATGTCAAATGGGCTTGCCTACATACTACTTGGAACCATGAGGTCGTGCCTCATGGTATCTCACACACCACCAAATTATCATCTTTTAGATCTATCATCTTGTTTGCCACATCAAACAGTTCTTCACCTGTCATTGTTGAGTTCCATTTTGTTGGTCTATTTCTGTTGTACATAATCTTTATAATTTAATTTCAACATTTTGATGGAGTGTAGGAAAAGTGAAAATTATTTAGAGGAACTGATGTTTATCCATACCTACGGAACTCAATGGATCTTGTAAAATAGTACGTCGAATTTTTATTTTAATATTACGAATTAATACGGTGAATTAATAGTAAATCGTCTTGGACTTCACAACGCAAGCCTGGATGGCATCCATTCCACTATTATGTAACTGACGATTTTTTCAGCATTTTATGGGGTAGATTTTTGTTTTGGTCTCGCTTACAAAATTTATACTAGATATTATTGATGGCTAAATTGAAATTTGTTGGAAACATACAAAAATTTTAGTTTATCACAAACGACTGCAGTGAATAACGAAAAATAAAGAAAGAAGAAAATTAAACACACTAAATAGTGTAAATTATTAAAAAATTTTTACTATCTGTTTATGCCTTTCCTCAAATTTTATATTTGGTCACTTTTGATATCGCAAAAAGTTAAAAATCACAACATCGTACTAAGGGTATTTCATTAATAGGTAGGTAGGTACCCGACCGTCTTCGAATGAACTTCGGCAATTAAAATAATGTTGAAAAAAATAATATTTTTGCATACATTACAGGTAATTTGTTTTTTTTTCGCTCCCATATCCGCTCTACTACAGTTTTTTAGACAAGGATTTATAATTTTTTTTTTTTTTTTTTTTAAATTCATAGACATCTTTTAAACTTAATTAATTTCGCTTTCACAAAGGTAACTTAAATAAATTTCATAAACACAAATTTTTTTTACCGTTTCAATTGCGTCTTATTTACAAAAAACGTAAAAAATAAAACTCAAAATTCGCATACTTAATTGCTTCAACATAAAATTGTTGAAAATAATTTTGTCTTCGGACATGATGGCGGGAAGACTAGTCCAAATGGATCTCCATAAAAAGTTTTCGTTTTTATTTTCAGTAATTTGGATAAAGGTAAAGAGCAATATAATTTTCATGAGTTATCACCTGCTACATTCTATTCAAAATAAATGTATTTTCTTGTCATATCGAAAAATCTGATGAGAAATGTGCGCTGACTAAAATCTTCTCTGTAATACACCAGGAACAATGCAGGAAATTGTTTAAATTGATTTTTTTTTTCTTTTTTAAATGATACAGAAAAAAAGCACACTTTCATACGAAAGAAAACATTGAGGATTAATTCACAGCACGTACCTAAATTAGAAAAATTTTTTTTTAAATTTTTATGGTTTTTAGTTTTATTGATGGAAAAAACCATTAAAAAAACGAACTTTTAAAACAAAATTGGAAACTATACCTCCTGCCAGGTGTTGATGAGTTTATGTAGAAACAAGTAAGTAAAGATTTTAAGGTAATTTACTAGACGAAGTGATAAAGATAAGAGTTCTTAGCTAGACATTGTTACATCCCGTTTTTGCAGACGATTTTGTTCGTCTACAAAAACGTATCGAACAAATTATAGACAACTATTATTCCTAATTCTCGGAATAATAGCTGTCTATATTTTACCTAGCTTCTCACAAACGGACACCACCAGATATGCTGACAATGAAGTGTCATCATATTTGGCGGATGTTCTGTATCACGCCACCTTTTTAGTCGGCCATCTTTTGATTGAAACAAAGAAAACAAAAGTAATGTCATATCTTCATTTCGAAGACATGGTCATTCCTAAACCTGAAGTCGAGTAGAGACGTTAGGGTCCATACTAGTTGCTATGGACATTAGGTATCTCTATATTAAGAAATAGAAATAAGTATAATTTAAAGTGTTCGTAATAATTAAAGTGAAATTTCAATAAAAGATAAATGTTCGTAACTTATCTTATTTGTTGAGGTAATTTAAAAGTATTGAATTACTCTCGCAACAAATTGGCTCCCGAACAAAAAAACCTTCGGAAGTAAAATTTAAAAATCATAATAAAATTTTTTCTTAAATGAAGAACTTCGCTTTTACTAAAAAATTTTTATATACCTATCGCGGATAATTAATTCAATTTTGCTGGAGCAAATACTTTCGCGTAAATATCAAATAAATCGTGGCTAAAATAATTCAAATATTAAAAATAAAATTAAACAAACTTCTACGAAATCAAACCTTTATTGCGGAGGACCGCAAATGTTTAATTAAGGCAAATAAAAATAGTTCAATTAAAAATAAATTAATTACAAAAAACAATTCTAAAAATAAATTTAGAAATAAAACGAAGATCCAGACCCAGCTCCTGAAATTCAAAAAGAATAGAATCAGTCCAACTGGTATCCAAAACCACAGCGCAAAGAACAAGAAATCACTCACCAACAGCGTCGATCCGAACGAAACTAATGGTAAACTACAGAAGACTACAGTACACTACTCGCCGTCCAACTGTAAGCAAATTATAAATTTATCTTCCGTTACTTCCGAAAAATTTGAAACTATTATTGATATCGTAAATAATATTGTAAAATGTAAAATCTCCCAACCCTCGCAAATGTCTGAAAAAAGTGAAAATACGAGTACATTGCTCCCCGATATTTTAGACTCAAAGTCCGAAGAGAATATTGTGGAATTCGAAAACCATCCTAAAAATCTGTATGAGAATCTGTCTGAAGAGGAAAATTACCCACTCCTTGGTAACCATTGGAGAAGTCGAGTATCTATTTCCTTTCTCTATCGTGTGCTAAAAGCGGCAAAAGTAAAAAGGATGGAAGGTAGAACACGTATCGAACTCCAGAAAAAACTTTACAAAGGTAGACACTCTAAACACTGGTTGTTACATATATTATACTCCAACCCCAACACTGAAAAATTTGAAAAAACAAGTAATTTTGACAGACTAATCGAGGAAAGTAAAAGTTATCGTAAAGTAACAAGAAGTATAAAAAATAAAGACCCCAACGAAGCTGAAGAAATCTTCTCCGACACAGAAGAAGAAGATTTAGAATCTAAAGGAAAAAAGTTAGAAACAGAAAAGAAAAGAAAGTAGGAAACAGAAAGAAGACTAGCGAGACGAAGCCTCAGCTTCAGTTTTGAAAAACTCTTATCTAAAGTATCACGCCACGTATCACCAAAGAAATCAATTTCAGCCACAACCGATTCCTCTCTCCCAAATGACAAAGACGAAATCTTCCTCGGAGAAGAATCAATTCTGAACCAAACTTTTGTCGACAGACCCTCACAGTCTAGTGCTGATTTGTCGCCATCAGTCCCTCAAGGACAGGGAACATCCTAACAGGCTGAAATCCAACACTCAATACAAATTCACGTAAAAAGTCCAGAAAATTTAGAAAAACCCAAAAGTAAAATTCCAAATTCAACTGACAAAAATTTTTTCGATCCTATCAATTTATTACAGCCAGAAATACGTGTAGAAATTCTTGATCAAAAAGAACCTACATACGTCAACATAGTAAATATTGAAAATAAAAATAATCCTTTTCTAAAATTGGAAAATAAAAATATGACCCTGGAAGACATCGCTGAAAATAATGCACGCTTGCTTTTACAACAACAACAAGCAAGATTCGCAGCAGCGAATAAAGCCTACACACAACATAACCTAGCCATGAACAATTTTTGGAAAAGGTCAGAAAGATGGACTCCGAGCCACTTTTCAAATGGCCCTGACGAGGATATCCTTGAGTTTCTTTTTGAATATGAAACTCAGGCAAAAACCTTCGAAGCAACTGAATATGAAATGATACGAAATCTAAATATAGCCCTCCGTAGTACAGCTCTCAAACTGTTCGCAGCAGAAACTGAGATAACCCCAGAAACTCCATGGTTAGAAGTAAAACGAATCTTAATACGTATTTTTAAAAAGGATAAAGATACAGTAAAAAAACGTATCAAATCTTTAAAATTTGATGACTCATATTTCAGTATCAATGTACCCAAATTTTTCCGCCTTTATAAACATTTGGATGCAACAATTACCGAGAAAAAAATTTGTGATCTCTTACTCCCAAGACTAACAGGAGAAATGAGGAAATTCTTTGCATCGAAAAATCTCCAAACACAAAGTGAGGTTTTCAAAACATTCACTGATTGGGAAGAATTCAAAGAAAAAGCCTTAGATTTGACCAATGTCCAAAAAACGGAAGAGATGCTAAATAAAGCAACAGAAACGATCGCCAAGCTAACAAAACAGATGGAAGAGATGATGAAGGGAAAAGCTCCCAAGAAAAAAGAACCTGCGAAACCCATAACTCCGCCTATCTCCCCTACTGACCCTGTTATTGTGGCATTAGTGGAGGCAGGATGGAAACCCCCAAATGCCAATAAATGAAACCAAAACCAAACCAGAAATCAGACAATGGAAAACGAAAATGCAGAATCCAGACCACATAAAGAAAGAAATTTAAATAATAATAACAATACTACCGAATCAAACGATAGTAACCCGAGAAGAAGGCAGTCTAGAGAAAGAGAATCTAATTGGTCGCAGAATAACCAAAGTCCCTATAGACCCCAAAGGAGAGAAACTTATCGCAAACATAATAATAATCGATATCCTCCTAGAGAGATAAATTGCTTTAATTGCGGAAGAATGGGACATCTATCAAGGGATTGTAGACTACGTAATCGTAGTACACCTCAATTACCGCAAAGGAATTTTAGACCGCCACGATTCAATAACAACTTCACATCAAATTTTGGTCAACCGTTCAACCCCTATGGACCACCGTAACAGAATAATTATACACAAGCATATAATGCCCCAGTTCTAAACCCACAACCATGGGCCAATGCGATAAATTATGCATTACCCTCTTATAACTTGCAAACCCCAGATGTAGTTCCAAGTATCCAACAAAATTTCACCCAACAACCAAAAAACTTGCAGTAGAGCCCATTTGCTCTGCACCATATCATGGTAACGACTTTTGGGCTTGTAATGGCAACGTCCATCATCCGGACTGCGCTGCTCTCTTAGTGTTAGATCCACACGCTCCGCATAATCAGAAAATTCATATCCTTAGTGCATTGATGAAATTAGTCAGGGCAAGGCGTAAACTTATCGTCCCCTGCAACATTGTGAGCCGTGAAGAGTATGAAACACAGGGAACAGTAGACAGCAGCTCTGAAGTGATGCTTATACAATATGACCTCATAAAGGATAATGTGATCAGACCAGCAAGAGTGTGTATGGTAGCCGCTAACGATAGTGCTATAATAGTTAAAGGAGTTGTAGAAATCACTATAAAAATGGGTGATCTCCCCCTCGATGCGGAAGCATACGTAACCTCTAAGGTAACCACACCTTTACTACTCGGATATGACTTTTTAGATCGACATAATGCTGACATATTATTTAGTAAAAAATTATTTAGAATAGGACCGCCATGGAAATGCAAAAAATTTAGTATAATTAAGTTTAAGGAAGAAAATTGCGAAGGATTTATTAGAGCAGACAATGATTTCTGCATAAAAGTAAATAATGAATATTTTGTAAACCTGGATCCAGAAATGGGAAAAGCAGATCCAGATGAGTGGTTTTTAACAAGTTACGGTTTAGAAGGCGAATATATTGTTGATGATTTAGGATGGCCAGTCTTAAGATTCTACAGTCCGCACTTCGACACCCAGATCGCACAAGGGACAGTTTTAGGACGCTTTATCCCCTCAAAAATATAAATTTTTTTTTACTCACCGACTACCAATCATCCTGTGCGTCATGAGCAAAAGCCTCCCCAGCGTCCGGCTTTATTCCACCTTACTCTTCACCTTCTGGATGATCAGCAGGTGCGGGCTCCGGAGAAACTGACCGATGCCTGAACTGCTGATGACGAGGAACCAAAAACATGCTCCAATTGGACACGACCATTTTACTCGGTCCAGAGGTTGGCTCACTTCTTGGACTTGCTCCTCGTAAAACACGACGATTGTGAGAGATGGTCATTTTTTCCGACGGCTCCAAAACTCGCATAACCTCAATGTAATGAGGAGTATCATTAATCACAATTTTTCGCCGATAAAAGCGAACAAGATAGTCAACCAAGTATTGAAATTGGGACCTATCCATAATCATATTGGCATATGCAGTATTGGTAATCGAAAAATGAAATTTAGCGCCTAAATTTAAAGGCTGCATTGCCATTATAACTGCAGTCAATAAGTTCAAGCCAACAAGCATAACCGGTGATATTGGATGGATTCACAAGTGTTGAAAAACAAACCACGGATCCTTCCCACCTCCACAAACTTGCCTCCGGGAAAAGGAAGCTGAACTGTGAGGCAAGTTGTACCATTGACTGCAAACAACACTCGCATAAACTCTGAGGCATCACATGCCTCCACGAGCCAAATGAAGTGTTCAGCGAGTCACCAGGAAAATTTTTTAATACGCATCCACTCCCTTTGGACCATAATCCGCTGCCAGAAATGAGTGAATGGCTTTGAAAATCTTCCAAAGCCCAATCATGCCAGTAAATAGACATGGACAATGCGGCAACCAACAACGCAAATACGGCAGATATGTTTGCGTCAGTATGAAGCTTTCAGACGTCTCAACAATCCCCGTATCAGGCACCATAAATTTAGGCAAAGCGCGCAATTCTGATGCAGTCGGATACAGAGGAGCATCCTGGAGAACGTCTGCACTAGCACGATCCATTTCTAAACTCAACCTCCAGTCCAAATCTTGAAGAAAATGTCTTTTGACGTTCACTAAACTTAAATAACGAACTAAATGAAAAATAAAATATATACAAAAGAAAGAAATTACGACTAATAGGAACATCAACTATAAATCTAAAGAAGGACGAGGACGAAGAAAATCGAAACGAACTAACATGTCAAATACGCCGAGAAGACTGCGATACCTCCATATATATCCGAGTTGTAAAGCAAGATGAATTCTTGCTGAACAATTGAAATATACTGGAGTCTGCCATCTCCCAAGGCCTACCCTCGATGGTAACAGTGCGAATCGAATTCATGAGTCCCACACTAACACAGATGGTGTAATTTCCGCACATATGTATATTTTTATGAGAAAAAAAATAAAAATCAAGAAAATATTGTGCATCGATATACATTTTTGCACCTCATAAATATTTTCTCTCGAACAGATAACAACCAAACAAGGTACCGACAATTATAATACTGCATCTAACAGCAAAATTTCGTGTGATTTGTAATGATTTCAGAACACATGATGATAAAACTCACCGTTATCGTTTTCATTACATTCACCATACTCACACACAAAAACGAGAACAGAAGTTTAAAAAGGAAAATTAGTGCATTGTCAGGAGCATATTTTGAATTAAACAAATTCAGTAAGGCTTATGAGAAAACAATTCCCATAGTCTATAGCCTGAAAATTCCAAGAGGACAAAACATAGAAACACCTGAATGGCTTGAAGAAATAAAAAAACTGCAAAGTTGCACATCCACGGAAAACACATGGTGTATACAGAGATCGAAAAACATGCTGAAAATCTTAGATCTAACTACGGATATTCAGCTAATAAACGAAGCAATAATCAAAGAATTTGACAGAGAACCTTCAAAACGAATTAAATGTGGAATACAAGTCCTTGGTGACTTTGACACATGGTGTTGCAATGTCATGACACTATCTCAAGGCAGCGACTTCATAGAAAATGAGAAAAATTTTAAATCCCAATACAAAAAACTTCGAGAATCCATAATAGAAAGCCATGCAGAATTATTAAACGTCACAAATGACATTAAAAATTTTGAAAAGATAGAATTTGATAACTCTAAAATTTCAAAAGAAAACGTTCAAGCATTAAAAGCCGCCATTCAAAACCAAAATAACAAAATGATTATTGAAGCTAGAAGAGAACTCATCTTCGGCACAACTCGAACTCTTCACGCTAGTTTAGTCACCAAAAATGCTAAACTTAGTCACTTATTCCTTTCTTGCAAAAATAACCATCTCCCGGCAGCAATTGTTAACGAAACAACTCTAAAAGAAGACTTACTAAAAATCAAGAAAATCGCAGAAAAATCAAATTTTGCAGTAGTTTTAGACAAAAAATCAATCCAGTCCTACTACAGAACAAAATTAGTAAACTGCTATGTGACAGGAAACAAAATAGAGATAGAAATCAAAATTCCACTTCAGAACCTTCATGCCAAATACGAACTTTACAATTTTATTCCATTAGCATTTTGAACACATGACAATAAAATTTTCTCTTGGGATCAAGAACCTTCGATCTTATCCCACAACAAATTTGATGGATCAATAAGAATCATAACTGGAACAGATATTGATCTTTGTGGTAAACATAGCCTGTTATGCTTTCTACCACAAGACCACACAACCAACAATAAAGGGAATTGTGCGAGGGCATTATTTCAAGGAATGAAATTTGAAGAAATAATAAAGAAATGCACCTTCAAATGCGAGATAAATCATGAAGAAATCATAGTCAAACAAATTGAAATGAACCTCTTTGCCAAAACAAATGCTAAAAACCCATTAATATCAGTTAACACCATAACAAAAACAAGTACTAGTATAACTATAAATAACTCATGGCATGGAGCAACTCTACTAACAGTTCCATGTATAGTAGAAATCCAACAATTACAGAGAGAAAACAATGCAGAAACAATCATCCCAGCAGGATTCCCTTGTATAAATGAACCAGAAAAATACGTCCTCATTGAACATCATCTACCGCTAGTTTGGACAAAATATCAATTCATGGAACTTGATTTTGGCCTGCATCAATCATTCAAATTTCCAAATATGTCTATTGCCTACAATAATAAATGGCATGAGAACATACCTTACTTTTCACCAATAACTCCAATTCATAAGCTCGAAGAAAGACTAAAATCAGCAGAACTGAAAATCCCTGATCTAGGATACCAAGACACAATAAACACGGTACATTTACTACTAATCAGTTGATGTAGTTTATTAACACTCATAGTAGCCATATTGGTCTAGTAAATTTAAAAATAAATTGTGTAGCTATCAATGCGCACAATCAAATAAATGATCTTGCATTGGGAGCAATACATCGTTAATGGTCCATAACTCTAAGTCCATATTTTGTATTACAATATAACAAAAAAAAAGAGCATAATAAATTTGATTATGCCAAATTATCTTAATTAAGTCCATTTGCAAAAATAAATTTTTATGCTCAAATAAAAAATTTTAATATAATTTTTTTTAAGCGATGATCAATCACGCAAAGTAAAATTAAGAGACATTTGTAAAAAAAAAAAGTATTGTATTATGACTAAGATTAAAGATATAATAAATTAAAATAGCAAACTTTCAGGGACACAAAATTTAGCGAAGCAGGAGCTTCGGGCTTTTTTCCATCCCATTTTTGCAGACGATTCTGTTCGTCTATAAAAACGTGTCGAACAAATTATAGACAACTATTATTCCTAATTCTCGGAATAATAGCTGTCTATATTTTACCTATCTTCTCACAAACGGACACCACCAGATATGCTGACAATGAAGTGTCATCATATTTGGCGGATGTTCTGTATCACGCCACCTTTTTGGTCGGCCATCTTTTGATTGAAACAAAGAAAACGAAAGTAATGTCATATCTTCATTTTGAAAACATGGTCATTCCTAAACCTGGAGTTGAGTATAGACGTTAGGGTCCATACTAGTTGCTATGGACATTAGGTATCACTATATTAAGAAATAGAAATAAGTATAATTTAAAGTGTTCGTAATAACTAAAGTGAAATTTCAATAAAAGATAAATGTTCGTAACTTATCTTATTTGTTGAGGTAATTTAAAAGTATTGAATTACTCTCGCAACAGACATAAAATAAGTGAGAATTATGGGGTCAATTATTTTAAAAGGATGTATTTAAACTTGGGGAGTAGAGAAGTAAAGACGATAATGGAAAAGAAAGTGATTTAGGTCAACCTCCATAAGAAGACACCATCTTGAAAGGAACAGAATGGCAAGACAGCCATGCTAAATTTGAGTAAGGTTGATTTTGGGTAAATATTCTGAGAATAGAACCAAGAACAGACTAGAAGATACAGCTGAACAGATTGATAAAAATTTACACGATTTGCATTTCTTGCACAATCGAGGATACATTGGAAATGATTTTTAAGTAGATTTTCTATTTAAAACCACTTATTACTCTTGGTGTCATGGAACAATCTGGGTGCAAGAGTGGACAGATTCCTTAAAAAAATGATTCAAATCATGAATCACGAATGCTTTATTGCAAAGTGATTTGAATCATGAATCAAGAATCCTTTAAAACAAAGCGATTTGAATCACAAATACTTTCAGTCCAGAGATTAAGTGATTCCCACAAATCATTTCTCTACGAATTACCAATCCTCAGTTTCAAACGTTAAATAATTCTGAATTTGACTTTGATATGAGAAAAAAGTTCCGAACATTCGAGTATTTTTTAATACAAAATTATTTTATTTAGGAAAGTGAAAACTAAAAGTTCTCTGAAAAAACTTTTTAATTTTACAAGGATGAAATTCATGAATTTTTTTTTCCAACAATTACCAAATTTACAGGAATCTCTCTGGAATTTCCTGACTAAAGGAATATGATTCGTGATTCGTTGTTCTGCTGTTTGTAAATAAACGATTCGAGTCACAAATCCTCAGTTTCCTAATGTGATTTGAATCACAAATCACAAATACTTTTCAGTCCCTTAAAAGAATTTGAATCCCATTTTTTCATGAATCCTGCTCACTCTTACTGGTGGTGTGGGTCAAGAAAAATTTTAGCACTAATAACTCAAATTCATATATATATATATATATAAGCCAATTTCTTACCACTGTACAGGTCACAATTTTCATTCGAGAGTCACAAAATTTGAAACAAACATTAGTACTAAGCCAAGAACTTGACCTATTGATTTTATTGAGAGGATCGACCTTACGGTACTTCTGGTATAGCTATAAAATTTTAAATTTTTGACCAAAAGCTACGAAATTTGAAACATATATTAACTATAGCTCTGTTTGATAGGACTACACCAACTTACACCAACCTACACCAGGAGGGCGATTCCACAAATGTAGAAATGTTATGTGACTTTACGCCAAGTTTTAAATTAATATTTGTGGAATATCCCTACCAGTGTAGGTTGGTGTAAGTTAGTGTAATCCTATCAAACAGAGCTTATGATTTATAATAACTTGGTATACATTTTTGTGCAGATCGGCCACATGGTACTTACGATATGACCATTTTTGTTTTTCTTTTAGCTATAAAATTTTCAATTTTCAACAAATAGCTACGAAATTTGGGACAAATGTTTATTATGATTTATTAAAACTAGCAATGAATTTTGATGTGGATTGAGCGTACGGTGCTTTTGGTAGAGCCCTTTTTGTTTTTGTTTTGGCTATAAAATTTTCAATTTTCAACCAATAGTTAGGTACGAAACTTGAAAAGAATATTAATTAAAACTTACTACAAGTTTTGGTATGGATCAGTCATACAGTACCTCTGGTAACACAATTTTTGTTTTTATTTTGACTATAAAATCCTAATTTTGTACCAGTAAGAACGTAATTTGGAACAATTATTTATTATGATTTATTAATAACTTTTTTAGTGACTACCCAATTTTATAATTTTTGAAAACCTAATTTTTCTAATGGAGCTGCTGCTGCATTAGAGTTCTTTGTGTCTAATTTTCATTTTGTTATATAAATGAACACATTTCATTTTTCATACTCAGGTAACCCTGATAAATTCGTCATTTTTAATGCTAGGGTAACACTGCTAAATTCGTTGAATAGGAGAAACAACGAATTTGATTTTGTGTTAGTGTACGTGTGTTGAATCATAATACAATCAAATAAACATGTACACTCGTTTTGTTTACATTTTTCACTTCTCGTTGCACATTACGTCATTTTTTTGCTATGTACCTCAGGTTAAACATTTCCAGTTTTAAAAGAGCAAGGAGGATAAAGCGACCGTTCATGTAGTGATTTGAAATTGAAGGTCGATTGAAAGTGTAGAATAATCTCCATAGCAGGATAAAGTTTTATGGGGGGGGGGGTTCATACTATGGAGTATGCTAAGCCAAGAAATCCACTTTGATTTAGAAAGTCCCTGTATGGGAGAGGATCCTATGAAAATAAACAGAGATATGATCAAGGCAAAAAAAACAAAACAAAGCGCTAAGAATCTGAAAGATGAAGGACAATGACCAAGGGCTTGAAGAGGATGTTTTCAGAGGATGGAGCAACCCTTGAATAGCTGAAGAATATACTATTACGGCATAAAAAGTGGGTGAAAGAGCTAGTAATATGGAATGGGCCTCTGTCATGAAAATGGATAATATTCCAAAGGAGAATAATTCACGAAAAAAATGCTTTGATTAGGCTAATCAAAATTGTCTTGACATAGGTAGAATACACAAAATATCTAACAGACAATTCAACAATATCATTTTAAAAGTACTGTAACAGCCAAAAGAGGTTGTAAAGTACCTAGTTCAAACCACTTTCAGTGTTACACCAAACACGAAATATCACATACTTAAAAAGCAGTAATACTTCTAGAATAAATTCAAGTTTATCATCCACAAACTATAGTGGACCTTAACATATGTTAGAGACTCAATAATATTTTAAAACACACAAGTGAGTTTACACATTTAATAAAATAATAATTCGTACATCAAGGTACATAAACATACGTTAATATTTATACATATACAATCACAATTCAACAAGCAAGACTATCTGTTCACCAGAGACTTCTACTAGAGAGGTTCCAGGTACTTAGAAGTAGCTGTCGAGGAACTGTGTCTTTTTCCACTGAATCGAGGGATTATATACTCGTTCAGGGTATGAAAACGTACGTGTCGGATAGGTAAAATGAGGTAGGGTGTTGTTATTATAGAGTTGTGCTGACTCGTCGAGTACTCGAGGGACAGGCACAAGTAGGTCATGAATATACAGGTAGTATATCTATATTTATAGAATTGAATACTAGTAATTTAGTGGTTGTTTATAAAGAGTAATAGGATGATTATTGTTGATAAATATCTAAGTTTTTTGTGTTCGAAAATGTGTGGACGAATATGTTCGTCATTTCTAAAAATAGACGAAAATATACGTTACAAGTACGATCTTTTCGTTGTACAATATTGAACACTGCAGGAATTCCAGGTTTCTGTTGGCTATAGTTCAATGTTGAAAAATGCCTCGTATAAAATTATAAAAATTTTTATTTCTTTCTCTTCCTCATGGCCCTCTTTGAAATGTGTGTATACATCTGAAGAACAGCGATTGTCCATATATATGAGCAAGTTTAATAAAAGTTTGGTGCCTATTAGTTTAGTACTTCTGAGAAAACTGGAACAGAAAAAATGCTGGAAAAATTTTGCATTTACCGTTTTGTGAAAACTACAAGAGGGATAGGGCTGAAATTTTCACTAAATATATTTTTTCATGGAATGAGGTCAGATAGGAGTTTGGAGCCTATTGCTTCATAGTAGTTTCCCAGATGACTGGAAAAAAAAATTCAGTGGTGAAAATTTTCTGTTCATAGTTTAGAGAAAAAATACTAATTAGATAAGACTAAAATTTTTACGAGAGACAGCCATCATACAGGAACATGTCTGAAAGATGTTTGGTGCCTTGGTGCCAATTTGTTCAGTAGTTTTGGAGAAAACTGGAAAACAAAATATTCCTCGGAAAATGCTTTTCCTAGTATTCTGACGCAATGACAAAAAGAATCGAGCTGAAATTTTCACGAAAAATTTTCCTTATACATTTCAAGGTGCAACTCTGAGGGGCGCCTATTAATTCAATAGTTTTTGAGAAAACTAAAAAAGAAAAACTCTTGGGCAGCAAGCTTCGCAAGAAAAAGTAGATTTTCTTTGTTTGAAAATCACCTTAACATTCTTCTAATAAAGTAATATATAAAATATTTATATTTTTTGCAAAAAATTACCAATATCCCACAAACACGATGAATGTGATAAAATATACTTATTAAATATCATGTTTTCAGAATACTTTATGAATGTGTCAAAAAACATTATTTTTTTGTGACATGAAAAATTATTCCAAGTTCCAACAAGCACAATTTTAGGAAATAATTCGATAGTTTTCTTTCCTGCAGTGACGAGAATTGTGGATTATATATTAAAAAAAAAAACAAAAAAAACACTTATATGAGAAAAATATCCCACATTGCAAAACGAAGTATAAAGCAGTTGTCTACGTTTTGGTTCCGAAAATATTAGCGTAGATTTAGTGCCTGTGTTCAAATTTAGTGTAAGGCAAGGGCGGCGGTGGAGGTGGGGTAGGGTGAAGGTGTGATAAAATTGATCTTTTTCTGTAATCTTGGTGGTTTTAGTTTAAAACAAGTGGTTTTTCCGACGAAGGCTATAGTAAATGACTTTTTCAGGACCATTATCAGAAGGGTAAAAGAGGGAAAATCACACTGAATAGCTAATAAGTTAGGAAAAAACTGACCAATCAAAACCAAAATTGGTAGGTCTGGTCTTGTACGGGAAGTACAGTTTGTACCAAATTTATTGACTATTGAAAAAGAACTGCAACTTTTATTGAGATAACATGAAAAATTACCAGCTCCAATAGCCCTTAGGTATGAACTATAGTACCAATAAGAACCAAATTTGGAAACAAGCTAGACATACTTCAACTCAATGCCTGTGCCAAATTTTGTGACTATAGCTTGAAATTGCTACTTTTAGAGCCATTAATTTGCCAAAACTGCAATAAAATCACCCTTATCAGACGTACTGTAAGGCCTATCTATACCAAAATTGATAAGTACTGTCCTTGAACTTAAGCAAATAAGTATATTAAATTTCAGGCCTATCGATTGAAAATTGCGACCTACACGCTGTTCTATAAAAAATGCATATGAACTGACCTACCGGACCGACTATGCGCCCGATCTAAAGCAAGAGTTCTTTCTTAGATAATCCGAATATGTTATTCCAATTTCGAAACCATCTGATCAAAATTACACCTGGAAATGGACTCAATGCAAAAGGGGTACATAAAAAAAAAAAATTTCAAAAATATTGCAAACATGCTCAGAAAATCATAAAACGAAAAACGTACCTACTCCCACCTTTCGGTCCAAATACTCCGGCACTATTAATAAATTGATTTTTTTCAAAAATCTACTTAAAATTGACTGTGGAAAAAATTTCATTTTCACGGTTTTGAGGAAACTATGAAATAGATAGTGCTGAAGTTTCCACGGAAGGTAGTCTTTATAAGAGATCAGGTCCGATAGGAATTTGGTGGTTATTTGTTCCGTAATTTTATAGAAAACTGGAGAATAAAAAATTCCTGGAAATTTGGTTTTTTTAAGATTCTAAGGAAACAGTAAAAGGAGTCAAACTGGAATTTTCACAAAAGCTAGTATTCACATAGGAGCAGGTCTGAAAAAAATTTGCTGTTTACTAATTCAGCACTTTTGGAGAAAATTGAAAAAAATTTCCAGGAAAATAAGTTTTTCCATGATTCTGAGAAAGCAACTGCAAGAATAAGGTAGAAATTTCAGTAAGTGATAGATTTCATACAAGAGCAGGTCTGGTGAAAATTTTGTGACGACTGTTTCAGAAGTTTTTACAGCGAATGTAAATTTCAAAAAAACATCGATAGATGGTATCGTTGACTCTGTCTACGATCTCTTTAGCATATTGTGGTACCCAGGACACTTGGCAACCCAGTATAACTACACAAACGAGCGACTGGGCTGAGGCTGTCGCAGTTGGTCGTAATAATACTGCGTGAGAAGGAGTGTGACAACGATATATTTTTAGTCCTCTGGATGTTAAATACACATTATATTGTAAATACTTGATAGGGAACTCTGCCCACTATAGGTGGTGCTGCTACTTTCCCAATATTATGAGAAAACTACTTGAAGAATAAGGCTGAAATTTATATGGATGATTGAGACATAGAAACAAGTTTGGTGAAAACTTTTGGGCCATTACTCTCGTAGTTTTCAGAAAAACCGCCAACACTTTAACAATAAAACGCATCGATAGATCAATATTTTTTTAGATATCTAAAACTATCGATAGTTTTTGGCAATGTTTTCACATATTTGGAATTCATATATGTTTTTGGAATTGTAGATGAAAATTTTCAAACTGGGTTTTCTAGCGAAGTATTGCTGCGCTAGAATGTTTTTTTTTTTTTTTTTTTTCAACTGGATCTAACAAATAATTTTAGCCACAATATCACCCAAGCATTTTTCGGTTATTCTATTTCTTTTTCATGCATCATAGCCAATGTCTTGTACCTTATGAATTAAATAAAACAAACACCCACTCAATTACACTGGATTACGTTAATTACGGATAAACATACATTACAGTCCGAAGTTAATTTCAAGTTAATTTAGCGTTTATTCGCTAAACAGAACTTAGCCAATATATACAGTCTACCGACAAACAAAAGGTATTGGGGCCGATTAAATATGTATTAGATTACATGTTATCAGTTCTACACGAAAGTACCTAGGTACCTACCTACAATCATTACTTGTTTTCATTTCAAGAAAAAAAATCAACATTAAACGAATTAAATTTTGTTTGAGAAAGCAAATTACGTAGTAGTGAGTTTATTTTTTTTATTTTTTTTTTAAATCTCGTAAAATGTACTTTAAATTCAACATATAAATAATGTATTTGTTGATGAAGAAGGGGGAGAGAAAGGAGAAAAAAACTCGAATTTTCGTTTTTTCCTCATTTTTCTTCGAAATTTAACCTCGACTTAACGAAGTTCGTGTTCATTTAGACGTACTGAAAAAGCGACCAACCTTACCAGGTAATTAACAAAGTATGTGACATATTATCTGTAAAATCGAATTGTTTTGGAGGCTTTGTAATTACGGATATAAACCTGATTTTTTGGCTGACGATAACGAGTTCACTATCTACCTACTAATTTAGAACACCGAAAAAATGTTTTAACACAGCAATATGTCTGAAAATCTCGCCCGAGTATATTCATTCGCGAATATACTACATGAACATATCCACATTAACGTATAGATAGGGAAGGTACCAAAAAGGAAGCAGAAGAAAAAAAAATCGAAAGTATAATTTGTTGAAACAGGTTATTTGTTCGTAGACTGGCAGTAAAAAATAAAAATTACAGTCCAAATTTATCTCCGAAGATTGAAGCGTAGATTTTTCGAACCATCGAGAGAATGGAAAAATTTTTTATTTAAGCTGTGTTAAAAGCCTATTGACCATCGAAACAGAAAGTATCGTCTACGAACAGGTCGGTTTTCTAGTACACAAATGGACACAAAATTGACATTCACTTTTGAACCAGCGGCGGATTCAGATAATAATTTGGGGGGAATGTTAATAATTGTAAGTCTACTTTTTTTTTGCTCTTCATTAAATTTAAACTCTTTTATTTCTGTTTTTTTTTTTTTTTTTTTTTTTTTAGGCATTTGGAAGAGGATCACGGAAGGGGGCTCAGTGGAAGCATGGAGACTTAGGAGTGAAGTTCGACTGACAGGTTAGAAGCGACTGGACTTCTGGAGGCAGCGAGCCTCAGGAATGAATTCTCTGGTGACAAGTCCTATACAGAACGATACTCCTCGCTCCTGGAAATGTATTCAAAGAGTTGGCGGGACGGAACCTACTTGGAAGAGACGAGTTCAGAGAGTAAAAGCCCCCTAACGCGGACAGAATCACCGAACTTTCCTCAAGGATGGGTAGAGAAGAATCTATGAAACAAAAAAATAAAACTCTCATTTATCCCATCTTATCATCGTATAATTATACTCCCAAGTTGTATAATTCCGGCTAAGGTGACACATCCAATAGTGGACATATTAAGGCTCATTTTTTAGGAAAACTTTCATAACTACTTATGTATCAAACTGACTCCAGTGAAAAATGCATAAAATGGTAGAGGATCGATTTAAGAACACACTGATGTGTATTTTGTTTGAAAAAATAATTTTATGAAAATGATATAACACTTTAAAAAAAAAGTTTTTTTCACCCAGTAGTGGACATTTGAAAAAATGAAAAAAATAGTAGTGGACACGCAAAAGTGGACACTAAAAAAAAACGCTTGTATTTGATTTTAAGCTTTATTAAAGATTATTCAAATAAGAAAAATACAAAAACGAATTAATTTTCTTTAAAATAGTATTTGTGAAGAAAAAATGCAGTATTATTTTATATTTTTAATGGTACTTAAGTACACATTTAAATGCATTGTTATTGTTTCTTAATTACATTTCGAGTATACATGGCTAAGATTAATGTAAATTCAAATGAGAAAAATCAAAACTAAATTTTATAATGTTCTGTTGACGTCTTGTAGAACCTGTAATTGGCAAAGGCAAAATTTTTTTGACTTGCTTGAAAGTTATATCACCAACATCCTCTATAGTTGGCAATTTGAACGACCCTTTTTCTGTTTTTCGGAAGTATTTGAGTGACAATGAATTTTTAGAAACCCTCAACACAACAGCCACATAATACACATCATCTTTGTCATCTTCTGTTCTCAATTTGACTAATATGTAAGATCCAATTTCTATTTTTTTTGGATCTACTTGATCAGTGTCATTAGCATCTTCATATGAAAAACTCTCCCCATTGTTTTTTAGTTCATGTAATGTATCCTTAAGTTTTTTTTTTTTTTCTGTTTTTAATTTCACTAGTTTTAAAGGTCTTTCTTCATGTTCGTCTCATTCAATCTAGTCCGTAACATTAAAACATTAAATCAAAAATTATGTGTTTGGCAAATATGGTGTCCGAACTATACGAAACCAGCATATCTTGTTCAAGGATACGTGGGAATTTTTGCAACGAAAATAATTTTTCGTCAGTGAAGATTATGTTCCATTAACCCACAAATTATTCGTAAGGTTTTTTTTTTGTTTTTTGTTTTTGTTTTTCTTCCTGGAAGAGCAGTAATATAAGTTATAATGACTTAAGCCTTAAATTCATGATGATTACTTCGAGCGAAAAAAAAAAAGCCGAGTAGCCTTTATCTTGATTTGATAATAAAAGGATTTATTTTGCTTGAAAATGCATTCGCACTTTCAATACGTTACTTAATTTTTATGTACGATACATAATATTTTGACGACAACTAATAGGTCTATAGCTTTGTAAAATATGAAAATTTTCAAACAATTGCTGAAAATTTTCAAATAATTTCAGGCAACTTATTCTATAAATTAAAAAAAATAAGGTTAAAAAGGAATTAACCTCTAACAAAGCTTTGACCTCTGGAATAGGATGAGAATGCACTCCTGAATAAGTGATAAAAATGATTCACCTCCATACTTTGTGTTTCAACGAGGAAGGCTCGAACGAGTGACTAATTTGGGTGTCCCAAACAATGAAAACGAATCTTATTTTTGCAGTATGTTTCAAAGTCAATTAATATACAATAGAACTATAGTTTTTTTTACATTATTTCTCTGATGGTTCATTTCTATTCACGAAGACATAATTCATATGCAGGTATAAACTAAGGACTACACACTGATGGAAAATTTTAGTATACTAATTTTTTTGTCTACGTTTATTTTTAACTTCCTAATAATACTTGAGAGAAGCCATAAATTTTATACAAAATGGCGAAACATATAACGATCGACTATAAAGAACAAGTCCTTTTTTTTTTTTATAATTTTCAGCTTAAAATGATTCTATTGGTAGTTTTAATCTAGATTTTTTTGAAACACTTTTGGTTTATTCACATAAAAAAAAAACACTACTCTGATGGGAAATAACTGAATAATTTTAATACATCCACCAGTTGCTTGATAAACCTTTCAAGTTATACCAATTCCGAATCACCGTTGAGGAATCATACTGTTACGTTGCGATGAAAAATACAAAAGACTTAGGTACAAAGTTTTCTTTTGAAACGTGTTTTGTGCATCTGAAAATTTCGATACTTTCTACTTTCGAGCTTTTGAAATCACAACGATGACATAAATGTGAAGTTAAGTAATCAGAACGATCCTGGGTACAACATATGAAATTTTCGTGAGTTAAGTGGATCATTCCATTAAAAGGAAGAAAACTGGAAACTAAGTAAATTAGAATAAGTTCGGGATCAAGTTCTTATAAAGTTAATTAAATTCACTTTAACTCTCAACATTAAAAAGAATGTTTACAAAAATAGCCAAAAAGATTTCAATAACCGGGCATTTAAAAAAATCGAACTCGAAAGGTCTCGTGAAATGATATTCTCTCCCATACATTTTTGATAATGTTAACGAATATTTTGACGGTAAAATTTACAACTGAGAATGATTTTTCAAGATCTTCATAAAACTTCCAGGGTTCAAAAAACTGTTAAGCCAACTTAGAATTTTAAATTTATCAAGAAACAAATGCTAATTTTTTGTTTTTTAATAAAATTTTACGGCTACTGATACCTACGATGGAATCATAAATTATTCACTAATGATTTTATTCTTGATTTAACCATTACATAGAATTCAGCAAAAAAGACTGACAAAAAAAATTCATTAAATTGTAAGTAATTTTATTTTATATTTTTAAATCAAGTAATTTTAGATCGGTGTAGAAGAATTTCAGAAAGTGTTTTTTTTTTATCTGCTCATCAGCGATTTTTAAAGAAAAATGAAAAGATGAGTTTTTTTTATGTAAAAAAGAAATGATTTGTAGAAAAAAAAAAAAAAAAAAAAAAAAGTCCAAAAGGTTCTCTTTATGAAGAAATATACACGAAAAATATTACAAAGTAGGTATTCGAACTTTTTCGTCAAGTCAAAGATCCAACCCAAATGTTGGGCAGTCGATTTTCATTTCCGATAGAAAATACTCCCCACTTTTTCACTGTGAAAGTCAATTTCACACTGCAAATGCGAAAAGTATAAGTACTTTTCTATATTATAATAAACTCTGAACCTGATCACATGTTTCCTTTTCCTCAGTCTCTCCAGAAGATTTTTAATTTGTGACATTGATTAAATTAGTTTATTCCTTATTACCGATTTTCAAATAACTTTTACAAAATTCAAGGATTAAATTTTAGACTAGATATCAGGATTCAGTTTTTACATCCCCCGTGGTAGCGCAAAGTTGATCGCAACAAACAACATAATATTCCTAGAACAACGAATTACATTTTTTTTTTATCGAGACCATCTTCTTTAAATTCCTATTTTTCATTTAAGTTCTCGAAAAAAAAAAACAAAAAAAAAACCCCATTATTATTGTTTTTTAGACCGCACATCAAGTACTAGGTACAGGTATCGTAGTTCGCTATAATTTATAAAAAAAGCTGAACAAATTTTTCCAAGAGTATATGTTTTGGAAAAATTCCAGAGGTCACTGGAGCATATCGCAATAGACGACGCCCTAGCATACTTATTGAATCACCTTGCCGCTATAGTAGGTTTACAGCTAACTTGTACTTTTTTTTAACCTTCAATATTTATTTTAAAAAATATAAAAAACTCAAAATTTGTAACCTCGTAACATTATCTTTTCAACTTTGAGAATAAACTCAAAGAAACATATGTAAATATAATTCCCTACAACCTGTGGCAGACTTAGCGGAGAAGGGCTAAGAGTGCTATAATCCTCCTTCCAAAATTTTGGGGTAACATTAAGATATTAAAAACGAATACTGACAAAAACAAAAATGTAACGTAATCAAGATATTACCAATATTGTTCCATTTTTTTTTAAAGAGAGATTCAAGAAGTGTGTCGTCCTAGGCACCAAAAAAGCAAATTCTTCTCTGCTGACAACCATTTTATAGATTAACTCCACAATCACACTTTAAAATTGCCGAAATGAATCTCAAGACTTAAATCCACCACTCTTAAAAAGAAAAAAAAAGAAAAAAAACAGCCGTGATCTTGATATTTATTTATTGTATTGTAATATTTATTGGTTTAATTTATTATTTTTTTTTTATTTTCTTATTTTGAAAGGGCTTTATTTTTTTCATTATTATTTTATTTTTTTTTTCAACACTTTTTTCTTTACAAATTTAAAAAAAGATGCAAAGATGCGATCAACTGGGAATGAACTTGGCAGAAGAATTTTCCTTGTTTTTCGTTTTCTTTTCTTTCTTATTAAAAATTTCTCTTCCTTCTTCAGTTTAGGTTTTAACTATACGTATAATGACTGTGTCTTCGAAAATTCTCTTCAAGTCTTTTTCAATTTTCTGATGATCACTTCACATTTTAATGCGGTTTTAAAAGTTTAAATTGATCTACGGTTGCCCTCAGTCTCAACCAGAAAACCCTCACCAAGTTTATTCTCATTTAAAGTCATATCGGCATCTTCGCATCTTTTTTCAACAATGTGCGGTTAATTATGAGCTATACAGTTTTTGAGAATAATAAGATTTTTAGATCTTGTTTCTAATTTATCAGATTTTCATCGAAATATTGATATTGAGGGTATTGATACTTCGTGAACATCAGCCCCTAGTTTTCTCATGAATGTGAGTGGAATAAAAAAGGTGAGTGAGAGAGACAGAGAGAATTAAGCTCCTAGCCTGTACCACTGTCACACAAACGAGCCTTCAGCCTAATATTTTATGGATTCTTTTATGTAGAAATAAAAGCGTTTTATGTCAGTCTTTATAGAGAATTATTATTGATCTGTGTGAAACAAAAAAATGAATGTGAGAACTCCGTTTTGATATTTTTACATTTAATAATATGCCTCGAATATATTATACAATAAATAACATTCTTCCAACGATTCTGCAGACAAATATCTATTAGGATTATTCGTCCATTCTATTGCACCTTATACAATAAACAGTTTTTCTTTCATACATTTCTACAGCAGAATTTTTCCCGATCCTTTGTTGCTCTCAAAACATATCCGATAAATCCAAAAATTTTATAATACCCACCTAACAGGTTGAAAATCGTACCTTCAGAAAAATGGTGGCCTAAACTTTTTTCTGACTGAGCCCCAGCGGAAGCATAGGACCACAACTTGCGGATTTAGAGTCGTACGCACCATTTTAGGTCACTTTCGATGTATTGGTCAGGTCATTGTGGGTTAAATCAAAAGTTACCCCACATTCTCAATCTTTTGGACATAGTCCTACGAAACAAAAACTGTACAATTTATTCTCACTGTGTCTCATTTGTAGTATAATCCTAAAACTAGCAGGTTGAGATGACTGATGCTCACATTTGTGTTACTTTTGATGTTTTGGTCACTGTATATCAGTAAGTTGAAAGTTGTCCTATATACTCAATCTGTTAGACGTAGTCTGACGACAAACAGGCAACGAAAAAACATTAACGGAGACTTTATCTTAAATTTAGTTTCCCTAGACAAAAATTCTATTTTAGCAATTCCATTAAAGTAAGACAACATATAAAAAAGAAGAACTAATTCATCAAAAAAGGACAAAGTTTTGTACACCTACCTACATAATATTGTTAAGAGAATGTAAGAATATCGTAAAATTAAGAACACTGTCTTTTTCATTGTGTCACAGAATTACAACTTTCCTCATCAAATTTTCTTTTTAAGTAAATCCTACGTTAACGAATATTAGAAATTTTTCAAGAGCGATCAAAGAAAATGCTATTTAAGTGAATTTTATGTATTGAAATAAAAATGAATGTATTGGAGAACAAAATAAATGGCTTTAAAAACTGATAACATAAAGAGGACGAAAAAACTTGCCACTCTCCAGGAGAAACATTCGCAAGAGATAGGAGAATTTCAAAGAATGACGTCAATAAAAAAGTCTTTAGCTTAATGATGAGCAAAGAGCATGCAAGAAAATTTACATAATAAGAAAATGGGTTTTTTCCTCTGTGGCATACAAGAACAAGATAGTTGAAACAATTTGAATTTCGATACACTGTCCGAACCTTGCTATATTTTCTTCGAATTGATAAACGACATTCGGGTTTTCAGCTTTCACAAATTCAATTTAGGTACAAGGACGAAACAGGCACCTTCCTTCAAGAACCGCAACACTAATATTCGCGAAATGGTCCATAAAAAAAAATCAATATGTTAGTTTTTTACATTTAAAAGTGCAATTTCCTAAAAATTATACAAGTTTTAAAGCTAGTATGTTTAAATCACGTTTTGTTTAGCACAATATTAAGGTCTGTGATGAAACAGCTGCTGCTGATCATGTTGCATCCTTCTCAAAATTATTCAGCTTTGATATGTAAGGAAAATGCAATAAACGTACCAGTTTTCACCAATTTTGGAGGGTATCCTTCTAAATATGGGTGACGTTTAATTTTTTTTCGAAAGGGTGCTCAAAATTTTTTAGGATAAAGTTTTAGAAATTTTTTTACAGGGTAGGAGGAGCAAATATTTCGAAATCTTTACGAGTAATGGAAAAATATTTTATAACTTATTGATTTAAAATTAAGTTTGACTTATTTTCCTGAAATATCTATATCTTAATTCCTAATATGTTTTTTTTACTGTGAACTAAGTTAGAGAAAATGGTTGAACTGATTTTCATGATTAAAGTGTTGAAGGAAGGGTTTCACCATGTAGATGTGCCATATGAAGAGAAAACTTCCATGACCTCCTTGGGGAAAAGTTGTGGATTTTGACCCCCTCACCCCCTCAAAAAAATTTTCCAACATTTTTTCCTTCTTTAAACATATTTCCTTTCGCTACTACATTAATAAGTCTAAAAAATTTCATACTTCTATATCACCCCCTTTCTGACATATGGAGAGCCAAAAAGTTACAGTAATGCCACGTGGTTTCTCGATATCTGGTGAACCAACAAATTCCAACCAAGTATAATCCTTGTGGAAATTGAAAATGGTCTGAATGGACTAGTACAGTTCTACTATCGGTGTTCACATTTCAAATAGTCTTGGTAAAAACAACTTGAAAAAGGGTGACTTAATGTCAAAACAAAAGCTGTAGTATGTCATGAATAATATTTTGTATTCACAACAAACGGATTTCATTACGTATAAAATGAGACTGACTGTTCACAGTTGAACCAAAATTGTGAACAGTCAAGAGAGATAAGATGTTGGTTCACCGATGATCGAAATTCAAAGATACATGTCACCACAAAGTATATAAAGTAATCGATTGACGTGTCGTATTATCTCATAGAACGGAAGTTATTTTCTGTGTTTTAGGCTTTTTTTTTTTGGTGAACAGGGCTTATACATGGCCCAGTAAAATAAACGGTTTAAAAATGAAGGAAATGAGGAAGAAGGAAAAAAACTGAGGGAGAGAGCGAGGGAGGGAAGAGAACCATTTTAGCTAAAGGAATTGGTACTCCTAGTAAGTGGGTTGTCCTAAGGAAGGTTTTTAGCCTTAGGGGAAGTCAGTAGCTTCCTTGAGTGCAAATTTTTAGATTTTCCTCCAAATACATCTCTCACTTCCTTACTGTTTGTAAACTGAAAAACAAAAAAGAGAAAAACACTTAAAAAAACTGCTCCATCCATCTTTCTTTCTAAAACGGTGGAAACAGTTTTCGATACAAGAAAAGGTTAGAAATATATGGCTGTTT
Organism: Ericerus pela; assembly: GCA_011428145.1. Lineage (NCBI taxonomy): Eukaryota > Metazoa > Arthropoda > Insecta > Hemiptera > Coccidae > Ericerus > Ericerus pela. Next base: position 1,331,591 of record WOFM01000528.1, read on the forward strand.
AAATAAGAACAACCACTTCTCTTCGGCCAAAAATGTGGTTAAAACTTTGAAAGCTTAGTGAAGATGAATAATACAAACGCTTAGGTACTCTTCTGTACAAAGCTTTGTTCGTTTTTGTCAACTTTTTGAAAAGATACATTGGATTTTTTTTTTTCCCAATGGCTCTAACAATAACTCGAAAAGAAAACATTTCTCAGCATTTTGCAAGAGGAATTTTTACATTTTTTCAACTCATAAAATCTATTTTGGAAGTTACCCCGTATACCATTCAGTGCGTACTTACAGTTTATCGTGATTTACAGTGTACATTAGATATGATCTAGTTCACTTCAAGTGACCTGATTCCGATATCAATTCAATTATCCTAATTGAAAAGCTTATTTTCTAGTTTCTGGCTGTTTCCTCAGATTTTGAATAGGCTTCATAACGCTGAAATTGTGTTATGTCTAATCAAACTAAGATACAGGGTGTTCAAGATTCAAACGTAAAAACCTGGGGGTGTGATTTCTGCTGGTTATTTGCAACAAAAAATGTGTACTGGTAATTTTTAAAATTCTCAGTTGGTTTTAAGAAATGTTTATTTTCTGATTTTTTAACAGACTTCAAAAAAAAGAAGATCCTATTAGATTACTCGACCCTAAATTCAAACATCCTTGATAATTCCAAAGCTGTTAATGGTAGAATAAATTAATTTAATTAGACCAATCGAAAGAAGATTAAATTTTGTTTCAGACTTGTGTATTTTAAACCCAAATAAAATTGATAAAAATCACTTTTTAATGATTTACAAACAAAAATCAAGCAATTTTTGCTTGAATCTAAGATTTTCAACAAATTTTTTTCCAAGAAATTAGTGCTGGATATGTGATTTCTCTGCACGAAAAGTTTTCTCAATAAATGGGAATTTCAGTGGCATCACCGTTTATGATTACATCTATTATTGATGACGAAAATATCTTTAAAATTAAAAAAAAAATGAGTTGAACTTCTAAAATTCTGTGATCCACTCGCAAAAATAGGTTTCTCTTGATAGCATTATTTCTTTTTAGTTAGCCTATTGTACGAAAAATTCATTTTATTCAAAATATTCACTTGTAGTCCAGTTAAAAAACATTGAAAAAGGCATTGTAGATGGAAATTTTCGACAATTTTTTTTGACTTCAGGGATTTGTTCGGAAATGTTTGGTGATGAATTTACTAAAAATCCATTAGCCAACTCCAGGGAATCCCAAAATTTTGTTTTAGTTTGTTGTATCTCTCAAATGGTAGGTTATAAGCATAAAATAGTTATGTATAATAATAATGTCGATGAAATTTTCTAAAAGAAAGTTTTCATTCATTTTTTTCGTGTCTCTTGAAATCTGATTGACCAAATCGTAGTTTTTTTCACACAAATAGCAAGAAATTGAAGTTTACCTAAAAATGTACTTGAAAACAATGGAAAGAATTTCACTTCGGCATGCAAATTTTTGAAAACTACGAAAAATACTAATAAAATGAATGAAAAAATTCTTGCAGCTATCAACAATGATTTTGGACGTATCAATTTTAAGCCTTTCACCAGATCGTGAGATATTTTCAAAAAACCGATACTTAACCCACAATCAGGGATGTTTTGGAGTTAGTTCACCAAAGAGATTCTGTGACTCAGATTACATTCATCGCCAAACACTTCCAAACAAATCCTCGAAGACAAAAAACTGTCCAAGTAATTTCGGTCTAGAAACCATTTGTTAATTGGACTGTAATATGTTTGAGGAAATGAAGTTTTGAATATTTGTTCTAGTTTCAATTTTCTCTTTCTATTTACTTCGACATTGTTACTAATGGTGTTTTCTTCATCAATAATGGATCTACACCATTGGAAATCTCATTCCTTGTACACTGTAAACAGATAAGTCAAAAAAATAAAGAAAAAGAAGCCTAATTCAATCTGTCGTGAAAATTTCAGCTTGATACCTTTCGTAGTTTCTTCAAAATCTGAGAAAACCCAATTTTCTAGAAATTCTTTGTTTTCCCATTTTCTCCAAAACCACTGGATGAATAAATACAAAACTTCTTTCAGACTTGGTCCCATATGAGGACTGCCTTTCAAAAGAATTTCAACTCTATCTCTTTCGTAACAATCTCAAAACCGTAAACCAAAAATTTAGGCGAGGATACATACATACATACGTACATACGTTCATACGTGCATACGTACATACGTACATACATACATACATATATACATATATACATACATACATACGTGCGTACGTAAGCACTGTAGTGTACATAAGAAAAAAAGGTCAAAATGGGAAAATGGTATAATTAGTTTTCATTTGTCATGAAACGAAAAATTTTCATGACCCCCAACCCCTCGATGAGGTCAATTTTAATAAACTGTTTACAAGCAAACTGGATAAAAAGAAATGCTCGTCGATGAAGAATTACTACGATGTTCGAGCTCTATAACAATAAGTCAGAAGTATTTCGATGGAGTTTCACTCTAACATATTTTCGACTATTGATGAGCCTAAATGTTTTATTCGAATATATTATTTTTTGCTAGCGGCTAAATGCATTTGCACTAATTTATTTCACAGCATTCTAGTACTAGTAAAATTATTATTTTTTAAATGTAATGGTTTTTAAAAGTTTTTACAGAGAAAATTTACTCGCGTAGTGAGTACTTGAGAATAATCCGTGCTAATTGAGATATTATAACATTGAATAAGCTTACTGATTATTCATTAAAGCATGTATGAAATACGAGAGAAAGTTAAAGATGAAATAACAATAATTATTTAGATACATAAAATTTCATAAGTTTGTAACTCCAGTGATAAATTTGAATGCTTAGCCGAGCCTAATCAAACACTTGCGATGTGTAATCTCATTAGTCATTACATTAGTACTGCTCCCGAGCTTCCTACTGTTCATGGTACGTATATACCGGGCTTCATAATGCCTCTCGTGTATAATTATGTATACATATGTATGTATGTACCTACGTATGGGATATATAATGAAATTTGTCGACGAACGGGAGGGAGTAATTTTTTACAGATCGGGACAAATTTTAGCGTACGTTTGCTTGGAGTCCGTATCTTGGCCAAGTTTGAAGATGGCTTAAATACGCTCTTTAGTTTTCGAATAGGCTGCTTGAAGTTGAAATTGGTCAACTAACAGGAAGACGTATTTCTATACGGATCGGGATGAATTTTAGAATGTGTATGCTTGGAGTTTATAACTGGGTCAAGTTTGAAGATGGGTCAAATCCGCCAATTAGTTTTCGAATTACTGGTTTTTGAAGTTTTCATTATTATATATCACGTTCTTGAAACCTATTATGAACGTAACCCGCAGTACGCATAATTTGATAACCAGTCTGTTCTAGGCGAAATCTATTTTTGCGACTGACGTTCCGTCGAGATTTTTTCGTTTCTATTGATATATCGAGAAGACCCAGCAATTAATATTTAATTTATGTACTGTAATATTGATAAGAATTGACCGCAATGACGGTCAACGATGCTCCTGCATTCTTTGTCGAACTTTGTGGTACCACTGTGGTACCCAAGTGAAAGTTTTCGATGAAAATATTCGCAGAATGTGATTTTAGTTTTTCTATGAGGATGTAGTTGTAAATTTTCTAACTCAACCCTTTTACGTCACGAATGAGCGAATAGAGAATAAAAAAAAAATTTTAAATCTGATCGACAGATATGGCGCCTTAGTGGGAGGGAGATTGGGAGAGAAAAATAATTGTAATAATTGTTTATTATTTCTTCTGGGTGCGAAAGACGTGGCTTTTTTTTTTTTTTTGGCTTTTTTTCTCGTTCATTCAGTATCCAAGAAAAAAACTCGAAAGAAAAATGTAAAATTAATTATTTTTTTTCAATTTTCCATAAATTATTAAGTGATAAACTGATGGTAAAAATTAAATTGTTGTTACAAAAAAAGGGTGTCAGCAATGGAAATTTATTTCTACAATCATTAGTATTTAAAATAATTAACAAATTAATCCAAAACGCGATTTTTTTTGCAGCTTATTAGATAGTAATGACGATAAAAAAATTATTTTTAGTAAACAATAATTCGAAAAAATTTTCTCTTCTTTCAAAGAGTATCAACCCTAGCTTTGTAGCTCAGTTAGAGGCTGAGGAATCGTGAATTGGAAGTGGAGAAGAAGGCATTGTTTTTAATTAAATGTTGTGATTGTTGCAAAAATTGCGGATAAATATACCAAAATTAGGATTGAATTTTGTTATATCGATTTTACTTGTGTTGCAGTTATTTTTGATGAGGTATGATCGAATTTTTTTAGACAATAATTTGTTTTGATTTGTGAGAACCACAAAATTTCCAGAAAGGTGTTCGATAACAAAATTTTTCTCTTTATGTCGGCTAACCGTAGAGATAAAATGGGCATTAATTTTTTTTTTTTTTTTAAGTCAGCATAAATTCTAATTAGTTATCGTAGGTTTTTATTCTTTGATATATTCGAAAAATTTTTCAGGGTTGCATAACCATTAAAGATGAAAGAAACTGACTCAATTGTTTTTCCAACTCTTCACCATTACCACGGAACCATTAGTATAATTTAAAAAAATTCCATTTGTAATTTTTTCTGCTTGGTATGTTTTTGCCAAGATTCCGTAAGTTATGGAATAAGTATTGTTTTTAAATGTATCTACGCTTTCATGTAAAATGATAGGTACGAATTTTTCATTTTTTGGCTAAAATTCGTGAGCCTCTCACTAATTTGGTGGAAATTTTTCAAGGTTTCGTACGATTTTTAAAGGGTACATTTCATGATGCAATTCTCTTCTACCTCGTCCAGTTAAACGTGAGTACCATACCGCAATTTTATCTTAGCTCATTTGCAATCATAAAATCACTAATCTGACGAATCATTGATGAACTCCATTTTATTTACATGACCCTTCTCGTGCAGTTTTTAAACTACCCTATACAGTCGTTTAACTTTAGGGCAATAAACTAAGATAAAATGTTAAAGTCTAATAAAAACATATTAAAAAAATTTAAAAAAAACTTCCAGAAAAATTAGATTTTTAAATCACGTTGACACCAACAAAACATCATTGATCTAATAATTTAGTACACCGCAACTAAAATTGGTCCCTAGGATTAAGTCCATAACCTATTGATCCTTCCAATAGTCTCAAAAAATGAACCGCAAAGCTAATTTTATCCAATTTTGTTAGAATGTTAGAATAGTAAGGAATCGATATCTATTCCAAATTTTATGACTATTGTTTGATAATTACGCATTTTAAAGCCGTTTCACTACCAAATATACAGTACCGAATGATTGATTCACGAAAAATTCGTGTTAGACCTTATTATTAATACTTTTTCCAAATTTCGCAACTATATCGAATAAGAATTACGACATTTATCGTCACCCTCCTAACTGACTCTGATGTTAAATTTCAGCCTGAGGCCGAAACAAAATCTCAAAATGTCTGGCACATCATTAGAGCTTATTTAGTGGATGTCCAACTTTTATGTCAATTGGATGTTGAATATTTTTTGTGTTCTATTCATACACTCTTAAAACATTTTAGATTCCGAAATGGGAAGCCAGGGAGTACTTATTGGTTGAATTGGTGTAATGAGTAGAAGCTGTAATTGTAACCCTCTGTATATTTATGAATTTGAGCGTTTATTTCCAAAAGTTTTCATTGGTCATTAAATGAAAAAAGGTATCAACCCCTCATTCCAAGATCATTTCATTAGATCCATTTTAATAAGTAAATTTTTGCAATACCTATTCATAAACTCCATTTTTATATGCACCTTGACGATGTATTGTAACATCTGATTACCTGTAGCCTTCCCTCCACGTCATCACAGAAATACAACTGTTATTATACTTACGATAGGGAATGGCTCACAAACATTAAGATTGTACTATCGATAAGCTGAATGGGAAATACACCATTTTTACAAAACGGTGAAGACACGTCGATTGATTACTATTTAACAATGTGGTGACGTGTATATTTACAACATTCGATCATCGGTGAACCAATACTTTATCTCCTTGGCTGTTCACAATTTTGGTTGAAGTGTGAACAGCCCGTCTCGTTCTATACGTGATATATTCCGTTCATCGTGAATACAAAATATTATTCACGACATAATACAGCTTTTAATACGACATCAAGTCACCTTTTTTAAATTGTTTTCACCGAAACTTCTCGAATGTGAACACCGTTAGTAAAACCATATAGTTCGCAATACTTTTTCTCCGATTCCAAAGACAAATACCTAATCGAAATCTATTGGTTTACCAAACTTCAAAAACCATGAGGCGATACGACTTGTGATATTTGCACGACCTGATAGTTGTTACGATACTTGTAAGTAACCTTTTTAACTGTAATAAAATGTGAACTGTGATAATGGGTCGGCCAACTTATTTATTTCCGATTACTTAAAATTGCCCGACATACTTCGTAGGCCTTGGGAGCTTTCGCTGGTAGGCTAGTGGCCTAACTATTTGGGCTGACTTGTGGTCTCGACTCTACGATTAATCGAGACTTATTGATATACTTCGAATCATGATATCAACCCCCACACTCGGGATGTACATTCATTTTCGGACGTCACAGTATAAAGTAAAAAATGTTGGAACCATTTAGGACCGACATACAAAGTAAGTACTGTATACATCGGTCTTTACTTTATACATCGCCTTGAGTGCATGCATTTTATACACTGGTCTTACTACTGCAACCAGCCTAATATCGTAATATCCTTCTTTTTTTTTTTTAATAATGTAAAAAACTACTGGGATTTGAACCTCTGACTCCGTAGTCTGTAGGCCAGCACCATAATCTATATGCTACGAGGGTTCATTGGAAGTAATGAGATAGTTTGCATTTAGTTGTTTCCCATTTGCAAAAAAAATTTTTTTTTACTTTTTCTTTAAGGAGAGGTGTTGCATAAAATAGCGTGACTCACATGTATCAAAAATATTTATTTTGTAAATGGAAACCAACTTTAAAACAAAAACAGACCTTTTCGTCCAACAGAATCGAATTTCACCTGATTTTCCATTTATCTTATTCAAAATTTCCTTACTTTAACGGAAGATACCAGTTATGAACAAGTTAGTAAAGAACCGAAAAAAAGTCAGGGTGAATAATCGAAATACAAGGGAACTCGAGGTGGAAAAAAATCGACAAATGGTCATAAACCCGGGGAAAACTGCAGACAAGGCAACAGTTTTAGCGAAAAAAAAAACAAAAAACATTGGAACTAGTTTTGCAAAATTATCGAAATCTGCAGCAACAGTAAATAGAAACTTAATAAAAATTTTTCGATTGGAATAAAAATAATTTGTTTTTTTTTGGGTTTTTTTTTTCTTCTTCTTCTACACCATTGAATTTATGAACCGGTTTACCGACTAAAACAAACAAAATAAAAGCTTATAAAAAACATTATTTTGTCGTCAAAACTATGTTTCAACTTCTGAAAATATAAATAATTTTTTTGAATCCGCGATGAGTGGACCGTATTATGAAGAATGAAAGAAAAAACTAGATCATGTTTAATCATTGATTTAATGAAAAGTAAATTACTATTTTTTGTAAAAAAAAAATTAAAAATTCATGATCGAACTGAAAACATTCTAAAATTAAATTATGCCCGTTTCTGAATCTATATGAAACTCTAATAAATCCTTTTTGAAAATGAAAAAATTTAGTATTTAATTGCTCGCACGTAAATTACAAAAATATGTCTCCAATGTGTAAAAATAGGTTAAAAAACATGATAATGCAACTATCGAACGACGAAATAGTTTGTCAAAACTGATTCTATTTTATTGTTTACCACATTGATGCGGCCAAAAAATTATTCCATTCAAAACCTAATTTCTCGAAATTGATAAAAAAAAAGATGTTATTCATAAAATAAAAAAGGTTGTTTTGGTTTTGGTTTGATTCTGACTTCGCGACAGGCTGTGGTCAAATCATGTTTTTTAGATTGAGGAAGAAAGATCCCATAAACCCAGGTAAGTATCGAAATAGATTTCTTAGATATAGAGCTGAGTTACTAAAGAGTCGGGGAAATTTATACGGAAATTGAAGGAGATTCATTGAAAGCGAGTAACAGGACAGCTAAGTTTAGGTTACAGACAATGTGGGGTCGGGATGTAATTGAAAAAAGATAAGGAGCAGTTCAGTGTAAACTTATTGAAAATAATATAGGGACTGGTGTTCTGGTGTGGCTATTACGTGAAAGTTCTTGGAGTTCTAACGAAAGTTCTTGGAGTTCCATGATTTTTGCTCCTTTTTTTTGGGGTGGGAGATAAAGTAGTGTAATAAAGATGTTTAAAGTAGCCTAAATTGTTAAGCAAAATAGTAATTATCGATTTGCCAGATTCGCCTGTTTAATGGCAAAAATTTCAGATTATTTGAAGAGATCATAGACTAATTTTAGCACTAGCCTACTCCACAGCCTGTCGGCTGACTTTTTTATCATGAAAATCGTAAAAATTTCTCATGTTATTGCTCAAATTAATGATTCAAGTGCAAACGTTTTCATATGTGAAGACTTCGTTATTTTGTAATTTCATAAAATAATTACAAAAAAAAAAACAAAAAAAAAAACATTCATTTAGTGAGTAAAATATTTATTAAAATACTCTATTTTGCCCATAAATTTTGTTCTGACATCTCTAATGTTTTCTGATATCGGAAAGTTGTTTCTCATGAATGTTCCTAGTGCTTGCATCTAGACAAATAATATTAACGAGAGAACGCGAAAATATTGCCATAAAATAACACCAACTAACACGGTCGTATACAGAATTATGTTTTGGGATTTGAAATTACTTAGAACACAAAAAAAGCCTAAAATAGTTTTCGATCACTCCACTCGCAGAATTGTTTTGTATTTCAGTAAAACCTCCTCAATAGTTTAATCTTGCTGCAGTCTTCCTAACTAATACCTAACTGTTAAAGTTTTTCTAACTAATAAATAACTGGCACAAATTTTCCAACTAACCAAGTTTTTTTTTTAAGGGAGGGAATTATGCTTTTTCAAAGTTGCCTGTAGTGTTTCATGTCGGTAAAAAAGACGTTGATCTACCAGCAAAATGACTGATGTTGGAAATTCTGCACGTCTAAATTGGGCGGAAGTTCATTAAACAGGAGAGCTTGTAATTACACGGATATTAATTTGATTTATTACGCTTTGGACAACAATTTTTTTATACACTTTTTTCTATTCTGCTTTAATTGGTTTGAAATGTTTATTTTATGCACTAAAATATGTTCCATTTTAACTCGAACACGTTTGTTAATGGTGAGGAAAATGGTTAGATGATCTGAGTTGAGGCTGTTAAAGCTCGTTCTCTTTAGTCATTTTTACTTTTTTTTTTTATTCTTCCTCTCGTGAATCGTGAGTGCATCCTTTCCTCACAAACGTCCCTCATAAATATCTAGGTTTATTTTTTACACCGCTATTTTTCCACTTAGATAGATTGGCAATGGCGCAGAGGCCTTTCGTAGGTGCGGAATTGGTGGAGGGCTTTTAATGAAAAGTAGAAGCTATAAATAAAATAGATCAATTATTTCATTACAATTACATGGCGACCGTTTCAAAATGTTTAACTAGTTTATATGTATATCGAGATAGGATGCAATTAATGAGGCTCAAATCTGCTTCAGTAAAATACACTCAATTTCTTACAAACTGTAATTTGCGTTCCCTATGATTTTGGGGTCAACTCAACTCTAGTCCTTTGGCTGGTTTCCTACCGTTCAAATCAGCTTGAATCTGGTCAAACAAGTACTCGAGTCTTACTTAAAGTTAAGAAACGTTCTGTAATACGGGTGTCCCATTTTCATGGCGGCCCGGAATAAAAATACCCGCTTCCACTAACCCCTCCACCACTGAGTTCGTACTCGTGTAAACCATAATGGATGGTTAAACAATTTGAATTCTAAATATTTCAAGGGAATTTTGATGTTATTTTAGATACTTGGACATTCTAAAGCAATACGTCGTATTAAAATTCCTATTAATATTGTCAACATTTTTGTCGTATTCTTCAATTTTCACTTTATTTGACCGTCTGTAAGTTGTTAGTCGTTGAAAAGGTGAATGGAAATTCGTAGTATTTCTTTGGATTTTGCGAAATAATGAGCAATTTTGGCTACTTGTGGATGATTTTATCGCTCAATGGCTCAGCTTAATTAGTATGTTGGAGGAATGAATCAGTGAATGGATTTTTCAGTACAGTATGAATAATTCTGCGGTCCTCCCTTTAATTTGTTATTTGTGGATGACTCGAATGGAGGCGGTGATTAAATGAAGTAATAGCCAAGAATCGTCTCTGAATGGCATTAGCCATTGAGTGTGATAAATGAGACTACAAAGTTACGGAACGTCGATATTTTCCAGAATTTATGACAGAAACAACTTTTGCCCACTTTTTAGGCGACACGGACATTTTAAATTATTGAATAAAATTGTCCTACTTACTAGGTTGATCAACAATGTAAATACTTATATTATTTTTATTTATAACAATGTTAAAAACAATACTTACCTATTCTTCATTCTGCTCTTTTTTGGTCATAAAACCCTTAACTGGTATACACTTACTTTTTTGCAACCAAAGAAAAGATACCTATTTTGAAGTATATATATAAATGTTTCAACTCATTCAAACCTACCGATTTGTAACATTTATTACATATCTATGGACGTTTATTTAAGACCTAAATTCAATGAAAAGAGAAAAACAAAGTATAAAAACTACTTGAACCATTAATTTTTTGAAAATTTATTTTATGCTGTGTGCAGTGCATGTGAGTTGGTATGAAATATGTTTTGTGCATTTTGGTTACGTTATTGCCATTTTGTCAAATTACATTATTGTACAAAATTTTTCGACGACAATTTTATAACGTTAAATATTTAATAAAATTTTCAGTCAAAAGTACCTATTAACGTTTGTCCATTTTGAGGTTTATAAACTTCTATATATTATAAAATGTGATGTATTTTTAAAATTTGTATTTTTAATTAAAGGTACCTACGTATTTTCCATGTTGGTTAAGATTTAAAGAGTAAATAATTATCTTGCTGTACGAAAAAGATAAGAGATGACCAATTTCTGAAATGTAGTTTCAAGTAGTGGAAACAAATAAAAATATAAAAATATTAATCAATCATATCGATATGCGCACATTATTGGAGAGTTGATAACACACCTTCATTCAGCACTACCTATCAGATTATTTTTATTGAAAAAAATGTTACAAATCGTTACCTAGGCAATTCGTTTCTATTGAAATAAGTGAATGAAAAATATTTCATTGATAAATATACGAGTAGTTCTGTTGTGTAGTGTTTCATTATCGACTGGCTGGAGAGAGTTGCCTACATATTATAATTTGTTATTTTTATTATTGTGTTTCTATAGTCATTATAACCCAAATTCAAGTGTGAATTGTAAATAATTAAGTTTGGGACCCAACGAAACACAAGTACCTGGTTAAAAACCGTAAATTGGACCGAACAATGAAAAAACGATTTTTTCTGTAAAGCTACTTATCAGCCATAAAATTTTCAACAGAAACTGCGAGAAATTTTTTATCATACAATATGTAAGTTTTTTTGTTTCCAAATTTGATATAATGAACATGAAGTAGCCTACATTATATGTTTATTTATATTTTTCAGAGCAGATTCGAGAATCATTTGGAATCGAGTCCGAATTCAGAAGTGGAAGCCAAGAACCTGAATTATTTGAGCTGAGAGCTACTTGGAAACAAAATCCGAGAAAGTAAGCAAACGAAATAATGCAGACAAGAAATGTGGAACATAATAAGATATTTAATTCCGGATATTTTTTTTCTCGATATGTTTTAAAAAAAAATGTTTTGTAACACGGAATTAAAAATTTATTAATTTCGATTTTCTAATGACCCTCTTCTTCCCCCGATGAAAACCCAATCACCGCAAAAAAATTTTATTTAATTCTGTCTTTGTAAAGACTCTAGTCATGAGTGAAGTAGGCAGGGTAATCACTTTCTTAATGGATTTTTTTTTTCGTATATTTTTCACTTCAAGCTTTTGAGAATTCTCAAATTTTAAAATTTTGATTTTCAGTTACAGTTATCGCTCAACATTCACGAGGGATATGTCCCTGAATTTCTTCGTGAATATTAAATTTGTGAATGTTAAATCTATTCAGTAAGGTATTTAGGGGCATGGGTGACGTTTCGTGAGGTACTCGCATTGAGCGCCACATGGAAACATTTCAGCACCACATGAAAAAATCTAAAATAATTCATTTCAAAGCAAACAGTTGTCACTCGCAGGCTCCGCCTCCGCGTAATAATTTAGTTTGAAACTTATAATCCTCTCAAGAGAAAACCCCACGGAGAAAGAGAGAGAGGTAAAAAATATACCTACTAAAGAGTGTCTTAACTTTATCCAAAAACTCCAAAGTTTTTAAAGTTAAAATTCAGCTAAAATTGTTACGTAAGGTTACATCTGATAAAGGATAATAAGGGGACACAAGTTTAAGTGCCTTAAAAGACAAATGTTGCTAAAGCTTACAAAAGATCTTGGACAAGTTAGGGCCGGGGTTATGCTAAGAGTTCATTTACCGCATATACCCTGACATTCTTAAAAATATTTTTAGTTGTGAATAGTCCATTCAGATTAAGAAGGTGTGGGTATGAGTAATTTAAGGTGCGTCGCACCATAACCACACACAACATCAGAACAGAGCACAAATTGCTCCGACCAATTGTGAAAGATATGTGCTTAGTTTTGCTTAGATATGTGAATCACTCGGTTATTTTGGTGTGTTGAGGGTGGTAAGTTTTTTTAATAGATCATATTAGCCTACTGTGGGGATTAGACAACACTCGTATGAGGATATAGGCTCGGCCTATCGACGACAGTTGTCACCTTTGGTGACAAATATTCGTGCATTGCACATTAAACAAAAATGTATGTTTGTTTGTTTGTACTTGCCTATCTTTGTAAATAGACAAGTTACAAATCTCGGTCCGTGACAAATCGAGAGATAACAATCTCTGCGATGTCACAAACCGATACAGAGATGCATTCTACTTTCCATGACGTAGGGTATTCCACACCTACCTTATCTTACATTTTAATTTTGTTATGAATTTTTGCCGCCTCTGTAAAAGAGAATGAGATCGGTAGAGACTGCAAGCAAATTAAATTTTATTGAATAAAATTAAACTGAATGTTTTTGTGCGTGAATTTTTTAGAGAAAACTGAGCCACATATTATGGGGGAAACACCTTCACATACTGCATAATTCCATCCTGCATTGATTAGGTACAGGAAAATATGCGGAAAAAATTAAAAGTTATAAGTAAAAACGAAAAAAATATTCAAGACTAAATTTTTTTTTTTTGGCTATAGTTGTTTGCTTGTTGCTGATCTTTTAAAATACCAGTACCTACTAATAGTTACCATAGTTATTTTATTCAATATCAGTGGATCCGATCTTCATCATTAAAAAATCTATCATTATTATGATCAAAAAATCGGCGCATCTTTAGTTCCTTGTCAATCGAAATTCTATTAGTAACACTAAATTTTTCTTCTGAGTACAACAATTTGGTTGTACCTCGAATAATTCAGACTAAAAATCATGCAAATTAGTCTTCACTTAATTACTTTACAACGCAGCTAAAACAAGAAGAATCAAAAAATTGTACTTACAATGTGTTTAGCATTGTTTTTTTAACATTTGGAGAAGAATTACTTCCAGTAGCATAGATGGTTAATTAAAATTCTGCGAAGAATTTTAAATAGTGATCCGGATTTAAATTTTCAACAGAAAATCAGTTTTAAGGATTTACAAAAAAAAAAATAATAATTGTGGGGATTAGAACACTCGTAAGAGGAAATAGGCTCGGCCTATCGACGACAGTTGTCACCTTTGGTAACAATTATACATGCCTTGCACGTTAAACCAAAATACAAATGTATGTTCGTTTGTACTTGTCTATTTTTGCAGATAGACAAGTTACAAATCTCGGACTGTGACGAATCGATAGATAATGATCTCGGCGATGTCAAGGACCGATATGAAGATGCATTCTCCGTACCTTACTATTGCCATAGTAACCGTAAAGTACAAATAAATTATCTACACTATACCTATGTAAATATTACATAGGTGTGTATGTGTGTGTGTAGGGAGCTGGGTATATAAGGCCAGAAAATCATAGACTAAATCACCAGTGTTTGCCAACGTCTTGGCTCCCTTATACCTTTCTGGTATTTTGGCATAAACACGCAAATTGTTCTGTTGAACACCTTCTTTGTTGGTTTTACTTTCCACGATGTAAGGTATTCCACAGTGGTGACCTCGACATGATTTTTTGGCCACATTGTGGTGTCTTTTGGCGCGGTGCGCTTATACTAAAGTGGGGCGGTGTGCTGGCGAGCAACTCGCTATCTAATTAAAGTAAAAATAAAATTTTTTAACTAGAAATTTTATTTTTACAAAGACAATAGGATCTCTCAAAGGTGTCTGCTAAGTGGGAATTTACACCCCCCTTCTTGAGTATACTTGCCAGAAGGAGACACAGCAGACCCTGGAAGGACATAGTTAGCCTCATCCACCAACTCCTCCACCTTCGACACACCAAAGAGAATTTGAAGACCTCAACTTCTCAGAAAATAAGGAGAGGAATAGACATCCCAAACTTGAACGTCTAGGTGTGACAATTGACCAACACGAATTGTCCACCAAATCTCTGAGGAGTAGAAACATACCGACTCCTCCAACAGATCAGCAAACACGATCTGCCCTAACTTTTGGTGAATCATCAAGATCTTCCAAAAAGATTAGCCAACAAGGTTCAATGGCACAGCTTACTGAAAACCCACCCACTATGTTGGTACCCGGATCCTCACAACAAACGCTAACCCCGGAACTAATAGCTCAAATAGTACAGTTATTAAATACAAGAACTGAGCAAAATCCGGCATTCTATAGACAGAGGATCGATATACCAGAATTCCTCCCAAATGAAGTCGATGTCTGGATAACCCTTCTCGATGGAAGATTCAAAACCAAGAACATTCAAGCCGACCAACAATACACACACATTTATGGAGGCATGCCCCCAAAAAATAATAAGAGGAATCCCGAATATCATGGATTGCCCTCCGGCAGAAACCGATAAATATGCTTAGTTCTGCAAACAAGTTAGAAACGTATTCGGCAAAACAAAAAATGAAATAATTGACGAAATAATGGGTAGAATGAAGATAGGGGATGACAAACCCTCCATCTTCATGGCTAAACTACGAAAGAAGGCTGACCACACAGTACCCCCTTCGGTAATCGGAAACCAATTCTGTAAGCAACTTCCACAACATGTTGTACAGGCATTGGCAGCAGTAGGATCAACAATAATAAATGAATCTGCTGATCTAGATTACTTAGCCAAAAGTGCTGACAATGCACTACAATACTCGAAAAATTCACCTTCAATTAGTGCAGTGTCAGTAGAGACAGGAGAAATTGCACAACTGAGAGCACAAATAGCCCAGCTTACTACACAAGTGCAAAATAACAACAAAAACAATAATAAAAACAAAAATAACAATCAGCAAAATAACCGGTCTAGAAGAAGAAAAGACAAAAATTGACAAAGCCTATCAAAAGATCGAAGAGACGGTAATTGTCGCAGGGGCCAGAGTCCAACTCCCCCTAAAAATCAAAAAACTTCATCCAAATCTCCTTCTCGAAACTGGGATGAAAAGAACTGCTTCTTCCATAATAGATTTGGCGAGGCTGCCACCAAATGCAATAACAAATGTCAATGGTGGGGCAGGACCTACAAGTCCGAAGCGTCAAACTAAAACGAGGGGCCATCTACACAGCCAAGACCCCTTGGAAAACTACTCATGCCGCCTGTTCCTAAAGGACAGGACAAGCAGGAGAAAGTATCTAATAGACTTAGGCACTGACCTAAGTATATTGCCAGCAAATAAAAAACACAAGATACATACTCCAAAATACTATCTTCGTACTGTGAACGGTCAAAACCTTCCAGCCTACGGACTTGAAACAATCAAAGTCAACATCGGACTGCGAAGAGACATGACTTGGTCTTTTACAATTGCGGATGTTCCAAATCCAATCCTGGGTGCTGACTACTTAGCCCATTACGGCCTAATCATTGACCTAAAAAATGGCAAATTGATTGATAATGAAACAAAACTTTGTGTGGATGGCAAAACACTAGTGTCTCAACTGGAGAGAGCTATTTCCAGTTGTAGTAAAGTCGACAAACGATTCTTACGGATTCTGTCAGACTATTCTGGAGTCACTCAACCATCAATTCGCAGGCACCCAATCTATAAACATGACACAGTTCATTATATAGAAACAAAAGGGCCTCCATGCCACGCTAGAGCAAGAAGGCTTCTGCCAGACAAGCTCAAAGAAGCCAGGGAATACTATGATCGAATAATTAAAGAAGGTATTTGCAGACCTTCAAACAGTTCATGGAGTTTCCCTATCCACATGACTAAAAAGGCAAGTGGAGAATGGCAAATTGTTGGAGACTACAGAGCCTTAAATGCCAAAACAGTTCCTGACCTTTTTCCAGTCCCAAACATAATGGACTTTAACACAAATATGAAGGGTAAAACGATGTTCTCCAAAATAGACATCAACTGGGCATTCCACCAAATACCAATGGCCGAACAGGATATCCCAAAAACAGACCTCATAATGCCCTTTGGACTATTCGAGTACCTTCGAATGACTTTTGGACTTCGAAATTCACTTCAAACCATCCAAAGATTCATCAATGGATTGTTTAGGGATTTGCCATTTGCATATGCATATCTGGATGACATTTGCATATGCTCAGAAGTCGGTGAGCAACAGCATGAGAAGAATGTAAGAGCTGTTATACAACGTATAAACGCTGCCGGCCTTACTATCAATGTAGGTAAAAGCTTATATGCAAAAACCAAAATTGACTTTCTCGGCTACGAATACTCGACCGAAGGCATAGCCCCACTAAAGACCAAAGTTGAGCCAATATTGAATTTTTCAAACCCTCAAACGTAGCTGAACTCAGACATTTATTAGGGATGGTAAATTTTTACAGACGCTGCATGAAAAACGCAGCAGCTGAACAAAGTAAGCTGTTCGCTTTAATAAAAACATCAAAGAAAAGAGATAAAACTCCACTCGAATGGAATAAAGAAGCTGAAAAAGAATTTGAAAATATAAAAAATTCACTGGCTAATGCAGCCCTCCTGGCTCACCCAGACAAAAGTCTGCCATTACGTGTCACATCTAATGCCTCTGACTTTGCAATTGGTGCAACACTGTACCAAAAGGAAAATGACTAAAAATTTCCACTCGCTTTCTTCTCCAGAAAGCTATCTAAAACAGGAAGAAATTACAGTACTTACGATAGGGAATTACTGGCAATCTTCGCTGCGCTGAAGCATTTCAGGCACCAACTAGAGGGTAGATGCTTTACTGTGTATACAGACCATAAACCCCTAATACATGCCTTCACGCAGAAAGCAGAGCCAGCATCACCGAGAAGAGCACGACAGTTAGATTACATAGGTCAACTAACTACCGACATCCAGTATATAAGTGGAGAACTTAACACTCCAGCTGATGCCTTGAGTAGAATCGAAGCTATCTCAGCTCCTGTCCAATTACCTTATGCTGAAATTGCAAAAAACAGCTTAAGGATTCAAAATTGCAAGAGTTATCGTCAAATGAAGACACATCTCTTAAATTGAGGCAAAAAAAAATTCCGGTTACTGATTCCTTACTAACATGTGACATCAGTACAGGTAAGACTAGGCCATTCTTACCGAAAAAATATCGTAAATTGGCATTCAACAGCGTGCACAATTTATCGCACTCTGGCCCCAAATGTACTGCTAATTTAGTATCATCAAGATTTGTCTGGCCTTGACTTAAGTCCGACTGCAACAACTGGGCTTGCACTTGCCTGAATTGCCAAGAGTCCAAAGTAGGAAGACATACTCGATCACCACTCAAATCTTTTAAACAAACGGAGCGGTTCAAAACAATCCATTTTGATTTAGTGGACCCATTACCCCCTTCACAAGGACACAGATACCTCCTCACTATGATTGACAGAGCAACTTGTTGGCCCGAGGCAATACCATTATATGAAATGACAGCATCAACAAAAGCTGCCAAATTATATGAAAACGGGATTGCCCAATATGGCGTACCTGAAGTCATAATAACAGACCAGGGTCACCAATTTGAAAGCTCACTCTTTCAAGAGTTATCAAAAAAGCTTTTTATTCAACACAGTCATACCACAGCCTACCATCCTCAAGCTAACGGAAAAGTTGAGAGATGGCACAGAGCTTTAAAAGCTTCAATAATAGCTCATGACACAAAAAGATGGGTGGAAGCACTTCCAACCATCCTCTTAGGCCTACGATCAGCTCTCCAATCAGACACAGGACATTCTGCAGCGCAATTAGCATTTGGCAAAGAGCTACGCCTTCCAGGGACTTTTTCACAAATCCGACAGAAACTAGCCCCAAAATCCTAGTTCAGAACATACGAACTGATGCCAATAAATTTCTAACACAGGCAGCTCGCCATGGCCAGCCAAAGATCTATGTCTCAAAACATTTGGCCACTACCTCACACGTATTTGTCAGAGATGAAAAAATAAGATCTTCACTGGAAAAACCCTATGCCAGTCCTTATAAAGTGATATCACATGATAACAAAAACTTCGTGATATCCATAGCAGGTGAAAATAAAACAATATCAACCGATAGATTGAAACCTGCAAAATAACTAGGAAAATAAAAGGAAACACACAGACAACTTCTTCCAAAAATACTAATACACAGATATTACAGGAAAATTTAGTCGAAACTCACAATGAAACACAAAATATACAAAAAGAAAATTCACAAACAAATAAATTAGCAAAGAAAAAAAAGACATTAAAATTTTCAGACTACATCATTACAATAAACTATGACCCTACGGACCCCATAAGCCCCCGTAAAAGAGGCAGGCCCCTAGGAAGTAAAAAAGCAAAAAACCAGCACCCAAGTTGAAGATCTGAGCGATTAGCACAAAGAAAATAAAAATCTATCGAAAAATTAATATACAATACAAAATTGAAAACCCGCTAAAAACAACCACTGTGGAATCCCTTGATAAGAAAAAGTTCATGAACAATAAAACAACGACAGGTATCAACAAACCCACGTGCACTCAATGACAACAAAACATAGCAAAGTGTATCTGTTGTTAAACAAACAAAAAGAATAAAAACGTTCATCTTACCGATGATGTTAGAAGCGGAGATGAATTTCTATTCATCTCAAATTACCTATAGCTTCAGAATGTTCAAACATGCCTAACTTTGCAGAAAATGAACAAAATTTTTTGGGAAAAGCTGCAATCGATAGAGAATTTTTATATCTATCCTATACTCACTCAAATAAAGAAGACAACTCGATGCAACGGACGGAAATAAATCTCACCAAGTCCTCACTCGCTTTTTCTACTGTCGCCTCGACTGTCGAACTTCGCTCTTTTAATTTTTTCTATTTTCTTGTATTTCCTTTTATTCCTAATATGTTTTCTACAAACCAAAAACAATTAGCCGCTGATTTTGACCCTCAGATTCCTTCATGTTCTAAGGATAATGTTGTGCGTATTAATAATATGCAACAGCTGTGTCTTGTAGAACACGGAAGAGATTTGGCCAGAATCAAGGAAGAATTGTTGATGGACACCGACTTATCCCCGGTAGAGAAAATTGTCACTCACATAACGAAGGAACTATCACCTCTGATCTTGCCTCCCAAAATGCCTGTCAAAGAGTCACCACTTTTGGCAACCCCAAAAATGGCAGCTCCAAAACTGACAATGCGGGAGTGGGCCAAATTCCTTTTTGCCAACGAGGACCCTGCCTTCCAAGAAACTCCTCCACTGGCCCCAAAACCTATCCTCACCCAGCAGTTCATGGCAACTCACAAATTTAACTCGCCACTGCTGACCACCCCCGGACATTTTAATCCTCACCCCTCCTTTCCTGTCCATAACCACCCTTATTGTCGCCCCCAATACCGACCACCAAGACAAAGGGGACAGAAGAGCAGGGATAACTTCCTTTGGCAGCAGGCCTAAAGCATAGAATCCTACAAATGCGTTGGAGCAGCTGTTGGAAGTGCCCCCCCCCCAAGTGGGAGAAGAAACAAAAACAGCGGTAAAAACCTCTAATCCCTCAGGCATGCGATTAATCGTTTTTACAACGCAAAAACTGGGGGGGAGTAGCTGTGGGGATTAGACCAACACTCGTAAGAGGAAATAGGCTCGGCCTATCGACGACAGTCGTCACCTTTGGTGACAATTATTCGTGCCTTGCACGTTAAACCAAAATACAAATGTATGTTCGTTTGTACTTGTCTATTTTTGCAGATAGACAAGTTACAAATCTCAGACCGTGACGAATCGATAGATAACAATCTCGGCGATGTCACAGACCGATACAAAGATGCATTCCCATACCTTACCATTGCCATAGCATCCGTAAAGTACAAATAAATTATCTACACTATACCTATGTAAATATTACATAGGTGTGTATGTGTGCGTGTAGGGAGCCGGGTATATAAGGCCAGAAAATCATAGACTAAATCGCCAGTGTTTGCCGAGGTCTTGGCTCCCTTATACCTTTCTTGTATTTTGGCATAAACACGCAAATTGTTCTGTTGAACACCTTCTTTGTTGGTTTTACTTTCCACGACGTAAGGTATTCCACAATAATGATAAAAATCTAAAATAAGAATGCAAATGAAAAAGTTTTAATGGAAAACTTCAGAAAACCGATTTCTATAATCATGGTTGAAAAACTGTAAGAAAACACTGAACGTCATTTCAGAATTTTTGTTTGTTTTTCGTTTGCATCGATAATCAAGTGGTTTTGTCTTTAGCAACACTCTGCCATATTATGCATTAATTTTGAGGAAATTATTTTTTCACTCTGCAATTATCAAAACTAACCACGAATGAACCCATTAATGATAATATCGTTTAATGCTGAACTGCGGTATCGGTTGGAAATCGTAGACAAACCAGAAACATCTTCTTGTTGTGCCAAAAAGCAGCTGATTCTTGGAATTAAATAATAATTTCAGTGGTCACGTACTGAATCGTTTTTTATCATACAAAATGTGAATATTTAGAAGCGCATTAACCTGCGCTCTCGGCATAAAACGGAAGATTTTCCAGCCACTAAGAAAATAAACTTCCCATTTTGCTAAGAAAGCTAGTCAACTGTTGATTGCTGATTCATACTATATTTGGATTTCTCACAAATACATCTCTCTCTCTCTCTCTCTCTCTCTCTCTCTCTCTCTCTCTCCTCCTCAATTGGGGCAGAACATAACTGATTTTCTTTTGCTATTACCACAACAAATGACAAATCCTTTCCCATTTTCAAATGTTATGTGAAAATCACATTTTGTTGTTCTTGTACCAGATGTTTTTCGCTTGCCAATTATTATAGGTACAATTATTGGTTTAACGATGAGCACCAGAGAGTTGGTGGAGGAATATTTAACCAAAAACACTGGTTATCTGCGAAAAATTAATCCTCAATCAATTTTGGTGGAATGGGTTCCTTGATGTGTCACAAAAATGAAATAAGGGAGTATACAGCTAAAAACTTTTGCTAATTTTTTAACCAAACAAATTAATTACAAATTAACAGTTTTACACAAAAAAATTTTTCTATATTTTTTCCCCTCTTACCGAAATCGACGATGCCAAATAAAACAGGTTAAGCCAATTAACTGGTTGGAGATCTAATACCAGGTAAAGGAAAAGTTGCTTGAATACAAATTATAATATCGACTGAAGATTAGCGTGTTTCAAATTATGTTGTCAATCAGTACTTTTTAACACGCATTTATTGTTTACTAATGCGACGAAATACGAAGTGGTTGTGGTTCAAACCAACGCGTTTGTTTAACGCTGCTGTCGTCATACTGTGAGACTGACATACACAATGTTTATGTGTGTGAATGCGTCTGTAGGATTACGCTAGATCTCACACACAACGTTTCACGCTAATGAAAGGGTGTTTTAAAAATTAATTTTTATTTAAACTTATTTTAATGTAGTTTTGGCAGCGAGGCAATATTGTCCAGGAGATTATAGCTTATATGATGACAAGGGGTTGTTAAGACTTGAACTGCAATGATCTTTCTTCGTGAGTTTTTCGATCACATAAAAGAATACAAAACGGACTTAACTGAAAATGCTATAATTTCAAAACCAGAATATGACAGCAGCTGGTCTCAAACCTGGGACCTTACTATCGTGAGTGTGGCTAACCATCTTATCTTTACATCGCACAGTTCCTTCATCAATAGTTACGACTAATCTACGTTCAATGTTATCAAGAAAAAAATTTTATGCAAATCACTCACTAATTAGATTTAAATATAATGTTCCATGACGAAAAATATTGTTTTGACTCTTCAAAAAAAAGAGTAAAAACTCAAATTGCAAAGTTAAAAAACTATTTTTTTTAAAATATTTTTTCCATTTAGAAGTTGAAGGTTTTTTGAAAGTTTTGGCTGAAATTTGGATTTTTGAAATCCCTAGACGTTTGAGACGGATATATGGTACTGAATGAGATATCAGAATTTAAGTTAAGAAAAAATTGTGTTCAACGAAAAACATAGAAAACCTTTACAACTTTTTACTCATTAACGCAAATAGAACATCTGTATTTCATGTTACGGTATGTAAGAATACGAAATAAACTTTGAATTTTTTAGACCCTGGGAACAAAAACAAAAAACTCACTCCTCTAAACCAAGTTAAGCTATGTGAGAATACGAAAAAAATTCTTACATGAAACATCGAGTGTATGTTATGTTAATATGAAAAAGATATAATACAAATCACCAGGAATTTATTCTGCGAAATTAAACTTCAGGAGCAATTACAAAATTCCGTTACTTTTACTTAGGCCTACCGGTATTTCAAAAATTGATTTATTTCATAGCAAGGCTTACCTACCTAAGTATGTGAAAATCACTCGAGGAATTTTTTCAACTAAAGCAGTAATTTCTTTAAAAAGATAAAAACCAGAGGTCAATGATTCATAAAAAGCCAACGTGTTCCGAAACAGTTTTATTTTTTGGATTCTTGCCTATCGTTCCAGACATACGACAAAAATGCCGAACAGGAATATCTTATATACATTTCGTTTTTGAATACATAAATCATTCACCCGAATTACAGAAAAACTACAAAGTATAGGTAACCTTTTAAAACTTAGTTTCAACTTTTTTTTTTTTTTTTTTGCAACAAAAATTAACGACGAGAAACAATTTTCCACTCAGTAAATTGGAAACTAAGTTTAAGTTAAAAACGAATTTTTAAACATAAGCTTTTATTTTATTTTTTTTGGCTTTCACTTCGTGCGAAATAAACATTATATTGTTGCGGAAAATTGGTTGCAATATTGATATTTAAAAAAAATGCAGTAGTGAGTAGAATAAAAGCTTATAAAAATAGAATGAAAAATTAAGTTCATTTCAGAATTATTTCAATAGAGACTGTGGGGACATTACTCGTATGAGGTAATAGGGGCTCGCACCCCTCGACGACAGTCGCCGCCCAAAGGCTGGCAATAATCGTCTTTATGACGTTAAACGAATTTACACTGGTGCGTTTGTATGTTTGTACCTGTATGTACGTACAGGTAAGATACATTGTACGGGCCAAGATCAATTACCTGATAACGATCTCGGTAATGTCACGACCCGGTACCAAACGCACTGCGTCGTTTATTATCACCTCAATGGAGACAAGAAACGACGTAACTCATGACATAATTATGTACACATACGTATGCATGTGTGTCTGTGTGCGTGTACCAAATCCTGTATATAAACTCTCAGAACCGGCTCAAAAATCGCCAGTGTTCGCCGAGGATTTGGCTCTCCCATACTTAACCTTATGAAGTGGCAGAACACGCAAATACTGTTGAAGACCTTCTAGTGTGAATATCTCTCACGACAAGGTATTCCACAGAGACTATTACAGTAGTTTTTTTTTACCAAATTTGTTTAAAAACGAAGTATTATAATCAGCCACACAAAATGGTTAGGTGTGGGGATGATGAAAATTTTCCGTTTCATGAAAAAAGAAAACGATTGGTACCATTCTCCTATCTTGATCTATTTTTAATGTGCATTTATAATTAGGTATATCTTTGACTATACAGTAGGTACTGGACCAGTAAAGCTAGATAAGCCCAATTTAATATTTAATGTCAAGACATGCCGGCATAAAAGTAGGCAACTTGTGTGTACTTTGGGCGTACTTTCGATTTTTTGCTTAATTCATTAATTTAGAATACAACTGATACTGGTTATCCCTTAAATTCACAAGGATAGCGTACATTCATGTGGTATACAATGTTTGCCTATTTAGCGCCAGCATGTCTAACCTGAAATCATTGTTCTTTAATGGTCCAATATTGTATAATCAAAGATATATATATATATATAATATGAAGTGTGTGTGCGCGCGCGCGTGTGCGTGTGTGTGTGTGTGTAGGAGTGTATGAATTCTATGTATGTACCGTTTTTGTTAATACGATACAGAGCGGAATTTTTGTTCATTAGTCACGAAATCTGATGTAAAGGTTATCTCTAACTCAACGAACTGAAGTACCACTTTTGAATCTAGTTGACCAATTTGCACAGGTTTTATTAGTAATTTAGTTTAATTTTGCCCCATATCTTAGGAAGGGGATGATATAGAGGAATGAAATTTGGAGGATACACTAATATTATGGAGAACGATATATTTGTGCAAAAAAAATTCTTAAAAAATTATGTTGGACAGATATCAAAATCCACAACTTTTCCCCAGAAGGCTAGTGACCTCAGTGTAAGCTTAAAACCTTTCTTGAAACAACAAAAATGAGTCCATTAAATTTCAGCTGGATTGATCGAACGGTTCTGAAGTAATGGGTATATATACGAACAAACTTTCATATTTATAGTATAATATACAAATGTGGGTGCATGGGTGTATGCACTCTATGTATGTACCATTCTTGTTAACATGATACAGGGCGTAATTTATGTTCAATAGTTACGAAATTCGGTACAAACGTTACGTCTAGTACAGGGAACTGACCTACCAATTTTGAATCGAATTGATCGATTTGTTTAAAAAATATTTTGAGGAATATTAGCAATAAAACATGGCTAGATCGATATTTTTGTCAATGATATTAATAATTATCGACAGTTTTCTTTAATTTTTAAATTGAAACTTCAGAATAAAATACTAATAGATCGATATAATTGTCAGATATCGATAACTGCCAATAATTTTTTCCAATTATTTGAAATTCAGATTTGTTTTTTGAATTATTGTAGATGAAACTGGCGAACTGGGTTTTCAAGCGAAGTACCGTTGAGCTAGATTTTTTTTTTCTCAGATGAAAATCTGTCTGCCAATGGATAAAAAGTATTTTCGCTTTTAAATTTTGACAATGTTTCGTCGAATTTGTTTCGAAAGTTTTCCTCCAATAAGATATAATTTCTATTGAACATTTTTTTTTTTTATCTGAGCATACTTACTTTAAAAACTGCGTCTTGCATAAGCCCGAACAGTTTACTTTACTCATTCTCGTGGAATAGTATTGCAATTCAGCAACACATACCGTCAAACATTTTAATTAAATCGAGGAAAAAGAAAAACGAAAAAAAATTAGGTTTCAAACAAAATTTTGGAAATTCTCCAATAGCTGCATAAACTTCAATTTATGACCCTGGATAAATACGGTTACCTGTTTTTTCTTTTGGCAAGAGACTAAGAATGAACGTATTTTTCCCAACACATGCCGCAAAGTAGGTGATTCTGCGCTTCCATGAATTCGTGACGCATGATCAAATTCCGATAGACAGAGCAAACATGAGATAGCGGGAGCAAAACCAGTATTTGCTTCCCCTACCAAAATTTTTTGCTCCGCCCATCAACCAAGCAGGTGCGTTGACCAACTTCCGGCGGATGTGTTGAGAAAAATAGCGTTCGCAACGTGAGCGCAAAGTGAGCTCCCCCCACTCTTTCGATGTTTGCAGCACTAGCCTACGGCTCGAGCTGCAGACTGGTGAACTTGTCGAGGATGGCTCACTATGGGTTCATGTAACGAAATACACTATTTTTCCACAGAGACTGCTAATTTTCATCACTTTTGTTCCTGTTTTACATTAAACAGAAGTTTCAACATTCAGATGAAAATCTTTTTTACAGTGATAATGACAAGCTGACTGTAATTTTAATAAGTATGAAAAATATAAATTAAGGCAATGAAAACTAAATGAAAACGTTGAAAAAGTTTTACATAATAAATGTAATGAAGGTATGGACCGCAAATTAACATAACTTATAAAATTGTTTAAAAAAGAAAAAAAAAATAGAACATCATCACTTTGTTAGAATACCCAGTTTGCAAATACATTCATCCATCAATCAAAACCTGGAAATCATAAAAACTAAAATGAAGGCGAAAAAAAGTTCTTCAAAAAATAATATTGTAAAAAATTTTCAAAAACTAATCAAGGAATATGTAAACTTGTAAAATAAATTACCTATGAAATCTAACGCACTCTAGTGCACTCACACAGAATATAACCACACCCAGTGGTTGCGATAGTACCACATACTACCTGAAATTTAAATTGAAATAAGATAATCCAAAATCGCGTCACAGGTTGCTTACGTTATCTCGATGGGTACAAAGTTGTCCATTGGGTCCGAAATTGTTTTTAAAAAATTTTAAAAATAATTATAACAACATAACCTATCTTAGTTTAAAGAGCACACACGCTAATCATGCGCTACACACCAGCAAATATCATGTCCATAAACGAACACGCTATACAAGCGATTATAACAACCAAACCGGGATTACAGTGCACTGTGGACTGGTACCAAAACCAAATAACATAATAATTTTTAACGTTCGTAGTTAACTCCCATAAAAGTGTACAAAAATTATTAAATTAACTATTTTTTTAAGTAGCGATGTACAGAAAGAATTTTTCAGGGGAGGGTAAATGTGCTCAAATTTGTCGACTACAAAAAAAAAAAGTCGGTTTTCTAAAGAAAACATACTTAAAAACCAAATACCCTGTGTATCCAGATTAAATTAATAACCTTCTTTTGTTTTGAGGTCGATTAAAAATACTCGAATCTGTCGGCTGTTCCGAAAATTTTCCGATTTTCCGACTAATTTTTTTGACTAAAGGAGTGACTCACTCCCCACCTTCACTGGTTGGGACATCCGTGGCTTTTTATAAATTTTCTATCTATTTGGCTCGCAAATTTTCCCTCGTATGTAAACACACACTCACATTTGAATCTTGGACGAAAACGAAGAAAGAAGAATGGGAATTAATTAATTTAAAAACGAATTTTTAAAAGAGAAGCTTTTATTTATTTATTTTTTTGGCTTTAGCTTCATGCGAAATAAACATTATTTTGTTTCGGAAGGTTAGCTGCAGTATTGGTGTATTTTAAAATCTCATTAGTGAGTAGAATAAAAGCTTATAAAAAGGACAAGGAGAGTAAAAAAAGAAAAAGGAATTTTTTATTTTAGAACGCATGAAAATTTCTGTTTTATCAAATTTTTTGCACAAAATGAAATTGTATTTGAAAGTAAATTCTGAAATAAATACTGGCTCCAATTTAAAAAAATTCTAGAATGTCCTGTCTCCTGAAATTTAATTGAAAATCACCTCTTGACAGCGCAACTCATTGCGCTTGAAATAGAAAATTACTGGTAAATGCAATGCGTAAAAGACACTCGCAACCCCTTGCACTGTGAATCCACAAAACCCAATCTGTACTGCTAAAATTTTCTGCAGTTTTTTGTTTTCTTTTATATTTCTATCACACCCAAAAATTTAAATAAGCTGATCAAATTCGAGTATGGTTTACACGCCAGAAATGTAACTTCTGTACCACAAGAAACATATCCGACATATTGTATCACTAAATAACACATTAAAAAAATGTTCTCCTTGGAGTCCTAGAGGGTAAAGGAATAGTTCAAATCAAAAATGGACTATAAATTTTAACCCAGCACCTTGAGAAACGAATTTGACGATGTATCATTCAGTGTGTTAAAAAACGCTTAACTTAACCTAAATTTTTTGAGCCAAAAGTTGTGCCCATATCTTAATTTATTACACGTAGTACAACAAAAAAATTATCTTTGACAGAATGGTATATTGTGTAACAAGTGCATAAAGTAGCTATCTTTTTACTAAATGTGAAAAATTTGCAGATGAGCCGAAGGAGAGTGCTGCAAACTTCACACAAGTTAAAATACCACACCAGCACTTGTGACACACCATAATTTTTGCAAATAATGCAAAAAAAACAAACATTACAACAACGCTCCAATAAAAAAAAATTTACAAAGAAAAAATTCTATAAAATGGTATGTGTAACGGCATAAAAGAGATCTTTGATTTTGGTTTTAGACCACTTTACATGTTACACCATACACAAAATACTAATACCAGAAAAGTATCAATATCTCTGTAATATTTTAAAATAATCAGTTTATTATCCACTAACTATTGTGGACCTTAATCTTTGAGAGACTTTATAAAATATTTCAAACACAAAGATTAATTAAACACTTTTAATAAAATAATAATTTGTACAACACAAGTACATTAAATAATATTTCAAACCTAATAATCAGGTTGAGTATTGTGATAAACCCTTTAGACTGTAAAAAGACTGTCTATTAAACACTGTATTTAAAACAATGTCTTAAACTGAACATTGTTTACTTTTTAACTAGGGTTTATATACCCGTTTAGGGTATATAAACATTCATGACTAAGTGAAGTAGGGACTTGTTATTATAGGGATATGCTGACTTGCGATATAATCAAAGGACCAGCTTATTTGGGTCGCTGAATATAATGACAATATTCACATATTCTCATAATATTCGGTGAAGGTTTTTTAAACTGTTTTGAAGGAATTGTAACGGTATTTTGTTTACAGGGCTGAGTACCTGAATTACTGGTATTCAAAACAGTGTCGACAAATATGTTCATCATATTTAATAATAAGTTTGGTTAAAATCAAGTTTTTAAAAAATATGCTTTTATAATTTGAAGAAAATAACGGCGAAAGAGAAAATAAAATTTCTCACTTTTTTCCAAGACAGAAATAAACAAAAATTGAAAAAACAAATTGATAAAAACGGATATAAGTGAATGTGTGCGTGTGTTGCAACATGTGAAAGCAGCACTGATGTTGATCATCTGGTGTACATACCTACTTCAACAAATTGAGTGAGTAGAATAAAAGCATATAAAAATAGATGAAAATATACAGTATGTAAAAAAACCCAAAAATAGCAAGTTTTCCATTATTTTGAATTTTTTTGTTTGTTTATTTTCAAACAGCTAATCATAATCAAAAACTTAAAAGGAAAATGGTTTCAAGCAAATATTTTCTTCCTTCCAGCAATGCCAATCTCAGTTTTCTAGCTTAAATAGCGGCTGTGGAATCATTAAGTGAAAGAAAAGAGGTTTGACAATTTTCCATTAATTAGTATTTTTTTTTCAATTGTTCACTTTCAAATAGTTGAAGATGGATAAAAAATTGTATGAAAAGTAAATTCAAGTGAATTTTCTTTTCTTTCCAGAAATACCATCTCCAGCTTTCTAGCTTAAATAACAACTGAGGAACCATTGCGTGAAAGAAGAGATATTTCTAGATTTCAGAAAACTGCAAATTTTCCATTAGTTTGCATCTTTTTTGTTTGTTTGTAGTCAAATAGTTAAAAATAATTTTAAAATTGTACGGAAATTTTGTATATTTTATCCTCTTTTGAGCGTTACAAACTCCAGCTCTCTACTTCAATTAGAAGCTGAGAAATCATACGAGAGATTTTTTTCAAAATTGAAATAAAATTATCAAAATGCCTATATGTTAAATAGCTGTTGAAATATGGCTGTCAGTAGTGGCATGTGTAAAATTAACATATACTTCACAGACAAAAAATTTGTTGATTTACAGTTGTTATACTTACATATAAAGTTGTGGTTTTTATGCATGTGTTGCAAAAACACTTTTTTGCTTCCAAAATATTATTTTAATGGATCACTTGATTGAATGAATAATTATCACCTTAAAATATAAGAGCCTAAGTATTACATATATTACTTAAGTATATATATACATTCTAGGTTTTGTCAGTTTGGAAAATCAAACATGGGAACTACGTATTTGCCAGCTAAAAGCGATGAACTTAACCACATGGCTATTCAACGACCAGTCATAACTGGAAAATGTATTTTATAAAGGACAGGGTATAATTGTGGTGGCTACACGCACATATATCAGCGGATTTACTCTCATCACCACCAACTGATGCCATGGCTGAATAAATACAACACTGCCATTAGGTTGGTGGAGATGATAGAGTTAGGTACCTGTCAGTTGGCAGTTCAAATCCTCATATTAGCAGGATAGCTAAACTAATGACCCTGAAGTGATTTGAGAGATTGAGCACCAGTGCTCTTTCTTGGATACGTCTATCTGTAGTTTACCATTAAGCCTCCCAGCAAATATGATGGCATAGAGCACATATCACTGTGGTGATATACTAGTCCGAATTGGCGGAGTGTGGGGGTGTACTAAACTCTTCCTGTGCATATACCAACCCTCTTGTTCACTCTGCCTCCACTGTTCGTACTAATGCTCCACTGTACTGGAGGGGAGTGGTGTGGCGGCTACAGGTACACATATTGGCGGATTTACTCTCATCACCGACCAGTGCCCTGGATGAGTGAATTTGGTTGGTGGAGACAATAGAGTTAAGTACTTGACAGTTAGCAGTTCAAATCCCCCCTCATACTGGAAGGATACCTAAATATATTTACTACACGGAAACTTCTAGCATAGTAATAATTTCGTTCAATCTTGTTGATTATTTTTTTAGTCTTTACAACCATTCAAACGTAATTAGCGAAGATCTATGAAAATGAGAGCCATTAGATCAACCAATAATCATTTCACAAGTACACAGTCAGAAATTAAATATTTAATCATTTAATAATTGATATGTAGTCAATCCTCATTGTATCAATCATATATTTATGGCAAATTAAGATATGGGAAAAATATCGATACGTAACAATATTTGTCGATATTTTCACAGAAATATCGATACAAAAAATATCGATTTTTGACCAATAAAAGTTTTTAAGCAAACTGAAAAAGAAAAAATTTCTGCCAGAAAATTTTGTGTTAACAATTATGAAGAATAGGGCTGAAATTTTCATGAGACATAATCGTCATAAAGAAGCAAGTAGCTGGTCTGATAGGAATTTGGTGCCCATTGATTCAGTAGTTTCGGAGAAAAATTTAAAACGAAAAACAGCTGGAGAAGAGCAAATTCTCTGTATTGCTTGAAGTATCTCTTTTCCTATTCACGGCATAAGGTGTTAGAAGCATTTTTTCTGCTTTGCATTTAGCATCAATTATTAATTTAAGGCATAATGGGCTGTCATGTCAAGGAGCGCTTCTTATTAATTGTACCCCAGGAGACCAGAAGAGAGCGTATTCTGAAATTGGTTAAAATTATAGTCAGGATTTATTAGTTTACTCGTGTGTTGGGTACAGTTTTGAAAATGTCTTTGAATATTAATATTTTTTTTAAACTTTCATGTAGACTACAAACATTCAGTTTTTTATGCTTTAAAAATTTTGAATGATGGATGAATTTGCAAACTGGGTATTCCAGCGAAGTGATGCTGCGCTAGAATTGATTTCTCCTCACCTTTTTACCACATACGTTACGGACACTTTTTTTTATCGATTAGCTGAGTCCATATACTGTATAGTCAAAGAAACAGTGTAAGATAGAATACACCGAATCCAGTGTAAAACCGGTCTTGTGTGTGTATGGATTGTTTACGTATGTATATGTACAGTCTACTATGTGCCTGGATTAATAAGCGCAAAACCCGTCGATGATTCGTTCACAGAAAACTTTTATCAACTTATAGATATATGCAATTTTGTGTGTCTCAACTCTCAGTTCGCGTTTGACATCTGAACGTTCTCAATCGTTGGTGCCCAAGTCTGAAGTTGAAAGTAAAAATTTGTTTTATTGTGTTTTTGAGTGGGAACCAGCTGGAAACTATCATTATTCTATTCTTTCGCGTCTTCTTCTAATGTAGTTTTAATCTTGTCGTTATCGTAAAACTGCGTCGAATTTCAATATTTTTATTTTTATTTTTATTTTTACACATTTCAGTTTTATTTTTTTCACTAACGGTAAGTAGAAAATATTCTGTTTTACAATTAGATATACCCGTATTTGTGAAAAAGTGAATTTGGCTGAAGCCTTTACATTAGTACTGTCGATATGAGCTGCAGAGAAAAACGACGTTTTATCCATAAAATTATTTTTACTTCATTTATTTAATTTTCTCAAATACTTAGTAGATTTAAATGTAAAACGTTTCTTACTTTTTTTTTTTTTTAAATCTGGAAAAAATCCAAAAAATTGTTTTGCAGTAATTCTAACATGATTCTATTAGAAAATCTTGAACGAGTAATTTCAAATACCTGACATCTCGATCAAAAAATGTTGATTTTATTTATTTGTCATCAGTGATAATCAACCTTGGATTAAAATCTTAAATAGTTACTTTCCTGGTTTTTTCCACCTTATTTCTTTCTTTTGAATATTAAGTACAGTGTGTAGGTATAGGTATACACTTGAGTCTATAATTTCTTTCAAAAAGCTCTGCTCTGTTCATTTAATTTATTTTATAGCTAAACAACTGGTCATGTAATAGGTAAATACCTACTTAGATTTTCGGTTCTAAGGCTTAATCAAGGAATAACACGAAATATTAAGGAAATGGCGAAGCAACCGATAAATTAAGCTCTCCCGCAAAATTATTCGCTTTGAAAAATTGGGTGGAAGAAATAAACTTATAGAATAGAGGCATTATAATTGAAAGAAAAATTTTTTTTCAATTTTCTCTGAAACTATTCATTATTATTGGAGTTTTATTATTTATCTAGTAATTTTCTGCACACCCACTAACACGTATAATTGACTTGAGACAAAATTTTGAACCATGCAAATAAAAAATTTTTTCTCAGTTTATAAAGCTGGCCATGCAACTGGGTCAGTGACCTCTTTTGCAAATATCCTTTCTTATTTCGACAACGTTAGTTCAGAACTAATATATTTCGACTCAAAAACTAACTTTTTTCACTTTCAGTAGTTGATCGAAATTAACTTTTGAAATGTAATGAGGGCAAAATATTTTTTTTTTTTATATATAGGGAGAGGCAATGAAAATGGCGCAAAATTAATCTCTCTTCATGTTGACAAATGAACTGAAAAAAAAAAAAAACACGATGTTAACAAAAAAGTTTTTACTACCGTATCTTAGATTTTTCTAGTTTCCTATGAAAGCTATCTGAAAACTATACTGACTGAGAAAAGGTTAGATAAGAGAGTATCAACTCAAAAATATCGTAGGTAGTTTTTTGTTTTTAACTTCTCTAATAACCTTAAAATTTCTCTGAATGTTTTATGAAAATGTTGAATGATGAAATTATTGGGGGGAGGAGTAACATTCTCCTTTTTCCATGGTTCCTCAGACTGATAGAAAAATCAATACTAGTCTACTTAATGACGTAACTGAGCACAAATCCATGAACGACATAATTTTATTCAGGAAAATTAAGGAAAAATTTTTTGGCCTTTAGAAAATGGTTTTGGAAGATTATTTTCGGGCTTCATTTTTTTTGTTCTTAAAGTTTTCATTCAAACGTTGCGAGGAAATCTAATTTTTCATTTTAATAATAACAAGATTATCGATATAAGTTTGAATTTTCTTTGTCGAAATATGTCGTAGTTTTTCTTTCTTTTCCGAACTTTTGCATAGCCTCATTTTGCCATTAGACAATAACAATTATAGTAGCAGATCTGGCATTTCAACGCTACGTATTACATCGACTGATTTAAAGGAATGTTTAGTAACTTCTAATTAAATTTTTTGTACAAAAGTTACATCATAATTCTCCATTTCAGCCTTCGAAAATGTGGTTGATATTTCAATGTTAGTACGTTTTGGGTACCTACTTTTTTCAAAAAATGTACCGTTTCTACCACGCTTAAGTTCAAGGTTTATCAGCATAAATCTCATTTGCGGAAATAATAATTTTGCAACACACATATTTTATACTTTTTCAAAAGTTTATGGCACCACTACGAAAAATTCACGAAATTTGTAAACCAGAATTTTTTGTTTTTAAATTATTGGCGTCAAACTCACAGAAACAAAACATAATTTAACAAATCGTTTGAACAACATTTTACCGTGAAAAAAAAAACTTGATTTGTTACCATAGCATTTACCGCAGTATCGCTTTTTCTGTTGTTTTGTTTTCTCAGTTAATTCATTCATGAATAAGACGGGTTTTGCAGTGTGATACAACAAATTTTTGTATCTCATACATACATCGATGCATACGTATGAAGTATAGCATATATACTAACTTCTACTCTCGTGACACGAAATTATTTATCAGCACTTTACTTTCACATAGGATTATACGCTATACCGTATTGGATTTGACACGAGGCTCAAATTTTTTTATCATCTTTGAAGATTCAAAAATCGTAATTATGTCTATCTTCAACCTCAAATGTACTACGAGAACAAATGGTCACTTTTCTTTCATTTAGTTGTAAACTAATTTATGTAAACGAAAATTCATAATCAGTCCACTGAAGCTCCACCACCGTTGAGACAAAGAAAATAATTTGGTGGTAGGCTTTATTCGAAATTTTTCATCCCACAGCTCCTTTAAATTCGAGTTTAAGCTACCTTCCGTTCTGAAGTGTCATGATTGACATCGAGTTTTCTTTTAGCTGACGAAAAGATTAAACGTGAAAAAAGGCATTAATGATGAATTTGTGGTGAGGTAAGAAAGAAATAGCACAATCAAAAAAGATAGTTGAATTAATTTGAGAGCATGCTCGCACAATCCGAATAGGTACATATCCCAGTCTAGACAGCTATAATTTGTTGATTTTCAAAGAAAAATTATTAATTTTTGAAGAAAATCTAGTCGTTTTCGTACGAAAATCTTTAATTAATTATAATAAGTTGATCTATCGTTTCGGAATTCTTCAAAATATTGCATTGTATTTCTTATTCAAAGAATAGAATCCACTCGTTGGTCTGTGTACAAAACCTACCCAAATTATCGAACATAGAGCTACCTACCTATACCAATGATTATAGACTTTTTCAAAAGCTCAAAGCGTCTCATATTTCAATAACGAGATCTTATTTTCTCGATTAAGATTCCGAACACTTTTCGTCTTATTTGTTCACTTTTCACTTTTCCACGTATTTTGCTTTTTTCTCGTCAAAATCTTCGCTTTGCTCATGCAAAAACCTTTTCAACATTGCCACCAGATGGAGTGGTGATTAAATAAAAATTGAATTATGTCGTGAAAGATAGACTTTTAATACATTATTACGTTGGTACTTTATTCGTTTCAATGGCCTATTCTGCGTTTTCAGACGGGAAGGTTTGAGCGGCTAAGAACAGAATTTGGTGAAATATCTAAGGAAAAAAGTTCGTTGCGGTAGTATTTAGAAATTCAGAAAATCGGACCCCCATCGTTCCTTTCGCAAATTTTATAAATGAATAGAAACATAGAATGGAACAAGAAATATACCTAAATTGATGAGTTTAAATTTTATTATGAAATAAATTTCCAAATTTCACCGACTGCGGACAATTTTATCGGAAGTTCTGTTCATGAACAAAAATTTTTTCAATGCAATGGATGTTTGTATGCAACCTATATAACATTATTTCAGCGACACTGCACACGCACGAATTTTTAAATGATAAAAACACAATAAATACGAATTAATATCGCAACAATGCTGGCCCAAGATCTTGCGGAAATTATGCCGCAGAATATCGAATCAATATCGACAAGTATTTTTCACAAGGTCCAACTCAAAAGGCCACGATCGGTATAAACCGCGTAAAACATCTTGGCAGATGTACACGCAAGGATTACGTAGTCCACGAATGCCAATAAGGTTTGTATTACTTCCACGTTCTCAAATCTTTAAAATCCTCAATGTGGTACCCCTCAAACTGGTATCAAACGGTCTAGATGTCACAAATTGATTTATTACGCGTCCTTTTCTCCTGACTCCACACTAACTCATCCCATCAATGAAGCTTATTTTTCGTTTTTCACGAATTTGGTAATTTCCAACGTGATTTGTTTCTGGTTTATTTTAATTAACTGTAAAACGTGTTTATCTGCACATCTAAATCACGATTACAAAATTTATTCCGTATCTAAATTATACCGCTACATGCTTAGCCTACCAATGAGTTCATTATACAGTCACTATAACTAGATAAGCGTCTAAAACTGCCAATAAGTTGTTTTTTGGCATATTTTTTTTTTTTTATTCTTTTACTGCGAGATTTTTTCAATGACTTATAAAGCGTTTTCGATTTTTATTTTAACAATGTAGAAAAATACATTTTCAGGCTAAAAAACAGGCTGTTCTTTCCTTGTAACTGCCGAGTCTATTCAGATCAAATCGCATATTTTATACCCTAAAAAATATTTTTTCTTCGCATTCAAAGCACTTACCCACCTATTTTATTTCTTTAGATTCCATGTTTTAATTTGAGGAATCTAGGTATAGAATAAAATTCATGAGGTTATTGGCATTTTTACATGTTTGTTTATTTGTATGTGCAACATTTTAGTCGCATTGTCCAGCTCTTTATCGACGGCAGTTCGGAAACTCTATTAGCTTCCCACATATCTACCATTGGCATTCCTGGGGAGGGGGTGTCTCGAATAAATTTTATTCCTTCGTAACGAACTTGAAAAAAATAAGTAGGTAATCAATTATTTTTATATCGTCTTTATGCGTTTAATTTTAAACAATTCATCGCGATCCCAAGCAACGGAAATTTCCAAAACTTTAGATGAACGTCAAGAATTTTCAAGAATGAATGTAGGAATCAAATCAATATTTTTTTCTTTCAGTATAATTACCACAACATGAACTCCAACCAGCTAACAACCGTCAGTCCTACATAAGTATCAATGCTG
Source organism: Ericerus pela (assembly GCA_011428145.1). Taxonomy (NCBI): domain Eukaryota; kingdom Metazoa; phylum Arthropoda; class Insecta; order Hemiptera; family Coccidae; genus Ericerus; species Ericerus pela. The sequence goes on from WOFM01000528.1 coordinate 1,368,895, forward strand.
AAAAAAACTTGTATTTTGACGAAGCTTTTGTTTTTTTAGTACGAGAACCAGTTTTTGTTACTGAATTTGCCAAACCATTTATAATTTTCTACGACTTTCAACATATTTTGGTTAACTTTGTCAAAAGTAAACTTTATTTTCGACCAAAAATGAAAAAACAAAAAAATGTGAAGACAAATTAACGACAATAAGAGCACGGACCTTTTTTTCTATTTTTTGCGAAAAAGTATGATTTTCATTTTATTCCAATTGCTAAAAAATTACTCACACTTTTCGCTAAAGTCCACTAATTCCAAAGATCATTTTTATGGCAAAAATCAAAAGTCAAATACTTTGCATTCCGTTACCTTGGAGTAATCCTGCTTCCATTTTATAAAAGCGCCCAATGTTCAACAAAATTTATTGGGGATGCAGAGAGACTACTTACACAAAAAATTACAAAACAAAAATATCACGTAAAACTTTACAGCCCTCTTTACTGTTAACCTAAAACATGTTTTATCTGAAGGTACCTACATTAAATCGTGTATAACTTGTCGAAAAAATACCCCGACATCACACCTAATTTTTTTGACTTTTTAGAAACGAAAAAAAAAAAAAAGAAATTATACTGAAGTAAAAATTTTTTACATCATTGCTGAACAATATTAAACGTATAAAAACAATGTTTCCGAAAAATTTAAATTCACTTAATTTGAATTCACCTGACTGTTCTCTTCGCTGAAAAATTTCCCATAATGCTGGTGTTTTTCTGCACGCCTTTTCTTACACCGTAAGTAACGCTGAGTGTAAAATTATTGACAGTTCATCAAATTTAGAAAATTTAATTACGACCAATGCAGCGTCAAGTATTCGAAGAATTTTTTCTTTACTGGTTAAATTCAACGATTTATGTGCGAGTAAAAAAATCGAATTAAACCCAAGCCCTTTAGGTGTATATAAAAGTAAATATTCACTAAAAACAATTTCAAGACAAATAAATACCGATTAGGATAAACATATTTTATCCGAAGAAATGCAGCAAAATTCGAGAAAACAGGGCTCGAGTAATTTTTACAACTATGTGTTCGTATAATAGGCGACAATACTTGGGGCAGTAAAAAGTAAAAAGAAATTAAATCGACCGTAAAAATATAGATAGACCAATTTTCGATTTCCGTTCCCATCTCAAAGCGATAGCCTACCCAGTTATGAAGAGTACACAGATTAATGGAGATTGATTTTCGAATAAAACCTGAAGATAATTTACGTTCCTAACGCGCTACTACCTAATATGCGAAATGAAAGAAAAAATTCTTTCGTTTTGTCAACAAACCACATTAAATTGTCGTAGTATTTATTCATTGCGAAGCAAACGATACAAGACGGGTACCATGAACTCGATATGGTTTGTTCACGATACATTAGGTCAATGCTCAGTATACGCGATGATAGTGAGAAAAACGTACAATTATTGAGGTTTTTGTTTACACCACTGACCGAATGACATCATAATCGATAATGGACGAAAACAAATAGGCACGTAATAAAAAACGCAGCCAAAAAGAGGAAAACATTCATCGTCAAACCGGTTGTGTGCGTTTGGTGGGCAGATTTAGGGATAGTACTTAGTATTAAAAAACTATTTAAAATCGAATCGGATTTTCATATGTGACCTCGAACCACTTTCGATATATGGTTACGATTAAGAAGTTAAAATAGGGAATAAATGCATAATTTTTTTTTTTTTTTTTCTACCTGGATTACCCAATAATTTGCGAAAAATATCAAATTAGAGTACACTCAAAAAGTTTGACGTCAAACTTTATAAGGCTGAATCTGAATGAAAAACTATTCAAATGAATCATTGTACCTGCATGGACGCTGAACAAGACATAATATTTAAAATTCTGGTAAACGAACGCAAAAAAGTTAACCAGTAGGCACATATACTACTTACTTATATATTTTTGACATTATAAATGAAACATAAAACGAAAAAAAAAACTGAGGCACCGTTTGTACAGGTATATACTTCATGGAAACATAATTATCTAACGAAAATAATTTTCAAGTAAATTAACGTGTTTAACAATAATTATTGTTTGCGAATTTTCAGCGAAATTCAGGACGAAAGGTACCAGTGAACAAAATATAAATTTCAAGTCAAAAATTAATAAAGATACAAATTTCAGACTTGATTACGCGAAATTTTGTATAAAATTTACCGAAAACTGCTGAATGTCAGAAAAACACTATACAGTAAGATGATTCATGAATTTTTTCAATAAATAAATTGGATAACTACTGCTACGTGCAATCTACTGTGGGCTTAAATACAAAATAATTCGAGTGCTACTTGCAAAGTTAATTATAAATATTTCTTTTATAATATTCTTTTTTTATTATTATTATTATTATTATTATTATTATTATACAAAAATACAAAAAAAAGGCGGCTGGGCTAACTTCACAAAATGGGTTATGCCAGCAAAAGCTTATAAATTAGATTATACTATGAAGTCAATGAAGTGAAGGAAAGTGATAAGGTTTGAGAGGTGAGGGGAGTTGTGGGCGAGAGTAGTGGTTGTTATAGTTGGTAGGTTGTAGTGATTATGAAGGGTGTGAAGAGCTGGACATGTCGTGAGAATGTGAGTGAGTGAGAGAGGTTGAGATTTGCAATATTGACAGTCAGGTGGATGAAGATTAAGTAGAAGGAATGAATGAGTTGAGGCACAGTGGCCAATGCGGAGACGAGTGATGGCAATTTGGTGGCGGCGAGAAAATTTAAGTGCGTCAACCCATTCATTGGTATCCTCTTTTACTGAACACAGGAAATTGCTAAGTGGAGTTTTCTGCCAAAGAGTCTTCCAAAGTTGTAGAGTGGAATTCTTGATGTGCAGCTTGCGGTCAAGTGGAGTCACATGTTTCCAGAGGATGGTGGGTTGGGTTCTGGCTTCTTTGGCCATTTGGTCCACCATATTATTTCCAGCTATGCCGCAGTGACTGGGGATCCAAACAAATGTAATGGAAGTAGAAATACAAAGGCAGGAGAGAAGGATTTGAATTTGTTGGATTAATGGGTGAGAGGAATAGATATTCTTGATGGCTAGGAGTGAGGATAGGGAGTCAGTGAGGATTAAATAAGATGTATGTGGTGGGTGATGTGATATGAGTTTGAGTGCTGTGAGTATTGCAGAAAGTTCAGCTGTAAATATGGATACAAAAGAGGGTAGCCAATGTGAAAAAGAGAAAGCGGTGGAGTAAATGGCAGAGCCAACTGCTGAGGTGTCTTTAGAGCCATCAGTGAAGATATGAAGGGAGGGAGGGAGAGATTCAAGGAGAGATTGAAGTTCAGATTGAATAATATAGGGAGCAATTTGAGTTTTGTCAAAATGGAGTAAGTCTAGAATGATGGGTGGAGGGCAGAATTGCCAAGGTGGTGGATGAGTATAGAGTTTGGGAATTGAGTAGAAAGATTTTTTGCAGAATGCATGGAAGTTAGATGGCCCAAAAAGATCTTCAGATATGTATTTTTGAAGCCTATGTGAACTGGTGAAGAGACGGTGTGTACAAGGCAGATTTGGGGTTGTACATATTGAAGAAAGTAGGTTACCTAGAAGGATCTTTCGACAAATTGATAAAGGGGGCTCTCTTGCTTCAGCTAGAAGGCTAAGTGATGGTGATGTTGGGAAAGCTCCAGTAGCCAGGCGAATTCCTTGGTGATGAATGGGGTCGAGAGCTTGAAGAGTTGTTTTACTGGCAAATTGATAGAGTTGGCTACCATAGTCGAGAAGTGATCGAATTAGTGATCTGTAGAGAGACAGTAAATGTGGTTTAGAGCAGCCATAGGAGTGGTGGTTGAGCATTTTTAGGATAGGAACTTTCTGGAGACATTTTTTGCGAAGGTAGGGAATATGTTTGGACCAATTGAGTTGAGGATCAAGAAGAATGCCTAAGAACTTAAGTTGAGGAACAAAGTTGATGGGTGTGTTGTAAAGAAAAATGGTGGGATTCTTTATTATTGATGGAAATAGGTATTTACATTAAAATTTCGAATGACCAGTTTCAAGACTGTCATAATACTGAATTTTAGAAAAACGCAATTCTAAAACGTAGATACCTAATCTAAAGAATTCACTAAGAAAAAATATTTGTAAATACAAACCTAATTGTTTCTAAGCATCATTTTGTGGATCTGATTTTGTCATTCATCAAGAGATCACAACACTATCGATGGAAAAGAAGTAACTATTTCTGATTATTTTTGATCATTCTACGGACACTTTAACAAGAAACCAAAGAAAAATTCCTGTATAATTTCTGATTGTCTTTAAATCTCAAAAGTGTATCACGTATGTGTACCGTATTTTAGATTATGAGAAATGAATAGATAACCATTAATTATGTTTGAGAATTAATGAAATTAACGTTGTTCTACGGACATTTTGTTTTCAATAATTCAACAGAATGTTTTCCTTAGATTGACTGAACTGATCAAATTGATTTTTGACCATAGATATTAGTAAAAAAAATTTTTCCAACTAAATTAGAAAGTTTGAATACAAACCTCCTTAGTTATGTTTCGCATATAAATGAGAAGTTCCAAATTTAAAATGAATTGAAAAAAAATTTCAAAATTTTCTTGCTAAATGATATTAAGTATGTTATAAACTTTTTTTTACTTGATTTTTTTTTTTTCAATTTTTGTAGAACTTTTTGGAGTTGAATCTTTGAAAACACAATCCACATAAAAAATGTTTTAAATAAATAACTGACTAATTTCATTATTATATTCACGACCAAGTTCAAAATAATCTCACCGAAAATGACAATCTAAATCTGATTTCGTTTAGGGAGCGGAATTTTTATCTCATTTTCTGCACATTATTTTCAGCTACATCGAAATCGGTATCATTCAACGAAATAGCCAATTCCAATTTTGAAAAATATACAAGTTGATACTTCGCACGATTTAAAATAAGTTGACATAAAAATTAATTTTTTTAAATAATAACTCAATAAAACGTTGAGTAAAACCCAGAGCACTCACACAGAACACACACACATGCATCTCACCTCTCACAATATGACGACAACACCGCTAAACAAAAGCGGTGGTTTGAACAAGAACTACCTAACTCAGTAACTGAAACAAAATAACATAAATAGATCGTTTGTGTGCGAGTGTTGTTTTGGAGGGGCGAGGAGTAAGTTGATTAAGCTTGCATTAGTAATTTGAAAATATTTTATCAATTCGAGAAAAATAATGAGCATTAGCCATTCAGTACCAGTCTACCTAGTGACATAAAATGAATTTAAGAAGGAAAAATAATATCAATTAGTAAAATCACTGTGGAATACCTTGTCGTGAGAGATATTCACACTGGAAGGTTTTCAACAGTATTTGCGTGTTCTGCCACTTCATACAATTAAGTATGGGAGAGCCAAATCCTAGGCAAACACTGGCAATTTTTGAACCGGTTCTGAGAGTATGCATACGTACATGTACGTAATTATGTCATGCGTTACGTCGTTTCTTGCCTCTGTCGAGGTGATAAGAAATGACGCAGTGCGTTTGGTACTAGGCTGTGACATCACCGAGATTGTTATCTGGTAATTGATCTCAGCCCGTGCAATGTATCTTACCTGTACGTACGTACAGGTGCGAACATACAAACGCACCAGTGTAAATTCGTTTAACGTCATAAAGACGATTATTGCCAGCCTTTGGGTGGCGACTGTCATCGAGGGGTGTGAGCCCCTATTACCTCATACGAGTATTGTCCCCACAATCACCTTATCATTATAATTAATAAAAAAGAAATCGCCCTCATTTTCGAGCAATAAATTTAGGAAAAAATAAATGGGAGATTTGCTAATCTGATTAATGTTTAAATTTAACAAACGTAATTTTGGCTATAATTAACATTATCGAAACGTATTAAACTGAGGAACAAAAAACCAAAAATAAAGTTTACAACAGCTGTCAAATCCAAACTGATGACTGAACTGAAATTTCAATTAATAAAAGTATTTTAGCTATTTGCGAATGATAAAGAAAAAAGAGTACTTAGTATTGAACGACTAATAAAAAAACTCAATTTAACGACTCAGTTTAGCGAACCAAATTTTACGTTAGTCAATTAGAAACTACTAATTGGCAAATCATTCACTGCTGAGCTCGATTCGATATGCTTTGAGTGTAACAAATTGTTATTATTGAAAATTTAAAAGAATAGTAGATATACTTACTTAATCAGAAAAAAAAATACTAACCCAATTTAATCAAAATTATAATTAATTATTTGTTTTTATTTATTTATTTTAAACATGAATCGACAAAAACATAAATTACTATCTGAACGTGTGCGAATAATTCATGTAGATAATACTAATAATCAAGTGCGTAGATAAGGAGGCCTTCTTAGTTTCGAAAAAAAGCCTAAAATAGTGAGCGGGAAGGGAGTCACAAAGGATGTTCGAGAAGACGTAGATCTCTCCTGGTGATCGAACTATAATGAACATTTATCTGTCCATTCGTTTTACCGCAACCACTCTGGGCACGCCTTCGATCTTTTTATCCTTTAATGTTCAATCTCAATCACAATTTAAAAAAATATTAATGACATTCCGGAATTATGCACATGAAGTTCTTTCTATCGATAACTTTTTCATAAAAATCCGTCCATTCGTTCTGGCACCAAAAGGGAGAAATAGATGCTGTCACCATGCAATCATAGATAATAAAAATAAATGATCATGATGTTAACATAAATTAATTTACAATTTGCTTTCATTCTTCTTCATTAAATTTAAAAATTCACTTCAGATAAAAAGTTTATTCGACGTTGATTTTATAAATAGGAAAAAACCTTGAATGTGCTGAAATTCACAAACAAATTGAATAAGATAAGGTTAATTAACCTCAATGTTTTTGTAAATAAACCAGGTTCAATGAAAATTTCCTCCATTACTGAAACCGTTTCAGCACTATTTCTCATCACAATATAAAAAACAATTAACTTTTTTCACTCTGGATAAGTGCCAAATATGACCAAAAATTTACTTCAAGTTCATTCGTAAGTATAGGAATCCGAAAGTAACTAGATTTCAATTCGGTATTTAGATTGTTTTGAAATTTTAACTGCTGGGTAGCAAAGATCGATATTTTAACTTGCTAAATTCGATTAGAGGAAGTTCATTCCAGTTCAGCTTATTGAACTTCCACGAGACTGGATCGTTAAGATTTTTTTATTCAACCTCCAGTCGCATAAAGTAATAACATTTATACAGACTCGTTATAACATTATTGATAAATAATTATGAACTGAAATATTACAATGTTTGCAGTAATATCTACCAATTAAGTGTTTCTTAGCTATAATTCTGATTTATGTTTGGATTGAAAATCACTAATTCAAGAAAATGAAAAGAATAATACTGAAAACCTACAATAACGAACAGCTTTTGTTGTTTTTTTTTTTTTGTTTTTTCGAATCGCTATACTATACACAATTACAGATTTAAGCTGAATATTTTTCGACATAGAATTTCTGTAAAAAATAATAGTCAAACTACACAGCTGAATACGGTATTAAATCTATATATCTATATTTCCATCAATATAATTATATACTCACAAATAGAATTCAAAAAATTAAATAACAATTTAGGCTCAAGCTATTTTCAAAATTAGGTCTCTCAATTATAAAATTTCATACAAACTCCACCAATTTTTCAAAAGTTTTAAATCATTCATGACATTATTTTCTTCAAAGTAGATTCATGAAAGACTTAAAATGTTCAATTATCTAGAGCATTTAAGATATGGACTACGGAAATTTCCAAAACAAAATTTGTTTTTACTATTCATATCCATAACTTCTACATAAATTCAATTAAAATTACGTTAAAAATGCGTTTTTGAAGATAAGCTTTTTTTAATTTTTTTTTTTTTTTGGCTTTAGCTTTATACGAAATAAATATTATTTCGTTGCGGAAAATTGGCTGCAATATTGGTATATTTTAAAATCGCAGTAGTGAGTAGAATAAAAGCTTATAAAAACAATTCGATCCTTTCCATGTATATCCACAGTTAAAAATTCAAAAGACTGAAAATTAGGTAGCTAATTTTTCTTTGATTTTTTTCGAAATTCATAAAAAATTCTAAAAAAAGCAAGGAAGTAAATTGAAAAAAATTTTCTATGGAAAAATTTTCGTAAATTTTCATCAAATCTTTGATGGTAACTTCAAAAGAAGTAAATAGTTGAGACAGGATATGGGTAATCTATTTATCTATTTTATAAAAGAAACATCATTGAATACATGGCATGTAGCCTAGTAGGAGAGAATGTAATTCTTTATAGGACATTTTTGTTTTTTATAATTTTTCGATGAAAAAACTTAGCTGATGAAAAAGTTTGATTAGAAGGAGGAGAAACAGTATTTTTATAGCTGACACCATTTCTATACAATAATTTAATCAAAAATTAGCTTCGATAAAAAGTTTTTCATATAAATAATTTTATCTCTATGAAAGGCATAGGCAATTTATTAGTTCCAATTAAATATTTTAATTTTCGTTTTTAAAGACAGTCTTTAATTTTTAATTTATTTTTTTAATAAGTACAAAAACTTTTTCATTTTTTTCTCCTTTTTTCTTCATTTTTCTTAATGGTATAAGAAAAATGAAGAAAATTTTTTGTAAATTTGAATTTGAAAACGATTTTGATAAATTTCGAATTTTACGAATTTTAGAAACAAATTCTTGAATACTTAAGTAGTGTAGGTACTATATGTAAAGTAATTGAATGTTGCCAGCTATTTTGCACAAGTAGCTTCACAAATATGGAGAATGCGTCATTTTTATACGATTCTATTGAAATTATAAAAAGGATAACGTTTGGAATTTACATTTTCCAGTGTTGTTTTTAGATAGTTCAAAACCACCTCAAATAGAATTAGTTAGCCAGTATATGGATAAATTAATGTAAAATATTGGCCTATCGTCTTAAATTTATTTACATCCCATATCTGTGGTAGTGGGGTATATTCAGAACTATGGAAAATTCTACACATTCTTAACACAAATATCTTGACCGCAAATAAAGTTTTTCAAGAATAAATTATTGCATTTACCCAAGTTTTTATATACTTTTTAAACATCGTCAAAGAATCTTCATCTTATTTTATTTTGGCAACCGCGCTGCAGAATAAATTTCAGTCATCAACAAACTTACATGGAAAATTTGCTTTTTCGAATAGAAAACGCCTAAAGAGGTAATAAATAAATTTTGATAATATTATCTTCTTCAGTTCACTTTATAGTTTAGTCTGGTAATAATAAAGATTTACTATTGGTTCACAAAAAAAAAGTGAAAAAACTAATGAATGTTGGTCTTTAGAAAAATGATTTACGAAGACCGTCACAACTGAATAAATAAAAACAAAAGTATAAAAATAATGATAATATTAAAAAATTCCAACCAAAATGTGGTCTCGTCTGTAACGCGAAAGAACTACTAAGTTGGTAAATTTTCTAGAAAAAAAATTAATTTAGGTTATTTTTGAGATTCTTATGGTTGATATTTTATATAGTAGAGTAGAATCCATTATAATTGTCAGGTTATTAAACCATAATACCAAATCATCTACAAGAGTTAGTTTGACTGACCCCCACCACTTAAATAATTTATATGGACACATAAAAATATAACTAAAAAAATCTTTCACCGGTAACGTATAATTGATCATTATAGCTTCTGGGGCTAAAAATTTTAACTTAAAAATTTTTTCCAAGATTACACTTCTGAAAAGCTTAAATTATTTTTACCCAGTCGGTTTGCAAATAGGGTATTAAAATTGACCTTACAAAAGGCTTATGGTTAGAGATGATGAAAATTATCTGTTTTATGATAAAATAAAACGATTGGTACCATTTTTTCATTTTAACCTAATTTTTTTTTATGTGTATGTGCGTATATATATATACATATGTTTCCCAAAATTTTGTGTCACGGTTTTAAGAAAATTAAAGGGTGGATAGGACTGAAATCTCATATTGGAGCAGGTCTGAAAGAAGTCTTTTGCCTGTCGGTTAGTTAGTTTCTGAGAAAACTGGAAAACAAAAAATTCCTGGAAAATTTGTTTTTACGGGATTCTAATAAAATGACAAAAGGGATCGGGCTGAAATTTTCACGATAGATTTTCCTTATGTTCATGCAAGTTTCTCAGAAGTTTGGTGCTTATCGGATTAGTAGTTTGCTTGAAAAAACTGGAAACAAAAAATCTCTGAAAAATCAGTTTTTAGCTATAAAACATCGATAGATCGATATTTTTGTTAAAGGTATGGATAACCGTTGATAGTCTTTTAGAATTTTTTAACCTGAAATTAGCAATAAAATATCGATATATCGATAGCTTTCGATATAAATATCGAATTGTATCGATATAAATATAGATGACTATCTATATTATTTTACAATTTTTTCAAGTAAGCTCTCTCTCTCTCTCCATCTCCATCTCTTTCTCCATTTCTATCTCTATCTCCATCTGCAAACTGGGTTTTCTAGTGAAGCATTGCTCCGTAGGAGTTTTTAGAATTGTTTTCAGCATGTCAGCGTATCTTCGTGACCACTTAAAATTAATAAATTGTACACAAATCGCACCAGTCACAGCCCCACTTATTATATGTAACTATTTTTCATTCTTGAATTCTGAGCTTTTTATTTCACCATTATCATTATATGACTTGTTTCAAATATACGACATTTTTGTTGCCGAAACTTTTGTTAACATGAGAGTGATTGTTTCCTTTACTTCATAATTACCTAGGTACCAGTACTTAGTGATGGATATCTATGAAAATACATCAAGATCAACCATGACAAATCTTTCACAACCTACGGTATAAGAAATAATTTCAATTTCTACGTCAAAATGCCAATCGCCATGGCTGTATACAGTCATGATTTCTACCTTCCCAAGTATTTTTTTTACAATCCTTTTACATGTTAGTAGAAAATGATGAAGGTAAAAATTATTCAGAATACAAGTACCTACACAATAGTAATAATAATTTTCACCTACAATGAACATATGTTCCTTCTAGAGGTGTTTAAGTCTGTAACACAGTTATATGTATACATTGCCATGCCAATTTTTCAGCATCCAAGAAAACCTTGTTCTATACTTAATTTTCTTTCTTTATATAGTCATATCGATGTATTTCAGTGATACAAATAATGTCTACAAATGAAAATTAGGTTTTTGTCAAAATTATCCTTTTCCTGTCACATTTTCAGTGAAAAATTACGCCCGTAATTTTTTTTCGTCTTTCGTCGTTGATGCTGATTCTCTTTTTCGTATCATCTCAGTACAGTGTAAAATTTGGTATTGGAAAATGAAAGTTTAGATTATTGAAATACAATATCTGAATTTCAATAAAAATGCTATCTTTAATGGCAGGACTAAGTTTTATACCCATTTTGTCTAACATCATAGATGAATATTCCTGTCTTTCGTCGTGGCAATGTAAAAATTCAACTAAAGAATTTGTCTCTACTTTTTAGTTTCTCAGTCAAAACTTAAAAAGTTTAGTATTCTCAAAGGGAAGCTATGAGTACTCTAGTTTTTTATTGTTTTTTGTTAGAATTTGGCAGTCTATAATAACATCACAATTTCAGTTTGTCCTTTGTAGTGAATATGAAAATTTTTAAAAGGCTGTAGTTCACCCTTTTAAATTTTTTAGACTAAAAACTTTTGTGTTTAGAAAGGGAAACTACCAAATAATCAAGTCTTAATTGTTTGTGTAAATTTGGTTGTTCAAACTTATCATCATAATTTGCCTTTCACAAAAAACAATTTGTCCTTTGTCATGGACATGAAAAATTTTCAAGAAGCTATAGGTAGCTCACCCCCAGGGGGCTCCTGCTTGCAAAATGTTGTTAATTTGTTGTGCTACATATATATCAATAATTTCACCCAAAAAATTTCCAAAAGTGTAATTATTCGCTGTGAATTACCCACATATCTATGTTTACAAGTCTTCAAAATTACAGATTAAATAGACTTAAATCTTTTGATCGCCATGACACGTCGATTTACAGTTTTTATTTTGTCTGTACTGAAAACAACACGTCTCAGATATTTTCGTATCCGTCTCCAGCAGATAGTGAAAAATATTGTGCATTCACTACACATTTCATAAGAAATAACGTAATTTTAATGAAATAATGAATTCCAACAACACTTTTCTCTGAATAACAATCAACGCATTTTTCCCCTTAATATGAGACAGTGACAAGCCATAATAATGCAGTGAAACAAATGGAAAATTAAAGATAACGTTGTTTAGTATCAAGTGGAATTTAAAACACAAAGTAAAAATGAGTAATGAATTTGCCGGATTACGTGCAAAATAGGTTTCACAAGAATTACAAACGAATTGTTTAAATTTTCTGTAAAACAAGAACTAACAACGAAAGTTTTAACACATTAAGATTATTTTCTTTTGTCATGATCTAATTATCTTTAAGGCAAATAACGCTTAACTCGAAGTCAAGATAGAAGAGTGAAAAACAATATGACGAAATCCTCGAGTCTCCAAAAATACAGTAGTAACAAAATTTGATCACAATAACAAGATCTAGAACTATAAAACGCTATGATATGAAGTTTTATCCATTAGATTTAATTATTTTTTTGGGAGCCGGGAAGAAAGGATCATTGAGACTACCGTACTCGGTGTCTGAATACGGCATACCCACTACTGAACGATTTTTATATAACTTTCACTTTTTTTAAATCAAACAATTATTTTGTTTTCATAAAAAGCGGCTGAAAATATTTCGCCTTTCTTGGTATGATATTACAAATTTTATCCATTTATCGTTTCTATTCAAGAAAATAAATGAAAATAGTCCAAAATCAAATTTTTGTGGCAAAAAATGTCTTCAAATCACCGCCTACACGTCTCTATTTCGATATCGACAGTAATTAATACTATATTATATTGTAGAAAATATTTTCTTACTTTACGACTCTCGCAGTTGCATTATACTGAGAAATAAAAAATTCTGAACTTAGTTCAATAGAATAGCATGGCCCCGTCATAGACGAACGTTAATTATTTGACTTTACCTAGTAAGGTATTCGTTCCTTTTTTTTATTTTATTTTTTTCTGTAATGCCTAGTTAAATGGCGAGAACAATGAACACAAATTTTCCCCTCGACATTATTACGTAACTTAATCAGAATTTCATTTGTACAACTTTTTTTTCTCTCTTTTACAAAACACAGCTTGTCTTATGTCGTGGACACTATCATATTATTTTTTTTAATACCATCGTGATGGCCATTGTCATTAATGAGAAATGAAAAACATTCGAACGTTTTTTTTTTCTATCTCCAATCATAAAAAAAAAAAAAAAAAAAAAATCAACGGTAGGTCGCCCGTCGAAAGTATTAAATTAGTAACGTAAAATGAAAATCGATTAATGTAAAAGCACAAAACAAAAAAAGCGTACAAAACGATAAGATTTGACAGTGAATGAATGATATTATAAATCGTTAATTTTAGTATGCCGGTAACACATATAATATGCAAAATTATGATTCACTAGTTTTGAGGCTAAATAGATTACCTAGGTGAAAAAGAAAGAGACTTTTTCGTAATATTCGTTTAATTTCGATGCATTTCACTCCGTTCAGTAAGCGTAATATTATCGGTCGTTCTTCTCTCGAAATTAATTATTTTATATTTTTTATTTACACGAAGCTTCGTATTCTCAATTAATCATTTTTCATCTTTCATAGGACCTACGTTCGTTTAAATTTCACTTTCTAACGAAGACAATGAAAATCACACGTATGAATGATCAGACGTATTCTGACACACGTTTGAACGTATATAAGAAAAAAAAGTTATTAGCTATTGGTGAAACTAACGTCGGTACTAAGCATACCTACACTTAATACATACGAGAAACGAATTTTATACCGAATCTAAACTAGATTATAGAAATTTTCGTGCGAATTTTCATCTACACGAACTCGTAATGGTCAAAATATTTTCGCAAACGTACAAGTACCCAGCTGAAAAATTTAATAATTATTATTGTCTCATTTATCTTGATTAATACAACTCACCACGACACATTGTGACGGCAATTACGCGTTAAAACACTTTGTAAAGACTTATAAAGACTCACGATAAAAGTAAAGCTGCCAGCTACTCGTATTATGGTCAGAAGAAATTGAATAAACAATTGTAGTACACCATTAAGTACGGAATTACCTATATTTACGTCGTTGAGTTCGACTCGACTCAAAAGGTAATGATATACATGTGGTATTATGTAGGAAACAAAAACGATCTTTTTACCCACCCAAAGTTGAGACTTTTTTTTTTTTACACAAGATTCTACAAAATTCGCCAATACACAAGTTCAAATAAATAACTCCAGATTAGAGAAAAATTTTGTATAAAAAACACGATTTATTTTCAAAATTTTTCAATGCGATCATCATCAAATAAATATAGCGAACTTCTAACCATAAAGATAACCATTAAATTTTCCCAGTTCCAATCAAAATGATACCTAGCTCATTGAAATGCGTAGAAATTTCAAAATATTTAATAATTGTTTAATTCGTTCATTATATACATATAAGAACCATATTTTTATTTACTTTTTCGGCTTAGCACCGGTTACTCAAAAGGTTATGGCCAAATTATGTGATTTCAGTTAAGGAAGGAGGGTCACGTAAACATATGAAACGAAAAAGCTGTTTCAAAGAAGAGTGGTGTCACCAAGAGAAACCCAAAGAAATGCAAATAAAATCGTATTTTAAAAATTCATTTCAACAAAATTTACTATGGGTTATTCTAGAGACCAATACCATCCCCTCCATCTTTCAAACGAAAAAACTTAATCAGAGATTAATTCATTTTCAACCTTCAATTTGACTGGACTAGAAAAAGGCAAAAATGAGAACTTTCCCATGTATACAAATCAAAAAAAAAAAAAAAAAAAATGTTTCTCGTTAAAACAAACTGAGAAACTTTTGCTTCTCTGTACGCAAGATGAGAATCACATCGTGCCATTCAAGAGATAAAACTGAATGTTTCAAAAATGTCTATGGTGAGGAGAAAAATGAATCTATTGGGGCAAATATCTCTCTACCTTTTCCTACTCCCTATCAGCGTCCCACTATCATGCTACAAGCAATTTTGCGTGGGTAAAATATAAGAGAACCCCAAATCTGATCTAATTTTTTACAGATAATTCCATGAAAAGAATAGTCCCTACACGTCTAGTCCTTTTGGCGTTAGCGCTTACGGCGACGGTAGATTTTTTCCAATTGATTTCAATCAATATAGGATCTTATCCTCAGATTAATTTAGATTTTTTCTACTTGCGAAAAAGAAAAAAATAAAGCGCCCGACAAACTTTTTTTTTTTTCCCTCAAAGATAAATAAAACTTGATTGTTTCCTCGAATTTACATTTATGCATAAAACCAAAACTTCCAACACAGATATATCTTTTTTTTCTTTTGATTGCTGTGAAAACAAGTTTTTTGCAAAAACTGCGCTAATGTTGGACGAATCTTTTTTCTTCTTCGGTACAAAATTAAAAATCAACTTCTTACAAATTATTTTGAAAAATATAGGTCAATAATTTGGTACTGTGAGTTTATCACCGAGTGATTTAGGTCTGAAAAATATTAAAACATTTGACTACCCAAAACACTAATAAAAATTTGATAAAAACCCGTATCTTAGTAATTGAAATCGATCCGAATATTTTCGAAACCGTACGCTGATATTACTTTCTGCTACGAAACCGAGTTCCAATAATTACGCCTGTAAGATCATTATTTTAAATTTGGTTAGTTGGTTCGTCTTGCAAAAAATGTTGATTATTGTGAATCCCAGAATAAAACAAATATTCCCGCGTCTTCTACTCGGATCACAACCGAACAAGAATATCTACTGTTCGGATCGCAATGTTTTGTTGTTGTTTTTTTATTGTTATTTTATTTGGGCTCCAGCAATATATCTATTTCACTTAGCTTCGGGAGAATATGCGATACTGAAGTAGAAGGAAGGAGATGGTCGGAATCCGGTGGCCAATGATCTACCAGCGTATGTTTGTCGATGGTAAGTACGGGTACCAACTGAGCCAAACCGAACACCCCACCATTTTGGGTCAGTGGTATGACGACGACTGGTCTCGAACCCACAACCTTCCGATTTTAAGGCTGAACACCGAACAACTAAACGCCACGCACAACCCTAACGTAACTTCCAAAGGTACCTAAAACTAACATTGTACAACTAATATGGGTGACATTCAACCGATAAACCGAAGTGTACCATTCTGAAGAGCAGTCCGTTCAGCCTATGGTCCCTCAAGAAGTACTGTAACCCACACAGTTTGTGTCATTCTAAAATTATGATTTAAAAAGTCATGACAAGTTTAATGGAAAACTTTTACGATAAAATAGTTCCGATCTGTTTTGTTCCTTCTTTCTTATTGAGACACTTTATTAAAAAACGAATTCAAAGTTTTGAATTTTTTAAAGTAAAAATGGAAAAATTGCGCATTAATTAATCTTATAGAGACGGAAAATTTGTTTTTTTCCATTTTTTAAGCAAATATCCCATGAACTCGGGTAAATTAATAGAATGGATATAACACGTATCACTTTTGAAAATGATAAGGCTCTTGAGATATTTTGTAATTTAGCTACCAAGTGCGCAGCTTTAGGCGGTCTACAGAGGTTATCCTCCCACGATAGATAATTATCGAGACACTTACATTCAAAACAATTACAATTTATATTAGCGTGAATGTAATCTTCGTGAAAAAAAAATCTAAATTTTTGCTCAGTTTCCATAAAAACAATTTTATTTCGTATGCATATCTTTCTGGGTTCTTATTTCATTATTTTCAGAGAAGAAACCTACCTCCACACGTTATTATGACGAAAAAGCGAAATGAAATGTTAGTCCTAATTTTCATTCAATACTCTCGAATTTTTGTCGCCCACTCTTCTTGAAGAAAATAAGGCTTCACCACCTCAACGTTCGCAATTATGGAATATTCGCATCTTTCAAGAGTTTGTTTTTGGCGACATCGACTATACATGTTATGATAATATACTTTAGGCGATGACCAAATGCAATGAATTATAATGGTAAAAATAAGATAAGCCAAAAATTCCAACTTATTTTTTCATCAGTATTCTGACATTGAATTATTTTTTATATCATTATTGCTTCGAGTCTGCCCATTGGGTAAACACAAAAACGCAAAAAAAAACCTTCTCATAAAAGCCTCGAACTCCCACTTTTCAAGTATAAGCACGATCTTCTCAGGGAACAAACATAAATGTTTTATCAATTTTGTCGTAAATTCAAGGTAAGTTTTCGCACAGTTTTTATCATAAAATCTACCAAAATCCAAATTTAATCATTTCAAAAAAAGTTCGCGTTTGTAATTCTCTTCCCCATTCTCAAAATAAATTGCTCATAGATAAAAACAAAAAAAAATCTAAAAAAAAAATTCGCACACCGAGAACCATTAACATAGGTACCTACAAAATAAATAAAAAGAAGTTTTATGATAACATTTTTCAACATTGATGTCGTCTGATTCCCTTCAATCACTGGAGTCAGACACCGAGTGTAATGAGTAAACAGGAACATCAGAAAACATCATACTATATCAAAACGACCGGTGTCATGACTTAAATTATGCAAGATCTTCTATTGGTGGCCTAATAAGTAGTACATTTATTAAAATAAAAAGAACTGCTACATCCGAGATCTTTCATAGGTTCACTCCACTAAAAAGAAAACGCGTACGATAATTGAAAAGAAGGTGAGAAATCCATAAAAATTCTAGTCATATTAACGAAATACAAAAAAAAATAAAAATAAAGCTAGAAAAACAGAATTAGAAATTGCATTTAAGCGTAGAAATTTAGAGTGAATAATTTTACGTTTGAGTACTTACAATAAAATAATTATTTTGAGTGTTTCTCATTTCCTTCACAGTGAAATGTATAAAAATGACTCGAGTCAAAATCATTTCCCCTTTACACTCAGGGAACAATGAGAAGATATATACAGAAAAAATTAGTATATAGCTCAACACTTATGCGCGTAAAAAATCACATTCACTAAAAAATTCGAATGATACAGGCGCTGATTAAGACAGACCTGCAACCAAATTATTTTTTCTGAAAACTTAAAAAAACTTGACGTTTTTCTGCATGAAAAAAATAAAAAAAATATAAAAAAAACGGAAAAATTGAGAAATGCGAAATATTTTTTAGAATACATTGTAATAGTGCAAAAAAGCATTAAAACAGTTCAAACTCAAAACTAAATGCCAGATACAGGAATTTCTTCAGTCCATTCTTCTACAGCCAGACCTTTGAATATATATCTATATTATTTCATATGGAGAGCAGATTCAACAAGTTCCGTTTTTCAACAATAGCAAGCGTTTTCGGGAAATGAAATAACTTTTTTTATACGCGAGTATATCTATATATAATTCGTATATATAGATATACTCGTGTGTAAAAGAAGTCATTTCATTCCCTGAAAGCGCTATCTATGTCTGAAAGTAACTACGTACAGAAAATGTATACGAATCAGCTCTCCATACGAAATAATACATACTCAAAGAGCCAGACTTTCTCTCCAATACCTTTTTCGTTAAATGTCTCTTGTAAAGTAAGCACTATTGCCCCTATTGTTGCATATTAGGTACAACACAGATATCGCGATTATCACACCCTTTAAGATGGCTAATGGCTTTTTGTTTCTCCTACGCAAACGCAGTTCGAAAAAAACGAGACTGCATTGGTATACCTCTGAGCCGTAAGCTCTATCAAGTAGATCGCTGCATTGTTAAAATGGCTACATGTCCTCCAGCAAAAAAGGAATAAATGGATAAAAAATAAATTCAAATTACATTTCACTTTGCATATAGTGATCGAAAAGAACGCGATTTATTGATTGTGAATAACTCGTACTTGTACAAAAATAAATTAACACAAATCTACGGCCAACCATTAACAGCTTACATAATTTTGTACCGCCTAGCCTATACTAGAAACTGAAGAAAATGTATCGTTAAAAGAGTCAGTGAACTGGTTTCACTTTTCGCTGGTCAATTATCCTAAAATATATTTACCAGGGCAACGACACAGTCACCTGTCTCCTACGTTACCGTTTATCAATTTTTATTATTGTCGATTTTTCAAATCATCGAAATCAACTTGTCCGTATTCATCTCTACGCAAACGCACTTATTTACAGAAACTGGATGGAAAATGATACGCAGCAGTTATTGAACTAGTTCTGAATCGATGTCAAGGTCGTACCACTTATAGAAATTAAAAAAAAAATATAAAGTTTAATGGCCTTAAACAAGGAGAGGGGAAAAATTACTTCTAGCAATATCTACACTAATACCTACATGTATAAAGAGGAAAATTTCGAAAAATGTTTGATCTGATTAATCTCAACATTGAGTTGATTGATTTTGATAAATTTTTGTCCACATATTATTTACGAACACGGAAAGATTACGTATGAGTTAACTTTTATTGTTTTACCACACGTGAAAACTTAATTATAAACGAAAATCGAAGAACAAAAGATTAATGTAGCTGCGTGTATAAGGTGTACAAAGGAAAAACATCTTGTAAAATTGGAACAGCTTCATTTTGTACGTCAGCAGCTCAATTAAGATAAAAACAACAATAATAACAACAACAACTACTACGAAAAATTCCAAAATTACATATGTTCCATAACTGCTGATTTTAGCAAATGTATGAATTTGTGCGTATTTATATTCAAAGAAAATTTAAATACCTATATAGTTAACCTGCCTTAAAAAAAAAAAAAAAAAAAAAATTTAAATATTTTTAATAAAAAGCAGAAGTTAACAAAAAAAAAAAAGGTTACACTGACTGGAACATGTATTTCGGCGCGCTAAATTCAATTTTCGGTCAATTTTTGGTCAATTTTCGGTGAAATCAATTATTCCCTCGGAAGCACAGAAAGGGAGTTGAGATAATTCTTTCATACATTATTAAGGGATACACCATAGATATGTTTTTAGGAACATTAAATTCAAAGTTTGAGTACAATTTTAGATCAAATTAATTTTTGGCTCCTTTGGTACCATAAAAAGTGAGTTAGGATAATTATTTCACAGATCATCGTGTAATACATCACAGGATATATTTTTGGGGCTGTGAATTAAAATTTTTAGTTTAACCGTTTCTGTATAAGAACCATACCTTTCGTGAAAACTTTAGCTCTATCCCTTCTGTAGTTCCTTCAAAACCATAAATACAAATTTATCTCCAGCAATTTTTATTTTCCGGTTTTCTCAAAAATTGCCGAACTAATAGACACCAAACTTCCATGAAACTTGTGTTCCACATGGACGATCTATCACGAAAATTTCAATTCAATCATTTTTTTTATATTCTCAAAATCCCGAAAACACAACTTTTCCAAGAATTTTTGTTTTCCAGTTTTCTCAAAAACTACTTAGTAAATTGATAATTTTATAGATTATTTTAATATTATCAATTCTAATAAAAAATAATTAAATTTTAATGTATATATTTAAAAAAAATATATATAAATAAATAAAATAATTAAAATTTATAATAATGATTAAATTTAATTTCTAATTTTATGCGATAGGCAGCACATTTCTTCCTGACTCGTTTCTATATGACGACTATCTTCCATGAAAATTTCAGCCCTATCCGTTTTGTAGTTTTCTCAAAACCGTGAACACAAAATCTGGGCGATACATTATATAATTAAGCATACATGCATTCCTACATATACATACAAATACACGCACATACATACATACACGGATAGATAAAATCAGAGGATAAAGGGGCATACTTTTTTTATAAGCTTTTCTTTTAATCACTACTGCGATTCTTTCTTATTATCTATGATATACATTCATCTATGTCAGAATGGGAGTATATCGTGCTCCTTCTTAGGCCAACGTTGATATTTTTTCATTTAGAGCAATTTACTTTTAAGTAAGTCTTTTTTAGAAAACCTACTTATTACGTTTGGTGCGGTATTATTCACTTTTAAGTTCATATTACCAGCTGACCTAAAAAAAATTTTATGGAACGTAGACGTTTTCGCCCCTCAAGTTGATGTTACCTCATTTTACAGCCCACTAAAAATAAAACTTTGTACAATAAAAAGTTTGATAGATTTCAACTCTGAAACTATTAAGCTTATAAAAAATGTGTATATGACTTAATTTTTAGAAAATTTCACGAGAAAACTTTTACTAAATGTAAAATTTTCTGTAGGATTGACCGTTCAACGAGAAAATCACTAAAACAATCGTGAAGTATGGTCTTAAACACATTGGGGGCTGAGGGGGGAGTTTCAACTTGAAAGGTGACGAGTATTCGATTTTTTCTAGTTCGCTCTCCAATACAATAAGCATGTAAAAGGCAAAACATTAATTTTATTTTTTCCTAAGAAAATTGGAGTGGTATTATTCCGGACCAGAAGTCCACCACATTACAAACAATACGTCACATTATCTGTAAAAATATCTATCTATCCATCTATCTATCTATCTATCTCTATATATATGTATGTACGTACATTAAAACAAAATTAAATCAAGTTTTCTTTTGACGTTAAACTGAAAATTTTCATTATCCCCACCCTAACCCTTCTATGAGGTCAATTATAATTCACTTTTTGCAAAAAAAAAAACCTAGGTAAAAAGATATGGCATAATGAAAGTGACAACCCTTTCCCTTTTCCTCAAATGTGAGTAAAACTTAAAAAAAGGATTACCCCAAGTACCAAATTTCGCTCATTTTGGTCAACTTTTGAAAATGTTACATCTTATTTTCAATTTGTTTCTTCCCAGTTTGGCGAGATATAATTCAAAAAATTAACATACTTCTCAGCACTTTTCAAGGAGAACATTTTTGTTTCGTCGACCACAAGAATCAATCCTAAAAGTTTTGATGTTTAACTTCCGGACATCGTGTATGAGAAAATCAGTGACCATTATTTGACAAAATTCAGGACTGGACTCAGTATTCATTTGAAGCTACAAACAATTAGGCTATTTCATTTTTTGAACAAGAATAACCGTTTAATAACAGTTTACATTTTGAAAAATATAAAAGAACTCATCGAAAGAAACTTTACGGGATTGTTTCCATAAGGAGCCAAAAATAGTCAATTTAAATCAGAAACTATACAACAATTTACTAAAACTACGAAATTCGATCAAATATTAGACTACAAACACGAAACAAAAAAATTTTTAAGAAAAGCTAAACCACATTCAGTAAACTGGTTCTTCATAAACTGACTTTATATTTCCATTCGAAGTGACCAATCTGAATTTTTCTCGAATGTACGTATACCTACCTTTTTGAATTACACACCTAAGTCGAAAATGTTGGTACAGTTTTTCTTCCATAACATTTTCTGATAACTTTTACCATAACAAAAGTGTAGGCTAACGAACATCTACAAAGAATTCTTATACAGTAATCGTGGGCAAATGGAGTTTGTAGGAAAGTGGGTGACCATGAAGGAAGACACTTCGAACTCATAAGTATTCGTTAGATGGCCAAGTTCATATCTTTGTTCGGGGAAACCAAGAAATGCAAGCGCTGGATGTGGGTTTATTCGATGGTTTACTTCTCCTGGTGGATTAACTGTCGAAAGGACAACTCGGATGAACCGGAAATCCTCGCATAACTTCATTTAATGGTGGACATTGAAGAAATCGTCTAATTTATCATTCTCTTCCGCATCCGATGGAGAATATTTCGTTTCTACCGACATTCAAAAATTATCATTTTTCAGTTTGCCTCAAACTGCCGAGATAATCTGCGAAACTTCCAAATATAGCTACCTCAGAGCTGCCTTGAACAACAGCAAAGTTTACAAGATTTTTTTCAAATCACCAACAGCTACTATTTTATCTAAAACGAGCTGTTATTCGTAGCTTCACTAGCGTAGTAATGTCTATTTATTCGTATTTACTTTCTTCCCGTATTTTAACATACTTTTTGGGGCCAAAATATTTCAACAAGTATTATTGCAATCAAAAATTTGACCAGATGGACGATTGCACCCGAGCATGTATCACTCAGTAATATTCAGAAAAATTATCTCGACCATTTTCTTGCGTTTCAAACGGGTCCAAGAATTAATTTAATCCAAAACTGGGCCAGAAATTTGAATTCAGAGCCCCAAAAAAAAATGTATCACTCAATAATATGAGAAAAAATTATTTTAACCCCTTTTTTGTGGAGCCTAATGAAACATGATGAAAAGAAAACACAAAACAGGTAGGGAGAGAATAATATTCGCCTCACCAGCCAGTAGACGACGAAAAACAACAGAGGAAGAAATTTATTTCAATTCTCTTTTCCTCCTTTTCGCTCCTTTCAATAAACATTTTGTCCGTTTTCTGTTTTTACGAATGATAAAAATTCGTAACTCAGCCCCCAGAAGGGCTACGGACTTCCACGATGGCTATAAACCTTCGTTGGAATAAAATAATTTTTTCAAGAAAATATCACTTAAATCCGTCTGGTAGTTCTGGAATGATAGTGTTTCCAACAGTTTTCAGCGCTTACTATTTTATAATATACAGAGATCTAATAATTAAGGGTTTAATTTAGTTCAGTTATCAACAGAAATAAAGAGAGGTTATTGTAAAAAATTTAGAAGAGTTGGATACTTTTTTTTTTTTCATACTTCTAAGTTACAGTTACGATATAGAATATTTATGGATCGTCCACACAGAAACAGATCAGCATACGTATGCAGTACTTGATTACTGACAATTCAACATTTTCCATTTTTCCAACATTTTAAGAAAAGACGATATGAACTCCTCCTACTTTGACGCACATGGTCATGGTTATCAGCAAAATATGACAAACGATTTTTTACCGATCTCAGTGAATGTTTTTCACAAAATTTAGCATCTTAATTTATTTTATCGATGAAATTTTTCTCAAAACGGGCCACACGGTGGAACGTAAAACAGTCAACACTATCACAACGAAGTTTTAAGTGGTAAACTGACTATTTATATCTTTCTAGTTTTAAAAGACTCAAATTCTCGTGCAAATTTTTCCCCCTTTTGTCCTTTAGATTTTCTCATTTTTGTGCCATATCCGCCAATTAATGGCGAAAAAATTGCGACGCGTTAGCGAAAATAATTCCACATTTTTTGACACTTTAAATACTGTACGACCTGCAGGTTCAAACAATAAAGTTCGTTACGTGCATTGAAAAAATTTCAAAATTTCGAACTTTTTTCAGTTGAATTACCGACTGCTTTTTTTTCATGACGAAGGAATGGTCAAAAACGTTTTAAATCACGATCACAAACATTTTCAATAATGATCAGTGACATTATTTCCTTCGTCAACAAACCAAGAAAAAAATACTCTAACTAATCTCTACATCCAGTTTGAAGATCGCACAACGGAAAAGCGAATGAGAAATAAAAATTTTTCGAAGGAAAAATATGGTTTTTCCACCTCGGAAAGAGTTTATTACCAACTCGATTGTTTGATGTTTCAATAAAATTCCAAAGCAAAAACTGGTTGAAAATTTTTTTGCACGACTCTCGCGTCCAACTCTCATAATACGTACGTTATGTGGAACATTCCACCAATTTTTTTTTTTTCGGTTTTAATACATAAATTTTTCACCGTTTACACAAAATACTTCTTCGGAACATAATGTTATAATTTATTGTATATGAAACTATAGCAAAGACACGAATTATTTCTGGGAGGAGGACGAGGTGCTCTGTATCATATAAAGCTATTCATCCACACTTTTCGAAATAGATCAGTTCGAATGAGAACATCTTTTACGCACAAAATGGAAATACGGTATTTCAGTAATTTAAATATCAAATTTTCTTTTAATTTGGTAAATGTACCGATTATGGGGTATATACTAAATATGGGATGCTGTTGTTTCTCCTAAACTATTAACGCAGTCAGCTGGAAAAGAAATTAAATATTGTTAGTAAGACTGTTCTATTGTACTAATCTTCAAAAAAATTCGAAAGAATACTTCTAAAATTAGTTTTTCTCTGTTTTTTGTTTTTGTAACCGTCCTCTTAAACTTTTTGAAATTTTTCATAACTTTGATGCAAAACACTAATTGAAATTTGAAGTATAATCGTTATCAACAGAAAATCGGAACATTTGGCTTCTTTCTCCAAGTATTATCAATCCTGTAAGTTGATTCATTCAATATTAGGAATTCTTTATTTTCATCACATTAAAATTGGGAGGATGAACCTAACATATGGGGTAGCAATTATTTCTGTTCAAAATAACAAATAATGAAATCAAAATATTGTAAGTGACATTTGTAACTTTTGTAAGAAAGAATAATTCATTTTTATTACTCTAATTTTGATGTTAGGCATCAATTTTCAGGAACCCCATATTGGGAACAACTTTTTTGGAATCATTATTTTCAGTCATGGGACAAAAAAATTCATGTAAAATCAAAGATTGGTTCCATAGATTTTTTAATATTATGACCAATAACATCAAGGACCATTGATCCTACATATTATCTGCAAAAAAATTTTATAAGAGGTCTTAGGGCAATATGTTAAGTCTTTTGAATTGATTCTACACAGATCTGGATTGCAAGGAGGGGGAGTATATCGTGCCGACAGTTATTATTGATTTAGGTTAGATTTTGGAAGGAAAT
Organism: Ericerus pela; assembly: GCA_011428145.1. NCBI lineage: Eukaryota > Metazoa > Arthropoda > Insecta > Hemiptera > Coccidae > Ericerus > Ericerus pela. Next base: position 1,394,697 of record WOFM01000528.1, read on the forward strand.
ATCTTCATTCAGATTTGACACAATACGTAACACCATTAATTGACGTAGGTTTTTTTTCAAATGAATTCGTTAAAATGGTACAAAACCTTGATGAAGTCTTCGTAACTTACTCCCGACTCCTACATCAAATATTAAAGGAGCCTTCAGATGGTACTGAAAATTCATTATAAAACTCATTTAGCTAAAATTGACTTTTTTTTTTTTAAATTAATTCTTAATATGGATTTAGCACGACAGAAATATTTCAACTATTCAACTTAAAGTTAGTAGTTATTAGGCTACTGACTCTAGAATAATTAATTAACTGTAGAGAAAAACGAATCGATGAAAACTATAATTTGGTAGGCTATTTATATGTGCTCGTAAATCGTGAAAGAAGACACTGAAAACTGAATAGATGATAGTGAAGTTATAGGAACGAAGAAGGGTGCAGATAGTTTGTCAAATTTGAAGGACAGTAACTTGCATTAATTTTAATAGGGCAAAGGCACCTCTCAGTTCTGGAGATCTATCATTTAGGAAAATTTAAAAATTTATGCTCAGAACAGAATTACTTTTTTCGAAAATAGTAACATTAATACTAGATAATTATTATACCTACGTGGGTGTATTTTTACGAAAACAATCAACAATATTAATATAATATTTTCGTACGATTCTATGCATTTTTCCATTTCTGAAATAAATCAAAGTTCAGTGTCCCTAATTAAGACCACAGCCCACCCAAATTATTGCAACTCTGCAATGAAATTGAAGATTATTGGAGTTTCGGAACTTTATAACCTCTTCAATGGTGAAAATAACAATTTACACTATTATTGGCTTTTATGGGGCGCCGCTTTAACCTGATGAATTATCTTAAATATGCTGAACTCTGGGAACAACCCGAATAATAGCACCAATGACTGACTTCACATACTACATATATGCTTGACTTCGTCATCATCTGCAAAATATCCACCAGAAATTCCCTGAACAACACTCTAATAAGCAACACGTGTTCTAAAAACCGGTTGGTCAAATTGATAAATAGCTTTTCTTAAATTACTATATTGGGTACTATTCTTAATTCAAATTTCAAACATCTACTGTACCAGGATATCGCTCATCGAAGAGTGTTATTAGCGAAAATACCATATGAGAAGTTTTTATACTTTACATCGGTACAGCATTAGTTTTGTTTTGGAAATTTTGAAACGTTTTTCGACTAATAAATTACTTGCCATTAAATCACGAAGAAAATATAGCAACATTTATCGACAACACTACACGATACTAGTATTTATGTAAAGAGTAATGAATTTATCATTCTACAGGCTACCCTCTAAACTAATTGCGAGTAGGCTGTAACTGTTACGCGCAACTAAAACTATTTCAGTCACAAAATAGTGTTTTTCGATTCCAATATATTCTTGCTACAAAATACCAAAACAAGACCATTAAAAAAATACCTGTACATATAGTATTCGTTTTTTTTTTTTTTTACGTTTTATGTAATTTATGCCCAATTGTTTACGAGGAAGAAAAAGAACTTGAAGTTCAATAAGTTAAATTGGGGGAAAAAAAGAAGTAAAAGACATAGGTACCCATACCGGAAAAACATAATAAAAATAAACTTTACATTGGTTTACAATAAAATTAAAGATTTTTCGTAACAAGTACGCAAAATAAAGTAAGCCTAAATTTGTTTATTTTCTTTTCATTTGAGCAGACCATGTTCGTTTTGATGTTCATTTCGGTTTGCTAAATTCCAATAAATCATTAAGAAAGTCAAATTTACTGGTAAAAATTAATTAAAACAAGTTAAATGATCTAATTAACAGCGATTAGTTTTTTTTTTTTATTGCACAGTGTCCTCAAATTAACATTACAGGTTTTTCAATTTATATTATATCCAAGTAGAAATTAAAAAAAAAAAAAATTAATTTTTTGGCGTGATAAATGCAGAATTGTTTCAATTTCGATATAGCCCACATTATAAGCCATTCAATATTCATTTCTAAGTAGTTTTCCATGAAAATCTACATATTAATCTTGGTGTCATGGAACAACCTGGGGATGGAGTAGGTACGATTTTCGTTTCATAAATCAAGGAAAATTTTGGCACCAAAAACTCAAATTCATAAATATAGGTATATAATTTGATAAAGCCAATATTTTATCGGTAGAGTTTCTTCCCTTCATGTTTAGTATAGTGTTACCATGGTACAGGTCGCAATTTTTGTCCGACAGTCACGAAATTTCAAACGAACATTAGTACTCTGCCAAAGACCTGACAAACTGAATTTTTTACGGATCGGTCGTACCGTACTTCCGGTATCACTATTCTCATTTTTATTTTGGCTATAAAATTCTGAATTTCCGACTGATAGCTACGAAATTTTAAATAAATATTCGTTATACTCTATTATAACTTGTCATAAATGGTGGTGCGGACCGACGGGACAGTACTTTCGGTAACACTATTTTTGTTTACATTTTGGCTATAAAATGCAGAATTTTGGACCAATAGGAACGTAATTCGGAACAAATATTTATTATATGATTTATTCTAACATGTTACAAATTTTGACGTGGATCAGCCGGACGGTACTTATTACAGTGCATCTATTTTGGATATTGTTTTGGCTCTAAAATACTTAATTCTGAATCAATAACTTAGAAATTTGCAAAAAATATTAACAATTTATTGCAACATGCTAGCAATTCTAATGCGGATCGGCCCAAAGCGTACTTTCAAAAAATTTTTTTTTGTTCAGATTTCAAAAGAGATAATTGTATTTAACTGCGTAATTTCAAGTCAACGGTTACAAAATTTAATACAATCATCGCAATTATGATCTATTAACAACTTGTAAGTGACAGATTTTCTACTTTTCGAAAACCTACTTTTTTTAACGGAGCTTCTGCTGCGTTGATTTGTTTTCCTTCATTTTACTTATATTAAATGATGGTATGTAGAATTTTCTATCTTTTTAGGTAGATTTCGTAGAATCTAACCTATTGTTTTAATTCCACGTATCTCATTGAAAGTACCTTGGTTATTAAATAATCATTCGTAAAGTTGAAGTGAATTCTTTCATTCTTCTTACTCAAAACGAAGACAGTCCCTTTGGTCGGACATAACATTTCTTCGAATTATTCTCCTCGTCATCATTCTAAAACGAAAAATTTTTTTATATTGATTTACAACGTTCACTTTTTAAAGTTTATTTGAACTCACGAAGGTATAAGTAAATTGTTCCAGCAGATTCTTATTCTAAAACCTAATGATGTTCAAATAGCTGATTTCTTTTTAAAATTTATTACCACTCGGGGAGAAGGCGACATGAAAAATTCAGAAGGGATGATAGTGTGATCTTAAATCTGTACATTTTTTGTTACTTCCTTTAACCACCACATCTTAATATTTTCACTTATTTAATATCTTCCCTTTTCTCCATACTACATACCTTATCCTCACTAAAATTTTCATTAAATTATGTACGTAATAATGTATTTTTTTTTGTTTATCACTAATTACACGACCGATAAAAAACGGAGTAAATGGTTTTTTATTAAGATTTATTTTTTTGAATCATCCAAAAGGATGAATATTGTTCGTCGACACCACAAAGCATAAATGGCTAAATATCCTTCTCTCTTTTAATATAAAGGTTAAAATTTTTTCCAACATAATCTTACACTTGGCGGAAATGTTCAGAATCTTGTTTTAGATATAATGCGTGCTTAAAAAATTATTCTCGATGTGAAATGGTTCAATTTATAGGAGTCATGCTGGTGAAATAAAAACTGGAAATACCTGCAACAGTAATGATTCTTTAATTTTTTTTTTTAAATGGTGAATTTCACATATATGTTACCCAGTATAACCGTCAGTTAATCATGCTCATTTTACGACCTTGGCATCTTGTGCAAAACTCGAATTTAATTGACGAATAAATTTATCAAAGTCGACTGAATTTGTAGGCGTAGAGAAAATAAATTAGGCTATTTCGGAAAATGTAAAAATTTTTCTACGAAAGAACAATGTAAACCTATTACAACTATTGGTCAGTGGTCTGAAAATTTCCATCGAAGACCTCGGGCTGTAGAATCTAATTAAGCTAAAACCTATAAAAATATTCTTATGCTTGTATGTTACAGATATCTCATGGCGTTAATCGGACCAACGAACCAGCAGAAAATCAAAATTCTTGAAGAAATTAACGAAACGCATCCGAATAAGTTGGAAGAAAACAAAGCAATCATTAAACAATGGATCAGTTTACAACCACACTTACCCAAAAATTATGGTAAGTTTTTTCTTCATATGCGCCTAATTATGGACCAAACTTCGTGTAGTAAAAACCAGTCCATAATGTAAAAAAAAAAAAAAGAATTTCAACAAATCAGAAAAAATAATTTTCAGTAGATTGTATACATAAAATATTCAACCAGCGGTAAATTATTCGTATACTTTTTACGTTTTTTTTTTCACTCCAGTTTTAGAGTTACCGTACTCTAAATGAATATTATAAAAATTATTTTATATTAGGTATCTAATCATTTACCTCGAGAAAAATGAACTTGAGAATTTTTTCTGAATTAGCTCAAAAAACAAATTGTATCGGTATTTATTTGTGTCAAATAATTAGATTATGTAGCACTTTCACGGGGACATTGAGAAAATTTAGAAATACCTACCCCCACAAACTTACGAATAAATAAAATAAAGATACACAAGTAGACAAAAAGAAAAAGAAAAAGAAAACTTTACGTAATTTAAAAAAAATAAATTTAAAAAAATAGCTTTCTCAAAATATCTCTTCCTGCATTCGCAAATTAATTTTCAATGTTTGGTACTGAGATAAGATAATTAAATGCAATGAATGATTCAAAGAAACAAATAAAAACACGATTAAAAAATGTATTGATGCTCAATTCATCTTGCTGAAAAATCGACACCAATGAATGAATTTATTTGCATGTCTGTGATACATCGTGTTCACTAATTTCTCAAAACATTAATAGATATTATGACATTCAAAAAATTGAAAAATTTTTCAATGTAGGCGAGTATGTTGACTGCAATACGTACTCTTAAGTCCGGCTATAACATATTTTCATGAAAAGAAACATTGACATTGAGATACGATGACGATTATATTTTTGATCTTAGAATCAAGTTCAAGAACCAATGTTTACGATACGAAAATATGATATCAGAATTATGTAATAATAATAAAAATATTGTAGATCAGATATGTAAGATGCAAAAAATAGAACCGACTTGAAAAAAATAAAAAAAAATAAAAAATGCACTCAAAAAAGAGAAAAACAATTCTTTTAAAATTTCTCCAGCAAGATTTAGGTCTAAGGACTCGAATTATTGAAGTCGGCGCTATTTTCCGTTACAATGTTGACTTCATACATTAATTTCTTCCAATTTTATGACAAAACTTTTTAATTAGCGCCGATTTCAATAATTCCAGTCCCTAGACCTAGATTATGCTGGAGAAATTTTAAAATAATTATTTTTCTCTTTTTATTGCATTTTTTGTTTTTTTATTTTTTCTAATTGTCGAATCTATTTTTTTTTTTAAATTATTTATTTACCATAATGCTTTTTCGTTTTATTTTAATTCCAGTAAATTTTACTGGAGAAATTTAAAAACATTATTTTTTTCTTTTTGGAGCATTTTTATTCTCTTTTTTTTTTGATAGAAAAATTTTTCAATGATTTTTCGTTTCCCCCGTTAGCGTCAATATTTCTTTCAAACTAACGGTTTTTTTTTTTAAGATAACTCAAAAATTATCTCATCGATTCTAAAAAAAATTTCAAAATTATGCTGGAACAAACATGAAAAAAAACACACATACATACGGATCGTATTGATAACCTCCTCCTTTTTTTGAAGTCTGTTAAAAAAATATAATTTACTGAGAAAGTTTCCAAATTTAATTCCACAGCAATAGCATTACTTTTTTTTTAGACTAACTGAATTCATTTAATTTTTTCTTCTTTTTTTTCAACTGGTATTTACTAAAATTCTACGAACAAAGCTCAACAAAACTGAGTCTTCCAAAGTAAATGAATTTTGCAACACAGTTAAAAATTATACCTAACTTTTACAATTTAATTGCAATGTTAGGAAAAAGTAAAAACCCAATGTTCAGGTCAGTGTCAACCAAAGCAAATTTTTACAAAATTTTTCCATAGTGCAAACGAATTTTAAACCTAAAGTGCAATTCCAAATCAGACCTGCTTGAAAGATGAAAATAATTTTAAAAATACCTCAAGATCATCCTTCACAAAAACGTTTTCTCGAGGGAAAATAGTGAGGCTCGGCATTCTTTCTTTTAAGAAAAAAATAAATCGGCAATATTTTAGATTCTCAATTTTAAAACCTGAAAATAATAACCGAAAAAAATTCTGAAGTTTTTATAGCATCTATGCATTTGATTTTGATTTTTTTTTAATCACTAATTCTACATATTATAAAATACTTCGAGCGGAAAACTGTTGGCAACACTATCACGCCAGAACCGCAAGACAAAATTGTATGAAATTTTCCAGAAAAAATCATGTTATTCCAAGGAGGGTTTATAGCCATCAAGGAAGTACCTAACACCTCTGGGGGCAAAGTTACCAATTTCTACCTTTTGCGAAAGTAGAAAACGGATAAAACGTTTCATGAAACGAACAAAAAGGAGTAAACGAGAATTGAATAAATATTTCTCCCTCTCTCTTTTTTAATCATCCGACATCTACTGCTTGATGAAGGGGATATGATTCTCTCTCTCTCTCTCTCTCACTCTATTTAATTTTTATTTTCATCGAGTTTCACTTGCGTCCACAAAGAAGGGGATAAAATATTATAATTGGATACCACGCAAGCGAAGCTGCGGGTAACAGCTCGTAATTTATAAAAATTTCTTAATTATCTCGACGAGTCGAGCAAATTCTAAACAATGTATTTCTGTATAGAATTATTGTTTGAAACTTTATTGATTTATTCAAAAAATGAAATTCATTTAAGAATAAAATAAGCACAAAAAATTCTCAGCTAATACTTCAAAATCTATTGAAAACCAAGGGCTACTATTCACCCCACCCTTCTGAGATATTATAAAACTAATAAAACCAAAATATGCGGGCAGTCAACAAGATGTTAACAAGGGTGAACCTGTAGAGTTTGAAAGAAAGCACGAACGAGTATCTAAATCTAAGAATCAGGTAACAATAAATTCAGTTGTTTTAACCTAAATACAATATAGTTACTCGGCGAACAGGAATCTAGCACATACACAACCAAATAACATACATATTTAAATTTAAAAAAATAATAATTAATTTATGTTTTTTGAAAACCGAAAATAAAATAAAATAAAATAACTCTAACTATTTTTTGATTTTCTTAGTTATGAGGATATCATCTTCGAGTATTATTATAATTTTTGATCGTATATTTTCTCTCAACGTCGAATGTTATTAATGGTTTTTTCTTCATATACTAAACACAGTAAGACAGACATATAGACCTACATTACACTCGCTTATAATGAAGTTCAAGATAATTTTCAGTTAGCCGCGCAATATGCCAAGAATGACATAACATTTTGATATTTCGGCGCGATCTAATAGAACTTGGAAGCTTTAAATGTATTTTTGATTATCAGTTTTTCCACGTATTAGGTACACAGCAACATATTTTAATCTACACTTGATATTGTGCGATAAAAACAAAATCACGTCCTCTGATTACATACCTACAAGTAATGTAAATCATAGCTCATTCCGGTGATAAAAAAAAGTTAATAAAATATGGTTTTATCATTTTTGATGTGCAAAAATCTTAGCACTCGGTCTGCGGTAGGAGCTAAACAAGAATTACAATCGTCAGATTCACATATCTGTAACTCTTACAATTGTACCTCTCATTTATGGGTGTTACATAACTTGTGTGAAATAATCTTTCTTTTTCTTCATTATTTGTGAGTAGGGGAATCATCAGTAAACTCACCATAGGAAAAAATTCAAAATTAACAAGTTACTTACAATCTGTATAGGTCTAAGTACAAAAAATTTGTTCATCGATCATTCATGTACACTTGAAATGTTTGAAAGAAGTTTGGTGCTCATCATTTATAATAGTTCTGGAGAAAACTGGAAACATAAAATCTCTGGAAAAGTGGTTTTTAGTAATAAAACATCAATAGATTGATATGTTTGTTAAAGATATGGATAACTGTCGATCGTTTTTTGTAATTTTTTAATCTGTCACACACGCACACAACCACACTATTATTATGTTTACACATCAATCTTTCATGAGTATAGCCCGTACTCCATGTCTTTTTTCCTTGGTTTCATTTTTCAGTTTCATAAAACATGTAATAGCCATGCTTTACAACTTTATATGATCGACTCATCCAAAAGAATAAAGGGGAGTAGACCTACATGCTGATAAACAGTATTAAAGAGTAGATGAACAGACACCATGGAGATTTGAACTTCCACTTCATACAAGTACTCCATGGACATGAGGTCTGAGAAATGTGCGTAAACAGGATAGATATCAGAGAATGTCTCAGATACTCACATCTTTGTGGATGAGATAATAACAATGTCTGACACATTCCGCTTGAATTTTGGGGATAAGATCAAGAATGGGAGGAGGCTCAGAAATCCCTTGAGGATATAGATGAAGAACACCTCACCTACTCTAAAAGGATAAAAGTAATACTTGGCCGCCCACACTCATGGGACAGGTTGTTCTCTACCATCACAGAAATTTTGTAACAAAAAATAGGCAGTAAGTAAAGAATGTTAAAGGATGCAAGGAGGGCAGTGGAACCAATCAGCACTCGCCATCCATGAAGATCTTGTTGCTGAATAAACCACAATAATAGCCACTAGGAAGGAGAAATGAGGATATTGGGTTGTCTGCACTAAAGCATTCCCTAGGATCCTGATGCAGGCCCAAAAAGATGATCCCTAGGCATAAGATGCAGTGTCTGAGGGGCCATATTAGCGAACATACATTCGCATACATTTGGCCATCATCAATTGGTGGTGGCTAAATTAAACTTATCTATAGCGAGTATTTCACTGAGCTTTTTTACAAGCTACAAGCATAACAAGCTGGCTTGTGCACAAGCTATGATTGTAACTTTTTACATTTTTACATTTATTCTTGAGCAGGTTTACAAACTGAAAAAATTGTGAACAAGTTCTAATGGTGTGATAAAATTATTTTTTATCATAATGTTTTTACAGCAAAACTTGTTAATGCACGGCATTTTTCACTCGCAGACTTAAAGAAAGTGTGACTGTTTAAAAAGAAACTAGCTGGAACTTCTAATTAATGCAATCTTGCTTGCAAACAAGCTAGCTTTTACTCATTTACATTCAGCTATTTTACACCCGGCTAGTAAAAAAATTTTGCTTCTGACTTTTTTAAACGTCAAGTGAAAGCACTCTTGATGTCCTAAACATGTAGGGACAAAAATCTTCACTAACTCCAAATAGTAAACACAAGTAAATCAGCAAACAATTTTGTAGCAGTGTAAGGCTAGTAATTTTTTAAGAAATTTTGTGGAACCGTTGGTGCTACTACAAAACCAGTAATTTTTTTGTTGTTCAGTCATTTCATTCTCATGGCATGTTGGCAAATTATGCCCAAAGAAAAGTTTGCAATAATGTGCAGGCTGGAAAATAGGAAGAGCAATTCCTTTATTGCAACAGAGTTTTCTACCCCCCGTTTTACTATTTCCACAATATGGAAGAACTGCGAGGTGGTTAAGAGGGAGTTTGCAAATAAACCTTCTAATTCCAAACAAATTTGACTATGTGTTAATAAAAAGCTTGAAAATGCCCTGTTATTGTGGTTCAAGCAGCAACGATCCCATCACACTCCTATCAATGGGCCAATTTTACAAAAGAAAGCTAACCAGTTTGCCAAACACATGAATTTAGGGGACTTCAAATGTTCTGCATCCTGAGTGCAACAATTTAGACAACAGAACAACATTGTTTTTGGGAAAATTTCAGGCGAATCAGTGGCAGTAGATACTGAAGTAACGAGTAAATGGTTGAGTGTGAATTGGCCTTCTATTTGAGCTGAATATGCTGACAATGACATTTTCAATGCTAATGAAGCCTGTCTTTTTTTAAAACTTATACTTGATAAAACACTTTTTTTCAAAAATGAAACATGTACAGGTGGAAAAAAGACAAAGGAACGAATAACCATTTTAGTGGCTGCTAACATGACTGGGTCTGAAAAAAGAAAACTTCTGGTGATTGGTAAGTTAAAAAATCCTAGATGTTTTAAGAACATACACTCTCTTCCTGTGGATTATACTAACAACACAAAAGCGTGGATGACTCTTGCTCTTTTTGAGAAAACTCTTGTCACATGGACAATGTATTAAAGCGCCAAAAAATAAAAAATTTTGCTATTGGTTGATAACTGCCCTTCCCACCCTGCTTTGACAATCTTGAAATTCGTCAATCTTGTTTTTTTGCCAGCCAATACAACTGCTGTATTACAGTCTATGGATCAAGGTGTTATACAAAATTTGAAATCCCATTACCGCAAATTACTGTTCTTCAAAATTATGTAAGACAGTGAGCAGAATATCGATTCTAAGATTACAGTTTTGGATGCAATTTTGATGATTGATCAAGCATAGGCCAAGGTATCAGCTGATATAATTGCCAATTGTTTCAAGCATGGAGGTTTTGTACTTCAGGCCTCAAGCAAAATGGTATTCACTGCGGCTCATGAAGAAGATACATTGATCACCCTTTCAGCACTTGTAATTTCTGCCACTAGAGTGAGACTCTTTTGTTATTGATTCCCAATTGATATTTGCATGAATAGATTGAATCCCCATGAGAGCCAATGCATTTTAGTACTGAAAATGCTTCTCCAGTTAGTTATGAAAAAGTATCCTCCTCCAAATTTTTATCAATGTTTTACACGTGAATTGTATGAGAAGGGGTAGATAACAATGGTAAAAAAAGTGGAAGGAGAAAATGATAATGAAAAATAAACTGGAGTTAGTAACGTTGTTTTACAGTTTATGAAATAAATACAAAAATGAAAGAAAACAAGAAATGAACAACTCTAAATGTTTTTAATTTTTATTCATTTTCAATACCCTCCTCTTGTTGTTACAAACTGTGTTTTTCAACCACTTCGCCTTTTTTGTTTTCATCGGTTCCTGAGTTGCAGCGTACTCTACAGCCAGTTTGACTGACAAATATTAATTGCTATGGCATAGGGATGGAATATGTGAGATTATCAAACTTAATTACTCATAACTGAGCCACACACACGATTCCGATGAATCAAGATGAACACCAAATACGAATCAGAATAAAAGACAAACTTGAAATAAATCAGACATATGTAAAAACGAGATTGAATATGTATTATTATATCTAAGACAGTTGACAGTCTTCAGCAATATCATGAATGACGATAGCACAAAAATACAAATATAATTTAGGTTAAGTTCCAAGATATATCACGGATAAAAAGAATTGTTACAGATGGTGAACAAGAGTCAAAAGAATCGGAGTCATTGTCGTGAACAAATTATACATTTAATATCATTATTTCTCACAGACCCCCCTCAAATCAGAGATGATTTGACCAAAAATATAAAAATTAAATAAAAATAATTAAAGATATCACAGTTTTGCATAATCACAGCTTGTCAAAGATAAACATATATAAATAACAAATAAAAGTATTAAACATAAATCACCATTAATTAATTCCATGTCACATTTAGGTTACATCACATAATATTTAATAAGTTTACAAATTTCCTAAAGGCTGGAACAGGAAGACCCTTCGTGAAGAGGTCACCCAGCTGAGAATTAGTTAGAATATAAATATAGTCAAAAGACTTGTCAACATGCATACATATAAATCTATATTTTGTGTCTATGTGTTTAGATCTACGTGAATTCCACTTTCCAGATTTGATGAGACAGAGACAACTTTGATTGTCTTCGAAAATCACAGATTTAAAGTCTTGGTTAAGCCGAAAGTCATTTAATAAATTTTTAAACCAAAGTCCTTCGGAAGTGGATTCGCTCAAGGCGATCAACTTACTCTCAGTACTTGAGAGTGCAACTGTGGGTTGCTTCCTACTAGACCATGAAACCAAGCATCCATAAATTCGAACACAAAAACTGGATATTGACCTACGAGTGGAAACACAATTTGCCCAATCAGCATCAGAATACAATTCTAAAATATATTTATTATTAAACTGTCTGTTATATTTTATTTCAAAGTTTTTAGTTGTATTTAGATATTTCAAAACTCTTAATAAGTATTTAAAGTGCTCATTTGAGGCTGCGCTCTGGTATTGGCTAAAGTATGATATTGAAAAACAGATATCTGGGCGAGACCCCAACATGATGTACATGAGGTATCCAAGTAATTGCTGATATTCGTTATTCAAAGTGTGATCCATACTATTTAAATCCCTTTCTAACTGGAGCTTCGGCTCGATCGGAGAATAGGTTGGTTGGCAATTTTTAACACCAAATCTTTTTGAGACAGATTCAATTAAGGATTTTTGATTTAGATTTAAAGTACCTTTCTCACAATCATACTTTACGTTAATTCCAAGATATTTATTTACTTCTCCCAGGTCTTTACTTTTGAATTTTTGATTAATTTTATTTTTAAAATATTTTATTAAATTATTATTGTTTGAGCTGATGATTATATCATCTACATACGTTATTAAGTATAAAATATTCGACCTATCCTGATATATATATAAGCAATCATCAGCTTTGACTGGTATAAAATTTAATGTTAACAGAAATTTGTGGAACATAGTGTTCCAGATTTTGGGCGACTGTTTTAACCCATATATGGATCTATTTAATTTAAGTACATTATTATTTCGGTCACAAGAATTTTTGATACCTTTAGGAATTTCTAAGTAAATGTTTTCAGTCACTTTTCCATTTAAAAAGGCAATACAGATATCGATTTGTTGAATGAAAAATTTATAACGATTACTAATGGCTAGGAGGGTTCGTACTGTGGACAATTTGGCAACAGGTGCATAAATGTTCTCAAAATTAAATCCCCTTCGTTGCTGGAAACCCCTCGCAACAAGTCGGGCTTTATATAGTACATTTCCCAAAGAATTATATTTCTTAGTAAATAACCACCTGCATGTGATTGTCGGATCTGTAATTGGTCGTCTCACAACCTTCCAAGTATCGTTGGTTGTAAGTGCTCCAATTTCATCTTCAATATCCTTCTTCCACAGATTTGCATTCGGAGATTTCAGCGCATCCTTGAATGTTGCCGGACAATCACTTTCAGTTTGAATAGCAATATTATAACAAGTGTGAATTACATCCTCATAATCAAAATTGAACACATTATTACTACATGATGGAACATTTATGTCTCCATCTACTTCTATATTCTCCACATTAGTACTATCAACCTCTCTCATAATTATGTCATTTTTATTATATTTAGTTTTATTATTATTAATACTATCTTCAAAGAATTCAACATCTCTAGATAGATGCAATTTCTGTTTAGCCTCATCCAATAACTTATAACTGGCCGGAGTGTAGCCTATCATTTTTAATTTCAAACTTTTAGGATCAAATTTACTAGAATTGTGCGAGTAGTTTGACATGTAAGCGTCGCAGCCAAACACTTTTAATTTATTATAATCGAATTTTGTGCGATGCCATCTTTCATATGGAACAAAATCTTTTAGAGTAGGGCATCTATTAATTATAAAAGCTGAGCACATTAAAGCTTCGTTCCAATAAATTTTGTCCAGACTGCTTTCATATATTAGAGTCCTAGCACGTTCACACAGCGTGCGATTCATCCTCTCTGCTTTACCATTCTGTTGAGGGCAGTGGCCTACGGTGGGTTCCAGTTGAATCCCTTTTTTGACACAAAATTCACGAAAATTTACATTTAAATATTCAGTGCCCCGGTTACACCTCAAAAGTTTAATATTCATATTGAATTTATTTGTTACTAATTCACTATATTCTCTGAATTTCCCTAATACCTCTGTTTTATTATTTAACATATAAACAAATGTGAAATTTGTAAAGTCGTCAATGAAAGTTAAAAAATATTTCTTATTATTATATGACACAGGATTAATTGGTCCACATAGATCAGTATGAATGAGATTCAGTGGCCTCCTACTGTTTTTATCGTGGCGTTCAAAATTTTTGCAATGTTGTACTGATTCTTATCAATAGTTTCTAAATTATGAGTTTTTATGGTTTTTACATGAAGTGCAACAAAACCCTATTCAATTGCTAAGTTTGTTATTCTTTTTCTTCAGCCAGTTCTATACTATTTTGCTTTTCAATAGTGAAAATAAAATTTATTCATTATTACATCATTATTATCTGTGACCATTTTTTTTGAGGGAGGATTTATCCCCAAGTGCTCTATTTTGTTTTGTCTGTGATTGTTTGGAGCACTAAATTGAAATTCCTTGATGCGATAAATGATAATGAATGAATAATGAATTAAAGATTAATATATATTATTAGTTGATTAATGAATTATTCTTTCTTTATTCATTATTTAATAACTGGAAGTATGAATTATCAAAACATGTTTTATGAAATTATCGATACAGATTGATATTTGGTCACATCACTACAAAATTTGACTGAGCAAAAACTAAGTTTCAACTTTATTTAGACTAACGATGTTTCTTGTTAGGGTTAAAATCGCCAGTTACCTACAGATTTAAAAAAAAAATTATTCTTTGATTGAAGATGCCTAGAATGTTTTGTCGCATGATGTACCAGTTCCAAGATTTCTCTTTTATTGCTCCCTTTTTGCCAGTTGGTTTTTGAGAATTTTTCGTGTGGAGGAGAGAGAGGGAAACTATTAATAGTTACATTGCCAGAACTATCGATAGTTATCGATAAGCGAGAAGTCCAACAGTTCCCATGACCCATCCCTACCATGACGTTATGTAGTGTCAGGTTATAATATATCATGCGGATTGCGAAGCATCCCGAGTTTAATCCCATCAAGCCATCAGAATTCGACATTTTTTTTTGACACTGTTTTAATTTATAAAAACTCATCTTTTAAAAACTCGTTTTTAACCTAAACTTATTTTGACATCCTCCCTAAATTTTGATTAAACAAAATATTGGTAAATACTGGTAAAGCAGATTCCGTAAAACCGTCTTTCAAAATGGCAATAAAACTATTCGACAATATTTTACCAAAACTCAATCCCTGCCTTAGAAACACCTCATTGTACACTGTTTGCCTTAGGTACATATTTAAACTACGAATACGCTAGAATGCCACCAATACATACGTCTACTCGAATTAATCGCAGCAACTAACCGAAATCAAAGTATTATTACATCACACACTCAGCTCGTTAAAGAAAAATAAAAAATAATAATGGCCCGAAGAAATATCATGGTAAATTATAGGCGAATATTTTAATTAAGGTAAACTCACATTTTCGACATCATAACCAAGTTTCACTCAACTCGGCCACGTTTTTATTTTCAAAATAATAAAAATTTGGTATAATGGGTAGGTAGCTAAGGGAGGAGGCTCTTTTTTCTTTTTTTTTCTTAATATTACTTAATGTAATTATCGTCTTCGTAAAATGATACGATGATATCGAAATGAAGATAGTTCAAAAAAAAAAGAAAAAATCCGAAAATAGTCCACATATCTCGCATGTGAAATGTAGATGACTGTCAATTACAGGAGAACGCCATAAACCGAGCAACACTTTAGTACATGTCGGTACATGGATACATTATTATCACTGCAATATACCATATTATCTGTGTAACTTCTAACCGCTAGTACCACCACCTGAACACACTTTACGTCGACTACATTACTAAGTTTTACCCAGCTCAGCCAATTACTACACAACAACGCCACCAACGGACCACCACTGTGATGGTATATCAATACATTAGGTACATATTATGTATATATATATATATATATATATATATATTCACTGTAATACACCGTGTAACTCCTCAACCACGAGTATGTATCGGTGTTGCCAGAAGGAAATTTTTTTTGATGCCGAATTCTTTCCAAAATAATGCTAAATCCCATTTTTTCAGCTTTTCCCCAACTTAATCAACTTTTCGTGGTTTTTTTCTTATTTTTTCCTTTTGCTTTTTCATATTATGCTATCTATAGCGGTAGCTTTCATATGAATTCCTGCTTTTATACCAGCTGATTGTAAAAATAAAACTAGTGGTCAGTATCAGTGGCTGAAGCTGATTACAATTAATGTGATAACATTTTCATATTATTTGACTTTAATCCATGATGGATTCTACTCGATTCACCAACCAATTTTCTTCCAGTAAATATTTTAGCTACTTAATATATTGATAAAAATTCAATTTCGATGTTAAATGAGAAATACATGTAAATAAATATCAATCTGGTTTATATAAATTCGATATATGAAAAAATCTATATTTTTCGATGTTAAATGGAAAATGCATGTAAACCAATATCGATATTTTATCGACGTGTGAGAAAAAATAGGAAAATAAAGAAACATCGAATTCGAAAATAGATCTCATATAGAAAATAAAAATGTTATCACATTAAAAACTACCTTTTACGCTTAGATACAGCTGTTTTGCAATTAGCTCGTATAAAAGTGGCAATCTTGGGAATGTGCAAATGAAAACAGCTTATAAAAAAGTATTTAAATCATTTCAATCGCTATCAAGTATCAATTTTAGAAGTTTAGAGAGAAAAATTTAATTTTGTCCAATTTTTGTGACTTTTTGTTGGTATTGAAGAATCTTAGAATTGCCTCCGCAATATTTAGAAAGAATTATTGTCATATTGTGTAGTTCCTTTGGGAGTTCGGCTATTTCCCAGATAACAAAGCAAATAAAGGTAATGATGAAAACAAAAATTCCCTTCTCATGGCAGACAACAGTTTTGCTGTTAATTTTCTTTGCAAAATTTATACTAAAACTGAAAAATGAGAAAAAATGGAAAGAAATGGAAAAAAACGGTAAAAAATCTAAAATAGTGCTAAACAAATTTCAAATAATGCTAAAAATGATGCTAAATGCTAAATTGAAAAATTCCGATGCTAAAAACTGAAAATAATGCTAGATCTAGCATCAAAAATGCTAAAATGGCAACACTGCGTCTACAGAGACACACACTTCATGGAATTTCTATACGTAGTTACTTTCAGATATAGAAAGCGCTTTCAGGGAATGAAATGACTTCTTTTACAATCGAGTATATCTATATATAATTTGTATGTATAGATATACTTGCGTATAAAAGAAGTCATTTCATTCCCCAAAAACGCTTACTATTTCGTTTCATTTTTTGTTGATTGATAAGAAATTCCACTCATCCAGTGATTAACAACAATGCTGTGACCTATAAGAGTGAACTAGCTTGTATGTCTTTACAATATAACTTTGATTTGATAATATCTTTTAGTTCAAAGTGAACTAGTTCATTCTCATCTTTCGGTCTCGTTCATACAGGTCTTTCAAAAGATTAGTTCAAATGAATTAGTTCTCGGTCAACCGACACATCTCTACATGGAAAATTCTATTCACCCAGACGATCGTTACTTCATCGTCGCATGCAGCAATCAATGCGTAGGTTGTTTTATTCATAACTCGCTTCATTTTCATAACACCATTACGTTCGCGAAGATGTGGCGTTAAACGGTTATACTTATAAAATTAATCTATAAGGCTAAATGCATTCATAATGAAAGTAATACAACCAGTTTACCAATACCTAGTCCATATAACGTGTATGCTTTTATTCGTGCCACCTTTCTTGATTGGTATCTGCTGAAGGTACCACCGGTCTACCGCAGGAAAAGTGGTGGACGCGTGTATGCGAAAAAACAAAAAAGAAAACCAACTAAAAATCAGCGTTCTCGTAACGCATCGAACTCTCAGCAATCCGTGTAAATTAGGTGAGAAACCAGAAATAAGAACGCACGTACGACCTTCGTGGCTTAGTACAAAGTTCTTGTCCACTATCAAAAATCTAACTGTAACTGTGCAACAACATGATACAGAGAATTCACTGGACCGACCACTTAATGCGAAACTGCGGCTAAGCGTAATGACCTTGCGGTCTTTTCTGGTAACGCGAGCTTCAGGTTTTTTTTTACGAGTTCCAATTAATTTTTTCTACAACGGAGAATGAAACGCAGGTTACGTATAATCGACGCGAAGAAACGTATTAATATTAAACATGATAAAACACCATAAATCAAACAGGCCGCGAGTCGAAGGGTTTCTGATCAAAATTGCGAATCTGCAATAGTGCAATGACGTCAAACGGGATTAGCTCCATAAATTACTCTCTAGCAGCAGAAATTCTGGGTTCCATAAGCCAAAATGCAAATACACATACGTACAGCTAATTTTTACAGATTAATAATATAGGTACATTTAAAAATTTCAAATTCAAAATATCAACTTACACTAACATAAGAATTTGGTCTGAACTTCGAGTAGGTTTAGAAAGTTCGAAGGACAAAGAGAGTTTAAATTCGAAATATCAACAAACGATAAAAATGATAAGGATAAAAGTTTAAAGAAAATTTCTTCACTGAAATTCGGTATGTTCATTGAACATTGTTATGAGGTCGTATGGTGGTATAGTGTAAACCTCAAGTAGCCACAAAATAAAAAGTGAAGGTCAGGCCCGTAACTAGGTACGTTCGATCTGTGTATTCCCACAAGGCGGCAGAGTGCAAGGGCGCCATACTAACCAAAAAAAAAAAAATCTGTGCCGCCCATTAACGGCAGTAAGTGTGTATTTTCCAAAAGGGTCAAATTTTGTAACGACTGCCATTCAAAAACCAGTAAACCGATTTCACTCAAATTCAAAACCAAACCAGTCCCTAATAGTCTCCAACTACCATAAAAATTTCGAGCCAAAATCTTTTAATTTACGGGAACTATCGTGATGACAACATGCTGGGTTTGCAACACTTTGAGAACCCTTTCCTGAAAAACTAACAAATTAATTTAAAAAATTTTAACACGAATGTGTAGCCCAAGAATTCTTCTAACACTACCCCAAGTTTCATTGTCATAGGTCGAACAACGGAGGGTTCACAGACTTCCAAAAAGTGCCAAAATGAGCAAAAAGTGGAAATATATATTGTGTACAGAAGAATTTGAGTGACCTATATATTCGTGATCCATGACTCGGGATTGGCGTTTTTCCACAGGTCCCACCCCATGGGAGAGCGTTAAAAAGTTTGTTCGCACAGGGCGGCAAAAAAGCTAGGTACGCCTTAGTGAAAGTAGATGAATTCATTACACTTACTAGAAGTACTAATATAAGGACTAAAGTCTTTAAAATCCCATCTAAATATGATGAAATAGGCCCGAAAATGCGCAAATTTTCAAAATTTTGTGTGATCAAAACCTCGTTTTGAGAATCATCAGAGGTTGTCCGGTGTTTCCCTTCGAATATTATATTTATCTCATGGGTATGTAACACTGAATATGAAACAAATGAAGTATTGCTCAACTCCGTTAAAAAAAGTAAGAAAATCTGAAAATAACTTGAAAATCCATTTTTCTTTTACCTAATCAGTTCAGATTGGACAAAATCCATTTCTGAACTTTGTTCCATACCATCATAGACAGTAATCACCGTAGAACTTTAGATGTTCCTGGGCCTGGAATGAAAAACTCAGTAAGAACTTTCATAGAACTGGATAATGTGAGCAACATTAACACATGCAAGTACAACACTCGGTAGTAGCATGTGTTGCAAACTGCAACTTTTAAGGGGTTAGACAACCCCCAAACTTCCCACTTGAAGAATCCCTACATGTTCATACCCAAAAAATAAAATCATTATTTTTTCTCACATTGAGAAAAAATGCTGCTACAGCACTACTAAGAAGTGGAATTCAACAATTAGTCAAGGTCAAGCCGTCACATAAGAAAAAAAGCAAAGTGTAAAATGGTCCAGTCTTATTCGTTTTTTGCGCTTCGAAAGAAACAAATTTTCCAAATCTTTTCCACAAAACCTTAAATTTCTCCATAAATTACTTTTTTACGAATTTATTTCTGAAAAAACAAATGCAGTCATAAAAAATAGAAGGAAAAAAACTTGAAATGTAAGTTTTGAAGTTAGATAGATATAGTAAACTGAACGCTGATAACTGAGGAATTTATCGGTTCATAAATAAGAAAATTTTCGACAAAGTTACAAAGTTGTTAGAAAAAAAGTATTCGTAACGAATTTTTGATACCGGTAGTTGGAAATTTGAATTTAATTGATTATAAAAACTGGTTGATTTTTCTAATGATTAATCTTATCAAACTGAACTGGCCATGAAGGTTCGGTAACGTGGAAAATTAATAACTTATTGCAAAGTTTTTTGTTTTTTATTGTTTTTTTGTTTGTTTTTTTTAGAACTCGTAAGGTACTTAAACGACTATTTTAGTATTTTTGGATACAAAACACGGTTGATGAAGTTTTTTTTTCTTTTTGAAAAAATGTAAAGTGTGTTGAAGAAGAAAAAATTTCTTATAGAATTATTCAGACATCAAATACTTACCTACGTTCTTTGAACCTAATGGAAACTTTTCTCTCTGAATTCAATTTTATTTTCTTATGGGCCTCTCAATTAAATATTTTTAAATTTAATAATAGGAACTAGATTCCACTAAATTAAAAAAAAAAAAAAAATCTAGCGCAGCAATACTTCGCTAGAAAACCCAGTTTAACAATTTTCATCCATAATTCAAAAAAAAAAAAAATCCTAATTCCAATTATTTTAAAAAATTGTGAAATAATATCGAAAGTAATCGATATTTGACAAACGTGTCGATATATTGATATTTCATTGCTGGTTTCAGGAAAAGAAATTACGAAAAACTACCAGTATAGTTATCTATATACTAAAATGTTACTAATTTTGACGCGGATCAGCCCGACGATACTTACAGTGCAGCTATTTAAGATATTATTTTGACTCTCAAATGCTTGATTCTGAACCAATAACTAAGATATTTGCAAAAAATATCAACTATAATTTATTGTAACATGCTAGCATATTTCTGGTGCAAATCGGCCGGAAAATACTTCCAAAAAATTTATTTTTGTTTAGATTTCTAAAGAAATAATTTTCTTTAACTGCGTCAACAGTTACAAAAGTTAATAAAATCATCGCAATTATGATCTATTAACAACTTTTAGTACCTAACAAATTTTAAACCTACCTTTCTTAACTGAGATGCTGCTGCCTTAGTGTTTTTTTCTTCAACCTATAAAAATTATTTAATTAAATATTTTTTCACATATTTTTCTATATTATGTTCGTAGACATGTACAGTGTATACCTACTATATACCTATATGGCAAATTTTGAAAAACACTTCCATGACGTGTATTGCCTATTTACGCCTGAAGCCGCTTTTACAGCAAATGAACAAGCGTACAACGAAAGTTTTTGTGCTCATTTGGTGTAAACGGCCTCCGCGCAAACCAATAAGAACGAACGAACGAAATTCGCTACCTAAGCAAATTACATCGAAAATCCTGTAACTTTGTGAATATAGGAAAATATGGAACGAATAGCGAATGTTTGTTTGGTGTAAACCCAACTTGACGCTATATTAGCATTTTTCAGGAGAAGTACAATCATGCAGTTATATGGACATTAATTAATTTTTCAAGATTTATTCGGTATGAAATCTTGTAGATAGAAAATATAAAGGGGAATATTTTCGATATTTACAAAATTTTCCATACAGTGGATGGTTTGGCAAATAAATAACTCGAATAAATTTTTGTTCATACAATTACATGTATTTCTGGTGATAATACGCCAATACATCGCAAATGGGTAACCATTTTAGGCCCACTTTTAATACACGTGTTATATGGGAAGTTGGCGGTCTATAGTATATCACTATAATAAAAGTATAAGCCAGCCAAAATTATTCGACGAAATTAATTCGTCTAAATTATTTCACAATTTATTTCGCCAATATTATTCCCTTATATTCGAAGCACATGAGCCACTACCCACACAATCACGCACATACACGAAAAAAAAAGCTTTCATGTTATACATGTTTCTGATTATATTTTAAGGTGATCAAGCGTATGGTAGAGTTATTAATTTTTTTTTTCTTTCTTTCAGATGAACGAATATTACCCAGCATGATCAGAGGCTGTAAACATGACGTAGAGCGAGTAAAAAGGAAGTTGGACTATTATTTTTCATACAGAACTATCATGCCAGATTTATTCTCAGATCGTGATCCTACTTCGTTGGAAATGAAACTCTTAAAGGAATATTTGTGAGTAAAGTACACACTATATTCATTCTCTTAATAAGTTTATTTCCATGCTTGGTGCCTGCATTTAAGTACAAAATAAAAATCAAATAATTCTCGAACCTAAAGAATAACTTTTGGGATACCTACACCTAGAAAAATTATCTATCAACTTATTATAAAAGCTCAGTGAAAAAATAAGAAAAATAAAGTTTTTTAGTGTAAAAATAATAAAAGTACCTAGGTACTTAGTATATTACGCAACGAGGGAGGAAAGCGAGCAATTTCTCAACAAGTGCAATGTTTGCAAGCACAAGTTGTAGGCAAGCGCAGTAATTGCACAACTTGATAAATTGCTTACTTCGATTGAGTTGTGTACAATATTTTTTGCAACCAGTGTAAGGAATGCTATATTTGACCCAAGGTCTATAAACCTGTGAACTTCTGGATCATTTCTCTATCATGGTAGAGAGAATTTTGAAGGAAGAAAAAAAATGGAAATTATTTAAATAAAAAAAAATAAGACATTTAGAGGTGTGGGGGAAACATAGGAACCAATTTGGCGTGAGAAAAAAAATTAAGGTGTGAGAAAAAAAAATAGCGGAGTGAGAAAAGTGGGAGTTCCGAAATTGAATTACTTTCATCACGCCATACATCTCTCGAAAATACCAAATTTTGAGCACATGTTACAAAAAATAGTTTATTGTCTAATCAGTGCGGAAAGTAGTCAATGCCACGAGTGAGAAATTGCCTTTCCGTGTTTGTTTGACCCTATACTTTTTGTAATGAATGAAAGGAATGCCAAGGAGGGGATAAAAACGTGAAAAAATGCAAGAAAGAAGTGGGAGAAAGAAAGAAGGGCGAATAATAATTTACAATAAATGTGAGAAATTAAATAGTGAATCTCTTCCCCTCCCCCATAAGAAAACTAATGCTTCAACACTGAATTAAAAAAATTTTTAACAATTTAAAAGAGAAAAACAAATGTAAGCAAATTGATGAATTATCCTCAGCTGCCTTGCTCTTATAACATAATAGGTTCTAAGAAAGCTCTACTACTCGTGGGTTGAAGATACAAATTCCGGTCAGGGCTATAAAATGAATACACAATTAATATTTCAGTTTCTCCCAATAGAAGGACTGTAATAAGTAGTTAAAAATAATTGATACCATAAAAAAACAATCTGAAGTTCCGCGTAAACTAACAGAGGGGCATGAGGAAAAAATATACAGCTGTACTGCTTTAAAAACGCTCAATATGCTTCGAAAATTTAGCATTCGGAGCACATATTGCAAAAAAATATTTTCCATACCGAATGTTTCAAATTAAAATTTATAATTTCGCTGAAAAATTTAATTTCATAATTAAGATACCGCAAGTGGGTACTTAATTTTTTACTTTAATTCCAGTAAAAATGAAGTGCACGCCTATTAACTTGAAGATAAGTACAGCCTATTTTCCGTATTGTCAATTATTTATTTTTTCCATTCCTTCAGTTAGTTCTTACATGAAGTTATTCACAATTTTGTTCAGGATTGTTCCGAACCAGCAACGTAACTTTTTACAATGTATTCTCAAAAAATTTTATAACTAAAAAAAAAAAAAAGCTAAATTAAAATTTAAAGCATAAAAAGCATCTAAAAATTATTTTTGGCTCGCTCCCCTGGCGTAATGTTCAACAGATTTTCAAATGAATGGATAAATCTTGCAGCTGGACTTGGCATTTTTTTCTGTTGTTTCTTATCAGTTATCATATGAAATCATTCGATTTCGGATTTAAAGATGTTTCCTTTAAAATACGAAAAATACTAACGAAATGAGTCAAAATACAATAGATAATTATCATGGATGAAAAAATGACTGTTGGAAGCGTTGGAACTAACGGACATATGAAGCAAAGAACAAAAAGAAGCCAACATCTGTAATTTACTTAATAGTAGTATTCTGAAGTTTATAAGTTTTCAATTATTTGAACTTGCCATGGATGAGAACGAATAAAACGTATGAACTTCAGAATATTAAAAAGTAGGTAACTTATAAATGATTTTTTGTATTTTAAAGGGAAACACCTTTACATCCGAAATCAAATGAACTGCTATGGTAGCAGTTAATAATACAATTCTATAATATGAAAAAAAAAAAAGAAAAAAGAGAAACAAATTGACAAGGAGGAAAAATCACATTAAGTAAGAAATATTGATGAACATTTTCTTCCATGATACTGGTAGTAACAATTGCTGCATATCAACTATTGTTTAAGAAATCTTCACTCATCTTAAAGTATTTTTGTATTTTAAGGGGAGCATTTTTTAATCTTAAATCAAATAAACTCCTATATATGATAATATTGATAACTGCGATCAGAAATAACTGAAAAAATTTCAAGTCGAGTTGCTCCCTCTATCAGCTGCGAGATTTATCCATAATATGGTTAACAACAAAAAAAAACTGCCATTATTTTCCAGAACGCACTATTGGGTAGTCTAGAATATAAGAGCCTCATTCTGGTTGCAGAAATTAAAAGTGCTGAAAGGATGATCATGTATGTTTCATAACTGTTTGTAAGTACAAAACACGCATTTTTGAAAGGAAATATTTAATCTGCCGAAACATAATTTCCTTTTATTATTGATACTATAGTATGTTATGAAATCGCGACAGTTGTATAAAAAATAACGCCAGAAGAAAGTTATGGATGCATTTTTCCTTGAGGGAAATAGCATGTAAAGATACCTATGTAAACAATTATCCATAAATACTCTTTCAGAAGTGATAGCACTCGATAAGCACTACCGCTCCACCACCACTGGACATTCCGATATACCTACTCTCAAAAATTTTCTTTGTTACTCCACTGATTTTGATAATATAATAAAATTATAAATAAAAAAACATCGTTATTTGGATTAGATACTGCTAACATTATTCGAGAAAAATTTTTAGTTAGTATAAAAATAGAATTGATAGGAATAGGAAGAATTATTATGCTTGCCTCACAAGTTGCAGGAAAAAAAAAATCGATAAAAATCGATAAAAATTAAACATGAATTTACGTAATTTGTCGATGTTCATCCATATCTTACAAGTTTTCGTGGTCTAAGTTTCTGGATGAAATTTCGGACTAAAGTTATCTATAACTTTATTTCTGACGTAAAAAAGCGAAGAAAATATTTTAAAAAAGTAGTCATTTACACGTTTACTCGTAAAATCGACGAAACGTGAATATGTTTTTAATTTTTAATTTTTTCAAATTAAAAATTTCGGATAAAATTCACAGGAATTAGAATTACTTGAATTCATGTAAAATTTATGCTTCTTTTCTCTCAATACGTTAATATTTTCATATCACAGCGAGACCATTTTTTTAGAATGTTATATGAAACCTACAGCTACTATTTGATGTTTTTCAAATCTAGATACCAAAAATCATTTAATAGTTCTTCAGGATGAAATGAAGTGAATAACATTCAAAATAAATGACATCGCTGAATTTGTTTTCAGAGAAATCCTGGGTTAACGAAAGTTCAGATGGGTTCTCAAAAAAATATTGTGTTGAAGAAAAACTACTGTTTTAAAATGCATTATTAAATCAATTGATTAGGTTGGTGTCTTACAAAAATCAAGATGGGGAAAACTTTTAACTAAGACATTAGCTTTTACTCGGGAACTAAATTATTCAACTTACCTATTATATTATGAACAACAATATAGCTGAATAAGTTAAATACAAGGAAAAAATTCAAAATTAGAATGTTCCATTTTAAAGAAATGGTGGAAGTAAACAATAGGCACCCTATAC
This sequence comes from Ericerus pela, assembly GCA_011428145.1. Classification (NCBI taxonomy): domain Eukaryota; kingdom Metazoa; phylum Arthropoda; class Insecta; order Hemiptera; family Coccidae; genus Ericerus; species Ericerus pela. The sequence goes on from WOFM01000528.1 coordinate 1,420,848, forward strand.
TGGTTTTCGAAAGAGAATATTTTTCAGGTACCTATTTCACTCCTGTCCCAAATAGACCTAGGAGGCTATCTAAATTATTTCAGATCGATGAATAAAACTTGTTGGAATTTCCGCCATAAACTGCGCAAAAACTAATATATCTGAAACGAATACATTTAATCCTGTCTGTTAATATTGTTTCTCTATTTTGAATACCTAACTGAAGTTTATTCAGCGGAGAAAACAAATTAATTTACATACCTATTCGCTAAAAATGGTTTTCTCAGAAGTGTCAAAAATACTGCAACTACAAAATAACACGCCGAGTATGGAATATTTATGGCTGTAAAAATTGTAAGCGTTAAGATAAATTTTCGTAATTAAAATTCGTAATAATTTTTTTACTAATTATTTTGATCTAAATAGGAATCATAAATTTATTCACGTATTTTTTGGTTGTAAATTATAGCTCTTCGTAGAAATTCAGTTTCCAGGTTTTTATTTACATTCTTTCCTGTAATCAGCAGAATCTATTTAGATAAAACATTTTTCGATTCATTGAGTACCTAATTAAAATATTCATTCTAACTTCTGACTGAAATTTTCTTTTTAGACAACGCACTGAAATTTTTCATCAAAAATTCTGATTGTTCTTTCAAGAGGAATGAGGGAAAAAAAATTCTGCTAAAATATATTTTAAATAATACATGATCAAAAAAACAATGTTTATGCTGGTATTTTTCAAGTGAAAAGTAACTCATATCATTGATTAATATAATCTGAATATAAGGTGAACGCACCTCCTTATAAAAACGTGAAACATCTTTTTACATGGAAGAATGTTCAGTTAATATCGAGGAAGAGGTTACATTTTCCAAATGAAACGTTAAATCTGCCACAATGAGGAGGTGAATATTTTATTCCGTTTTTTATCATTTTTAAGAAAGACTCATTATTATGATAAATTTTAACGTTTCATTGTTTTCTGATTATTAATTATATAAAATATCTTCCTCAACAAGATTCAAAAGTGAGTTTACATGACTCGGGAATTGCTAACTCACTGTACTTGTTTTGCAGACTCTCTCATATGTAATTGCTCACTTTTGAACCTTGGGGTGTAATGTACTATTTTATAAAATATATGATCAGAATGGCAATGTAGGTATTTTGCAAGTGAAAATTAACTCTTATCATTGATGAATGTAGCCTCGATGCAAAGTGAATGTGCCTCCATGTGAAACATGAAGCATCTTTTTACAAGGAGGCATGTTCAGTTTAAATCGAAGTAGAGGTTACTTTTTCTGAATGAAACATTAAATCTGTCATCATGAGGAGATTGATATGTTGTTCCTTTTCTTATAATTTTTGCGCAAGACTCATCATTTGATAGAATTTTGACATTTTATCGCTTTCTGATCATTAATTATATAAAATATCTTTCTCAATGTGGTTCAAAAGTGAGTTTACATGACTGGGGAATTGCTCACTCACTGCACTCATTTTGCAAACTTCTTCATATGTAAACACTTACTTTTGAACCTTAGTGTGTAATATACTTACTATTATAATATACAAGATTCCAAAGACAACGTTTACACTTATTGTACTTTGCAAGCTGAAAGTACCTAGTGCTTTACATCGATCAAAGCAAAACATTGATGTAAAGACTAATGCTGCTTCTATGTAAAAGTTTTTAAATGGAAGTTATAAGGTGAAAAGGTTAACTTTCTTTCTGATGGAACATTAATTTACAAGACTGCTAATGAAATGACAAGCTCATTGGTATGTTTTTGTTTTTTTTTTTTTTTCATATAATATTAAAAAAAGTCACCTAACCTCCTCTTCGTCTATCAAAATTAATAGGAAATGGAAATAATATTTAAAAAAAACATACTCCGAGTCGGATTCAAACGTAAAAACATCTTGAGCTTGCAACCTCCTTCAAAACAGTCTATCTCCCTACATACAGCACCACAGTTGCCAATGGTGGAAGTAATGTGTTCACCATATTTCATCATTTTGAAAGTACTTCATTCATTATTAAGACTATTTATGAGGCATTTAATTGAAGTTCTATCGCTTTCTAATCATTAATTATAAAAAATATCTTCCTCAACAAGGTTCAAAAGTGAGTTTACACGATTTGGAAACACTCACTTTTGAACCTTGGTGTGTAATATACTATTTTGAGCATCCTCAATTCATTCCATCTGTACAAAATATGTTCAATAATTGTTCAAGAAAAATATTTTAAAATCTGAGAAACGTATTTTCCATCTGATGCCGAAGAAATATTTGAAAAATTTTAAAATACCTTTATTTTCCAACTAGTGAATTTATTGAATTTTCAGCATAATATTTATAAATAACGGTAAAATTTTTTACTCCATTTGGTGAAATGTAATGTAGTATCCTATTTAATTATTTATTTTATTTTTTGAAAACTTTACGAAAAATTAAAATTTGACTCCTTACGTCTACGTCACTGCATGGAATGAATTACACCCTTTAGCCTCTACTGGCATACAGTTGATGTAGATCGATATTTGATAAAATATATTGTATAAGATTTAATATTTTTGCTGAAACAGTGGATAGTTCTCAAAGGAAACTTGGTAATAATTTCTGAAAATGATACCTAGAATTAACTATTAGTTATTTGTTTTTTTTTTTGTTTTTTTTTTTTTTTCCTAAATACTATTTACTATTGACCCAACATTTGCCACAGGTATTCAAAAATAAGAGCCTGCAATTTTCTATTTTTCTCTTTTTAAACAAAATCTTGCAATAAAAATATAGAAATTAAATTTTTAAGGAAATGAAAAAGGCAGAAAAAATTTGGATACGCCCTTGTAATAAGTATGAGATATAGAAAAAATTTAATTGTTCATCAATTTTCTTATCCCTACTTGGACCTCAAACGTAGGAAAAATATTTCACTGAGTATATGCGGTAAAATTACTTCTAAAATGATCATCAGTTCTAACAAAGAATTCGTTATTTCAGCCTTACTATAGATACACTTATGACTGTACACATGTAATCAACTAATCAGCGTATGAATTTTTGACACATGTCTCTTATTCAATATCTATGTATTATTTCAGCATTGCCTTTCCATTACCCGAATTAACAGCATCTGGATGCCGAATCACTTTCCACAAAATCTTATCTGACGATAATTCAAATTTTGACGTTCGAGTCATTGCTAAATATTTGCTGATGTTGGGTGAAATACGTTTAATCGAAGAACCAGCTATCTCCGGAGACGTGGTAATATTCGACGTAGGCTCTGCTAAGGCTTCAATGATTTCAAAACTTATTAATCCTGTCGTGAAAAAAGCCATTATGTGCTCTCAGGTTGGTGCATGCTCTAATTGAATAAAAATTTTCAGAACACTACTCCTACCTATTTCTTTTCGAAAATAGCCTTTTCTGTTTGATATTATAGTACCTATATATGTGCAAAAAATCCAGACAATAATCGCGTATCTTCGATCATTTTTATTTCAGATGGCATTGCCACAAAGACTGAAAGAAGTTCACGTGATTAATGCACCACCATTCTTTGATACTGCACTTAATATTATCAAAATGTTTGTGAAACCAAAAATTAAGGAGCGGGTAAGTAAGCTGAAAAAAAAAATCATTAGCTAAAAGCTACGTTTAAAATGCTTTTATTGTTAACTACCTGATTAACCCGGCTTCGCACGGGTGAAGGGGTGTAAATTTTCTCTGGCAATTTTTTTGTCCTAAATTTTAGGGACTACTTTTTTCTGAAGTATTTCTGTAGTATATTGTGTATTCATTTACAAAACAAAAAGCCAAAAGACGTGGCATGTTTAAGCCCCCTAAATGAAGCAGATGATACAGGGGTCATGCATTTTCATCACTTACTTAGTAGTCCAATCCCATTACCTTTCAGGCTTAAAATTGACAGAAGATTAAAAATGAATAAAAAAGTATTCTACACCTTTTTTGTTGAGGGTATATTTTTGACTTAATCACTTATGAAAATACCCAATTTTCCCTACTTACCACATTTCAGCAACATCTTCCCAACTGATTTTTAATTTGATATTTGCAAAAGCAGAAATACCAAACTTAGAGAATGAGAAAAATCAGCAAAATGAACAAAATAAAAGTCACATATAAGTATTTGTAGCTGCAACAACTCTAAAGTTGAAAAATAGGAAAATGAAAGGGAATAAACAAAATAGCAACCACATATGTTTGTAGCTGTTCACAAACACAGTCACAGAATTTATTTGAGGGATTATTTTTTTAAAGATAACTCAATTTCTATCAGATAGATTTTCAAATTTATTGATTTAAAACCAGCAGAGGATCTGGAAAATTAATTTAGTAAAAGATTCATTCAAATCGGTTCAGTGGTTCTGGAGCCAACTTGTGACATTAAAAATAATTTTATTCTCTTAATAGAAGAAGGAGAAGATTAGGTACCTATTATCGTCATTAATCACGCCAAAAATAATTTATTTTGACTATTTTCGTCCTCATAAGTGTGAATTTTCTATTCATTTTACCTCTACTAATCAGCAACAAAAAACAAATTTGGAGATGAAATGAAGATGGAAATTAATTTCAATTTGCATGATTAAAAGAAGAATATCTGCGTCCAAACTTGCTAGATCTTTGGTGATGAAAACTATAAATACAGAGTTGGGTACTGTATCTCATTATAACTCAATAAAGAATTAAATTAGTAAATTTTGAACACCAGAATGGCTGGGAGGGACAATGATGAATCCAAAGCGTCATTTTGGAGGGTGGGAAACGCCATTAATGCCAAGTTGAACTTTTTTCCTTTTTTTTTTTTTTTTGCCATTTTGTGGAGAAATTTCCTCATTTTCTCTAAGATCATTCCCATCAGTAAAATTATGTTAATTTCAGTAATATCTATTAACAAAAAAGTGGTTTTCTAAATATGACAACGGCCCTGTCTGTGTTTGTTATTCATGTTTCCCAAATAGTTGACTGGTGAGAGTGGGCTCTAATCTCCCATCCTGTTTCTCCGCCCACCACCTCCAAAAATTTCCCAAGTGTGGATTAATATTTAAAAATTTTATGGCCCTAATGGTGGTGGACTAAAGCCCCATTGTACCCCTCTACAAAAGTCCCCTTTCTGTCTAAAAATATCGCTGAAATTTTTTTCAAAGTATGTTTTTTTGGTTTACATTTACCCGATCACATTTCTGGAACTTCAACCGCATTTACTCCATAGAGGAAGTTTTGGCTAAAATACGACCAGATCCGTCCCAGACTGCTAACAACCAACCACGGCATGGATTACCCTTCACAATTGTCTTCAGTTTACCAAAGCTTTAGCCAGAGGGAGCATGCCCCCCTAAAAACCTCGTTTTCCTCCCCCCAGCCAATATCAACGTTTCTAAATTTTACAGGACAATCCATTTCACTGATTAATATTAATACACGAAAGCCAAGAACAAAACGTACATGAATTATAATTTATTCATAAAAGTTTCATTTTCAACTTGATTTTTCTTATCTTAGGTCAGTATAAAGAAAAATTGAAATTCAAATAATTTTATGGTCAAAAGTATTTGGCAAGAATCCTTTTTACCAAACCAAGTCGCCAGCCCTAAGGTTTTCCACATCACTTAATGAAGCTTAAAATACCTAATTTTTATGTCCCATTATAGTTCTATGTGTACTGTGATACTGAAAGCTTATACAAATACATTCCTCGAGATTCTTTACCGTCTGATTATGGTGGCAAAGAGAAATCAATAGAAGCATTACAAAGTAAGTGATCGCAAGGTCATGCGGGTTTCATTAAAACTTTTCGAACAGATTCTCGTTCAACGGTAGCCTACATCTACTTCTTGCGTTTGTCAACAGGTGAATGGTACAAGAAACTGGAAAGCTATAGAACGTACTTTGAGGATCAAGAACTCGTATGTTCGGACGAAACGAAAAGAATTAACAAACCTTCAGAGCAACCGAATGGCGAATACGAAGAATTATTTGGCACAACTGGATCCTTCCACAAGTTGGCCATCGACTAATTTAATTTATTCGAGTCGCTAATCGACAATATTGATTCTATTCAAAGTTTACAAAAAAAAAAAAAAATTCTTGGTAGGTAGGTACCTATGATTATAAATTGACCTACGAGGGTAGGCTTGTATAAAAAATCTTGTAATATATTCATCGGAAGTAACAGAGTTTCTAAATTACTTTTCTTATTCTAATGGGTGCGAGAAAAAAAGTTGATCGAACATACGTAGGTATGGATATATACTTATATATATCTTTCGAAGATTTGGTTCACTAAATCTGCTGTATTTCGATTTTTTAACATGCTCACATGATGACCGGGTGTGAAAAACGTTTTCACTGGTTTTTCGAAGTGCTGTAAATCATATAAAAATACGTCATCAAAGAAAATATTCATAGGTATCCGAGAGTAGAACGAAGCAGAAGCGGAATACGGATTATAATTATCGTTCCACAAATACGGAAGAGTTGTGACGAGTTCAATAGAAAACAAAAATTAAAGAAAAATTACTTAGGGGTACACTGAAGTCATCGACTATCTTCGTCCTATATTCATACGCCCGAAGTAAACCAGGAAAAACTTACGTTTGATATTTTATAGTCATCTGGAAATTCCCAAATACGTATGTCTGGTCTTATGAGCGCGGCATGACATTTAAATTTCACAAAACTTTCGTCATAAATTAACATAGATTTCGTTAAATTAAACAGCCCCAGGCAAAATATTTTGATTTCTGTTTCGTCCAATGAGCAAAATTTCGTCAGTCTTGGAGACAGGATTTCGATTTTTTCATGGAATGTTGAGCTACTTTGGACTACATCACTAAACTGAAAAAAAAAAAAAAAAAAAAAAGTAAGTAATTACAAATTTTTTTCAAACGAAATCTGTTTTTTTCTCGCTCAAACTTTGACATACTTAGTACGTTTTCACAGTTACCAAGATATACCTATATTTTAAAAATATTCATAGAATTTAGTACCAGGTAGCAATTGATGCTCAACAGACAATGAACATCATTAAAAAACATTGATACCGAACGCAACAAATATAAAAGTTAGATTTTTTTTACGTAGAAAAAATGTAAACAAGTACCTACCTACTTATGGGAAAATTGAGAATATGTATTTTTAAGTAAATTTTCTATCGAAAATCTACTTATTAATCATGGGGTCATGGAACGACCTGCGGATGGCGGTAAGTACGTTTTTCGCTTCTTTACTCAAAGAAAATTTTAGCACTAATAACTAAGGCTGTGAATTTTATGCTCTAAAAAAAAGTAAAATATGCTCTTAAAATAGGTGCTCTTATTTTTCCAAAATATGCCCCAAATATTCCCTAAAACTGGCAAATATGCCAAAATATTCCTTATCATTACGTGGCTCATTTTGAAGGGAAAATCAAAACAAACTTGAAATAGCATGCAGATATCAGTCATTCACTTGATAATTTGAAAGAAGAGAAACATTTTGGAATTTTTTTTTTATTCTTCCAACATTCTTACATTAGTTGATAGTTATAATTACATTAAAATGGATTACATCCGATAATTAAATGTTTTTGTAAGTTTTCAAAATGAAAACTTCTTCTTAAATCTGTATAAATATACGATTATAATGATTTCACATCCTTCTCTCCACCTTTCTCTCTACCAATCAAGTACACAAGGAAGGGTAGGCGGAACACATGGGCAAAAGTAAAGGTAAAAGTACTACATTCCACACTATACAGGGATGGAATAAGGAGCGCCCTTTGTCCAGAACAGTTTATCCTATCTAGGAAAAAAAAAGTACTCGCAATAGTCAAAATCAAAACTGTCAAAAGTATAAAAATTAAAAAAAAAAAAAAAATTAAAAAAGATATTTCAGATTTAAGTCAAAAAAATATGGAAATATTCTCTAAAAACGCTGAAACCAGTAAAATATTCCCTAAATATGCTCTTAAAAACCTAAATTATGCCAATATATGCTTTTTACCCTAAATATGACAAAATATGCCACATCAAATAGGTGTTATTTTACTGGAAATTTCACAATTCGCAAAGAAAACTTCGATATGCCACAACTGCTTTGCTACAAAAAAATATGCTAAAGCATAAAATTTGCAGCCCTACTAATAACTTAAATTAATATATATATATATAAAAAATGTATACAAGTCAATTTTTTGAAACCACGTAGTACAGATTGCAATTTTCATCAGATAAGCACGAAATTTGGAACAAACATTAGTATTAAGCCAAGAACCTGACCTATTGATTTTGTTTTGGATCGGTCATAAGGTACTTCCGATATGGGTATTTTCATTTTTGTTTTGGCTATAACATTTTTAATTTTCAACTAATAGCTACGGAATTTAAAAAAAATATTCACTCGGATATATTATAACTTGCTATAAATTTTAGTGCTGATCAGTCATAGCGTACTTCTGGTAACACTATTTTTGTTTTTATTTCACCTATAAAATGCCTGATTTTGGACCAACACGAAGGTAATTTGGAACGAATATTTATTTCGATCCGTTAATAACTTTTTAGTGACTACCTAATTTTACATTTTTCAAAAACCTACTTTTTCCAATGGAGCTGCTGCTGAGTTATAGTTTTGTAGATTGCCGGTGTGGGGATTCAAACCTGCACTTTACAGGTTGAAAATAGCGGCGACCCTGCCGCATGGCTACGACACCTCCGATAGCTGATGAAAGTGCGAGTATTTACTTTCATGTCCCCACAAACACTCCCCCCTCAGCACAACAGCATACAAAGGGAGGAGCTAGGCTGCTGCTATGTGGGGAAACCAGCAAGCTACAATGTAGGCCTACGCCATTATGGCTGAACGCCACTCTGTAGAGGAGTCGAGAGGTGCGCTACACATCTTGTCAGGTTCACCATTTCTGTAAGTTGTTGGTGTAGGAAATCAAATTGGCAACCTACATGTTGAAAATAGTGGTGATGCTACCACACAGCTACGACACCTCCAATAGCCGATGAAAGTGTGGGCATTTACGTCCACATGCCCACAAGTTTTTTCATTTATTCATTTACTTACTTGAATAAACAATCTCTTCCCAATTTTCTGAAGAATGACAGTTCAGATAGGGGTTAAGATTTAAAAAAAAAAAAACTTGTGAAATCATATGTACCTACTGAATAGATGAAATCGATAAAATATAAATTCTTGCTGTAAAACATGAAAGAGGAATACTGAAGAACACTTTTTTTTATAATTCAAATTCAGTAGCTTGGGAATTGTCAATGATTAAACAAAATATTGTCACAGTAATATTATCAGCTATCACTAGACTGAAATCAGACACCTGAAATTGTTTGTATAAAGACATACTTCTTGAACTGAAAAAAAAAGTTGTTTCATTCTAAATGTACTTATTATTGGGGAAATTGTACCTAGGTATCACTTTTAAAGAATGTTGGTTATATGAAATGTCATTTTAGTAAATTAATATTTTTGGCTTGTTACTCTTGAAAAACAAAATTTAAATAAGAATTTGGAAAAGTTTAGGATTTTAATGACAGTAAATATTACCTACAGTGTGAAACAAGTACTAAAAGTAGGCAGTTCCACATCAAATGTGAAGTTTGTACAAAATAGAGTCAGTGCTATAAACTTTACATTAATAGTTACTGCCTTTCCACAATTGTTACACACTGTATTTTTTGTGACAAAGGCACATGAGCATTGTGAAAGCAGAATGCAGTACCATTATTTCCATACAATGCTTTAGAATTGGATACCCTGTGTATTTTACATTGCAACAAAAATCGTATGTTTCCTGCACCTTTTACAGAACCATATTGTATTAGGTGGGTACACACGAGCGCACTGCGGCACAAATTCAGCAATGTATGGCATGAACGGACTGATTTGAGCACCGTCACCCAGGCGGCATGCATAGGAATTCCCGATTATATTACCGAATCCAAAATACGGCATGGCTAATGCGCTAAATTACCATTTGACCGAATTTTAATTTATCCGAAACTGTTTTACTGAAAGAATTCACACCAAAACGTATTTTTCCGCAAATAATAGTTGTGATTTTAGATTTTGATAAAACAAAGGAACAGAAAAATACTAATTTCCCAGTTTTTTTAATCAAAACAAAAGAAAAAAAAACAAAACCACCTTACCTTACCTTCCATTCCATCAGATGGTATAAGCATAAAGACATATTTTCACTTTTGTTTTTTAATTAAATAAAAAAATACCAACCCCACCACACCTAACCAACCACAAAATGATAAAGGAATAGAAAAATGCCATACAAGCACAAAGAAATTCCCAGAATTTTCAAGTATATTTATTTAAAGAAAAAAAAAAATTAAAAAAAAAGAAACTTTAAATTTTTGGTAGAATATCAGTAAAATAGTTTTGGTAAAATAGTTAAATTCGGTAAAATATTTTTTATTTCAGAACAATGGCCATTTGGTGAAAAGGATTCGGTAAAACTTCCAGATACCATGCTTAGGAGACCCATGTCTATGCTGAGTGACTGCTTCGGGGAATCCCAAGAATTCCTATGGGTTTGCACCAGAAATTGATAATGAAATGTTTTTAGCATGGAATTTGATCCTACCACAGCACAAATCAGAAGTCATAAGTACAATCAAACATATAGTGTAAATTTATGTTCAACCCATATTTTATTACAGCCTTGGCCACATAATTCAAGCAAATTAGCTCGCAAAATGACTTAAAAACAGAATAATTTACAGAAAGCTTAAATTTGGTAGGTATATACTATATACACCGGCTTCACCATCCTTAACAACTACCTAAAAGTCCAGTTATGAAGGATACAAGCTCCTTTTCAAAGGAGTAAAAATGGTTGTACCAAATAGTTTTTCGCATCTATCTTACTCAATTTTTATCTTAACGAAAAACTGTTTGAACAAAATTTAAAGAAGACTAATGATTACAAAAATTTTATTACAAAAGATTTCATTTTTTCAAACCAAAAAATAACAAAAAACAGGGAATAATTGCTAAAACTGACTAAAATCAACAGTTTTCATTTTTTGTTTGCCCCTTTGTACACCAAAATTAATTTTTTCAAAAATATCGTGCATATAGTAGTACATATACTCAGTTCATGCTAAGAAGTCCTTGACGTCATAAACCATATTCACACTTATCTGCTTGAAATATAATGTTTGTTTGCCCCACAAAATTATGTTTATTATTGTATAACAATGTGTATATCAATATCTTTTCCTCTCTCCCCAACCAACCGCCACGTCTATTGGTTATTTTGATATCACGCTCTTCTTAGTGTGAATGAAGTGGGTACTTTCGTTAATTATTAAGATTTAGACCAACTCTCTTCAAATAGGTAGGTTCTTGTTGCCTTTAAAATTTTAACAGTGAAATTTTCAGAAGAAAATTGATTTGAAATGAATAAACAAGCCATATTCTATGGCAGTGGGAAAAGGTATGAGTTCAAAATTTTGTGAAAATTGTTTTTCAGTAGGGGGCACCTTTTGTCATAATTTTAGTTAAAATCTGAGTGAGGTCTACAACCCCTCTCTTATATGTTTAGACCCTTACCATTGAAATCACCTATTTTTATAAGTTATTATTTAATTTATACTATCTGACAAAATACACTGTAGTTCGGGTCCAAACAACTGTATTTGTTTAGTACTGTGATTGTTGTACAGTGTGTCACTTCATATATTTGTCTGCACGTTGTGTGAATGAAATTATTGAGAAACTAAACTCATAGCAGGTGTTAGTATTGATGCATTACCAACATAATGGATGCGTTCATGAATTAAAAATAGATATTAACGTAAAATAGGTAAAGTACAACCCCAGTTATAACGTTTTCACGCAAGACGATAAGAGCCACACTTTTCCAAACTCAACGTCCAGTTTATAAAAAGTGCTAAAATTTCCGCACTTTTGGTCATATGGAAAAGACCTAATTATTAATAGCACCAGAATTTTTGTCTCCTTCAAATTTGTTACGCTATGCCTTTATTTTATTTTGAATTAAATTCTAAGTATTTCTATTTCCAGTATAAGTACTTCTTACTCACTTTTGTTAAATTTTTCATTAATATGAAAAATTGAGTGAGATAAACTCAAAGCTTTGCATTACCATTTCTACCTTTATGAATGGGAGTACGATGGCGTCCCTCGCATCTGGATTTTAGGGAGTTATTAAGGGTGGTGAAGCAAACATACCAAATTTCTGATTTCTATAAAATTATTCTGTTTTTAAAACATAATTTGCTCAGATTATTAAGACGTATGTGGGGACTCTCCCGTATGAGGTATAGGGGCTCGGACCCCTTGAAGACAGTCGCCGCCCCAAAGGGCAGGCAAATAATTGTCCTTGCGACGTTAAACACACTAAATACATTCGATCGTAATTACCTGTAAGTACATGCAGGTAATGTACGAGTACCGAATCGTGACACAATGAGACAATGTCATGATCCGTACACGAACCAGCCAGCCATTTCTTATTTTGGTAGGGGATGATGCGACCTGGCCGCCCTCACAGACGTACGTATTATCTTACGTATATGTGTTTGTGTGCGTGTAAATAAGCCGTATATAAACCACCCAAACCGGCTCTAAAATTGCCAGTGTTTGCCTTGGTTTTGGCTTACCCGTACTTATGTACGAAGTGGCTGAACACGCTTAAATTCTGTAGAATTTCCTTCTGGTGAGAATATCTCTCACAACAAGGTATTCCACAACGTATAACATACTATTATCAACTGCTACAAATGACACAATTTTAACAATATTACATTCAGAGAAGAAAGATACATCTTTAGCTTCAAAGGAATGCTTCCGAAATTATTCATTGTCAGCCAATATTATTTTAATAATCTATAATGATATTTTTAAATAATTACTGACAAACATCTGCACAATTAAGCTCCGCCTGCCTACCCTCTGTGTTGCCGTACGTATACATTCAAATTAGAATATTTGGTTCCTCCTCGGTTTATGAATCCAAACAACCAGATTTCAACTAACAATGTGGAATCGAAATATTTTCGAAGGCTTAAGGAAAATTTTAATTTGCATAAATTTTTCTCTGAAACTTGGCGCTAATCTTCGACCGAAATTTCATTATGAATAAAACTGAAAAATTACCGCCTGGAGACTCACAACAGAATAAGTAATTAATGTACCTATGTAGGTAAGCACATTCAAGTATCTACATGAAATTATTTCAATTTTGACGCATCAACGAATGTGCTCAAATTTTGGGCGAACAAATTAAGTAACGATAGGTATTAAGAATTTGAAAATTTCGTTTTCAGTAAGAAAAATTTCTTAAAAAACATTTTCCAACAGCTGTGAAAGGGGAAGCTATGTAGCTTTCAATTTTTTCTTTTTCTTTTAAATTCCATAGGTACCTAGGTACCTGCACTTTGATGATATAACCTGCAAACATACGTACTTACCTGAGCGATGTTTTCTATACACAAACTATTCAATAGCACAATGACCATATTCGTCTCAAACTCAGCAGAATATACATCTCCAAAAGTGTGCAGACCGAATATTTTCAACGCTTGTGGTGACGTGTCTGACAAACATAAACGCACGTGTCTGCCTTTCGACTCGAGTAATTTAATCACATCGAGTGCTACTAAACCACCAAATGAGTGAGCTACGATGTTGACTCGTTCTGTCGAATCAATAGAATTTTCCAAATGCTAAAATATGTGCGCAAGATACATCCAATTAGAGTACGAAAATTTCGTCGAGATCTTAAGAACATATACGGTATGTCACCGATAACAGTCGAAGATTACTGGAAGTAGAGTTTCGGCTGTTTCACTCGTAGAAGGTGGAGATCCTTCAAATGGGTATTGTAAACAGAAAGCAGTACGACCAATATTCTCAATAAGAGGCAGCATGGCTGATACTCTGCCTATACAACACATTAGAAACATATTTTGAAGGACAAAATTAATAACACAGTAGGTAACTAGTCTAACATAGGTTACAAATTTAGAATAACCGACATAAATTACTTAGGCATTGAGGGGGACAATACTTGTATGAAGTACAGGGGCTCAAACCCCTTGACAACAGTCACTGCCCAAAGGCTGGCATACATTCATCTCTTATGTCATTAAACAAATCAACACACGCATGTTTGTATGTTCATACCTGTATGTATATACAGGTATGATACGTTATACAGGCTGTGATCAATTACCTGATAAGGATCTCGGTGATGTCACGGACTGGCACAAAACACGCTGCATCATTTCTTATCACCTTACAAAGACAAGAAACAATGTAAACTATGACATAATACCATATGTATATGTGCGTATGTGTCTCTGTGTGCGTGTGCCAAATCTAGTATATAAGCTCACAAAACTGACTTCAAAATCACGTGTTTGCCTTTGATTTGGCTCTTCCATACTTAAACGTATGAAGTGGCAGAACATGCAAAGCTGTAAATTACCTTCTGTGTGTGAATGTCTCTCATGACAAGGTATTTCACAGGTATCTTTTCAAGCCTAATGGGTTTTTTTACATGGAGAGGATAGAATTGTTAAAAACGTCTAAATGTAATTTCACAGAAGTATTTTATTTTAAATTTCAATTATTTAGAAGCTTTAATAGTTTCATGGTATATGGGTAAATTCAGTGGCTGAGATTTACCAGGAGGCCATTGAGGCAGCAGCCTATGTAAAATGCAAAGATACTTCTAATCCTTTTTAAAGGCGAATGTAGAAATACCAATCTTCCTGAGTAAGAGCCAGTTTTTCAATAGCCAGCTAAGAAATTTAACAATCAGTTAGTGTTCAAATCCTATTTAACACTTAGCGCAATCTACCAGTTAAACTAACTGAGCTCTTAATTGCGAGGATAGAAAAACCGGTACCGGTACTAAAGGCCAGTTTTTCAATCGTCAAATGAGAAATTCAACGGTCAGGTAACGCTAAAATCCTATCTAACTCTTAGTTCGATTGGCCAGTTAAACTAACGGACAGTCCAACTGAGGTAGGAAAAACCAGTACTTAAGAGTTTTAAATATAATAGAGGAATCATGCGAAATAAAAGGTGGTACCACTTTTAGGATGAAATATCCCCACTCCCAAGGTACCACACAATTTGGTATTTGTTGTGATTCCTTAATTTGTAATTTTACTTATTTATTCATTTGATTCAATTATTTGAACAAATTTTCTCATTTATTGCCAATAGGCCTGAATGCAGGGCAAGGAAATTCGAATTTGGTACTTTTGGAGTGGTGATAAAAGCTAAAAAAGTAATTCAATTCCTCTTATCCTTAACACCATACAGCGGTGGCAACTTAAATTTTTCACATATGTTGCACTCGTAACATAAACGCAAATAGGGAGTTGACAAAAAAATATATGACTTTTTTTGCTTGTGTTAGTTTTAATTTTCCATTTGTGTAGAACACTTTCCATTCACGCCTATGACTCGCACACTCAAAAGTAGAAATTATATTTAGGTATTAAATCATCATGATATGTACCTACTTGCACTTGTATTTTACCAAAATGGGCCCTATCTTATTTGCCAAAACTTTTTATACAAAAAAATAAAAAACTTGTTAAAAAAGATAAAAAAAGAAAAAAAGAAAAAAAATTACAAAAAAAGAAAAAAAATCTGTTATGCTCTAGGATGTTATAACGTACTTTTTGGTATTTTCCAGGAGACAAAAAAGAAAGTTTACCCGCGATTGTAAATCCAGGAAATTAACCAAATTAGAATATAAAGTAGTGAAACTGTGTTTTGAGAGGTGTATTTTTAGTTAATCATGATTGCAATTTGAAATAATATGTAGATGGTTGAAAAATACAGTGAGAGGGGAAAGATTCCACGACATACCAAATTTTTCTAAAACTCACTCCCTCATAAGGTTACAATCCCAAATAGAATATAAACTCATACGTGCTCTATATACTATTGATAATTCCTTTTTACATTCTCTTACGTTTGCTATATTCACGTTATACTGTTTTTATGTACTTTATTATTGGATAATACACTCCCTTTTTAAACTTATGTGTTGAACCTTATTCTACATCTGATGTACATCGTTACAGTTGTCTAGATAAAAAAAGAACCCTTTTTATTTTAATCACTTGCTTAGAAGGTATGTTGAAAAAAATTGATTCAAAGGGAATCCAAAGAAAATTAAATTTTGTCTACACAATATTATTACGAGTATATAAAGAGGAATACAACAATAGGCCATGACTTTTTTTAGGACGCACCTGCAACTGCAAGCCACGGCCACTCTATTACAATTGCTTAGGTTTTTTTTTTTCGGATTTGTTATCAAGGATTGGTGTGTACTGGAAGAGTTGTTGAAAACAGATTTCAAACCAAACATATATGTAGTGGGAAATCTTAACGCCGAGAACAAAATGATGTGTTATGCGTTGATGATTTTTATATGAAAAGGTTTAAAATAGGGTAGAAGTGTGAATGACAATAACAGATTTTACTGTATCCCTACCTTGGTAAAAAAAAAAAAAAAAAAAAAAAAAAAAAAGTGCTATAGATCATTTAGATATCTGGAAATCTTGTATTTTTCAAGACAGTGTAGTCATCTGTATAGATGGTTGAAAAACATAAAAAATATAGGGGAACGAACAAAATTTGGATACAAAAGTATGAAATTTTTGAAACTTACTGAGATTAAAAAGATGAAAAATTGAAGTGAAATGGTTAATATCCGTTTTAAAAATGGTTAAATATCCAATATGAAAACTCAGAGGATTATCTGGATTTTCACATTACTGAAAAGTGAATGAAAACTGAATGAAAAGAAAAGAAAATAATAAGTATGCCAAAAAGAATAAAAAATTACCACTTCCATGATATACGTAAAAAATTATTAAACACTTCTATAAAAATATAGGTATGAATATTATAAAATGTGACTAACCTTAACCCTGCCGCTTTGTTCGCAGTTATGCAGCCATTAGCTCCATTAGCTCGCAATAACTTTGTTTTAGATGAAAACTTATGATGGAAATGGATTGGTCGTTGAAAAATAAGGCGGTTTTCCCAAGAAATTTTTTTCTACCATCATTTAAAGTAAACAATAATTTAAAAAACGGCATATTTCTCATTAATTTGCAGTTTTTTAATGGCTTATTTCTGAAAAACTATTAACGATTAAAATATAAGTTCTCATAAAGAATTTGAGAAAATTTTATCCTCTTTCCAATAATACCAACCGCAATTTTATAGCTCAAATAACGCCTGAGATACCGTGATGTGTGAGAGGACCAGTTTTTAAAAAAACTAAAATGTTGTGCATGTTGGAAAAATTGCGAATAAATATACAAAAATTGGGATTGAATTTTATTAAATAGAAAATTCAATCCTCCTTCCCCCAAGAAAAATTCTGAAACCGAGCCTGATTTCAGTTTTTAACATATTTATTAATATACTTACAAAAAGAGGGTTTGCGATATCTGCTAATAAATATTCGAAACGTATAGGTATAAAAATTTTGGAATAATCACCAAACCAGTAAGTACATTAATGAAGGACCCAAGTAATCAAATATAAATGGCGCCAAATAACGTGTTCCTCTGCCCAACAACGTTAATTAAATAAAATTTATCAAATTTAATTATCTCCCCGAAGATGCACATACCTACTCCAAGTAATAAATTAGTAATAGGTCGGTATTGATTCATAAGGCTATTCCTACATACACCTTAATTCTCGTCAACATATCGCCTCATTAAGATTTGACGTAGGTAAGCCTAATTAACATTTTTAATGTAGGCACCTATTTACAAGTCAGAAATAAATTTCGATCATTTTCGACAAAACACCGTTGTGAATTATTGACTGTCAAGTTTTTGATTGTGCTGAACTGAACTTTAATGTTCACTTTTTCGTATGACTACTCTTCGATAACTAGGTACAGAGGCAAATTTTACTTTTTCTTATTTTAGAATGTAATATATCAGAGATTATGTATTTTGGAGAACTGAGTTCGAATTTGATATTAATTTTTTCATTCGACCCATTATTTAACCACCACGGTTCTCAAAATATGGGAAAATTTCGACTGTTTTTAATTTAATGCGTAATATATGATGGATACCTATACATTGTAGGGCGCTGAATTCGAATTTGATGATAAAAAAAGAATTGTAGGTATGCATTCGTCAACGTTCCACACGCCAAATGTTCAACTTTGTCGGTATGCCATTGTAGCGTATATACTCCACGGGGTTTTTTTTTTTAGAATATTGACTGCTTCACGTGAGTTCAGGTTACGATAATTTTGTTGTCATAAAATATATATGTGTCAATAATATATGCAGCATTTTCAATGAATCCTTAACGATTAGGTACCGCAGTAAGTAAAATATATCAACAAGTTCAATGTGACGTCAAAGATTCAGATCGCCTTAATGTATTAATACAAAAAAATTTGGATACAAAAGTATGAAATTTTTGAAACTTACTGAGATTAAAAAGATGAAAAATTGAAGTAAAATGGTTAATATCCGTTTTAAAAATGGTTAAATATCCAATATGAAAACTCAGAGGATTATCTGGATTTTCAGATTACTGAAAAGTAAATGAAAACTGAATGAAAAGAAAAGAAAATAATAAGTATGCCAAAAAGAATAAAAAGTTTTCACTTCCATGATATAAGTAAAAAATTATTAAACACTCCTATAAAAATATAGGTGTGGAATACCTTGTCGTGAGAGATATTCTCACCAGAAGAAAATTCTACAGAATTTAAGTGTGTTCAGCCACTTCGTACACAAGTACGGATAAGCCAGAACCAGACCAAACACTGGCAATTTTAGAGCTGATTCGGGTGGTTTATATACGGCTTATTTACACGCACACAAACACACGTACGTAAGAGAGTACGTACGTTGGTGAGTACGGCCAGGTCGCATCATCCCCTATCGAGATAAGAGATGGCTGGCCAGTTCGTGTACGAATCGTGACATCATCTTATTGTGTCACGATTCGGTACTCGTACATTATCTGCAAGTACATACAGGTAATTACGATCGAATGAGTTTTGTGTGTTTAACGTCACAAGGACGATTATTTGCCTGCCCTTTGGGGCGGTGACTGTTGTCAAGGGGTCTGAGCCCCTTTACCTCATACCAATGAGTCCCCACAGCTACTCCCCCAGTTTTTGCGCCGAAAAAATGATCAAATCGCGCAGGTCTGGGGGGATTGGCGGGTTTATGAGCGCCGCTTCTGGTCTGCCTCCCATTTGGCCAGTGTTCTTCCAACTGCAGCACCGACGCATTCGTACGATTGTCGCCTTGCGTCGGCACTCGCCTGGTATTGGGTGCGACTGCCTTCTTCCCTACGCCTAGGTGGACAATTTTTTGTATAGGCGTACGGGTGGTGGTGGGATTGATGGGGCAGTGGTTATTTGAAGAGTGGCTTTCTCAGCATCGGGGAGTTTGACATCTCCGATGCTAAGGCGGCCATCTTCGCCTTTTCGTTTGCTGCCCGCTCGGCTGTGAAAAGGAACTTCATTGGCTCCCTGGTCTCTGCGGGTTTCAGCTCTGATCTCGGGGATTCCAGAATCGGGGTCTGTTCCGGCAGTGACTGGGGAGGAGAGACTAACGGGGGAAGAGGAGTTGTCATCTCCGCTAGGACTTTGTCTACAGGATGAGCTGTGTCCATGAGCAGATCCTCCTCTATCCGATCCAGCTTCGTCTTCTGCTCAGTCTTCCGCTGAGTTTGTGAAAACTCAGCAGTTTTCCGGGTGATTTGGGAGGTGGTGGATTTCAGGATGGTATTGAGTGGCAGCTACATTAGAATAGGTTATTTGAAGAAAAGGAACCAAAAATATTACTACAGAAAACACATCCAAGATTTATGGCGGTTCTGAAACGGGTGAATTTACTGCTGTTTTTGATTTACCATTACAGTTTCATTTCATTATTTTCACATCTTCTTATCAGCATGTAGAGGGGATAGCGCTTAAAATTCTCGGCCATATGCAAGTTTTCCAGTTAAGTTCTGATTGGTTTAAGCAAAGTTATGCCTGAAATAAACTCATAGAATATTTTATTCGAATTTTATTACAAAGGAATCTCCGTTTGTGACGTCATGACATTGAGATTATCTTTGTATTTAACGGTAAACGCACGTTGCGATGTTTATTTCCGTATCGCACGTGGATTTGTTTATTCCTGTCTTTTTCTTTTTGTTGGCATTCCTCGTTTGCTTATCTCCGGAGTTTCTTTTGTCTCACGGAGTTCCGATTTTTGTCGCAT
Organism: Ericerus pela; assembly: GCA_011428145.1. NCBI lineage: Eukaryota > Metazoa > Arthropoda > Insecta > Hemiptera > Coccidae > Ericerus > Ericerus pela. Next base: position 1,441,145 of record WOFM01000528.1, read on the forward strand.
ATTTTTTAGCGGATTTAAACTTACGTAGCGGATATTACTTTTTCGGGAGTAAATTTTATTTCTTCGCATTAACCTCTCAGACTTGCGAGAAGGATGGGAATTTTTGCGTTTTTTACTGCCTAGGGGCCTGCCTCTTTTTTGTGGGCTTATGGGGGCCTCCGGATCAAATGTTTTAGTGGTAACATCGTCCGAAAATCTTACGGATTTTTTTAATGTTTTCTGTTGTGAATTATTTATTTTACATTTTTTGACGGATTCTTCTGTGTTTGTTGGTGAATCCGTCTGTATATTTTCTATGTTCTCCCTCTGCAACCTTTTTATTCTTTTATCGTCACTTACCATGTATGCAGGCTTCAATATATCGATTGAAATTGTTCGAGGTTCGCCTGCAATGAGTATCACAAAGTTTTTCTTATTTCGTAATACTACTTTGTAAGGACTGGCGTATGGTTTCTCCAACGCAGATCTCATTTTTTCATCTCTAACAAATACGTGTGAAGTATTGGCCAAGTGTTTCGAGACATAAATCTTGGGTTGCCCATGGCAAGCTGCCTGTTTTAGGAAATTATTGGCATCGTTTCTTATATTTTGTACCATGATTTCGGTGCTAACTTCTTTCGATTCTGTGAAGAAGTCCCCTGGGAGGCGTAGCTCTTCGCCAAACGCTAGTTGTGCTGCAGAGTGACCTGTATCAGTTTGTAGGGCAGATCGAAGGCCTAAGAGGATGGTAGGGAGTACTTCTACCCATCTCTTTGTATCATGTGACATGATAGAGGCTTTGAGGGCTCTATGCCATCTCTTGATTTTGCCATTGGCTTGAGGATGGTAAGCTGTGGTATTACTGTGTTGAACACCAAGCTTATTTGCTAACTCTTTGAAGAGTGAGCCCTCGAATTGGCAACCTTGGTCTGTAATTATGACTTCTGGTACTCCATACCTCGCAATCCAGGTATCGTATAACCTTGCAGCCACTGTAGGAGCTGTCATCTCGTGTACAGGGATTGCTTCTGGCCATCGTGTTGCCCTGTCTATTATCATTAACAGGTATCTATGTCCTTGAGATGGTGGCAATGGGCCTACCAAGACCACATGTACTGTTTTAAACCACTCCGTTTGTTTGAAGGATTTGAGATGCGAGCAAGTATGTCTTCCTACTTTGGATTCTTGACAGTTCAAGCAACTGCGAGCCCATTTGTTGCAGTCAGACTTCATTTGTGGCCATACAAACCTTGCCGAAATCATATTAGCACTACATTTTGGCCCAGCATGTGACAGATTATGTACACTGTTGAAAGCCAACCTGCGATATTTTACCAGTAGAAATGGCCTATTCTTACCTGTACTGATGTCACATGTTAATAAAACATCAGTACTGGGAATTTTTTGCTGTCTCAATTTGAGAGTAGTATCATCGTTTGATAACAACTCTTGCAATTCTGCATCCTTAAGCTGTGCTTTTGCTATTTCAGCATAAGGCAATTGGACAGGAGCCGAGATAGCTTCGATTCTACTCAAGGAGTCAGCTGGAGTGTTAAGTTCTCCACTTATATACTGAATGTCAGTAGTCAATTGACCAATATAGTCTAATTGTCGCGCTCTTCTCGGCGATGCCGGTTCTGCTTTTTGTGTGAAGGCATATGTTAGGGGTTTATGATCAGTATACACAGAAAAACATCTATCCTCTAATTGGTGCCTGAAATGCTTCAACGCAGCAAAAATTCCGAGCAATTCCCTATCGTATGTGCTATAGTTCTTTTCTGTTTTTGAGAGCTTCCTTGAGAAGAAAGCTAGCGGTAACTTCTTGTTGTCTTTATTCAATTGGTACCTACAGGGTTGCACCAATAGCAAAATCAGATGCATCAGTACTCACACATAACGGCAGACTTTCGTCTGGATGAGCCAATAGAGTTGCATTTGCCAGTGTATCTTTGATTTTCTCAAAGGCCTGTTCGGCTTCTTCATTCCATTCGATTGGAGTCTTATCTTTCTTTTTACTTGTCTTAATTAGTGCAAACAGCTTACTTTGTTCAACTGCTGCATTCTTCATGCAACGTCTGTAGTTCACCATCCCCAAGAAACGCCTGAGTTCAGCGACATTTGAGGGTTTTGGGAAGTTCAATATTGGATCTACTTTGGTCTTCAATGGGGAAATGCCTTCGGTCGAGACTTTGTAGCCGAGGAAGTCAATTTCAGTCTGTGCATATAGACTTTTGCCTACGTTGATAGTAAGTCCGGCAGCGTGTATACACTGTACAACAGCTCTTACATTCTCCTCGTGCTGTTGCTCACCGCCTTCAGAGCAAATGCAGATATCATCCAAGTATGCATATGCAAATGGCAATTCCCTAAACAGTCCATTGATAAATCTCTGGAAAGTTTGTGCTGAGTTGCGAAGTCCAAACGGCATTCAAAGGTATTCGAATAGTCCAAAGGGGGTTATAACCGCTGTCTTTGGTACGTCCTGGTAAGCCGTAGGAATTTGGTGGAATGCCCAGTTGATGTCAATTTTGGTGAACATCGTTTTACCCTTCATGCCATTATATTGGGGACTGGGTAGCGATCAGGAACTGTTATGGCATTTAAGGCCCTGTAGTCTCCAACAATTTGCCACTCTCCACTTGCTTTTTTGGTCATATGGATAGGGGAGCTCCTTGGGCTTTTTGAGGGGTGACATACACCCTCCTCAATGATGCGATGAAAGTACTCCCATGCCGCTTTGAGTTTGTCAGGCAGTAACCTTCGTGCTCTAGAGTGGCAAGGCTATCCTTTGGTTTCAATGTAATGAACCGTGTCGTGTTTGTATGTAGGATGCCTGCAAATTGATGGTTTAGTTACTCCAGGATAGTCAGACAGGATCCGTAAGAGTTGTCCGTTGACTTTTGTACAGCTGGATATATTTGTGTCCAGTCTGTAAGCATGCGTTTTGCCATCCACACAATTTTTACTTTCACTATTGATCAATTTGCCATTTTTGAGGTCAATGATCAAGCCATAATGTGCAAGAAAATCTGCACCCAGGATCGGGTTTGGAACATCAGCAACCGTGAAGGACCAGGTCATATTTTCCTTAAGTCTGATGTCAACTTTGCTAGTCTCAAGTCCGTAAGCTGGAAGGTTTTGACCTTTCACAGTACGGAGATAATATTTCGGAGGAAGTACTTTTTGGTTTTTATTTACTGGCAATATACTCAAGTCTGCACCTGAGTCTATCAAGTACCATCTCCTATTTGTCCTGTCCTTTATGAACAGGCGGCATGAGTGTTTTTCCGAGGGGTCTTTGGCTGCATAGATGGCCCCTTGTTCTAGATTGACGCTTCCTTGTTGTAGGATTTACCCCACCATTTGCACCTGTTGTTGCATTTGGTGGCCTCTGCGCCAAACTGGTTATGGAAAAAGCAACTTTTATCATCCCAATTTTGAGATTGGTTTTTGGGAGATGATGTTCTTGGGGGAGATGAGCTCTGACCCCTGTTACTGGAACTAGATCTGCGGTCTCTGGACCGGGACTGTCGTCCTCTGCTATTGCCACTGTTGTTGTTGTTGCTTCTACTTTTAGATCTTTGTTGCCAGCTGCTATTGGATTTCGTTGAGCCTTGGCTTTTGTTCCGTTTTACTTCATCAGTAAACTGAGCTATTTGGGCTCGAAGTTGAGCGAGTTCTCCAGTCTCTGCAGACACTGCACTGACCACGGGCTTTGACCTGGTGTATTCGAGCGTATTATCTGCGGATTTCGCAAGGAAGTCCAAGTCTGCGGATGTATTTATCACGGTCAAACCTACAGCGGCTAGGCATTGCACAACACTTTGGGGAAGTTGTTTGCAAAATTGATTGCCTATGACAGAAGGGGCTACGATATTATCCACCTTCTGACTCAATTTTGCCATGAAGATTGAGGGTTTGTCGTCCCCCATCTTCATACCTCCCATCACATCATCAATAATTTCGTTCTTTGTTTTTCCAAATACATTTTTGATTTTCTTGACGAACCAGGCATATTTGTCATATTCTGTCAAAGGGCATTCCATGATGTCCGGAATGTGGCAGATTATCTGTGGGGGCATGCCTCCACAGATGTGTAGATACCACTGGTTCAAAGTTATGTTCTTGGTCTTGAACCTGCCTTCTGATAGAGTGAACCATAAGTCTACCTCATTGGGCAGAAATTCCAGAATCTCTATCCTCCATCTATAGAAGTTGGGGTTGTGCCCTGGCTGCAATTGCAAAAGTTGCATAATCTGCGCCAAGACTTCGGGTGTCAGCTATGGCTGACTTTTACCTCCCTACGATGGTTGTGGGGTTTTGGTTGGTGGTGGGACCATTGCTATGTCTTTCTGATGACAAGCGTATTCCACAGAACTACTTCCTTCATTGCTGGTCGAAAACACTGGCTCCTGTGTTTGTAGGACAGGTGTTTTTGGGTCTGAACTTTGGCTTAAAGTTCGACCACTTCTCAACGTTTTAACTGCTAGTTGTTCTTTATTTATTGCAGTTCCCAATCGTGTTAATTCTGGGTGTTGAGGACCTTCTTCCAGGTTTGTTAAATTTGTAGAGTGTCGAGTCAAAGTTGAGGGGGTTGGGGGATGAGTCCAACCTTCTTCCTCCAGGTCTACTATCTTGTTTCTCCTTGTTTGTATATTTTAAGGAGAGGGGTATAAATTCCCACTTCAGCAGACTCTACTTCGACAACCTAAAAGGTGTCTTAGTCTGCAAAAAAAATTTGTATTTGCCGAGCAAGCGAGTTTCTCGCCAGCGCACCGCACCAAATTTTTGTAAAAGCTCAACGCGCCTTAAGACACCTCACGACGTAGCCAAATATCACATCGGGGTCACCAATGTGGAATACCTAGTCGTGAGAGATAATCTCACTAGAAGGAAATTCTACAGAATTTATGCGTGTTCAGCCACTTCGTATATAAGTACAAGTAAGCCAAAACCAAGGCAAACACTGGCAATTTTAGAGCCGGTTTGGGTGGTTTATATACGGCTTATTTACACGCACACAAACACACGTACGTAAGATAATACATACATTGGTGAGGATGGCCAGGTTGCATCATCCCCTATCGAGATAAGAGATGGCTGGCTGGTTCGTGTACGAATCGTGACATCATCTTATTGTGTCACAATTCGGTACTTGTACATTACCTGCAAGTACATACAGGTAATTACGATTGAACGAGTTTTGTGTGTTTAACGTCACAAGGACGATTATTTGCCTGCCCTTTGGGGCGGTGACTGTAGTCAAGGAGTCTGAGCCCCTTTACCTCATACCAGTGAGTCCCCACAATAGGTATGAATATTATAAAATGTGACTAACCTTAACCCTGCCGCTTTGTTCGCAGTTATGCAACAAATAGGAATGAAAGTTACATTTAACCAAAAAATGTATGCTTAAATTCATGACATTTTGGAGGTTATGAGGAAAGTAGCAGTGGACATATAGGGGAAAGGCCGGTAAGAGTACGCAGTCTGTAAGAGTACACATTGCTTTTTTTTCTGCAACTGAAAGATTGGCAACACTGCTCCATCTTTTATGTTGTTCTACTTCAAATACTCCTCCTTCATGCCAAAAAACATGAATTTATAATCATTATTTTCGCTTTTATTACAAATTTTTGTATTTTTTGGTTTCTGATATAATATTTTCAAAGCACGGAATAAGGATTCAGTGACTATTATTGAAAATGACTGAGTAAATAATCATAATTATTCAAACTACATACTTTTTGCTACCTTTTCATATATCTTTAGTTACCAATGTATTTTGTTATCAGTTAGTAAAACTGATATTATTGGTAAAACTCACAAGTGCGTAAGAGTACGCATTTTGTTTTTACTACTAATTTATTTGTTTCTTATGAAAAAAGGTCCACAAAACAAAAACAATTCTTCACAAAAGAAAACTGGATTGAAATAAAAGCAAAACTAAAGACGACAAGTGCTAAAAAACTTACCTCCAAAAAAGAGGAAATTTCATGCCCAGCCTGTGAAGAACTTTTTTCTGATCCGCCTGCAGAAGATTGGATTATGTGTGACAAATGTAAACATTAGTGGCATGAATCCTGCACTAGTTATTTGGGAATCAATAAATTTGTTTGTGATTTGTGTTGACGTTCGTATGAAATAAATATATATTTCAGACTATTCAATATCTCATAATCAATGAAAAAAATTAGTTGCGTACTCTTACAAACTCAAATGCGTACTCTTAGATGCCATGTCATGTAAGAGTACGCATTTGGGTTTTTTTATACTTTTACCCCCCTAAACAATTTGAGAGGCTCTTGAAAATTTTTAAGGTAGGGAATAAGTAAATAAAGGTTCACAGCATAGCTACACCAAATTTGAACAAAATCCCTCAAGTTTTGACTCAGTTACATGAGGTCAAACCTTAAGTGCGTACTCTTACCGGCCTTTCCCCTATGTTTACGGCTATTTTGCCTATTTTATTAGGATTTTAGTGATAGTGATAATGATTATGAACACAAGGTAAACTAGCAATTTTGGATAACTCTCACTTATGGATCAAAATTTTAAAGGTGATGTACAGTAGTAAAAATTTACAACACGGATAATCTTGTCACCATAAATGTTTCATACTTTTTATTTTAGATTTTTTTTTTTTTGTTTTACATGAATACCTTATAAAACAACTAAGGATTTTCTGAAAAAAAATATCGAGAAATGAACCCGGCCTGAATAAGAAAATATGAAATCTTTTGCCCGTACATATATCTGCAAAAACTCAAAAATCCCTTCCTATAAAAGGATAAGTAGGTACTTATACCGACGCTATTACCTACCTTCGAATCCAGGAAATATGAAAATTGGTTCTCTCGAATTACTGGCTGCCGGTTGCGCTTGAATCTTGACCACACGTTCAATATCGTAATATTTCTTGTTCAAGAATTTCACACCGTGGCTGAAAGTAAATTTAATCGGTGTTCGTGGTTTTGCATCTAAAATCAGTCCATCATAGGTATGAATATTTTTAAACGACAATTTTTCACAAAGATGCGTTGCACTCACTAGATTGTGTATATCCGAATCGAACGGTATTTGAAAAAGTAAATGTTTTATTGGCCGTTACCGATCGCCAGCACCTGCAATAATTCCCATCCAGCGCAGATAATTATATTAAAGGTTCGACATAGGTAGGTAACATAGGTAGTCTACTCATAATGTTAATCACATGGAGTTATTATGTCTAGACCAAATGCATAATTAGGTATATAATTATTATCTATCTACCTTAATAGAGAGAACATTTTCGAAGTGTAAGGATTAATACTGGACTGCACATCTGTAAAATGGAGAAATTTTATGGTTAACAATCGAAATAACAAAGTTTTCTCAAATCATTGCTCCAACAGGTACCTACACCAAATTAAAAAATAACGTACATACAAGATGACCAAAAAAACATTTGCCACTTGAAAATTTGGAAATTGCGAAAAACATTTAATGGATACATTATTGGGATGCAAAGCATCCACTAGACTGCGCCGCTAGGAGCAGCTAGTTATTTAACATTGAAAACATACAAAATCAAAGTTATCGAAAGCAATTACACAGAAACTGTAGGTAAATATTGGAGAGCTGAAATTTTTCGGAGACATCTACATAGGACATCTGAAGTTTCCCTCAAATTTTGACTGAAATCGTACTTTTATTTCTCCAGATATCGCCGAAATTCTGTTTATATTCCCCAAATTGATTGAATTCTTATAATATCATTAAAATCTCAAGATCTGAACAGAATTTCAGCAATATTTCAAGAAATAAATGTACCTACAGTTTTAGCCAAAATTTGGGGGAATCTTCAGATGATCTATGTAGGTGTCTCCTAAAAATTTTAGCTTTTTACCATTTATGGTTTTCTTGTAATTGCTTTTGAAAGCTTTGATTGTATATGTTCTCAATGCTAAAATACCATATATAATCCCGAAGTCAACATGTTTTACAAATGAGCCACCAGAGAGCGACTACCTTTACTTTAAATCCCAATATGTATCGCGAATAAAACATGTGCTTTCGCGCCTCATAGTGACAAATTAACAGGGAAAATGTGGAAATATTAGCCAAAACCAGACATACCGCTAAAGAGATGTCCAATGCCAGATCAAAAACATGTCAAAGAAAGAACGATGATAAAACCTTTTGAATTCCAATATTTATTATTGTGCATGTGTTGTAGCTTGACAGTGTGTGTGTATCAATATGGAAAAGTCTCTTTTAATAACAGAATATGCGCAACTTTTGGTACCCAAAACATATATAACTGAACTTGCTTCTTCTCTATCTTCCACTTATTTTTAAACCACAGCTCATATGGAGTGTTGGACATTTCTTTAGTTGTATGTCTCTGGCTGAAATGCAGTTTTTAAAAACTTGGGCAAGTGTGAGTAATAGAAGAAATGTAGTTGCCAAAAGAGTGAAAATTAAATTGAATTATCAAAAGAAAAAAGCAGAGATGGAATCCCACTACCATAAAAAATAACAGAAACGCTACTTACCACAACAAAAGCTAATACTGGAAATGTAACCAATACCAGAAACTCTTACATTGAAAGTAACATAATGATACTGATACCTCTAGTCATTTTCATTCAATACAATTATTTCCCAATTCAATAATATTTCACGATACTCAATACCATTACCAAAACAATACCTAAATAAAAGGTTCCTGAAGTGGTATTTATAAAAAATTCAAATTTGTAGATTCCAGGCATCGATGCCTATTTTTAGAATTCATACTATGCCAACATTTAACCTTATTGGTGATGGAACTTAATCAAACAGTGGCTTAATTAATTTTATTGGTATGTTTCTTCAGGGGGTTGGTCAAATTTTTAGGCAAGAGCCTAGTTGTAGATTGTTATTAGTCAGTATGAGGTTTTTTTTTTTTTTGTAATGAGGTTTGATGCCCAATTGCCATCCCTATTCCCACACCACTAAACTTTTTTCAACTTTTCCAGTTTAACATGTTCATTTCAATAATTTTTAAATAGACAAAGAGAAAAGAAAAAAAATTTTTTTAAATAACAGAAATGAAATCGAATTTACAATACTGCTACACAAATATTATCAGTTTAATTATTTGTAAATTGCTTTGAATTTATGGTACTAGACCAGTAAAGCTCCATAAGACCGATATACTTTTTAATGTCAAGACATGCTGGCATAAAAGTAGGCAAGCCAAAAGTACCTTCTGCATAATTTCTACATTTTGCTGATGTTCATCAATTTAGAATATATTTGATAAAGAAATCCCTTTAATTCACAAGTGTTAAAATTATGCAACGTACCAAAAGTGGTAGCACTGATCCAAAGAAATTTACTCGTATGGTTTTCTTATTCAATTGATGATATGATGTTGATGATTTGAATACGAGAGTATTAATTAAATTATGAAAAATGAATTTAAAATGATCTTATCTAATTTAAAAGTAGTAAAGGAGTATTTTAACAACAAGGATATTGTACATAAAGATAGTATATACAAAGTACATCAAGTGGTACTTAATGGTTGCCTATTTAGCATTGGTATGTCTAACTGGAAATCACCCTTCTTTACTGGTCCAGTAATATATAGTCAAAAGTAAATTATAATTTTGTAAAGGCAAAAAAGAAAAAAAAATTTGTTAAAAATACTAGAAATGAAACAAAACAGAACCTTTACACAAATACCAATACCAATAACAGAAACAAAAACGCTAACCGAGAAAATTTTGAAATCAAACCAGAAACAATACCAAAATAGCTAATAACACTAACAGAATATCATTACCATAATAAAATTTGATAATGATAAAATTTGATAATGGTAAAATACAAAAAATAGAAAATTTTTTGTAGCGGTATTCCATCCCTGGAAAAAAGTGTAGCCGAAGGAAGGAGCACTTTTACCATCTCCACATGTTCACCGATTCAAATCTCCATTCCAATAAATTTGAAATGAAATTCATGTGTGTTTGGAATGGGAGGGGGCTAAGTAAACAGGCGTCAGGAGTGAAAAAAAAGATGACCTGCATGTAAATTTTTCCCATTGTCTTTGAGCCACAAGTGCATTAAAAATACTAGTGTAGAATATTTCTTGATGAGAACAACTCAAATTTGCTGTAAATTTTTGGATGAAATCATTACTTAGACCCACAGGAATTAAAACCACTGAGTTCAAATTTGCAGTCCATTTTTGAGTTGAACCATTAATAGGGCTCCTGTGGACTCAAAAAGGGTGTTACAACATACTTTTCATAAATGATTAAGTGATACATAACTGGACATGTTTTTTGATTCACTGTGTTCAAATTTGCAGACAATAGTAAATTTCTGAATGGAACCATCCCTTGGGCTCCAACAGCCCCCCAAAAAAGGGTTACAACATACTTTTCATAAATTTGGACATGTTTTTTGATTCATTGAGTTCAAATTTGCATAGTAGTCCATTTAATTTGAATTGAACTCCTCATTCGAGCCCATGGACATCACAAAAGAGAGTGGACAAATTTTTCATAAAATTTAACGAGTTCCTTGTAAAATTGAAAAGAGAAAAAATTAATTTGTTGAAATTGATACACTGGATTTATTTATGAATTATTAAAAAATCACTGAGGGCTAATTTTATAGTAATGGTTTAAACCAGGTTTAGCAGGAAAATAAAATTTTTTACAATCCATTAAAGGAAGTTCAATCATCCTAACACACAATTCAAATTTATCTCCATATTTCCATGAGTTAAATTTTGGTTCAAGTTTCTCATTAGCTGGTTTATCATGAGATTCTTTTCACTGATGAATTGCAAATATATATGGTTGCTGAACACTATCCAGTTATTAAATATGTTAAAATATTATCCTTTGAGTATATATTATTTCATATGGAGAGCTGATTCAACAAGTTCCGTTTTTCAACAATAGTAAACGTTTTCGGGGAATAAAATAACTTTTTTTATACGCGAGTATATCTATATATACGAATTATATATAGATATACTCGTGTGTAAAAGAAGTCATTTCATTCCCTAAAAGCGCTATCTATGGCTGAAAGTAACTAGTACGTATAGAAAATGTATACGAATCAACTCTCCATATGAAACAATACATACTCAAAGATATTATCATATTATCAGTTATCTATTTATTTTATTTTGCATCTCAGTCACAAACTGAATTTCCATCAATGGGAGGTTAACATTTTGTGAAACTTCGCAAAATTTGAAAAAAACATCGATTTAGTTGAACTACAGCTGATAAGTAATTGTAAAACCAAATCAACTTTGAACCATGGGTTAGAGTTCAGCAGAACCAAAATTTAAACCTCTATTATAAAACTAGGTTCAAATAATTATCTAAATATTTTACATATAAGCTACTGGACTACTGAGAATTAATAAACGTATTATTCCTTTTCCTAGCTGGACAATAAGTTTAACTGGTTCTTCCGGTGATTGAAATGGTCAGAATAATCGTCGTTTGCAAGCATACCTAATTATCCTACATGTGTATTTTACTAGTTTCTCTCGATGGTTAAAAACGTCACTATTTTAATGAATATTGATGAATTATTGATGAATTGATTAATGCCAGAATAATAAATAGCTTATATTCTACAAACCGATAATTACAGATATATTTCAAAAAAGAAAAAAACTCTAGCGCAGCAATACTTCGCTAGAAAACCTAGTTTTTCAATTTTCATCCATTATTGAAAAAAATCTTGATTCTAATTAATCGAAAAAATTATAAAATAATATCGATAGTAATCGATATTTGTATCGATAGCTATCGATATCTGACAGACATATCGATATTTCATTGCTGGTTTCAGGTAAAGAAATTTCAAAAAATTATCATTAGTTTTCCATAACTTAAACAAAATTATCGATCTATAAATATTTTGTCGCTAAAAACAGATCTTCAGATTTTTTAGGAATTTTTTGAATTCTAGTTTTCTCAAAACTAATTAACCGATAAGCCCCAAACTTCTTTCAGACCTGCTTTAGTATGAGGACTATCTCTCGTTAAAATTCAGCTCTATCTATCTTAAAGTTTTCTCAAAACCATTAACACAAAATTTTGAGCGAGACATACATATATACATATTATATATACCTATATACTTACATTAAAAAAATTAGATGAAGATGGGAAAATAGTACCAATCGTTTTATTTTCTCAGGAAATAGATAATTTTCATCACCCCCGGCATTAATCATTTTGTGAGGTTAATTTTAATACTCCGTTTGCAAGCGGACTGGATAAAAATGTATCTATTGAATTGCTAATTTACGAAATTTTTGTTACACTATGTAACACATGTGTCATACTAGCCGCATACTGTCTGTCCACGAACATGAAACAGCTTATAGAAGCAGCTGATGAGAAAATGTGGCTACAATCGAAAGCGAGAACGAGAAAACGAAGGCTAACGTTACTGCAAATCCAATATACATTGAAAGTAAAACACAACATTCTGGAAATCAATTTCTTTCAACCTTAATTTATAACTTGGGATTCGCCATTTACTCCAATTTCATGTTGAACAAAATCGACCATATTTAGGTAGGTTTTCTACTGAAAATCTATTTATTAATTTTGGCGTCATGGAACGACCTGGGGATAAGGGTGGGTACATTTTTATACGCTTTTATTCTACTCACTCAATTTGTTGAAGTACACTGAATGACCAACTTCAGCGCTGCTTTCACATGTTGCGACACACGCACACATACACTTACATCCGTTTTTATCAGTTTTTGTTTCAATTTTTGTTTGTTTCTGTTTCGAAAAAAAGTGAGACATTTTATTTTCTCTTTCGCCGTTATTTTCTTTTTCAAATTATAAAAGCGTATTTTTTAAAAACTCGGTTTTAACCTAACTTATTCGTTTTCTAACTCAAGGAAAATTTTGGCACTAATCACTTAAATTCATATATATATCAACCAATTTCTTGCTACCAAGGTAAATGTCGCAATTTTCATCCGATAATCAAGAAATTTCGATCATTAGCATTAAGCCAAGGACCTGACTTATTGATTTTGTTACACAAGTCAGCCATACGGTACTTCCGGTATGACTATTTTAGTTTTTGTTTCAGCTACAAAATTTATAATTTTCGACGCAATAGCTACGAAATTTGAAAAAAATATTCAATATATGATATTATAACTTGCTATAAATTTTGGTACGAATCGGACGTACGGTACTTCCGGTAACAACATTTTCATTTTTATTTTGGCTATAAAATGTCAAACTTTTGATCAGTAGGAACGGAATTCGGAATAAATATTTATTAAGATCTATTAATAACTTTCGAGGGACTGCCCAATTTTGTAGTTTTCAAAAACCTACTTTTTCTAACGGAGCTGCTGCTCCGTTAGAGTTTTTTTTTCAGGTTAAAATTCAACTAAAAATTTTCAATTCGATATACTGAAATGATTTTGGTTTTAATTTAGGCCTACCTCTAAAGGGTTCATTCCTCGAGATTTTCATTTTTATTTTTTTTATCGATTATAGGTTATTTTAAAATCGATTGCCCTACTTTTCAGTTATTCTGTACAAAATGTGATAATCAGTAAGTTGATCTGCGATTGAGGCTTTGCCGGGTCCAGCCAGGACAAAAGATTTCGACGCCTGGCTCGCGTCAGGTTAAATCCAATTTGGAAGTACCTTTGAATTAAATTAGGTATTCAAAAAATCAATAGAATATCGTCGATTATTTGCGAAATATAATTAATTGTTCCTTATCATAAATTAATGATTCTGCAATATTCAGAGCAACAGGCTGACATCTGTTCACGAATTCGTGAGAAGTCATTTCAGTGGACAGTGGCAAACACAATCGGTCTGATTCTAATTTTTTAAATGTCTATTTCGATGTCTATAGGCTCAATCGCTCATAATATGAGCGATCGTGCAAATTTATCAATATTTTCCTGGATCAATTTGAATTTTAAGATTCCATAAAATCAAAATGTTTTCCTAAAATTTCCGAAAAGAAACGGAAATGTAAATTCCAAGTTGAAATAAAGAAAATTTTCGCCCAACAATCAATTTGTATTCACAGTTGGCAAAATCCCTAATTCACAAAATTTTCGAATTACTGACAATCCCTAAATGTTTAACCTCACTTCCAAGTTCCAAACTACGAATTTTACTACCCACAATAGCGGCAGAAAGCAACTCTGAAGTTTTTCGAGCACAAAGATTAATCAACTTTGATTTTGCAAATACGATACTCGGAAATTAATTTTATTTACTTTTTTCCCAATTTTCAGCTCACTCTTCTCCCTATTTTTTTCTGGAAACAACACAACACCCTGCTAATAATGATAATACTGACACGTAAAATGTAACCGAGAATGAGGTGTTCCCAAAATTACATAACGTGTTATTTATAAAGTAATTTGGTGATACAGTTGCACAAATAGACATAGAAGGCATTCGACACATTCAGCAAAATTAAAAGCATGAACTTAACAACTTTCCAGAAACTGCCAGAAATGTAATAACAAACATTTTAAAATGATTTTTCCAACATTTTTATTTTTTTTATTAAATTCAAGAAGAACAAAGTGTGTAATTGTTGGCGAAAACTCTATTTAAAACTGTTTAAGAAACGAATAAATTTAAATGAAAACTGCGCAAACTCCATTTTCCGACACAAATTTAGACTTCAACTCGTTAGAAATCATTCGAAAATACTACTGAAGTTTTTAAGTAAATTTTCTAAAGAAAATCTACTTATTACTCTTGGTGCGGTATTAGCCCCCAGGGTTGGAGGTGGGTACGTTTTTCGTTTTATAATCTCAGGAAAGTTTTGGCACCAATAACTCAATCTCATATATATATATATATATAGATAGATAAATAGATATAAGTTCATTTCTTGTTCATACGGTACAGGTCGCAATTTTTATCAGATAATCACCAAATTTGGTACGAACATTTGTACTAAGCCAAGGACAAGACTTATTGATTTTGGTGCGAATCAGCCGGACGGTTCTTCCGGCATCATCATTTTTGTTTTTATTTTGACTATAAAAATTTTTCTTCAATAGCCACAAAATTCGGAACAATTATTTATCATAATTTATTGTACTACGCTACCAATTTTGGCGTGGATCGACCGGACCGTATTTCCGGTACCGCTATTTTTTTTATATTGATCATAAAATACGGAATTTTGGAACTATATGTACGAAATTTGAAATAAATATTCATTAAAATGTATTGTAGCATGCTACCAATTTTGGTGCGGATTGACAGGACGGTACTTCCGGTAAAGCTTTTTTTCCCTCTTTTTTCTAATTTTCATAAACTTTTCTTTTTACAAAAATTAACTACATGCTAAAGTTTTTTTTTTTTTATTTCATAACTTTATTATATTTCATTGGTATTATTTTAAATTACCTATATGATGATGTACCGTACTTTATCATCTTAATTTATTTTTCTTTTTTTCAAGAAAAATAATACTTTTATATCTCACATTGTCTAATATTTTATCGGCAGCTAACACATTTCATACAATCATAACATACCATTAACACATATAAACTTACAGACAATTAATGTGACCATCAAAATTCATAATTCTTTCTCTAGAAAACCTACTTTTTCTAATGAGGCTTGCTGCACTAGTTTTTTTCTCAGGCCTTTCAAATTAAATAGAAAAATTTTTCATTAAAAAGTTCCAATCTGACGCTGAAACCCAGTAACCATCACCCTTTTTACGACCACAAAAACATTTTTCGCACCGTCGAAATTTATCTCGGATACAGTCATTTATCAAAAATTATAGAGGTCTAGTTTAATTTATAAGCAACGTTTTCTCGAAAATGTTCTAATCATACTTCGACCATATTCTAAAACAAAAATCGATCGACTAATAAGAAAAACACAGATCGTTTAAACGCAATTGAAAACTTCTTCTCCGAGATGAAATTAAGAGAAAGATAAATATACAAAAATTCAACTTAATTGGCATACGTATAAGGACCATAATGACGAAAAACGTAAACTGAATAGAGAAATAGGACAATTTTTTCGGAAGCAAACAACTGCAACTTTATAGAAATAAAATTATCATCGTCCACAACGTAGAAATTCAACCAGTGAGGTGATTAATAACGTAAAAATCATTCATAAGTTGAAGCATCTCGATATCAAACTAACTTGAGCAACTCACACACAAAAATATTAACGTATATTTTAGTATGTTAAATAAATTATAGGCGTAGCACAAGTAAAAGCTTAATCCAAAATAACAGAGCGAATTCAACTCACGAATAATCAAAAAGAGAGAAAAGGAGAAAAAAGAAACATGAGAAGAAAATAAAATTAGGGAATTAAAAAAAAATCTAAATTATAAAGATAAAAATATAAATAACACAGTATAAATGACTAAATGGGTTGTTTCTGAAATTTGAGAAAAAAAATTTCAGGAACACACGTGAGTAAATACTAAATTTCTTTCGTACCTGACAAAATGCGAAGCGAATCGTGTGGCTTTTGAAAACATTAACAGTTATACTAGATTCAACGGTTTCTTTTTCTTTTCGTCTACTAAGGTAGCTACAACAAAAAACCTGAGCTTTCGTCTGATAACACTGACGTTACATTATGTCATGCAGGTTGATATGACGTTAAAGTTATCAATATGATGATATAGACGAACAACACAATGATTTGAAGACGGCTGTTAGAATAAGTACGTCAAAAAATGACCAAATATTTTGCAAATGTGATATCATAAAAATTTTTTTCTTGTTCGCGTTCCAGAATAATTCGCCCAGAAATACATTAAATTTTGACGTGGTTTATAGTACAATGCTGAATTATAAGTTAAAAAACGTTTTTAAAACGAGAATAAATGAAATATCCTTTTCACTATGAAGCAAGCAATGGATGTCAAAATAAAAAATTTTCAAATCCACCACGAATAGAATACCTACTTAAACCTACTCAATAGGCGTATCATTTTCATACAGTATGACTTCCATTCAAAATCAAACAAAACAGGGAAACGTTACGATACTGATACGCTAACAATAATTATAATTATTACAACCATAAAAATAATAATTTAACACGTATTCAAAAAAAAAAAAAAATAGGAAAGATCAAAATATTATTAAAATATGAATAATAATAAATTTAAAAAAAAACTACATGAAAGTAAGATGATTGTAGGCCTACCTTCACGTTTCATTGAATCATTAAAGCTTTTTTCCATATTCATTCCTCTAATAAATAGAAAAGTAAAAACGAAAAAATTACAAAAAACAAAGAAAAATTAAAATATTTTGACGTTATGGAATTCTGTACAGTTTCTGCAAAATCAGAGAGCTATTTGACTACAATTCAAATTACTAGATGGAGTAGACGTCATAAAGATTGTTTATTTAGTGGAATAGCTCCGAATAGCCTCCCTAATTTTAAAGAATCTTCACAGAATTTGTCACCTCGAACAAACCTAACAACTCGATTCCAAAACTGCATTTACATCTCAACTAAACGAGAAAGACAAATTGCAAAATTTTGACAACAAATCCATTCAGTTTTATATAATCAAAACAAATTCTACATGGCACAAAAAATATAATAACAGTAAAACATATTGTACGAGAAAACAATCCACAGTCGTAAAATCGAGAACTTATACCAACGAAATTGCCGAATTACCTATACTCAGCACTAAAAGTTCGAGAAATTGTTCTTTCAAAATAGTTTACATCACGGTAAATTGTTTCAGGAAACATATACCTAAAAAAGAGCCATCTGATAAAAATATTTTTCCAAATTCACGAAGGTTTTTTATTGGAACAAAACTGGTACTTCATACGGAGGAAATTACAAAAATAGCACAACTGACAAACGGAAATTAGATTCTCAAGGTAATTTTAGAAAAAATTCGAAATTTCTTTTTTTAAAACAAAAAAGTAGAAAATTTAATTACTTTGTTAGCAGAGGAATGTAGTCAATATAACCATTTGCACTACGAAGCACCAGAGAAGTAGAGAGGAAATTCAGGCCTGGGTAGAGAAAAAATTTACGGGCCTCTAAAAAACTAAAAATTGCATTTATCTTCAAAAGCAGTATTTAAAATTTATTTTTGAAAGGAGTTTTACAACAGTCGAAAGTTTGTTTCGTGAGCGGAGGGACCGAAAAAATTTTTCAAGGGTTTTTTGAAAATCTTTTTATTCTTCTGATTTCTTTGAGAATTCCGGGCCCCTAAAAATCCCAGGCCCGGGGAAATCTCCTTTCCCCCTCTCGCTAAGCCTGCGAAGCACATATGGTCAGTTTACAAATAACTTAAACCGAATCATAACCTGGATTGATGAATCACGAAATGTGATCGATAATATGACAATTAAATTATATTTTTTTTAAATTAAAAACATAGCGAATTTAGCTGAAGTTAAACAAAATAAAAACTAAAATTGATTAGCTTACACACAAGGTACTTAAACAAAAAAAAAAAAAAAACACCGCTATAAAAAATCGCATTTCACACAAATAAATTTAAACCTTGAGAGGAAAAAAATAGGTAATTAATTTACGTATTATATACTTGAAAAAATTTGATTACTTCAGTCAGGTCACGTTCAGCGCATTTTTCTTACAGCAATTATTTTATTTAACTTTACCGTGTTAATGAGGAAGACAACCAATGATATTACATCTCTAATGTCTGGTATCATAATCATCAATGGTGTAGATGTAGCAATAAAATAAATAAATGCTAATTATGCTATCAGTTAAATAAGGGTAAATGGTAAAAATCGTAACCATCTTTCCCGATGACAGCAAAATATATGTAGACAACATGATAGGAACCCGGAATAAAACAAATTAAACCAGCTATGATGAATACAATTCCTTGCAAATTCGGATCCGGCGATATAACAAAAATTAATCCAATCAACAATAAAACTGCAAAAGGGGAATTGAATTAATGTTCTAACAAAGTAAATGAGATGTTGACATACATCCTTTTAGGGTTACTCAAGACAGTAATACCTGTTCCAACAATGAGAAGAACGACGGCCGCTAACACAGTTTTCCAGTTATCTTTAACTTTTGGGTGATAACAACACCACTGAGACCGATCAAAAAAATTGGCATACGTACCGTTGGCATCGTGCATAAATGAGTCACTGTCACGAGACAATGTCTGTAAATAGATAAACGTAAGTATGAAGCGAAAAATACAATATGCCGTATACATATACAGACATGAAAATGATTACTATTAGAAATCAATAAAATTTCATTAATAGCAGAGGGAAGCATCAATGCTGTCAGGTTATCACAAAATATTGACAATAAGACTAAGATGGAAGATTACACAGCAAAAACAATGTCAGTGATTGTCTTTACAACACTACTTACGTCTTCATTGTGTTTCATTACACCAGTTCCAAAACCATCTAGAGGAGCATTTTGATCGACGTCAATAACAGCATCGTTTCCCAAACTCTTATGCTTAATTTTTGGTTTCAACGGAGATCTTTCAGTGGTAGATCCATAAACGTTTATAGTTGTCACAGGATCACTTTCTTCTTCAAAGGCATCGTCTATAGAGAATCTCTTACCAGCTTTACCAAAGACATTAGCCATTATCAAATGAATTTGTTTTTCAAACAACCACGAGCTTAAATCATAGCAATAACATTATTCGGATTTTAAAACACCCAATAACGGAAAGATGGACGGAATAATTAAGAAAAATACATACAAACAAAAACTAAAAATCAAAATTCAAAATGAACGCGTTCACTTTTTCGAGTCGGTAATCAGAAGATGACAAAGTTTTTTATCTTTTATTTATGTTTTTATTTTTTCGATATTTCGATGTTTCATTTTTGTTTAGTAAAAAAAAAAAGAATGACAACAAAAGAGAGAATTCCCAAGGAAGATTCCCGGTGGAACCAAGGTATGTTCGTTTAAAACGCATTCTATGAGATTCGCATTTTGAGGTGTTATTCTGAGAATTTCTTAGTTGTTAAAGTAAGTTACATCCCAGTGTTTATAGAATAATACCTTTTAAAATCTAAATCCGATCCGAAGAATCTATTCCAAACGAACAAAGCTAAAATTCTGTTTTATTTCATTCTGTGTGATTCATTATCATATAAAATGAAATTTATGAATCATGATTAGATGATATATTTATTTATTTTTGATGGTTTTAATTAAAAAATAAAATATTATTAATGCTCATCATTATTTATTCTTCAAACGAACGAATATAAACCGAGAACTAAAAGATACAAGTTCTGACCTAAGAGAACTAAGGGTGAAACTCATGGCATAAAGAAATGATAAGAAAAGAAGAACATACATAGTAATTATCGTGATATAGACACACGAGCTACTGCGCATACACCAGGCGCAGTATGTTTGGCAACAGTGCACAGGGCGCTGGAGTCTGTACTGGAGTAGAGGCGGTCGCCAGACAGTTACACTTCGGTGATGAGGAGTGTGACAACGGATTTTACTGTCTCATGGACGTTAAACAGACTAGCGGCTAAGGCCACTATATGGTAGCAGGAGCATGGAAAAAGGTTCCTTCGGACTATGAGGTGTTAGAGATAACATCTCATCAAAAAAATAAATTCCAAATGATAAAATTTCGTATAAAAAACGAAGTTTTACCATTTTATCCAAATAAAAAATCGCTTCCACAAGAAAAGAAAATATAATTATTTCTCCTTTTCCACGCAACAAAATAAAAATACGGGACTTGAAATAAATTTCCGTAAGTATATTAAAATAACAGGGACGACGAAAATATTTATTTATAATAAAATAAATTTTTCGCCGCCCTCAGTAACACGTAATAACGGCAAAAATTTTGTCACAAAAATTTTTCCCGCCATCCGAATTAAAAAATACGTTGAATAAATATGGTTGACGTATGCAAAATTAATAAATCGAGGATTTTTTTGTTACTTGACTTCGAAAAAATTCTCGGAAAAAATCAACATCGAAAGATGATGATATTTTTACAGAAGTCACATAATCAAATTTGGAAAATATTGAAGTTGATGGTGACTTGAATTTGGATTGTCTTCCGCAGGAAACGACTGAACGTGATGAAATAGCAAGCAATATATATCTTGCTGAGGATGGCGTCCCTTTGACGTTTGAGGAGGCGAATGCTGCACTGGATAGTCTGATGTGGAGGGAGGCTATTTCTTCCGAAATAAGTGCCCTGAATTCCAATCAGACTTGGCAGGTGACCAAACATCCAAAGGAAGCCCCCACCATCACATGTCGTTGGATTTTTAATAAAAAATATGATGTTAATAATGAGGTTTTATATAAGGCCAGACTAGTTGCCAGAGGATGTCAACAGAAGAAAGGCTTCAATTTCAATGAAGTGTATGCGCCAGTGGCGAAACTTTCGACTGTCAGGACCCTCTTGGCTGTGAGTAATAAATTAAAATTTCATATTGAACAAATTGATATATGTAGTGCCTTCCTGAATGGTATTCTCTCGGAAGACGTGTACCTTGAAATACCTGAAGGGATAGAAACTAAAACTAATAGACACGATAATGTTTTAAAATTAAATAGGTCTATCTATGGTCTAAAGCAGTCACCCAAGGTATGGAACAAATTGTTCAACGAGTTCCTTGTTGCTCTTGGCTTTGTACAGAGTACGGCGGATGACTGTTTATATATATATAAAAATAAAAATGATGGTACTGTAGTCTATTTACTCACGTACGTTAACGATGTCCTAATTAGCTCAAATAATAAAACACAAATTACATTTTTTTAAAAGGAAATTAATAAGAGATTTAAGTGTAAGGATCTAGGAAAGGTTAAAAAATATCTAGGTTTAAATATTAATCACAATCGTGAAGATGGCATACTGGAGATTGAGCAGAGGAGTCTCATTGAGTCTGTTGCTAGGCGTTTTGGCGTTGAAAATTGCGCACCAACCTATACACCCATTGACCCCAAACTCCAGTTGGACAGGGATCTCAATGCGTGTGATAGTGTACTCAACAACAACTATCAACAGCTCATGGGATGCCTAATGTATCTGGTGCTAGGATCACGGCCCGATATTTGCTTTGCAATATCGTATTTCAGCCAATTCTCCAGTTATGCCACTGACGAACATCACAAATATCTATTAAGAGTACTTAAATATTTAGTTACCACAAAAGATAAAAAATTAATATTTTCAAATGAATGTGATAATAACAGCAATATTTTAGAAACTTTTTCTGATGCCGATTGGGGTAACTGTGTCACCACAAGATGGTCTATCTCTGGTTACTGTGTCTTTGTTTATGGATCACTAGTGTCCTGGTCCAGCAAGAAGCAGCCAACTGTAGCTCTATCTAGCACTGAGAGTGAGTTGATTGCAATATGCGATGCTACCACTGAGTCGATCTGGTTGAAGTATCTGTTAAGTGACTTTTGCATTCAGACTAATGACAGAGCTGTGATTTACGAAGATAACCAGAGTTGTCTGGCTCTTCTGCACTCTGGAAAATGGAATACTCGCAGATCCAAACATATAGACGTAAAGTACCGTTTTGTGTGCAATCACGTAGATATAGATTTTAAGTATTTGTACGTACCGACTTCGCGACAGTTGGGGGACATTTTCACAAAGGGCAGCCCGAAGCCCAAATTTGATAAGTTTTGTAAACTGTTAAAATTAATGTAACTTTTTGTATATGTTTACCATTTGTGTTAATATTTTTTTGTGTTGTAATTCTTTTCGTGTTATTGTTGACTTTTGTCATTTTTGTTTTAATGACTTTGTTAATTTAGAAAATTTGTTTATCCGTATTTGACATAACCGTATAATTATAATTTGAGGAGGCGTGTGAGAATAATAGCAAATTATATTATACGTCGACTTATTATTCTCGCACATCATATGTTGTGGCAACACTGTTTTGTTATTATTTGTAATCTGTGATTTTTGTGTTTGAAACCCAACTGTGATTATATGTTTTGTATGCCTTCTCGCCACTCATCAACCGTCGTAACATTAACATGTCCGCTAATATTATGTGGAATAAAATTTGTGAAATAGTGAATATTTAGTGTCTTATTTATGTGTTCGTAATGTGTGTGTCTAGTCTTTGCTCAATGTCTTCGTTAGTTTAGGTTTCATCATCATATTTTTGTGTAGTTCGATCCGTTGGCAGTTCCTATTTTCCAACAGTTTCGTTTTAAAAGTGAAATGTAATTCGGCAATTTAAAATAAAATAATTTACTTTTTGTTGTTCGTAAAAATAATCGATCAAAATCATATTATTTTTTCGAAAATAAATTATAATTAATTCAAAGGTGAATTAACTATTAACTATAAAAAAATTTTTTTCTTATTAAAAACATGCAGTGTCGCGATTAAATTTATGTCATTGCCCCTATGAGTCACGCTGAAATTAATTTTGCGGCTTGACCCATATGTTCAATTAGTTTAAAAATTAATATGCATAAATTAATTTACATGTATTATTCGCAAATATCATCATTGCGCCTACGGGTCATGCCCGATTTTTTATCGACATGACTCGTATAAAATGACTGATATTTGTAAAAAATTTTATCCTTGCATTTTTATGTAAAATTTGAAAATACCATTATTGCGCCCACAGGTCATGTCCGATATTTTATCGGCATGATTTGTGGTGAATGATAGGTATTTTTCAAAAAATTATTTTTTGTAATTGTATCAAAAAATTCTCACGAGCCTTCATTGCGCTTACGGGCCATGCTTGGTTTTTTATCGGTATGATTCGTAATGAATGATAGGCATATGAGAATTTTAAATTTTACATATTTCGTGTATAAATTTAATTAAAAATTCATTGCGCTTATGGGTCATGCCCGATTTTTTATCAGCGTGACTTGTAAATAAAAATGATTTTACAGAGAGTGAAAAATTTTTTTCCCTTTCCGTAAAATTTATTATTTATAATAAAAATATATTTTCCATTATAAAATATATGGTAGAGAAACAATCATAATTTCGTATCTGTTAATTACAGATACAAAAATGTCAACAACATCGCGCGGATCACAGCAATCAACAAGTTCGCAATCGTCGCAACAATCTCCGCCACCACCGCCACCATTACCTGCTCCTCAGGATGCCCAGCAACCTGAAGAGGTTGTTAATCTCCTTGAAGAAGAGGAGTTGATGGAATACAATACCGACCAACAACGGATCGTACAGCAATGACAACAACAAGATCGTGATGCAAACCAGCAACCACAAACAGCCACACTCAGGGATGTACAAAACATTCTTGAGTCACAAAATACGCAACCTTCGACCTCCAGGGTAGGACCCCCTCCTGGTTTCAACATGCTCCCGAGCCAACAAATCTCACCCAATATTGGGAGAGCTCGTCAGCATTCGGAGGCATCTCAAAATTGGGAGTGGGCTTACCCTGAAGAACAGAATTATCGGGAAGGAAGCATTAGTTTGTGGGAAGAACAGGTGGTCGATATGGAAATTTCCCATGGGAATGTAACTGCCGCAGGTGGTTATGCCAAAGAATTGGAGTCGCTGTTAAACAACCAGAATTTGACTCGATTGGCAGCTCGTAGACAGTTGAAGGCAATCGAGTTCCAAATTAGTGAACTGCAGAAGATGCCGAGGGGAACGGACCTTCAGCTTATGGTACTAGCAAAAACGTATATACGTAACTTGCAGTGCTTTGAAGCTGAAATCGAGGAACGTTTCCCAAAAGAATCCTTGATGTCCCTTCCTCTCCCATCCTTTTCAGATCCACTACCGATGAGTGTTGACCAACCTCAACACTCATCTAGACGCAATTCAATTGCGGGTCAACAACTGGTTCCAGAACCAATACTGGAACAACCAGAACAACTGCTAGTCTCTTGAGAAGAGATCGATAGATTAGCGAGAGAACGGATGGAGGAAATCCGCCATCAGGAAGAAACTGATCATCAGCAAAAAATATTAATGAGACAATTTGCTGACGAAGCAGCAAAGGCGATGATCGATTTAAAGGCCGCTGAAAAAGAAATCGAGAAGTTGAGAAGCCAACAAGGAAGGTGTCAAGAAACAATAGGAAACACACTTCAGATGGCATTCGAAGACTTCTCGCAGCAGTTTATCCAACCGATCATCAGAAAATGTAAGACTAACGATAATATTAATTTAATTAATATTTGTAAACGTAACACCCTACCAGAAATTACAACAAATGAAGAACCAGTAAACAAAAGAATTTCTACTGATCCTTCACTCGAACATTCTGTACGATCAACAAATTTGCCCGTACTTCAACAAATGAATTTAAATGCCGTTAATTCGAATTTAAACTCATTAACCTCAATGGTTCCAAATTTAATAGGAGAAACAAACAATTCCCCTATTTTTTTAGCAAATGAAAATCCGATACCAAAATGTTGGGAAACGGACAATTTGATTCAGTCAGAACTACCTCTGATGAATTTAAAACCCCCTAAATTCTATTTAGAAAAATAGGACGGAAAAATTTTAACCTATCCGGGTTTAATTCGTAGCTTTCGATTATACGTACACCTACGTAATGACATCGCTATACCACAAAAAATTTCGATTCTTAAGAGTGCAATACCTAAAGATATAGTGAAAACATTTAGTCATTTTGCCTCTGATGAAATTGGTTACCATCAACGATTACAATTTTTACATGATCGTTATGGTGATCAATCCAAAGTTAAAGCTGAAATTTGGTATCAAATTACAGCTTTCCCAATAGCAATTGATAACATATTGTCCATACAAGACACCATGGAAGGTATAGCTGTTCTTATAGATAGGTATAGAATTATTTCTAACGTCGTCGACGAAGAACAGCTGTTTAACGTAGCGGTTAAAAAATTCCCACCACGTTCTTATTTAAATAATTTAAAAAGCACGGAAAGACATGTTTCTCATTTATTTTCGGCAATTCGTGAATTTGTAAAAATCCACAAACTTTTTGAAGACAAAAAAGGTCCTCAAAAACAAAATCCTGCAAAAATTTTTAATAACCCTAAAAATTTTCAGGAATCAAAAAAAGGCCAGCCTAAAGGCAGACCTATTTTCGCTGCTGCTAACTTTAACAAAGATAGCAGTGAACAAAAAGGAGGAAAGGATAAATCCAATCCTCAAAAACCCAAAAAATTAGAAGAGAAAAAACGCATTAATAAACTTAATGTAAAATCTTCTAATGTTTCAGAAGAGAAAAAACGCGAAGCTATTAAAAGAGCGAAAGAAACTGCAAAGAGTGTTATGTTAACACCTCTTTCCGGCTCCTGCCTCTTTTGTAATGGCAAGCATTTAGCGCATCTGTGCTATAACACAAATACGCTAGAAGCTCGACTAGAGTATTACGCAGATAATGCAATATGCATTACCTGTGCCGAGGCTCATGATGAAGGCACACCATGCCCTCATCTTCCTGCCAAAAACTGCAAATGGTTTACCTGTTACGGTGAGGACCATCATTCGAACTTGTGTCCGAATGCGAACTACCCAATAACCAAGGGTATTACAGATGCTTGGTATACAACGCTGAAAGAGCGTAAAGAAATACTAAGTAAGCATAAAATTGATTCTTCTAATCAAGAACCAATTATTGGAAAAACTAATAAGTCTTCTACTTCACAGGAAACATTGGTTATAAGCAAAAGTGAACCATTCGATAAACCAAGGTTATCTAAAGAACAAAAAGAAGCACTGCCGATGGACAGTAAGTCTTTTGCAATTTTTAATAAATTTAAAAATAGTAGTATTTATTTGGTGTTTGAAACGTATGCTCAATCATCAAATTCACAGAAACCAATAAAAATTCAAGGATTTTTTGATTGTGGAAGTATAGACACTTTCATCAATAAAAAATTTGCTTTCAAATCCTTGAAATGTCAAGGATATGAACATGAATTGTTAAGACTTAGTAGCTTACAATATCAAAAATCAAAACCTATAAAATCTTACACAATTAAATTTGATCTTTTCACACCTGGTGGAACCAAAATTCCAATTACAGCTAAAACACTCGATGTTATTACCTGTAATTTAAAACAACCAGATTTAACAAAATTTAGAAAAGATTTTCCTAAATATGCAGATATACAATTTGCATCACTGACGGATGAGCATACGATTCAATTGTTACTTGGTAATAATTATATGTGGTCGTTCGTTATAAATATTAATCATTTAACCCCCACACTGACACTTATCAAAACACAATTTGGATATATGTTAGGAGGTTTAATCAATAATAATTCTATTATTGATAATATGTTTACACCAGTCTACTTTACTGATCCACAGAAAGTAGAAAACTTATGGAAGCTTGATGCTATTGGCATTGAATCTAATAACTTAGATGAAGCCCATGCTGATGCTCAAGCATTACATTTGTTTTACAAAGAAGTTGAATTGGTAAACAATCGTTACCAAATGAAGTGGCTTTATCGTAATTATCCTCCACCATTAGGGGATCATTACAATTTATGTTTCAAACTATTAGAAAGCCAATTACCAAAATTTAGAAAGTGTCCGGAATTTTTCAAAAAATACACCAAATACTTTGAAATGCTAATTCAATTAGAAATGATTGAATTAGTAGATCCAAAAGCTAAACCTGGTTTAATCCATTACATGCCCCACAAAGGCATTTTGGATTTAACAAAAAGTACTCCTTTAAGAGTTGTTTTTGATGGCTCTGTCAAAACAAAAACATCCA
The DNA here is from genome assembly GCA_011428145.1 of Ericerus pela. NCBI lineage: Eukaryota > Metazoa > Arthropoda > Insecta > Hemiptera > Coccidae > Ericerus > Ericerus pela. The sequence continues at coordinate 1,468,887 of WOFM01000528.1, forward strand.
AACATTCAATTAATGATTGTATGTTTAAAGGAGCTAACTTTTTACCAGATTTACTACAAATACTTCTGACTTTCCGCAAAGATAAATATGCTGTCATTGCAGATATTCGGAAGGCTTTTCATCAAATAGGTCTTCATCCAGATGATAGAGATGTTACTAGATTTCTATGGATTAAAGACCCATTAAAACCATTAACAAGAAACAACATAATTACATATAGATTCCAAAGAGTACTCTTTGGAATAATTTCAGCACCATTTTTACTCGTGGCTATCTTGTTACATCATTTCCAACAAGCTGATCCGGAGTTTTACACTAAATTTGCTGATCATCTATATGTAGATAATCTAGTAACTTCTTTACCAACATATGAAGAAATGAAAGATTTACACAAACGGTCCAATAAACTCATAAATGACATTTCTATGGAACTTTCTCAGTGGGGCACTAATTGTATTCCATTGAGACAGGATTTTGATCCTGAACATGCTTTAAACAAACCTCAAATTAAAGTTTTGGGTTTGACTTGGGACATGGATAAAGACTTAATTTTAATTAGCCAACCCAAAAAACAAGATGATACAAAAACTTGGACCAAACGATATTTTTTGAAAGTAATTTCTCAATTCTTTGATCCTCATGGATGGTTCTCATCAGCTTTTGTACCTTCCAGAGTTTTTATCAAACAACTTTGGAATGAAGGATACAAATGGGATGAACCTTTACCAACTTTGTTACAACCAATTGCAACGGAGTTAGTTAAGGATTTATCCCAATGTATTAACTATTGCCTACCACGACAAATTTATCCGGGAATATATAACCCGAATAATTGTCAACTACATACCTTTGTAGATGTATCCAAAACTGCATTTTCCATGGTAGCTTTTCTACGTTTACATAATGAAGAAAACAACACAACTGTAGTGTGATTCTTGATAGGTAAATCAAGAATTGCTACAATGAAACCTATGACAATTCCAAAATTGGAGTTGTTAGCGGCATTAATTGGAGCAAGAGGAATCAAAAATATACGAAAACCTCTAGACCTACATAACTGCCCAACCTATATATGGTTGGACAGTAAATGCGTTTTAACTTGGTTGTTAGAACGTAGAGTTTTAACACAATTTATACTAAATCGTGTCACAGAAATCAAAAGCATACCTAATATAGAATTTAGGTATGTCCCTTCAGCTGATAACCCTGCGGATATTGGCTCTAGGGGTGCTTTAGTGAATGAATTATTCCAGTCAATTTGGTGGTCAGGACCAGATTGGTTAAATAAAGATCCGGAAACTTGGCCTAAAACTGATTTACATATAATTCAATCATTACCGGAATTATCTGAAGACGAAAAAATTACACCAGTGTTCCACACTATGAGAGAATCTTTTAAAATCTCTCATAAATTATCAAATTTGATAACTGAAACTTCAGATAGCATTTTTGATAATCATAAAACTGCCAAATTGAATAGAAAACTAAAATCTCGCAAGTTACACATACCAAAATTTGTGATAAATAAAGATACCTTTGCTTGTGAAGTAAAAACCTTTACTGCAAAGGCAAAAGTATCTCAACAAAATTTGGAAATGTCTAACTCAGTTTTAGATCTTTCAAACAAACCAAACTTAATTAAAAAGAGTGTACCATATGAAAGTTTTCAACACCAACCTATGAATACACCTTTTAACATTGATTTAGAGAAATTTAACTCTTTAGTAAAATTAAAACGAACATTTTATTGTTGCCTAACAGCAATTAGGAAATTTAGTGCTAAAAGACTTAAACGTTCTAGATCAATAAAACCTTATGCAATATTGCCTAATAACTTCCAATTTGCTTTATTGTGTTTTATATATGCAGACCAGAAAAAATATTTTTCTGATTTGTTCACAACACTATTGTCACCTAATTCACCAGATTATGTGATATTTGACAAATTCCATATAGTTTTAGATGAATCTAGATTACTCAGACTCAGAAATTATATACCTATATCACCATTTACTGAAGATGTTCTATCTCCAGTATTATTACATTCAAAGTCTCATTTAACAAAATTAATTTTATTAAATGTACATACTTTGAATTGTCACACAGGAATCAAATTAACAATAGCAGCTTTTCACCGTACCTATTTTGTACCTCGTGCAATGCAAGTTCTTCCAAAAATATTAAAGAGAGCTTGCATACTTTGTAAAAAACATGACAAAAGACCTTTTGCGCAACCAACGCATTCGGCCATGCCAAATTTTAGACTCATGCCTTTTTCACATCTGTTCACTAACACAGGAATTGATGTTTTTGGTCCTTTTGCGGTCTTTGACCAATACTTACCAAAAAAGAAAAAGGAATTGGCACCCCAACGTCACCAATATACAAAAGGTGGATATTGATATTCACTTGTCTTTCAACAAGAGCAGTCTACTTTATTTCACTCTCGTCTTTAAATACGAGTGAAATATGGATTGCTTTACAAACTTTCTTTGCTGATCGTGGCACACCAAAAGTGATATTGTCTGACAATGCAGCACAATTCACATTAATCGCAACATTTTTACCAAAATTTTGGGACACCTTTATTTCAGATAAAAATGTTCACAATCAACTAAACCAAAAAGGAATAACGTGGCACTTTACACCTGCGAAAGCTCCGTGGTATGGTGCCTCGTTTGAAAGACTGATAGGAGTTTTTAAACAAATGTTCTATCGAGTAATGGGTCATCATGCTCATCATCAATTTAATTTTCAAGCTAGTCTTAAAAATATTCAAGTTATGATGAACGAAAGACCATTATGTCCAGCTGTTGATGACGCTGAACAATGGACTTTAACCCCTGCTCACTTTTTACATGCTAACTTCCGTGTATTCACATTAGATCTTGATAAACCTTTGGATGAAATAACTCCAACAACAAAAACTTTACAAAATTTATGGAAAGTTGATCAAGATTTACTCACCAAACTTTGGGCCACCTGGAAAGGATTGTATCTCCCATACCTGAGAGATAAAGTTTGCAAAGGTGTAGATAATGTATATCGAACAGTAACATTTGAACCAAAGATTGGTGATATAGTCCATGTTTTGGATTATATGACAAAACCAGGTATTTACAAAATTGCCAAAATTGTAAACCTGAACACTTCTCGTGATGGTAAAATCCATCATGCAGATATCCTACTACCTAGTTCAAAAGTTGTTACAAGACCCATAAAGTTTTTAGCACCTTTGGAACTAAATAGTAATGACAAAGTAACAACTACCTCAGGTTGAAACTTAGTCATATCACTTGATCTGAAAATACATACTACACTAAGCAACCGAAGGATTATAAAAGGAAATTGGCACCTTTTACTACCCTTCTAACTGACTTAAGAGTATGTTACATCTCATTATTGTTGTCTAGCTCCCTTATGGTGAAAGCGAACGATAAGTGTCAGTGGATCGATCCAACCAATTAGAGTTTAAATAGTTTTTAAATACACTTTAAATTCTAAATACAAACTTGCTAATTCCTACTCTTCCTTTCACAGAATCGCTCCATTATGGCCAAAATTAATCGTTTCTCTAACAATGTCCAGCAGTTTGTGGACAAGAGTCAATAAAAAACCAAAAAGTTTAATTAAGTTTAAATTTTTTTATTATTATAGTTTTTGTTTTTTGACTTTTGTTATTAAGTCTTAGTATATAATATAAGCTGTTTTTTATTTTTTCAATAAAATTTATATTATATGTATGTTTTTACCTGAAAAGGTAAATTTCTTTTTCAGAACAAGTCGAAAACTGATAAACTGGTCTCAGAAGATCAGCTTGGTGTACACCACCCCCAGTATCGTGATATAGACACATGAGCTACTGCTCATACACCAGGCGCAGTATGTTTGGCAACAGCGCACAGGGCACTGGAGTCTGTACTGGAGTAGAGGCAGTCGCCAGACAGTTACACTTCGGTGAGAAGGAGTGTGACAACGTATTTTACTGTCTCATGGACGTTAAACAGACTAGCGGCTAAGGCCACTATAGTAATGTTTTGAATTGTAAAGATATGAATTTTTTAAAGCCAACACCCTTCTCAATTAAAAATATTACAAAAACAATTAAAAAAAAATAAAAAAATTCAACTATAAAATTAATAGAAAATTATAAAATAATTACGGGTTAAAAAAATTTTCTTATACCCTTCTCAAATTAACAATTAACAAAATATTTCAAAATTCTAATTCTTTGGATACTAAATATTTTCGCAATAACTCAAATCATGAACGATCCAATGCTTTTGTCATCAAATCAGTCACTTGGATTTCGCCGGGTGTTTCAGACAACTGGAATACTTGATCATGAACCAAATTGAGTACAGCACGATGTTTGATTAGTAAGTATCTCATTCTCTGTTGTTGACAGCCTTGAAGCGACTTGATCGCCTAAGTATTATCCTCATGAAGAACAATACTGCAACTAATATCCAATATTTCTCTCACCAGGTTTTGAACAACTTGGAATTCATCAGCGGCATCACTAATTGCGACTATCTCTGCTGCTGTTGAGGATGTTGTAACGATTGACTGTTTTCTGGTAGACCAAACAATTAAATTCCCACGATGAAACAGCAAATAACCGCTCACCGAATTACAATCATCATCAGGGGCAAACAAAGCATCAATGAATCCTCTGAGTTCCTCCGAATCATTTCCACAAAATTCAAGACCAAAATCAGCAGTATTTAGCAAATATTTGAGAATACGTTTAGCATAATTCTTGATCTCAGATGTGACGTATCCTTGGAAATGTGCAAGTTTATTGACGGTGTAACAAATATCAGGACGAGAATAGCGAGAAATATACAAAGTGGCACCAATGATTCCGCAGAATTCTGAATCATCACATGGCTGTTCCTTTCGCTGAATTTTCAGGTTACATTCCATAGGTGTATTTGCTTTTGATCAAACATTGATGTTAAAATATTCGACCAATTTCATATTATAATTCGTTTGACTAATTTTCAGAGTACATTTAGAACAATTTCTTTCAATCTTCAATCCAAAATAATATTCAGGATGTTCAATATAACGCAGTTTAAAACGATTACTCAATACGTCAAGGAAATGTTGACAAAAATCTGGATCATTTGAGGCAAATAGCAAATCATCCATGTGAGTTACCAACAACGAGAGTTTTCCAGAAGATAATCGATGATGATAAAAACACCGTTCTGATTTAGATTGTAACATACCGGTACATAGGATGACATCCTTTAACAAATCATACTATTGCATCGCTGCCCTTTGTAAACCATACAAGGAATGCCGTAATTTCAATGCATATTTGTTTCTGTCGATCTGCATGCCCTCTGGAATCCTTACGTATATATTTTATTTTATCTCGCAGTACAGGAAAGCAGTGATGATGTCAATAAGCAGCAAATCCAGATCCTTGATAGCAGTTAGAGAGAGAACAAAATGCAAAACATCAACTGGGTAGACTGGTGAGTACTTTTCAGTTTCATCATGTTCATGTTGTGTTCGGAATTCCCGCGCAACTAATCTCGCCTTCGCAATCTCATTTCCATGCTCGTCGTATTTAATCGTGAAGAGCCACCGAGTGTCAATAAGTTTATTATTCTGTGGCATTAACACAAGTTCGAAAGTATCATTTTCTTCAAGCAAATCAAATTTCTTCGTAATAGCTTGTTTCCATTCTTCCGAAAAATCACAAGTAATACCCTGTTGGAATGTTTTAGGTAGACAATCACTCAAGCTTCCAATCTTGCGTCTATATTGTTGATTTGCCATTGCAAGCATTGCAAATGCATATGAGTGATCATCATAGAATCGTATATTATCATCTTCATCCATTTCAATGTCACTATGTACCTCAGATACCTCCGCCAATATTTCCAACGGGTTCACAGTGGTTTTGGTCATGGAAGTCTCGCTTGGAACAGGAAAATTTTTATCTTCATCTGGTGCATTTTTCATAAATCCACTCTCAGTAATAGATTTATTTTTAAAAGTTTCAAAATCTTTTATATTTTTACTTTCAAAAAAACGTACATCCCACGAATTTATTGATTTATCAGTATCAGAGTCTAAAAGTTCGTAACCAGTTTCACAGTAACCAATTAAAATTTGAGTAACAGTCATCGGGGACAATTTAGTAATTCCGGTATTTTTAGTTTTCACATTGGCTTGTTTCTTAATTTCTCGTGGTACATGAACAAGTCCAATACAACCAAAAACACGTAAATTACTCAAATCTGGTTTCAATGAAAAGAGCAATTCATATGGAGTGCAAAATTCATCATTCATTTTGGTTGGAGATCGATTTAAAAGATATTCTCCAACTTTGACTGCATGCGGCCAGTATTTACAATCCAATTTCGCATCAATCAATAGCTACGCATTTTTTCTAATAATGATCTGTTTTTTTGTTCTGATAAGCCATTCAATTCTGGGCTGTAAGGCATACCGCTATCTATTTCAATTCCTGTTTGTTTACAGTAGAGTTCCATATCTCCAGAAATATATTCTTTGGCATTATCTGCGCGTAACATAAAAGTTGGTGATTCAGGAAATCTATTTGATAACCATTTATGGTATCGCGCAAATAAAATCGGTACTTCATTTTTCTTCTGCATGGTATAAGTTTTAATGTATCCAGTATACCCACAAATGAAAGTTACTATATATTTTTTCTTTTCTGCAGCTTCATAATAAGGGTCCAAGATATCAGAATGGATAATTTGTAATTTTCAAACTGGTTTTGTACGTTTTTTATCATGAGGTAATCGAAAAGATTTTGCTTCTATACATATATTGCAATTCTTTAAACCAATTTCTTTTATTTTTATTGCAGGTATACCAAGGGCTCTAGTCTGCAGGCGTTTCATATATTTATCAGAGAGATGACCAAGTCTTCGATGCCAAATTGTGGTAAGTTCATCTGTTTTTCTCATTTCCTAACTTTCTTCAAAAATTGTTTCAGTTTGCGTAGATGCTGAAATACCGGCAATAGAAAATTTTTCGGACATTAATGCGTGATCTTTATCGATTTGTTTTTTCGTTTTCACTGACATTCCGTAAGTTCCACACTGAAGATGAACACGAAACTTTAAATATTTCAAATTATTTTTACAGTAAGCGGTAAAAATAATTTCCCCCGATGTTACGTTGTAGACATCAACAAAATTACGGCGAAATAACACGGCTGTTTCGTCATTTTTCGTAATTTTTTTGACGGAAATTAAATTTAATGATAGGCCAGGTACGTATAAAACATCGATCAATTCGATTATTTTATTTTCCTCAGTGTCGCGCGTATTTATTTCGATGAACATTTTACCAATGTGCGTCGCTTTTAGATTCGATTTAGCTTCGGCAAATTCAAGTTTTCATCCGCATTTCAATTCAATCGGATCGTAAAGGTATTTGTAGTTTCCCGTCATGTGCAATTCAGCTCCACTGTCCAGTAACACATCGTCTTCTTCGATTTTAGGAGTTGAATCTTTCGATTTGTCGTCATTTTTTCGATGTATTTTTGCCATCATAGTAGTAATAGGAATTTTATTCATGTAAGGTTCGCGTTCTTCTTCTCGTAATTTAATTAAGTTTCGTAGTTCGTCGTTGATTCGTTTGCTATATGACTTTGCTGCTTTTGGTGGATCCGTTAATTTTTTCTTATCAGTGCAAAATTTGCTCCATTCACTTGGTTTGTCCGGTTCAGTGCGTTTCTCTGTTGCTTTTTTGTCATCCGTTTTCGGTTCGCGCTTTATCGGCTCCGACATTTTTCGACTATAACAATCTTTAGCGATATGTCCGGGTTTGTTGCAGTGATAACATGTTCGGCTGTTATTTGGGCGTTGATTTTGCGGTCGTCGATCTTCATGACATTGGTGATCACCTTTTCTTTCGCGCCAGTTATCTGATTTGGACGTTGATGGTTTATTCATCGGTTTGCGTTGAACCTGTAAGGCTTTTAATCTCTGCTTTTGTTCGTATATTTCGACCAGTTTTCTCCGATATTGATCGTAGGATTGTTCATTTGCTGGAAGCCAATAACAGTGATCAAATGCCGCATCGAAACCTCCTTCAGCTAAAGATGAATGCAGTTGAAATATGCGATCATCCTGAGATATTTCGTATCCAATTTCAAGTAAATCCTGCACCATATTTTCGTATTTAATCAGGTATTTGATTAAATCTCCTCCTACGCCGTATCTCATTTGTTGTAGTTTTTCTTTAGCAGTTAAAGTTCCCATCTTTGAAGTGATCTTGTAATCGTGATCCAAACGTTGAAAAATTTTATATGTAGTAACACAATCTCAAATCTGACGCACAATTGAATCCTCTATCGTTGCATAAATTAAGGATTTAGCTTTTACTTGCTTTTTAGCAAAATCTTTAAATTTTTCAAAGCGCAATTCCGGAGGTTCAGCAATATAATTTTTTTCATCTTCTGTTTCATACATTAGCGCATCTAACCCTCTTTCTTGCAAACTTAATACAATTCTGCTTTTCCAAACGTCATAGTTTTTTCCACCGAATTGTTCCGGGAATTTTACCTCCAAAATGATCACCTTCTCTGCCATTTCAACTTCAGTTTCTTCTTGAACAGGATTGGATACAGATGATTCGTTTTCTCTGTGGTTGTTGACTCCTTCACGTTGTCTTGGCATTAGATAAGTTAAACTTTAATTTATTGTAAAATATACCTGTGTAAACTGGTACTTTGTGGATTTTCGTTTTCGTTTTACAGGAAAACTTGTTTGGTAAACGCCGACAGCAGTCTTGGGCTCTCGCAAACCTGTTTCTGCAGCTTCTGTTCCCACATGCTCTATATATATTTGCTTCTCCCTAGACTTTTCCTCGCAAAAAAGTACTAGTAGAATGTTTGCGAACTTTCGACACCTCGCGGTATTCGAAATAATCACTTTTTTTAACCTTTGCTAGGCTACCATGATGGTTTTAATTAAAAAATAAAATATTATTAATGCTCATCATTATTTATTCTTCAAACGAACAAATATTGAAGTGAGGTTGAAATCCAAAGAAAGGAATAAGTTAGTTAGAGATACTTTAATGCAATGATCGAGAATACAAATTATAAGTTTGAGGAAGATGAACGATCTCCCTCCATTACGAGATTACAGTTTGAGTGGGAAATGAGTTTCAGCGTTCTTGGGTGAACGGATGAAAAAAGTCGTGTTTGTTCGCACAACCTGAAATAGTGTTAGTTTACGTTGTCGAAAGTAGTAGCGCTAATGGTTAGTGAATGAGTGCAGGTGGAGTGTAGAACAACACCCCCCCTCAGTCCAACAAAACGAGTGAACATGATTTATCGCGAGTACAAAAATTTTGAATTACAATGTTATTACATTTTTTCTTTCATTTCCCAAACAACAAAAAATAAATAAAATAAATTACATAAAATAAATTAATAATAAATAATGACTAGATTACAACATGTATTTCGATGTATGTTCGAAAAGAAAAAGAATTTTATCGACATATATTATATTAACGGATTTCGATTTGTATATTTTTCGATCTTTCATGTTGTTCGAGAAAAATTTTGTTCAATTTTGTTCAGTACTTGTTGAATGAGTGTGTTCCGAAATGTGATAAACTAATATCAACTCAACGTGTGAAATCATGTTTATGATTTGTATTCAGATCTCTGTTTATTCAAAACCTGAATTTGCAGAGATGACAATGAATACCTACATGAAAATAAATTTTGTTTCAACAAGTATTATTTGGCCTAAAAGTATATTATTATTAATTTTGTTTGAACATGTGATTTTTCTTTTCTCGAACATTATATTTTGTACGTACTATATTACAAAAAGCGGGATTATTGTATTCAGTGATTCTTGATTTGAGTTTCTATATTTCTTCCCTTAAAAATAAACAATTTTCCATATGATTATTGTGAATTTGATGAATTTTTATTGTGAGAGGTTTGATGTCGTTAAGATTTTATCGACTAGGTTTCTAAATTTTTGTTTTTCGAGACTTTTTGTCAGCATATCTGCTAATTGCGAGTTTGTACCTACAGTTTTAAATTCTATTTCTTTATCTTCTACCAATTGTGTAATGGCATAACATTTAATTATTAAGGCCCTTGCTCGTTTTTGAGCTCCTCCCGACATTATTCTGAGAGCTGAAATGTTATCTTCGAAAATTCTTACTGGGTCATTTTCTTGGAATATTTCTTTTTGTAGAAGGAATGTGACCTGTATATCGTCTAAGGCATCAAATACCGCAATAATTTCAGCAGCAGTTGAGCTTGTAGCTACGATTGTTTGTCTTCTTACATTCCAATTAATTAAGTCTCCATTCAAATATATCAAAAATCCTGATATTGATTTTCCAAGATTTAAATTTGATATTTTAATTTCATGATCTTTAACATCTGGAGCATAAGATGCATCAACGAATGAAGGTATGCCTTTACTATCTGATGTGAATTTAATTGAGAAATCTTTTGTGGTATTTACATATTTAAATATTCTTCTTACATGATTTTTTAATTTAGAGTTTGATTTTGTTTGAAATCTCGAGAAAAAGTTTACTGCAAATGAAATATCTGGTCTCGTTATTCTAGCTAGGTATAACAAGGCTCCAATCATTGAACGATATTCTGTATCATCTGTACAATTTTCATCTTCTTCAATTTTTAATGATGTTTCTATAGGGGTATTTATGAAATTTGATTCATTTTGATTATATTTTTTTTAAATTTTTTCTATATATCGTGATTGTATTAGGGTTATTGTATTTTCTCTTCTATCTCTAATAATTTCAAATCCTAAATAAAATCTTGGGTTATCAATAATTTTCATGGTAAATCTTTTGTTCAAGGAATCATTTACGTTTTTAATCCATTCGGGGGGTATTTGAGGCTATTAATATGTCGTCGACATATGTGATCATTAAAATTATTTTTTCATTTGATTTTTTGAAATATAGACATTTGTCCGTTTTTGATCTTTCAAAGTTCATTTTTAAAATATATTCGTTTATCAAATTATACCACGATTTAGATGATGTTTTTAAGCCATAAATAGATTTTTTGAGTTTTAATAATTTGTTACTCTCCATTAGTAAACCTTCTGGGGGTTTTAAATATATTGGAACTATAGCAGGAGAATTTAAATAAGCCGTTTTTACGTCGTATTGAACCATTTCCAAATCATATTTATTAACGATTGATAGGAACCATCTTACTACCCAAATTGGAATGACTGGGGTGAATACTTGTCCCAATTCGTATTCGGTTCTGTCCTTAAAACCCCTTGCAACCAATCTTGCCTTCGGTTGATGATATCCTTCATCATTTGGTTTGGTTACAAAAACCCATCTTGTATCAATTGTTTTTAAAGATTTATCATAGGCCACATATTCCCACACATCCATTTCCTCTAATGAAATAAATTCATCTTCAATAGCTTTCATCCATTCTTTCCTAAAAGGATTATTTTTAATATCTTTATAGCATGTTGGTATACAGTCTTCGATCCACCTATTGTCTATAGTTTTTGTAATGTTAAAAGTATTTATATTAACTATATTTTTTACAAAGTTTGCTGGTTTAAGTACCAGTTCTTGTTCACAATTTTTAAGGTTTGATGTATTTTTATTTTCATCAAATTTGGCTCGCAAGATATATTAAATTTATTTGAGAAAGGGTCTCTTATGCAATGTCTGGTAGTGGTATATCCCATGAGTATACCTTTCTCTCCCCTCGGTGCAAATTTTGGATCTATTTTTTGTTCATTTCTATTTTTTGACTTAGTTGCATTTTGCTGTCGAACTTCCAACGGAATATGCCTATAAACTAAAGATCCAAAAATTTTTAAATTGTCTAAGTTTGGTTTTTTACCAAAAAAAATTTTGTATGGAGTTTTGTATTCTAAGTTTACTCTTGTCGGTGATCTGTTTATTAAATATGCGGCTGTAGCTATTGCATGTGCCCAATATTTAATATCCAGATAACCATCAATTAGTAGACTTCTTACTCTTTTCATTAAGGTTTGGTTCTGCCGTTCAGCAATCCCATTCAGTTCCGGCGAGTAAGGAACCACATTTTCAATTTGAACTCCATTTTCTTCACAAAATTTTACCAATTTTTGATCCATATATTCCTTTGCATTGTCACATCTTATTTGGCTTATTGGTGTTTCGGGGAATTTATTTTTCATTGAAAGAAAAATATTTTTAAATTCAGTAAATACCTGACTTTTATTAGATATAGGTATCACGAAGGTGTATTTGCTATAATTATCAATAAATGTTAGTATATATTTTTGATTAGCTATTGTGGGTGTGAATGGTCCCATGATATCAGATGATATAATTTCCAGTCTTCTTTGGGGTTTATTTCTAACATTATTATGTCCCAGACATTGGCTATTAGCTATTTTGCAAATTTCACAATTTACAAAACCATCATCCTTAAAAATAATTGTTTTTGGAATTCCTACTGTGACTTTATGTAGGTATCTCATGTATTTTCCATTTAAGTGACCCAAACGTCTATGCCAAATCATTTTTTTATGGTTGTTTGTATTATTTTGGATTATTTCTAATGAATTATCTGAAATATTATTATTATTTTTTTTTATCATCATTATTATTCTCATTATTATTATTTTCAGTGGTAATATTATTATTTTCATTAATTTCTTCTAAATTATTATTATTTGGTTCTTCTTCCTCTTCTTCTATTTCTAGTTCGACAGAGAAAGAGTCCCATTCATCGTCATCTTTGTTTTGGGTGACGGGCATACATTTTTTTGGTATGTTTATGTAATCATAATTTACTTGAAAGACTCCCATCAGTTTTGTAAGATGTAAATAAAATTTCTCCTGTTTCTATAAAATATGTTTGTATTTTTTGTTTTCCTTGATCCATATGTAAAATTCCAGATTCTGTTACTTTAATTCCAGACATAATGTCTAATGACAGATCTGGTACATAATGTACTTCTAATAATTCGATTGCTGTTTGAATATTATTTTCATTTTCAACTAATATTCTCATATTCCCCATATGTGTGGCATACAAATACGTATCTTTAAGTGCACATTGTAATTTTACTGGAATTTTAAATTTTGTTATGTTAATTAATTTTTCCATATTTGATGTGAGATGGACCTCCGCCCCCCCATCAAGTAACATTTTTTTTTTAAGTGTATATAATTTTCATTTTTTGTGTTATCTTTAATTAATTTTTTTAGTAGCCAGTCTTCATTTTTGTTGTATTTTTTTACCATGTATGATAATTTAATTGGTCTCTCTTCTTTTTTATCTTTATTTTTTTGTTTTTCTTTATTTTGTTCCTTATTTTCTGGTTTATAATCGGGGCATTTATTTTTATAATGTCCCATTTGATTACATATAAAACATCTTTCTTCTTTATTATTTTTTCTGGACGATTGATCATTGTTTCTATTATTATTTTGATTTTTATTATAATTACTTTGGTTATTATGATTATTATTTTCATTTCTTGAGTTATTATTTCTATAATTGTTACTATTTGTATTTCCATTATTATTACCATTTGTATTATTATTTCGTCTATAATTATTATTTCTGTTCCATCTATTGTCTTTATTATTATTATAATTCGTATTATTATTTTTAAATTTATTTCCATTATTATCAAATTTTTTGTTAGACAATTGATATTGTAATTTAATTTGTTTATCTCTTATTTTTTGATCACCGTCTTCTTTTAATATTTGTTTGAATACTTCTAAATTTTTTTTATTTTCAGGGAGGTTTTCAAATTGCATTTTTGCAATGGTTTGTTCGTATCCTAATGCCAATTGGAGGTTTTCTAATTCTTCTTCTTCAGATACTTCCTTCCCTGCATCACGAACTTCTTGTACTAATATGTCCCATTTATTTAAGAAACCTCTTATATTTCCACCTGGTGTAAATCTAAAAGCAGTCCATTTTGATTTTGCCATATTTGCAACTGTTTGTTTTTGAACCATAGGTTATATCTAATTTTTCGAAAATTTGATCTACCGTTTTACATTCTCTAATTTGTTTTGATACATTATATGTCATTCGTTCCATTATAAATGCTTTTGCACATCCTGCTTTTTAAAATAAGCTTTAGCAGAATTCGAAGATGGTCTATATTGTAGATTATCCATGTTTTCGATATAAATTTTAAGTTCAGGGTGTGGACCAAAAACATCCCAATATCCCAAACCCCTTATCAAAGCTATTATCATCCGTTTCCAATTCAAGTAATATTGACCATCGAATATTTTCCCACTTGGACCTTGTATTGGATGTATAGTTTCATCAGCTGGCATGACATAATGTACTTGAGGGTGTGTACTCCCAGAGCCTGATCCTCCTTGAGGGGATGGTGTAGCAGTTCTTTCGCTTGCTGTATTCATGCTTTCTGGAGTACTTGGTAATGTACTTAGTTCTGACAACTCAATTTTGAGAAAAAAAAAAATTAAATTAAAAAAAATTAAAAATTAATTTCCAAAAAAAAATTTTTTTATTTTTTCAAAATAGAAAAAAAAATATTTTATTTTTTATTTTAAATTGTTAATTTTTCGTAATATAATTCGTATATGAAAAGAAAAAAAATATTCCAATTGAGAATATATTTCAAAAATCAACTTGAATAAGTCCTGTTTAAATTTGAATTCCTGTGATTGTTTATGACAAAAGATGTATTGAAAATTGTCCTTGAATACTATCTATAATATTTTATTGTAATAAGTTTTCAAGTTTATACATTGGTATTCCAAACAAAGGAATTTAATTACATGAAAATTTTAGGATTAAACTTGCTCAATGTGACAAAGGATTTTTTCTTTTGTGACAATAAATTGTTGAAACATGAAATTTGTTCAGCTCTGAAAGTATTTTACTTATTATTATTATATTATATTTTTTGGTTTTCGTAATTTTAAGTGTTTTTAAAGTGGATTTTCTCTTTCAAAATTTTCAAGAAAAATTCTGAAAGATTCTATCGAGTCCAAAGCTTGTATACTAAAAATATTTTTTGAAATTTCCACAAATTTTGCGACTTCGATACCTCTTTTATAATGAATTATTCCTCCAACATTTACTGAGAAAGTTTCTAAGATAATTTCTCCCGAAAATGTTTTCCAGAATGGAAATTCAACTAAATTTGTTCTTACTTCTATTATTTTTTTGTTTTGAAAAATATCTAATAATTTTTTGTAATCTTTTTCTTTAATTTTTATTGTTCCTTCACAATTTGATCTGCAGTTAGAAATTTGTTTCCAAAGCCTTACCATTCGTAACCTGCTTTATTCGAACTTATTTTTAAGCTTAATCGTCCTGTGAAATTTCACTTGATTTTTACTGAACTAAAGGGGGTTCTTGAATTTAAGCGTTTTGGAATTTAAAGGAAGGAATGAAAAATAATTTCAAGGAAAAAAAAATTAATTTTTATATAACTAAATTCGCTCAATGTCCCACAAAATCACTGAATATATCCCATCGTTTTCCGCAATAGTAAATGAAATATATAATTTGAAAGTATCGAAAATTACATTACCAGTGACTTGCGGAATTCCGTTGAATATCTCCCAGCTGAGTTCGTGAGTAATCGGCGTTTTCCCGTGGGTCAGTACATGGATTAAATTCAGGTCGTCCTCAGAAAATTTCAGTCTTGGTAGCATACGAAATCAGCAACACTCAATCGATGAAATTTTGATTATGATGATGTTTGAAAATTACGATGACTTCGTTTGATGCAACAGTAATCTCTGATTTTTTGAATTTACTATGTTTCACCTTGCTGTAACAGACAATCCAGGTCCGAAGTAATCTGTAATCCCACGACGAAAAAAGATTTTGGTTTCACCTTGCCGCAAAAAGACGATCCAGTTTTTTTCGGAAGATGATTAAAATGGCGTTAAATTAATTTGGCGCCAATATGATTGAAGTAACCTTCGAATAATTTTCGATGAACTTTTCAAAAAATTAAACGAAAAAAAAATTCACTTGAGTTAACAACTCTTGAATTAAAATATATTTCGTAAAGAAAACAACTTTTAACGAAAATAAAAGCTTATAGTTCCTTAAACTTTTTGGATACTATAGCAAAAAATTAAATTGAAAGCTTAAGTATCACTCTGTACTAACTATTCAGGAATTGCAGCTCTGCCTACCATGAAGTGAGGTTGAAATCCAAAGAAAGGAATAAGTTAGTTAGAGATACTTTAATGCAATGATCGAGAATACAAATTATAAGTTTGAGGAAGATGAACGATCTCCCTCCATTACGAGATTACAGTTTGAGTGGGAAACGAGTTTCAGCGTTCTCGGGTGAACGGACGAAAAAAGTTGTATTTGTTCGCACAACCTGAAATAGTGTTAGTTTACGTTGTCGAAAGTAGTAGCGCTAATGGTTAGTGAATGAGTGCAGGTGGAGTGTAGAACTTTGACTATATAGCTTATGGACTGCTAGAACTGATAAAATCTTGAAGCCGAACACTGCAGGCGTTACTTTTCGAAAAAGGTACTTTGTGTGAAAACTGAATTTATATTTGAAAATCAGAGGGTACAAAATTATGAGTGGAATGAAGTTCTAGTAAAGTATTACATATTTATGTCATTAATTATTCTATAAACTTACAAATAATGCCATTTTATCATTTTTCAATGGCAAAGTAGAATAATAATAAAATTAATTATCTTCAAATATAATTTTAATTACTAAATTAACAAAATATAAAAATTAATTTTTTTCTAGCCAGAATTGGAAATTCGGAATCACTATCACTTATCACCAAAGGTCGTTTTTTGTAAAAAGAACGCCTGTTAACAGTAGCTTCAGCGGTCTTCCATTTAACCCTATGTATTTCTTATCAGTTCTAGCAGTCCATAAGCTATATAGTCAAAGGTGTAGAACAACAAATATAAACCGAGAACTAAAAGATAGAGTTCTGACCTAAAAGAACTAAGGGTGAAACTCATGGCATAAAGAAATGATAAGAAAAGAACATACATCGTAATGTTTTGAATTGCAAAAATATGAATTTTTTAAAGCCAACAATTTTATATGATGTAATTAATATTTACATTACAATTGAACTCACATCATTATATTAATTTAAATTTAAATTATTATAATTCATTTTGACATTTTATAGTGTTCAATGATCTAAGGTTTATTTATCTTAGTTCACTGCACTTCACTGAGAATAATTTATTTCGTGAAAAACAAAAATTTAAATTACTGTAGATTATAGAAAAGTAATTTCATTTTATCGGAGAAAAATAATGCTGAAACATCGTTATTTCTACTCTCATTATATTATGCATTTACGATTAATTTCAATTTATTTTTGAGGTTGCTACGAATCTTTTTTCTTGTTCATTATTCTTAAGTAATTCGTCAAATACACTGAACAGTGAAGTTGAGTACTTGACGATGATTCCTGATTTATAAGTTTTCCAATTTGTTTAAATTTTCGTGTCATGTTGTCTATCAATTTGAATCTTTCACTCATTTTCCCGTATAGTTAAATCAGTAATGAACTAATCATTTGCGACTCAGTGGACTCACTTAGTTTAAATAAAACCGTTTCACGGACTTAATTCAATTTATTTTATTTCATTCACATTCTTAAGTGTTAATTGTGATAAAATCTATTTGATAGTTTAATTATTGCCTGCTATGAATTATGCTGAAAATCGCCAGTTTATATGATTTAATACCTTTTCCATAAGTTGAAACATTTGTGGAATGGCCGACCTAACTTCAGACCGTAAGTTATCTCGCGCTCGTGAAACTCGAAGCTGTGCTGTTCCGACCTGTAAAAATAAGAGAGTTGGAAAGAAAGACGACTCTGGACCGTCGTTTCACAGGTTGAAATGATAACATTCTTGATTTGTTACGTTTTTAGAATTACAAAATTTCAAGAAAATTTTATAATCTATGCGCTAAGCTGTCTCAGCACGGACTCAGTACTACATAATCTTTTCTATTTTATTAATTTTCCCAGGTTTCCTAAAGATCCAAAAATTCGACGTGAGTGGATTGAACAGTGTCAACTTTCAGATACTTTTAATCCAGATAACGCTAGTGTCTGCTCCGATCATTTCGAATTTGAAGATTTTGAACGAAGTTACCAAAAGCAATTAATGGGGTTCGTTTTCAGTAAATTTCTCCCTAATAATGGCTTGAATCAAAACTAATTTGTCTTTTATTTATTATTATATTATGGTTTTTAATTACAGAATTGAGAGAAGACCAATGTTAAAAAAAAGTGTAGTTCCACATCAGAACTTGCCGGCTCCCCCTAGTAGCCCCAGGAGTTCGCGAATTGAATTAAGAAACCGCATCAAAAATGTAAGCTATGATTTCTGTTAATTTTATAAATTACGTAACTTGAATAAACTATAAATTTAAATAAATTCAATGTAGAAGTTTCAGGATTTAATAAATGTAAATGACTCAACTTTAGGAATTCTCGTAAGTATATAAGAAAGTAATTTGTTTGTTTGAAATTTCAATTTTTTTCAATTTTTATTCGATTTTAGGATAAGAAAAACTGCAAAATTGAAATGAAAACAATCGATATGTTGACGAAAAATGATTTACCTTCAGTCGAAGCTATTATCTTGGATTACGAATCGGATCTTGAATCCTTGTGCGTACAAAGTGTTGAAGACAATTCGGACTCGCAAACGACGTTACATTCACCGATTGAAAACATTCAGATTGAACCAGATTATAAAACTTTATATTTCCAAACATTGGCGAAGTATGAAAAATTGAAATCAAAAATGACAATTATTGAAAAAGATTTAGCTGGCGAGAAAAAACGTGTTAATGATTACCAAGCTATGTTAACGAAAATTTTTTCTGAAGGAGAAATTCATTTATTATGTAAAAAAGGAGATGTTAGTTGAAACTGAAGGCAGTTAATAGATATTTCATGTATCAGTGATGTCTGTGTTTAATGTTCCTCTTGGCCAGAAGATAACATACATTCTTTTTTATCCGGAAAATTTTGATTCCAGTTTCTTCTAGAAAATATTTCTTTAATCATTTAAACGTAAGTTTTTTCAATATGACATGAGTTCGCTTGTTGAACTGCAAACCTGTAGCATTTCGATTGGTTTTGAAATGTATTTTGCATTCAAAACATTATACTCCTTTCATTTCTATTCTAACGAATTGTACTTTATTATTTTTTCATAAACTTTTTGTATCTCATCGTTATTTTAATAATCAATGAAGAACATGAAAATGATGTATATCATTTAAATTTTTTTTGTACCATTTTTTTCCTCATTAGAACTCGTTTGTAACTGCTGATCTCAAAATAATGAAATAGGTAAATATTTATTGAAAAAAAATTTTTTGCAGTAGAAAAATTAATGTGAAAAAAAAGGTAGAATTAGAAAATATTGTTTTAGAAAAAAAAAAGAAAATTTCAATGAAAATATTATGCATGTAATTTTATGTGAAAGGTAATTAATGGAACTTATGATGTTGCTCGTGACAAATACTAATCGTACAATTAAATATGAAGAATTCTGTAATTTTATTCGTCAAAAAATATGCCAAGATTGATCATTCCTTTTTTCCAGCAATCGTTATTTCAAGTTTAAACGTACTGAGGATTTTTTTGTCTTGAAAGCTAATGTCGCTTCTTATATACCTAACTGTGATGATAATTATTTCTCTATTATGTATATGCAGTGATTGCTAAATTTTTATTTCTCAACTAAGCATAGTACGGATTTAGTATCATTATTTCAGCATAGGTAAATCTCATCTACTTGTTTTCTTTCATTTTTCTTTGTGACTTAGTTTCATGTCATGTATGATTTGTGTTGATCATGAGACTTTTGATGAACGTGATGCTTTCGAGTTTCGATGTACATTATAGTACCTATACTCCATCCTAAATAAGAAAGACGTGACGTCGTATGACATCTCTTATGAATTAGAATAATTTGAGGAATAAGGTCCTTCCGATTTTGCTTTTTATCGAAGATTTTCGACACCCTTCAGGGTTGAAAGATCAATAACAAATAAGAAATAAAGTAATTTTAACCAAAATGAAAAATTTTTCGTATTCCATTAGTGTTAAAATTGCCGAACTTTTTATAATACAAATCATCTCCGCCGGAGATGCTTATTATGTTGCCACCACCCGCACTATACCGCCACCCGTTGTAAGCTGAGTCCATATAGTTATAAAAAATCAAAGTATGACCTGATAAACCAGGGGGGAAAAAAAGGTGAAGATTCAACAAAGGCTGCGTCCAAAACTGTTTTGTTTACACCAGTGTTTATAGGTTCATGTACCTGAGAAATGTGTGTCTCCTTGACATCCCGTTTTTCTTATTTGGGATAGCTGATTATAAATTTCAGCCTCATCAACTGAAAATTTCAGCAAATATTGTGTTAACAAAAAATTCATATATTCAGTAATATAACTGCATTTGTGTGGTCAAGATTGATTAAATAAAGATGAGTCTAAGAATTAAATTTATGGTAAATAAAGTCAGAAAAATGTTTGGTGTGAAAAATTTTAACATTTGTCCCATATTTTTTTATATTTTTTGAAAAAACCCATTTCGAAAAGGGTAAGTAATGACAAAGAACTAGCTCCAATGAGAATAACAACGAGAGGGAAATTTTTGAAATTTCATTTATCTAAAAAATGTACGAACCTTTTCGAGATGAATATGATAAAATACAAGTAATTAGTAATAAATTAATTTTGTCTTAGTTTATTTAGTTTCTACAAGTCTTTTGAGAGCACCATACATGGCTTTGGTACTTCCCTAGTCAGCAACCTTTTTTTTGGAAGAAAATCATTAAAAACTTATTGCACAAATTAATGTGTTTATTCTGATCTATTTCATGCTCCTCCGTGAGTCGTAGGGAAATTCATGATGAGAGGCCGTACCACCAAAATGAATAATTAATTAATTTATCTTATAATTATATAAAAGCCACTTCTGTAACGCTTTCACGTGACCATTTTTACAAATATATTTGGCTGAATGTATATTTAACGCTAATGGTTAACTCCCCACTCATTGGCTAGCCAATTGATAGACTAACGGTTAATTTCATTAATTTGAATATGACAAAAATAAAACAAAAAAAGTAAAAATTGAGTTGAAAACCCAAAACAAAAAAATTGGCATTTTCTTCTTTTTTTTTACTCCGAATCAGTTTTATTATTTTGTTGTTTCATTCAGCCTTTGTAACTAACCAGATTTTATTAGCTAAAGGATAAACTTATGGTTAAAAAAATTATGATTTGGCTAAAAGCTATGGCTAGCCAAAGAAAAATTTATTGGCTAATGGCTTCCGCTAAAATCTAACAACTAAGCCTAAGCATTCTTGGTTCGATATTATGGATTGAAAAAAGTGAAAAACTTTTTAGTAGGTACCAAAAAAGTGTGAAACTAGCAGTGCTGCAAAGCCAAAATTAAAACCGGCTTTTGGCTGTTGCTTCCAACCTTGAAAAATAAACATTTAGCATTAAGCATCTGAATTTTGTTTTTCAGTTTTCAACTTTCAACTTTTGAAAGCCAAAAACCATAAAATTTCAGCTTAGAACTTTTGACTTCCAGCTTTCAAGTTTTCAACTTCTAATTCTCAAATTTGGAACTATTAATAATTTAAGGTGAACGTTTTTAAAATTTGAAATGTAAACCATCAGAGATTCAATTTAGAGCATTCGGCTTCTGGCCGGCTTTGCCAGAGGTTGAACAGTCATATAAAAGCTCAGACTTTGACTTAAACATACAACCTTGATTGAAATAAAACTTTCGGCTTTGGCTTTTTGGATTTTCTGATTTTTCTGTCCCCTAAAAACAAATTCAGTCAGTTCTTCAACTCATTTCCTTATAAATTGTTTCTAAGGTAAAATGAAAAGGGCTCAAAATATCAAAATCCAAATTTTATCAATTAATCACTAAGCCAGCTGAAAAAGAAAGCTTCAGCTTAGATATTTGACTTTTTGAAATATAACTATTTGGTTTTATAGACAGAAGGCTAGTAATTCTTATATTTTTTCTATTATCAATTATATTTAGGATACATAAATATATATAAAACTTTGTTAAAATAAGTAATTCTTACACCCGTATTCTAGATCGATACTTAAGTACAGATTTGATATTTAAGTAATATTTTATCTATGACTCCCATATACCTATAAGTATAGGGTAAACCTGGTAGAACAAGAACTTAAGTCTAACTTAACATTGGGAAACATTTTAGAATACAGGTGTCAAGATCACTTTGTTGATACTCCAGTATCATTATTGCATTCTGGGCCTTGAGTTTTGCATTTCTCTCCTTTTCTACAAAATCACAAAACACAGCCAACAGAAAAAATAGTGTGGGCTTTAATAAAAGTTGCAACGATGTAGAAAAAAAAAGAAAAAAAAGAGACATCACTATAATAAAAGTACAAGCTGTTAATTTGTTTGTTAAAATTATTTCATAAAATTATTTCCCCGATATTATTACACCAATATTCCCTTAAATTTGATGCGCATGTGTCACTACCCACACAGCCAAAAAAAATGTCGTTGCTTCCACCAAAACAATGAATTCCAAAGTGTTACCTATAGGTACGCCAGCAAAAATCCTGGACCAGTCCAAACCAAAGTGCCACAGAATGGTGTTTTAGGGTTTGTTTAGTATAAGAATATAGTGAGGGTGAGGGAGAATCAGTTTTTTTCTATTTTCTTTTATTAATTTGGTTTTGTTAATCTTTATACCACCATAAGTAAATGTAAATTAAAATTTTGGAGAAAATGAACAACTTTGCCCACAGAGTGGCTAGAGTAAAGTTATATAGGTAGACTATTTAGACAAGTTGATGCACTACCATAAAGCCAATGTAATAAAACTGTCATCATTTTATAGTTGGGACAAATTACCCCACTAAGTAAGAGCAAGTGTTGTTAGTTCTACAAAGTGAAGGGCAGGTGAAGGGAATGTTGAGAAAGCAAAAATGTCCCATTCTAATTTTATGTTTCTTTCTTAGAATTGATAAGTTGAATGACTAATGGGCATTATGTTTTCTCGACAGCTCTCATATCTGGAATTCTTCTTGTTGGTTTAGTTTATAAAATAAACGGCTATCGATAATATCCTGTGTTTATTTCAATAGGGAATTGAATTGAAAACAACACTGGTGCTTACTTAGTTTGATAAAATGTTAAAAATGATTTTTGTGACAATTTCTTAGCAAGTGCGTCAACTTGTCTAAATAGTCAATATAACATTAAGCTAGACTTTGACAATGGATTCATACATTCCTCGAAACAAAAAAAAATTAATCCTGAAAATTTCCTTTCAATCGGTCCAGTGCTTTTGAAGTTATAGGCAAACAAAACAGTTACTTTGAGTTTTATATTAATATTCGAGAGCACCCAATGCTGCTACGCAACAATAATTCACAGAGATCTACATAAATATGTTGGAATTATCAGTTAACCATGTAAATTTATATGATATTACTAAGATAAAAATGATTTTAAGTTAGACTCAATTTTAGCTATATTAGTTTCATAATTTCGAAATTTACTATTTATCTTTTATGGCTGTTGCTTTTAGCTTTTTTGATTGGCTAAGCATGTCTGAGTATAACATACCTATCGATCTTTATATTAAAATGATGAAAATTTCTAATTTTCTTCGCAGAATTTCAACCAAAGGTTCATTAGAAAACTTTGATCACAATTGTAGACAAAGCTGAGTTTTTTGTTTTTTTTTTTTGCATTATTATTTTAATTTGTCTTAAAAATTGGGTTATTTCTTCTAATAAGAAGAGTTAATATATTAGTTTGGTGCCTATTACACAATTTTGGTCTTCGCATAGGAAGCAGAATTCACTGAAATAATTACACGCACATAGTAATTATGTAAATATTTTGACATTACAAAAACTTAAATTTCTCGAACATTCTTATACCTATATATATATATATATTATATATATGTCTTGACCGAAGTCAATATAAACATTAAATACCCCTTAATGAAACGAAGTGGTGCCCTATTCTCTTAAACGAATAGTCAGACATGTCGTTAAAAAAAAATTATTTTTCTACACAAGTGTAAAACCATTTACGGTGTAAAACAATTACAGAAATAAGTGTTTGAGAGATTGCATGAGAAATAAATCATATTGTGAAAGGTATGTTAGTTTTATTTACGATATGAATTGCATTAATTACACAGTTAGACTAAAATCATTCAACTATAAGCAATAAAATTTATCCGTAGTAGTAGGCTAAATAATTTTGAAAAGAAAATTAAGTTTCTTTTTATTTTTGGTTTTTCCGATAAAAAATTCATAATAATGATGCGGCAGGTATACGCAGTATACCTGCTTATGGTAGCATACATCAGTTCGTCATGTAATCAACTTGTATTCAAATACTATGTGACCTTTACCCAGAAACAATACTGTATAGTAACTTTTAACCTCGTTTTTCCCAAAAAAATAATGAAAATAACGTTAAAATCATTTAATTTTTTTCCATTTTCATTGGAAGTTGTCGAAGTGCGACGTATTTTCCGCTTTTGCACCTACAATAGGTGTCACCTATGTGTGGGTATATGTACCGGAATTAAATAATTACAACGACAAATATAAAAATATACTGTATCTAGGTGTACATAATATATGATGATGATCGAGGGTATAAATAAATGAAATATATTTATTAAATTCGTCCTTCGAATAACCGCGGCCATATACCTATACTGTTCCTTAAGTATTGTTAATTTTCTAGAATAAAAAGAATTCGAAGAATTTTATAATTTTCATTACGCTGTTCAGCCGTTGGTAAATATGCACGAACACCATGTTAAGACGTTATCATTGTTTTTTGTGTGCGGATGGCTTTCCAAAATCGTGAGTATAATGTATACCTACATAAATATATATGTACATATAATATTATATCGTTCATACAAATATATATATATATATACGTAAATATATTCGGTGGAATATTTTTTGTGGGGTTTATAAAAACCTTAATACATAAATTATTTTATATTGCGGTGAGTGAAGGGGAAAAAAATATTTCATCTACAATTTGTATATAATTTATATGAAAGCTGGTATACCTATATTTTTGAATAAGTATAGTAAAACTTAAAACAATTGCTTAACCGTCGCCGTCATTAATATTTGTCACAGCTTTTATTGTAAATATATACTTAAACTTATTTTCTTAGCTATACACCTCACTTAGCATTGTAAAAAGTTTTACCACCTTTTGAACATAATTGCCTACGGGTGATAAAAAAAGAAAATTAAAGACAAAGGTTATATTCATATAAAATCTCTTTTCGAGCAAGAATGATGAAAGGATAGCACACATTGAAGGGGCGTGTCCCAATCTGTTCAATTGAACCACATGCCCTTATCGAATTTTTCAATTAGCATTTTTTGAAAACGATCGAAAAAATTACCAGTAAAATTAGCTGTTGAAAAATTCAAAATATTGGTAGGATTGTTAGTGATGCCACTTTTAGTTATTTTGTAACAATCCGAGTACATTTAAGTAGAGCTTCATGCCTTAGGTAAGCAAAAAATAGAAAAATTTAGGCTTTTAGGCTATGGTATTATAACTCCTGAACCGTTGAACTAATAAAAAAAATTTTCAGAACAAAAAATATTCTACGATGAATTTTTCATTAGACAGGTTTAGCTTAACATTTTTAATGTGGAACACATTTTTAATTTCCCTACAGGGTAAAAACTAAAATGTTATCTCAGTGCAAATCTCAGAGGAATTTCACGGCGAATGAGAGAAGAAAGAAATGTGTCTGCGTGAGTAGGTGAGTGGTTGTGTGTGTGGGTACAGTGCACATGTATACAATCACATCACTTGTGATAGCCCATAATTTTTTTTTCTCTTTTGTCATCTTCGCCTTTAACACCAGAACACTAAGAGAGATTTATTAAATTTATTAAGTAGGTATTCTATTGAAAGTCAATTTATTAACATTGGCGTCATGGAACAACTGTGCGTGGGGTGGGTACATTTTTCTTCTCTTAACTCAAGGAAAATTTTGGCACTGAAAACTTGAATTTTAAGTCAGTTTCTTGTTACTGCGACACAGGTCGCAATTTTCATCCGATAATCAAAAATTTGGAAGGAACATAAGTACTAAGCCAAAGACCTGACCTATTGATTTTGTTGCGGATTGGCTATTTGGTACTTGTGGACTGTGGTATCACTATTTATGTTTTTGTTTTGCCTATAAAATTTAAAATTTCTGATCAATAGCTACGAAATTCGGAATAACTGTTTATTATAATTTATTATTTATATGTTGCTATGAATTTTGGTTCGCATCGGCTATATGGTACTTCCACTTACACTAATTTTATTTTTATTTTCGCTATAAAATGCCTAATTTGGGACCAATAGGAACTTAATTCGGAACAAATATTTATTACGCTCTATTTTAACATGTTACTAATTTTGGCACCATTTGGCCGGATTGTTATTATGGTGCAGCTTTTTGGATATTATTTTGACTTTAATTGCTTGATTTTGAACCAATAACTAAGAAATTTCCAAAAAATATTAGGTAACTATAATTTATTACAACATTGTGGATCGGCTGAAAAGTATTTTCAAAAAATTTTTTTCTGTTTAGATTTTGGAAGAGATAATTGCGATTTTAAATACGCTCGTGTAAAGTGAAGACTCGGCAGCTATTAAAATGTGTACCACATTTAATATTTCAGTCCCCGCTGGCGTGTACTGAAGTTGTTTTTTTTCTGTCTTGTAAACTCACAACGCTATACAGCCCATAGCACAGTAAAATCAGCATCAAAATGAGCTTAAATTGGAACTGTCATAAAGTCACAATAAAGATTTTGAACTAACGCTAATTTTTAACTCGATATATAGCGTCGTGAGTTTACAAGATAAAGAAAAATGTTATTGAATCTTCCTAATAGAAAATTGATCGTAGAATATTTTTTGTTCTGGAAATATTTTTCATACGTTCAACGGTTTACAAATTATGATCTGAAGTCTCAAATTTCTTCCTTTCTGCCTCCAAGGAGACGAAGCTCCACTTGGATCTGCTCCGATTTTTAGGAAATGACTTAAAGACGCACCCCTAACAATCTCACCAAGCTTCGTTTTTGTAAAATTTTTTGAATTTTTCGGCTTCAAAAATGGCTAATTTTAATTAATGGAAAATTTGTCAATGTTTTTTATATGGTTTTCGATTTTCAGTAGTCTTTTCTATCCTTCTATGGAGATATCAGGGTGCGTAAATAAATTACCCAAATTAGATCATTATGAAATAGGTACCTGCAGTGTTTTCAAATTAACATCGATACAATTTTGACATCATGAATAGATACAGATCAGATGTTATTTGCTATTAAAAACAGTGAATTTTTTCAAAGATTACACCCATGAATACAAAAAACAAAAATAGCAATTAGAAAATATGTGACAAAAGTAGTGGTGGAAAAACTTGTGGAATATGTAATTATAATTTTTTGTGCTCACTCCAATACATTCGATAATTTATAATTTCTTTGCATCTGTCAACTAGGTGCAAGAAGAAAGTCCCCCTTTAGACACTTTTTTTAGACATTTTCTTCTTTTCTGCTGCAATTTTCTGTATCACGAGTTGAAAATTGAAAAAACAATTTCTTAAAAGAAATTAAAATGTTCTTAAAAAATTCTAAAGAAATTAAAAAAAGGCCTTCAACACTGACAGAGTAGAACAACAATCAATCAACTTTCGATCATTTTATTTCGAAATCACGTTGTAAATATCTTCAACAGCCGTTGATCGCACCCCTCTGGGGCCACAAACGCTGTAAATTTCTGAGCTTGTTAAACGCACAAAAGAAATCTATCGTACTGCCCTACGAAGACATTTTAATTTTGCAGACATGCCAGATGGCTCCAGCGCCATTCGGTTTTGAAAATTTCCTCTTCGGTGGGCTCGGAGCTTTTCCTCCACCGCCGCCACCGCAACCACAGCCAATCGGGTTGCCACCATTTGGCATTGAGAATCTTTTTGGGGTAACAAACCACAACTAAATACCAACCCAGCCGTGGACTCGTGGGCTAATACACGATATGCTTTTGCCCTGTTGCAGCAAGCCCAGTTTGCAGCACCCCCATTTGGTATGCCTCCAGTCGGTGGCGGATATTCGATGGGTCCACTGCCATTCCCCCTCTTCCCAATGCCATGTGATGTGACGTGCGACCACGGTGGCCTATTTTTTGCAAATATTGCCATTACGAATCCGCAGCAGGCAGCAAGGCCAGGAGGTGCTGCAGGAATGCCCGGAGTTGGCGGAGGTATGCCTGGAGCTGGTGGAGGTATGCCTGGAGCTGGCGGAGGAATGCCAGGTGGAATGCCAGGCGCAGGTGGAGGAATGCCTGGTGGGCTTCCCGGAGGGGGAATGCCGACAACGATGCGACCGGGTGGTGCAACTGGAGCAGGAGGCGCTGGAGGGGTTGGAGGAGCAGGTGGTGCGGCAGGAAGGCCAGGAGCAGGAGGGGCAGGCGGAGCAGGAGGAGCAGGTGGAGGAGCTACACCAACCAGACCTCCAACAGCAGGGGGAGCAGGAGGAATGCCTACAACGAGTAAGTATGAGACATGTTTATTGAGTACACATATTGATAGTCAAGTATTGTTCAGTATTTTCACAATAGCCGACATACAATACAGTGTGATTGCCAAAATTAACAAAATTTATAGCGCTTAAATAGTTAAATATAAGTGAATTATTTTTAAAACGAAGGCGTTTGTTCTGTGGAAGAAACTGAGCTAATGAGATTGTCTGTTGTCGACTGTTCATTCACTTTTTTTTATGATAAAAAAAAGTGGTTTAAGGTTACGCCTGAATTTTTAGTGGGAGTTTTGAATTTATCGTTAGAAATTATTTTTAACCACTGCAAATACCAAAAACTGGATCTAACTTCGATTTTTCAAAATAAGAATCCCAATTTTTCTCTTAAGAAATTAAAACTAGACAAAATTTCATGAAGATTTGTCAGGTCAAACATCAAAATCATTCGAGGTATTGACGAATGTATAAAGGTTGGAATATCATGAAAAGCAAGCACTTTGCAAAGAGCGTAGGTAGTAGAATTTAAATACATTAACAACGAAGTTTTTTTTATCAGAAAATCTTAATAAAAAGGGGTCGAAATGGGAACTTAACGTATATAATAGTTTCATTTTGCTGTCTAGCAAGAATTCATGAAAATCTCCTCACTTTCAAATGTCACTCATCGGAATCCACTAATGGTCAAATAAATGGAAATGTATGACAATTTTGAGTCATAGTATTTGGGTAAAAATGTATGTAGGTGAACTTCGAACTTGCGATGACTCTAGCTAGGTTTGTTTTAAAAGAGAGAAAAATAACTTGGAATTTGATAGCATTTTTTAGTCATTGACACTTTGCTTCTACATAAAAATATCCGGAATAGATATTTATATAATTGAAAATTGAATCTTCAAAGTTGGTTCATAAAAACTGAGGAATGAATTTTTTTCGATATGCAACCGTAACTAATCATAGCTGAAAAATGTAATAAAAATTGGTTCGGTAAATTATATTGGCAACTCCTTTATAGCTTATCGAATCTGTACCCAATTTTCGGTTTTTAACTAAAGGTTAAAATTGTATTGTAAGCTCTTCTGGTCTCTGCAAACAACCTGATGCAGCAATAACACAAACGAAATGAAAAGACGAATATGAAAGGCGCGAACAAAAACATCGATTGAAAAATTTATCTTTAATCTAACTCCAATATCTGTTATCACTTAACTTCAAATCCTCCTACAAGTCTATTTATAGAAATTCTGTGCGTATGTTTTATAAATAGAAAATTTTCAAGAAATCATCCTAATTAGGTATTTAATTCGAAGTTACATAAATATTCTATCTTTATCATTCAGGAAGGGACAGGAAGAGTTTAAATGCGGTTTATTCATTACTCCCTCAAAATATTATTCAAAACAATATTTCACAGAACTCTCAGAAGTGAAAAAAAATCTCAACTAACGCCTCCGCTTCTGATAATGAGCCACATTTTTCAGAAAGGTGTTTTGTGGGGAAAGACTTCAGACAAAGGAGCCTGAGAATATTCCTTAACAATCACTGACTGTATTTTATATTTTCTAAGAATATGGAATATACGCTGATAATATATTTTTTTCTCTATTTCAGTGCCTACTAGACCTCCACAAATAGGTGGTGCAGGAATGATGGGTCAACAAAATCCGAATATAAATGCTCAAATAATGTACTTTTATCCCAACTGGTATGACCCTTGACCAGAAAAAAAAAATTAAAACCGTGTTGCTGGAAAATTTTTATCGAATCTTATGACAGAAACCATAAATTAATAAGCTTCGATATATATATATATATATTTATTTTTTGCAGGTGTACTGGTTGGTGCAGATTTTTCTACAGACCAAGACCAATGATGCCACCACCACCACCCCCACCGCCACCTCTTGGTCTACCGCATCCAGCATGTTTAATTTTTTCTTGGTTAGGTTTGTAAAAATAATAATAAAAAAGATGAATTATATTTTAATCAGATCGTCGTCAACGAGTCATATTCCTGATTTCAACTCGAAGAAATTCAATTAAAAATACATATGAAACAAAGCCTATAACGATAAATGTAAGTTTATTTTTTTATTTGAATGAAAGAAAAAAGGCAATTCAATTTGTTATACAGTAGGTATTTGAAGGAAGAAAAATTCTAATCGAAAAGCGGGACATTTCTTTACAAAACGATATCATGTAAAAAATTTTAACGAATTTTCAATTCGACATTCAAAAGCTTTTTGCTCCACAAAACTTTCGATTAAAATAAACAATATATTGTGATTGCAGTGTTTTTATTCGTCGAAATATTTATAGGTACGTGTGCATACGACATCATCCACTTTGAGGGTCTGCAATATAATTTACAAAAGAAAAATCAAACATGAAATAAGAATTTTTTCACTTAAACGTGATAAAAAGGCAAATCACAAATAAATTAAATTAATGTTATGAAAACGAATTTTCTTGTTTGTTTGTTTGTGGAAAAATATCCTTATTCCTTACCAAATTCAATTGTTCAGGCGTGAATTCGCGTATTGTTTCCGATTCTTTCCCATTTTTCTGAACTTGTATCAATTTATTGCCTTCTAAGGTGATGACGGATTTAACTTTGCGACCGTCCAACGTGGTCTCGTCGAACTCTTCGCCTAGGTTGAACGTAATCGAAGCATTTTTAAACGTCGATTTCGAAGATAATTTCAATTTACCGTCGGGTTCCTGAGTCAATTCGACAACTGGCCTCACTGAATTACCAACTTTTCGGGTTATGGCGCCGACGCCTACAAGAAAAAACGAATAGAAAAATAAAACAAATTTTCATTACAATCGTCAACAGTTTCGAGGATATCGACATGCGTAAATTAATGAATAAAGAATTGAAAATACGATCATTATGAGCAAAAAAAACATAGTAGAAACCCTGAAATTTGTGGGTTGTAGCCAGCTGTAGAACAAACAGCTCGTTGAAGCAGGCTCGAGAACATACAGTTATAGCCTAATTAGCGTATCAAGGGCTTTGCAGCCTACATGTAAGTACGTACACAGTATATTTGATTTCAGACAATAACGCAACCCCTTCACGGGTGTATGTAAGCAGGAATCCTGGGGGTCTGGATCCGCTCGGTAAAGAAAAAGTAGGCTCCACCTCTAAAAATTTTTTTTGTCGATTTTGGTGAATTTTGGTTTGGAGGAGGGGTCAGAGGAGACCACTGAAAGTGTGGGGACCTTCCCCATTACGACAGACCTATCTACACTTTGAGCTCTTTGACTCGTAGCTCTTAGTTCCCACATAGGTTACTTTCAAACCCTAACGAAATTAGCGAAAAATTATTTTAATTTTACTGTTTATATTTTTTAAACTTCTTGTTATTTCAATGTTAAATTTTCTTTTCTCGATTGCTTTTGTTTATACATTGGGGCACTTTAATAAGCCTTCATATCTTACCAACTCTCGATCTTGATTAATAAAGTTACAACTTACGTAAAAATAGGAGTAAAGTTTTCGGGGCTGACGGCGTCATAATAACCTGAAACTTTTTTCTTGTCATAACCGGTTTCTCGCACTTTATGACTTTACTTGATAACAAAGTATGTTCGCACTAGTCAATAGTTTGAGAATCATACACCTTCTTCCCCCAACCAAAATGTTTTTGGGTAGGTAAACTATGACAACCGTGGCTCACGTACCAACAGAATGACAGCAAGCGCAAGTATTTTCAACTCGATAGGTAGATACTACAAAAATTGTACTCGAAACATTTTTAATTTTTAAATTAGATATTTCGAATTCACGCAAGACTTAATTAAGATTTTTTGAACATTTTAAGCTCAATTTCCACGTGTAGCATTTTGAGTAGCACTTTTTTTTTTTAATCAGCAGTCAAAAATGGTAACTTAAAACTCATCACCTTTCTCAAGTACCCATTTTAAAATTCTAATCAAAATACAGTTGAGCTGAAATTGGAATAGCCAAGAACTTTTCGTAAATAAATATTTTCAGCACTGAAATCCAAACTTCTACAATTAGAGCAACAACATCGTAACCTAAACCTTAACCATAAGTAAAAATATATTATTAAGACAATAACGTTATCGAAAACTTCTTTTTTTGACGAATTTTTGAAATAAAAAATGTTGACGCAACCAAAGAAAACAAGCAGAGACAAGGGCATGGGGGAAAATTTTTGGAAAGTTTTAAATTAACTAAAAAAGTCTTATTTTAGTTATATATACTCTAATCAAAGATTGTTACGGAGTTATCGCAAATTCCCATCTTTGATTATTTAACTATATAACATTTTCACAACCTGAAAATTATTCATAAATTTTCAAAAGAGAAGAAAGTTTGAATTCTTCCCGATTCCATATCAAACGAGAAAAAAAAATCAGCTATATACCTAGTACCCATTAAAAATTTCTGCCTATTTACTTCAAGACAAAATGAGTAAAAAAATGTCAAAAGCGCTCTATTTAAGCTAATTAAGTATATTTGTTTCATAACAATTCAATTATAAAGAAGTTACGATTAATTAAGCTTGCCCAAAGGTATATTTAGGCTTATAGTTAAGTATTTGAGGATTAAAAAATTTTGGTTTATGTAGGCCGAAAGACATGAACATAGGAACCTAGATGTTTATACAGAAGAGGGATTTCTTTGGAAATTTTTCGCAGTATACGGCCTTGTTAAGTTGGTTTTTGAGCTTACCCTCTGACGAAAAAGCATTTAATAAAAAAGTCATTACATTCAAAATAATTTGTCACGTCAAACGTGGTTTTACCCTCAACTAACCGAAAGAAAACATCTCAAAAAAAAATTTTACTTCTCAAAATTCGTTTTTACCAACTTCAGAGTGACGGTCTAACAAATTTAAGTCTATTTACTGACACCTGCAGGTTAATTGGAACTTCACCTAGCCTCTCACACTCGGGTTTTTTCAAGTGGCCAAAAAATTTTCTATCAATAATTCAGCAGACCACCACATTATTTCGGAGAGAATTCGAACAACGATATATTTTCAAGGCTACAAAATTTTTCGAAACTTGTGAACGATTATAGTTTGAACGAAGACTTGGCAGCATAAACAATTTTTCGACAGTATGAGGTTAACGAATCACAAGCGATAAAAAATGAGTGACATTCGAATAGTCCGTTCACCAGCATAGGTAGGTTTAGATAAACAAAACGGAGTTAAAATAGAATTTTGGGTTTTCTACATCATACAGATTCGGCACAATAGAGCTATCGAAAGGATAAGTTGAAGAAAACAACTGAAAGGCGAATGTCAACAACGAAATTTCGAAAATATCTTCAAAAGTTCGACTTAAATTAAAACATTCAAATACAGAAAAAATGGAAAAAAATACAACAAATTTCTCGAAGACAAGTTTGAAATACAATTCTGACTGAAATATACAGAAGTAGGGAGAGGAAAATATTCAATATATTTTCTGGTCCCTATAATAAAGTATATACGAATGGAACTCGGATGTTTTCCCGCGAAAAACACCCACCACGTTTTTTCAATAAAAAAAATTAACGATATATTCAAACACAAAAAGAGCGTCAAAGTTTAGATATAATGCTGCGATAATTGAAAGTCCAAAAAGGCTGGATGTTTGCTTTATAAGAGATAATTAATTACATGATAATAATAATCATCACAACAAATACGTTATAATTTCCTCATAGCTGGGAACACGCATATAAATACGGTTCATAATCCATTTCGAGAAATTTTTAAAACGTCGAGGACCTTTGATCCGTCAAACGAATACAAAATATATTTGAAAGCAGAACAAATTGACAACGAAAAAAAAAAAATCTAGTTGAGTGGCTGAAAGTCATCAATGAACACCGATAATTAGCAATTGACACTAAGAGGACAAGAATGAGGAAGCAGAAACAGAAGAAGGGGAAACACTTTATTGTTGTACATACTTGAGAGTCAGAATCTTCACATTTTCAATGCCCGTCGCTGGATGAATTACAATTTCCGGTATCGTATGTCAATGACATTGTACACATTCATTCATTCATTTTTTTTTTCTTTACAATGTAATGATAAATTTTTCACTGAATGTAACGAAAATACTCGGGTGAATGCCTGCATACCATGTGTGAAAAAATCACATATAAGAAAAAAAAAAAAATTCCAAGAATGCGGTTTTAAATTTATACACCTATTTAATCCGTGAAGGCTCCGGTTCACAGAAGAGGACAATATACGAACGATATAATAAGGTAAAACGGAATATTTAAAAAACAAAAAAACAATGAATGCAAAGTATTTCCAAATTCATAAGTCAATAAAATTATTTGACTGAAAACCTATTTCGTTATTTGGACGAATAAATTTCCCATATTGCAATAACTGTTGTCGAAACAAACGACCAAAAATAATATTTTTGGCATCTTTCGCTGTTTCTATTGTGCGTGTGTTTTCGCTTTCTACATCACTTCAAAATTAAAATAACAGAAAAAAAAAATCTGGTTACTATTCCCTCCAAAAATAAAAAAAAGTTTTACTCACCTAACGCTTTCATGTATTCGTCAAAATTCTTACTGGATTCCAAATCCAGTTTGTATTTTCGGCCGAAGCAGTCTGAAATAGCGGATACACTCGTCATGACTGGAGCAACGATATTCACAACCAAACGAGAAAAATGCACTGCTTTAATTAATTTTTTGTGTCGAGAAAAACATGTAGCAACGCACCAACTTCGGTTTTACTCTTTACTGCGTGTCGTTATCAGAATTAAGACCAGATTCTGATTGGTTCGATAATTTTCCGCTCGGAGAAGAATAGACTTATCAAAGGCGATAATACATGACACACGATTATTTATTCTAATATTTTAAAAAGGAAAAAGAAGGAAAAAAAAAAAAAAATAAGAAAAAAAGAGTGAAAGTTTCTACGCCAGTTTATCAAATATTGGACAAGATATTTTCAGAATTTTTCTCGCACATGAATCATGGTGATGATAGCACTTCGTGCACAAAATGATGATATTTTCAAGCTAATACAATATTTTGTTATCTTCTAGTGAAACTTCGTTCAAGACTGCAACAGAAATTTTTACACAGTTGCATAAGTCAGCACGAATTCAACGATACGGTGGAGTACGTACCCGGGGCTGACGAAAGGGGGAAATGAGATTCCACCGGGCTCGGAATTTTTGGGGGCACGGAAATTTCAAAAAAAAAAAGAAAAAAGAAAGTAGGTAGATTTTCCAAAAATTTACTAAAATACTCGTAAAAGTTTTTTTTCATTCGCGGAATTGTAAACTCCTCACAAAAGTAAATCTTAAGAGCCCAGTGCAAAAACGATACTTAGGTAATTCTTAATTTTTTCCATCATCAATTACATCTATACACAAACATATCTAGATATAACTATGTTAAGATGAGTAATTCTCAAGTCACTGTTGATACTTAAGTATTGTTCTTGCATTCGGGTCCTAGGCACTGCATTTGAACACAAATGCGATTTTAAATTTTTTGGAGGCCCATAAAGTGTTTCTCCTTCCAGACCCGAATTTACTTTCTATGGCCCAGTACCTACTTCAGTATTATTAAAATTCGTAACTAAAAAGGAATGAAAAAAATGATTTTCCACTTAAATAGGAAAAAAATTAATTTATTTTATTTTCAATGTAACAAATTACAAAAGAAAACCATGTTATTATTCATGCATGGAACTTATGAAAGTAAAATCGTAAGTAAACGAGATGGAATTGAATATATTCTACGAAAGAGAAAAAAAATTTAGATTTCACAAAATTCAGTTAGTGCATTTCAAATAAAATATAAAAGCTAGTACAATAATAAAGGGCGTACATGATGCAAAAACACGTACTTTTAATTTAAAAAATGTCGCAAGTTAACACTCATTTAGGCACTTTTTAAAAAAAATATTATTATTTTAATTTTTTTTTTTTTTGTAACAAAAGGAGTCAAAATTCTTAATATATCTGCGAAAAGAATTTAACCTTTCAAAGACGATAAGCCAGCTCGCATAATTTCATCAACCAACAATAAATTACTAGCGATGACAGTGCTACAAGAGACAAAAAAAAAAAGATATAAATAAATTAATACCATCGATAACCGCTACGACGCGAGTGACAAAATGAAATTTTACACGAGAACTGAGACCTTTGGGATGAAAACTTTTAATACAGATTACTCCATAGGAGGCAAATCAATACTGAATTATGCAGAATGAAAAAGAAAAATTTGAAATAATGGATGGGAATAAACTATTTTGTCTATTGTAAGATGATCCCAAGACAAACATCAAATAAAACGCCGAACCGCCAATAAAATTGGTTTACATCGATAAATAACTGCCATTTATTAATGATAAGGATATTTTTTACACTTGGTTAATAAAATTAATATTCAAAGTGTAACTATTGGCAACGTAGCGTTTAATCAAGAATCATCTTATACTTTGACTATATACAAAAATGGACTGAGAATAGTCGAGCTAAAAGTTATGCAGACACCTTTCCCGATTATCCTTTTATTTCGTAAATCTATACACCATTGAAGGTACAGGTATGGCCACAATTTTAATAAAAACATCGTTCGATCATGGTTCATCCAGTCTGAACGCACCTTTTGTACCACTGATGACTTATAGAACCATTATGATTGCAAGAGTGGGGAGGACGTGTTTGTATCGAAAATTCACCATTACGTTTATATTGTAATCCTGGTCCATTATAGTATATAGTCAAAGATCTTATACAATGAACTGAGTATAAAAAAGCGAGTAAATTAATATCCTTTTTCATTATTTTTAGCGAGATTCAAGGAGTTAGGCCTCCTCTCCACCACACTTTGTGTGCACACATGACTTTCCTCACTCGCTTCGCTCACTCGTTCAATATAAAATGAAGGAATTAGGTTTTTTAATTTTTCTATTGAATACCCGTTTCCGAAGTCAATACTAATTCGAAATTTCCAGTCATTCAGAAAGCAATTTTCAGAAACATCATTTCCCCAGTTAAATTGTACATATTATTAATAGAAAAATAATTAGATGATTATTCTTTCTTTAATAATTCACAAAAAAAAAATCCAATGCTTCATGTTAAATTCTCCCCTAATAATCCCGTTCTAAGCCTCTGCAGTAAGGAGTAAATTTTATGAGTAGGGGAAGGTGGGGCAGGTTGAGACATGGGGCAGCTTGTCACACGCTTATTTCTCAAAAACTATGAACTGTAGGTGACAACACTGTATCACATTTTTACCTCCTTAGTATACCGACACTGAATCAGTATTAAAAGCTTTGTTCTGTAATTTTGTTTCTATGCTGTGACATTTGTGTGATAAAAACAGAAAATTTTCACATTGTTTCTCTGCTTATTTTTTTTTTATGGCAAAAGTAATTTTCAATAAAAAAGGGATCACATACGAATAAATTTGTTTTAAATTTTAAAATGGTCAAGAAGTTTGGCCACGAAACTTCTACGTTCTCTTGTATCAACCACACGACCACAGTATTCGGGCTAATTTAGATTCGTGAAATAAGACATGGGTGGGTGCCAGTTCCGTGCAAATGATCAAAACAACTGGTCGCAGGTGCCTTATTTCATGTATTAGTTCTGAAATTTACAAACAAATGCTGAGGAACTTTTAGCACCTTCAGAAGGTTTAAGACAAAAAAACTGCTATTTAATTATAGGTTGTTCGACTCCAAAACGTGAGGAACTAATTCTTTGAGGACGCTATCCGATTTTTCAAGATAAAAAACAAAAAACAAAAAAAACACACTTTTTCCTTTAAAATTGTGACGAATTTCCTGACCACACTTCGTAAATAGGTTCCGACAAAAAGTTATCTTATAATAATGCGATAGTGTTTGTATCACATGACCTGTATGTCTATCATTTCCTTCCTCTTGAAGAAGTTCTTCAAAATGTCAATTTTTTCATTTGGTCCCGTCGCAGTCTCACAGAACTGACATAATTAAAGGCATAGTACCATTTCACCACCATGACTCACGTTTATCATCTTGTCAGTTTCACGGTTACCAAATTTATTAGTATTACATAAAAAAATAAAAGAAAATACACATCAGCATTTTATGAATCTAAAATATAATTTTGACACAGAAATTTGCAAAGATAACATCAAAAGAACATTTTAAGGTATTTTCCAAAAGTGTCAAATTTGGTAATGGCTACCATTCGAAAACCAGTTGACCGATTTCGGTCTCCAACTGCCACGAAAATCTTTTAATTTACTTGAGTAAAGCTATCATGATGACAACATGGTGGATTTGCAAGACTTTGAGAACCCCTCCCTTCGAAACTAGCGGATGAATAATGTGTAGCCCATGAAAGCGTCTAACATCACTCCAAGTTTCATTGCCAAAGATCAAACAGCGGAGGTTCTACAGGCTCCCAAATTGTGCTAAAATGAGCAAAAGGTGGAAATTTATATATACATGAATATACTGTGTACAGAAGAATTTGAGTGACCTATATATTCGTGATCTACGACTCAAGATCGACGCCTTTCCACAGGTCCCGCCCCCAGGACCTGACACTGCACTGAATGCAATAAATGTATTTTCTAAAACACTAATATTATTGTTCAATTCAGGTCGATATTTACAAAAAAAATCAAATTTCTGATCTCTTATGACTTGTGACAATCTCATTCGAAAAATGTCGGAATTTATGACCACCTCTAATCATTTTTTGCTGAATTTTAAATCGCTAAATAGAATAATTCTGTTTTTAATCATATCGACTCGTTATAACACAAAATAATTAAATTTGCCATACTAATTTATTTAGCTGGAGTTCATATGTTACTGACGATTAGCACATCATTATCCTTCAAATTTTCAATTTTTCTGAATGAAAAATGTGATATGAAAAACAGATAAAATCCATGGCACTTATCTAATACACATAGTAAAGATACCCATAAAATCAGAATTAAGGCTAATTTTTCAAATATTTAGAAGAATATATGAATTGTATATCGCAGTTTCTGATGAATAGCTTCTCACAATGCAGATATTTATCCTCCACAGCTTAAAATAACTATGTCTCAGGCAACTAATACTATTTTAATCAACCTTTTTACTCTATACAACTTATCTAGCAACAGCATAGCTCTCAAAATACAGAAACTATGATCTCACCGATATACAGATACTATTTTGCAAAGCTAAAAACCAAAATACAGTTTCTCCGAACTCATTCTCTGGGATTGAGCCTACATAGAAAACAATCATTCAAAACGGGGAGAAAAAGATCAAATAGTCAACTGATTCTCCCATCAACGCATTTAGATTGCCGCAACTAATTCGTCCAAGTTACAACTGACGAACTGGGCTGATTCTCGCGAATTTATCAGCGACTAATTTGGTCACGTAAGTAATAAATCAAAATTCAAAATGAATTATCAAATTTTCATTACGTCAAATTTCAGACTGAACGTTGAAGGATTCGCTATTACTGGAAATTTTTCAAATCACAATAAAAATATTTTAGAATTCAAATAAAAAAAAAAAACTACTGTACAGAAAGTGGTTCAAATAAAAACAAAAAGTTTCAATTGAAATTATTAGAGAAACAAATTCCATTTCAATTAGTTGAGCAAACGATTTCCTTATGTTTGAGAAATTTTGAAAAAGGACAGAAATGGTTTATTCAGTCTCATATTTTGAACTTATAGCCATTTATTTCATTTTAATACATACTTAATTCAAATTGAGTCTACGCTAAAATTCAAAATGGGATAGAGATCGCAGATGTAATATTTGAACAGATGTATAAAATTAACGGCAATAAACTTAATACGAATAAACTTGAAAAATTATGAGTTGTAGTTTCAATGACAAGTTTCCAATCTTTGGAATGACAACGAAAGTTTCATACTTCAGTAAGACTCAATTTGAATATAAATTTATTCCACTAAGAATTTTTGAATTAAATAAAAAAAAAGTTTCCATCACTATCCTCAAGACACCATAAAAATAAATTCGCAAAATAAAGAATGAAAAACAACATTGCGATCATTCTAATTGGCTAATCATTATTTCGTTATTATTGCATACTGCTATTTTGTGAGAATTTTTTCTTAAAATTTCAAACATATTTACAAATGGTTTACTTAACAGTAACACCGCTTTTGTACGCCAATTGGTCAGAACGAATTATCACTGAAAATCAAAAGTAATATAGAAGTATCCACAATATAAGTATTCGTAAAATTTAACGTTCAGAGCTCAATATATTTGCCATTGATGAAAGTTCCTCTCAATTCTCAAATTTACAAGAGCAGAGTATACATAATTTAATGTAGATGAATGAAAAAATGAGAGGAAAAGCAATAAAATTAATGTACGAGAAATTTACAAAATTTTCATTCCACAATATAAAAAAAAAATTGACACTAATATTGACGAAAATATCAACATAATTATGAAGAAACTATTTGCTTTGCGTCGAATAGCTAAAGAAAATTAAATCGTCTCTTTCCCCTATAAATCGACTCGAAACAAAGTCCACTATTCTAGTGAAAAAAAAAAGTTGGAGACCAACAAGCTTGAGGAGCAACTGCATTCGAAATTTCAAACTTGTATGTCAGTAAACTCGAAATATTAGCAATTAATCCAAAAATTAATCACAAAAAATGAGAGCAACTATGTTTTCCATCATATATGTATACCAACCCTAAATAGATATCCATACCATCGAATTCGCCGGGATTCTATGAATTTTATAAATTTGAATACAGAGTCCACAAATACTAAGGAACTCGCATCATTGATAACTCCCAATCATTCATTGTCTGAATGCCATGCCACACAAAAAACACACACTTTAAACAAACAACATAATCTTTGAAACGTTGGTATCCTCCAAAAAGACATAATTTTTTTTTTCTTATTTCACTTCTATTCGATTCTCGCATCAAATAAAGGACAAATAACTAAAGGTCAAAATGAAATTCCAACAATAACGTAGATTTTGGGGAAGAATGGTCATGTACCGATTTTATAGTAAAATATTGGACTAATAAAAAAATCGATCCTTCCTCTATGTACCCGAATGAAAAATTTAAAAGGAAAAAATTCCACTTTCGACCATTATTCGCAGAAAATTTTATCCTTCTTTCTTTCTCATGCGTACAAAGCGCAAGAATCAGATCTTCTCATAAGTAAGCGAGTACAAATAGATCAGTTTTTTCAATGATTCAAAAGTCCCACTCAAAAAAAAAAAAAATTCCAGAATTCTATCACTCACCAAGAATTAATTATTTGTTTCTTAACAATGAAATTATCGTAAATTCCGGCATCAACAGGATTCAAGGCTTCTCCTGTGTTGATATCCAAACCAACTGGACTACTACTGCTTCTGGCTTCCTCTTGTAATTTTACAATGGTATCTTGAGCATCGAATCCGCTGTTCGTAGCTACGATATTAATTAATAAATAGAAAAATTAAACGAAGTTTATTGACATTTAATTTATTCGCAAACAATGTTTTTTTTTTCTTTTGTCGTTTGTTGATATTACTGATAAGGGGCTTGAAAACAGGATAACGGACGTCTGTTTCTATAGGTTTTTTGGCGATTTTTGAGAATGGTATTCTTCGATAGGAATCATTTTACATCAATGGTAATGATTTTTTTACAATAAATTACGGAAAATAAAATCAATACCAAGCATCTTCAACTCAAAACCAACCATAAAAAGCATTAATTGAAGATTTATTTAGTATTGTGTTCAATGAATTCGTGTCCATTATCCCCTTTTCAAAGTTTACAAAAACAACCACCAGATGTTAGCCACTTTGTGTGTTGAGTCCCAATAATTATTTTAATTGATTTTCCGACTGAACTCAATTTTCAAAGAAATTTTAAGCGAAAACATTAATATTGTTTAAACGGTAGCGGATATTAGATAAATTATATTTTTATTACCTATTGTTTTAGGAATTACCAATAAAGCTTCGGCAAATGCCTGAACTCCCAGCCTAGCTTTGCCCTTAATGGTGTCTTTAAATTTGAACAATTCCTGCGACGCAGCCAATTCATAAGCACAAGCACCGGGGATTAAACATTCTTTAAAAAAAAAAACAAAAAAAAAACAGTATGATTAGAAATTTAACAGGCTTATTGACCCAACATAGGAATGAACTCATTTGATAACATAATCATTTTTACAAACACCTGACACAATACAAAAAGAACAAAAATTTTTAGTAAAATTCATTTTCCAAGAAATCATGAATGGAAAATAAATTTTTTGAAAAAAATAAATAAATAAATAGATTTGAAGTTTTGTTTTCCACAAGGGAAAACAGTTTCAATAAGCGACGCAATTTCGTAGAAACAAAAGCTTTTCAAAAGTAGAATGTTTGAAAATTACCGTAAAAATAATATACAGATTGGTTTAATAACTCTTTTCTATATATCGCTTCAATTTTAAATTGGTTTTTTTAATTCTAAACCGAATCAAATTTCTCCCTTCAATTATTTCATCGCACTTGTTTTGTTTCTCACATGACGCAAAAAATTGAGAAAAGGATGAAATTTGTATCGCCAAAGAAAAAAAAAATTGATTCCAATCTCAATGTTCGTCCACAATACGTAAATATGGAATATTGTCAATTCAACGAGGTAAATTCCTACGGTGGGTATCAAATCCAATACTACAAAATCTGAGCTTCATTACTAACTGTCGTCCACAGTATTTTTAATAGCACGTAGACCATCTCGAATAGCATCCTTAAGCTGAGAAATGGTGTATTTATTAGGTCCTTTAATTAGAATAGTGACACTTTGCGGATGCTTACATTCTTCAACAAATGTGAATTTGTTTTCTCCCTAGAATAAATGGAACATTTACAGAAAAAAAAAATAAGGAAGATTTTCACGCAGAAAAACAATCGAAACATACCAAAACGTGTTCGTAAACTAAACCGGCATATCCTAAACATTGTTCGTTCAAATCATCAAAACTGTTTACAGCAACACCACCACAAGCCAAAGCTAACCGTTCCATATTCCTTCTCTTTGCGCGCCTAATGCCGATAATTTTTTCCTTAGCCAACATATCCAAGGAGAGGGGATCAATACCCTGAAAAAAATTAGGTTAATATATAAAAATCATTCATCACACATCATCAAGGAAGAAATAACAACAAGTACCTTTTGATTAATCAATACAAATGATTTATCTGA
Organism: Ericerus pela; assembly: GCA_011428145.1. Lineage (NCBI taxonomy): Eukaryota > Metazoa > Arthropoda > Insecta > Hemiptera > Coccidae > Ericerus > Ericerus pela. The sequence continues at coordinate 1,512,751 of WOFM01000528.1, forward strand.
GTTACCACAGATTTTTTTCTTCAATTCAATAACTTTTAAAACCCGTTGTTCAATGAATTTTCTTTCAGCAGCAACCAACTTTTCTCTTTCTTCAGCGCTCTTATAGAAAAATCCGGCATTAACTTCACTAAAGTTTAAAAACAACCAATTACGTTATGAATCCCTGATAAAATATTAATAAAAAAGAGAAATTACCTTTTCTCATATTCTAAACTGACGTTACAAGTCAAAATGTAAGCGTTTTTTACTCTCTTCGGCATATCTGGATGACGAGCACCATGATCCAACACGAGCCCTACAAATTAAATTTAAATTTTGAGATAACATTATACCACCATAAAATCTGAGGAAGACATCAATAACTTAACCTTTTACTAGAGTGGTTTCTGTGGCGGACTTGTGTTGCATTTCCATAATTTCGATCATATGAAGATCAATTTCTTGATTTTCAGAAGGCTTAATAGCTAAGACAGCATCCACACATACCTAAGAAGAAATTAGAATAAATGCACTGAAGAAAGTCGAGAACATCTCGAATCATTTCTCAACTCACCTCGGATAATAACGAAGCTAATTTTTGATGAACTTTTGTTTTCAATGATGTGTTAGCGATTTCGATCAATTTTTCTCTTTCCATGTTAAAAGGGATTTTCAAATTTTCTAGCACATCTAACGCTTTCTTTTTGGCTTCATTTAATCCTTCTGTGACAACTCTCGGATGCAAACCCTGAACAATAATTCAAGAATTTATTAAAGAAGAAAACATCCATTAAATTAAGAAGAAAAATCCAAATTTACTTCGGCAATGAAGATATCCGATTGTTTTAGAATTTCACCGATTATCAAAACTGTGGAAGTAGTACCATCTCCTGTGGAATCATCTTGGGCAGTAGATGCACGAGCAATTAACGATGCTGTTGGATGCTGAATTTGCTGCGAAAAAAGTCTTCACTAAGCTCACAGTATTTCGCAAATAACCCAGATATTCGAATTTAAAATAATTCCTTACCATTTCATGCAACAGAACATTACCATCTTTCGTAATTTTAATGTCACCAGCACCAGATACTAACCTGAAAGAGAAAATTACAAAATTAAGGGTATTGAGAAAACTTTAAATACCTTCTACACCTGCCAAACTACAGGCCTCAAGAAAAGTAACTCGAATTACAATAACTGTAATTTGGAAAAAATGAAGTAAAAACGAGTAGAAAATTAGATGACTGAAAGAATGTTTCAAAAGGAATACCCACATTTTCATTGTTCCTTTGGGTCCCAAGTTGGTCTTCATAACATCCTGGATACCTTTGGCAGCTGAGATGTTCACGGCCAATGCTTGAGCTGCACGAGCTGTTTCAGCTTTAGGGTTGAGTAAACTGATAGCCGACATGATAAATTAACGAATCGAAATGAAAAATGGAATAGGTTTTCAATTAATATAACAATGTCTTTGAATAAAACGAACAAGCGTGCGAAATGAAACTGAAAAAGTATAGCTCATTTACTCATTATTTTTTCAAAACAGCAAAAAATAATTTGGCTTGAAGGATTCAGCCAGTAATTCATTGTAGAAAAAACGATGATCGAAGTCGATTTATTAAGCCCAACAACATGCGGAAGGGATCAGGGATGGGTACGGATGACGATTCTAGTTATTTGAATGATGGATAAATAAAGTTATCTGGGTATTATAGCGAGCTGAATTCTAACTACATATAAAAGCTGCCATAGTGAACTTAAAACCTGTGTGACTGATGAGCCTATGCACATTCAACAAAATTAATTTTATTAGATGTGACTTGGGGTGTAACAACACTGGGGAAAGTGGGGATAGAACATCCTCAGTGAATAGTGTAATGGGTAAGTAATTTCTTAATCGGAGTAAACCAGATTTATCAATTACTATTTGGAATTGGAATTTATCATAAGCCACAAATTCTGGAGGATTATGTGAAGTTAAGAAAGAATTTTTTCTGATCTGTATATATGAAGCATTGTTAGATGTCAGTAGTTGGTACTACTGCAATCAAGATCTCCCACAGTCAAGTTCTCGTCGTTTTTATCTGTGTCTTTTCTTCTTTCTGTTTTCTGGTCAAGAGGTGACGCTCATTCAACTTTGTTGTTTTCAATATGGCGATACTATTTTAATATGTTTCGTTCCTATAATAAATTAGTTTTTCTATTATGATAGTGTTCAAGTTCTTTTTATGAGTTAAATCAAGCAAATTTACGTTTAGAACTGAGATAGTTGCTCGTAATTAATTTCTCTTCTACATATAAAGTGATAGCAGAGTTCAAGTGTGTTCGCGTGTTCGCGCCTTTGTTATCGTAAAGAATCACGTTCGTATTTTATGTTACGAAAAATCTCAAGTACGTTAATTAAGATCGCTTAATTTTTCAAGTTCGTGTATCAAGAAATTTGCGGGTTGTGTTTGCCGTTTTCGTCTTTTATTTTATGGCTCCGAAAACACGTAAAAGCCGATCTCAAGCTCCTGCTCTTCCGGTTACGAAGAAGAAACAGGTGTCAAAAGTCAAGAAGGTGTCATTCAATCAGATTGTGAATACAGTGACAACCGATACGATAGACGAGATTGTCCAAATTCAAGATTTACCGCTGGTTCAAGAATTGTCCGATATGGCTGGTGAAATCAAGATGTCTTCAAGCACTGTGGCTGAACCAACCATCACAGTTACTTTCTCGGATTCCAGAAAGATAGTCCAGTGAGTCAATTCAAGATAATGTAATACCGTTACATATGCTAAGCAAAGAAATCTCGTCTACGTCGTTCTCAAGTCCGTTAAGCAGTTTGTCGAATCAAGTAGAAATATCAAGTTCAAGAAATTCACCGTCTGCCAGGTCATCGATCTCAAGTCAAGTAAATATTAATAAAAATTATTCAAGTGTTATTTCAAATATTAAGTCGTCGTCGAATGTCGATAGCATGATCGTAGATTCCGCTTTGATTTTTCGAAAATGTCGCCGAAAAGTCAGTTCGTTCCCCCTCCCGGACTAACTAACGTCGGTCAAGAGTCAAGTTTTGGTCAAGCACCAAATTTTCAAGAATCAAGAGCAGGCTTTATGCCTGCACCTCAAGTGTCAAGTTACCCTGCAGCTTTTCAAGATTAAAGCTCATTTGTGCGCGATGTGAATCAAACGTTATCGGGTAACATTTATACTCCAATGAATACTTCATTTCAGTATCAATGTTACCCGACGATGGGCCAATTTCAAATGATTCCATTGATTCCATTGCGTACATATGGTAACAATGAGAAGCTAAAGGGTAAGCAAAATTTCAAGATGTGGGAGAGGGATATCAAGAACGACTTACCGGCGGCAAATGCGATTGAGTGGATCACATTTCCTCGAGCTGAACACCTCAGTCTACCTGAGAACATTCGCCGAGGAGTTGATGCTCAAGTGCAGAACCTGATTCGGATGAATGTAGCACAACCGATCAAGACGCTAATTTTTCATCTTGAATCAGCCTGCGAAATTTATCAAGAACTCAAGAGGCAGTACGGTAGCAAGACGATTCATGACATGATTGCTGTCATGAACCGTCTTGATGAACTCAAGTACGTAGACAATACCGAATTAATTTTGTTTTTGTCTAAATTCGATGCCGCTCGACGAAGTTTGGTGGAATTTGGTCAAGTCTTTCCACCCTCCTTCTGGTTAATCAAGCTAATTCAAAAATTAAACCCTTCGTTCGAGGCAGTCATCGATACATTATGTGCACGAGCAGGTGAAGACCTGTCTGAGGAAATGCTACATACATCCCTTTTGGATTACGTAGAAAGGAAGAAGTCGACGACTGCTAAACTGTCGGAGAGTGCTCCGAAACGTCAAGAGTATGCATGGAAGGCAGCGTCAACTCCCTCTACACCTCAGTCAGGTAAATCACCTGCTCCAATATCAAGTTCTTCTTCAAGTAATGTTATGTATAAGTCCATCGACGAATCAAGCAATAAATCAAGTATCAAGACAACTTCTACAGCCTCCGCAAAACAAAATCAAGATGTCAAGAAGGAAATTCAAGAGAAGAAAGTTCGCTGCAAGGATTGTGGCTGGAATGGGCACACGGCAGATAAATGCTTCAACGGTAACAAAAAGGTTTGTTACCGGTGTCAAAAACCTGGTCATGAAGCTCGCAACTGTCCTGCGCCGCAACCGGATCCGAACAGTATCACAAGTGAGTTACATTTAATTAATTTAAATGTAATTAATAATCAAGATTCTCGAAATCAAGATTTACGTAATCAAGATACCGAAGTTTTCGTGATTGATAGTGGGGCCACAAATAATGCTGTAGCTCACATTCACCAAGTTTTAAACTATCGAGCTTTCCCGAAAGATAAAACTTTGGGACAAGCTGGTAAAGATAGTGTATTAAAGGCTACGGGTGAGGGTATAATATTATTTACCTTAAATCACGAATCATCGTCAAGAATATTTACCTTTATTTTAAAAGAAGTCTTAGTAGTTCCCGGTCTTGCAAATGGGCTTGTTAGTGTTAACCATTTTGTTAAAGACAATAATATCAAGTTACTCTTCGAGTCTAATCAAGTTACATTTCACAGGCAAGAAGAGGTCGGGTTGAATAAACCCCTTATCAAGATAATCTCAAGTCAAGATAGATATCAATTTGTCCCTTCAAGTATGAACAAAAATATCAAGAACTACAAAAAGGCTTTATCAAGAATACATAAAGGTAAATCAATTTTGTTATCTGAATACACTAATGATCCGAGTTTGTCAGAAATTGCTGATCAAAGTGGTCTGGGTAATAAAAGTCAAGTCAAGTCCCCCAAATCAAGTAAATCGTCTAGTAACAAAAAGTCTGATTGTAATGGGTCTAATGTTGCTACTGACGGGTCTGATGTTGATGACTCCTGGATCAATGAGTTTGATAAAATGGAGTTAAGTAAAGGTCAACAAAATAAATCAAGTAATGTCGATTCCGCAAATTCTGGTAAAATTGTGCAGGATTCGAAGGGGGTATCAAGTCAAGAAAATTCAAGTAATGTTAAGAATAATTCGAATTCTTTACCAGTTTATCGTACGAAAACTGGTAAAAGGAAAAATTGAAAAGTCAAGAAAATGATAAGTGACGAACAAAGAACAAAATTGGTGAATGAAGAAAATATTTGGCATCATAGGATGGGACATATCTCCTCTCCAAATTTATATCGTCTTCGTTCTGTTGCTATTGGTGTCCCGGACATAATTTGTCCGGACACATTTCAAGATTGTCAAGTTTGTAACCAAACAAAAATGACTCGTGAATGTTTCGATAAAGATCGTGAACGAGCTTCAAGACCAGGTGAATTAACTCACGCTGATGTGATTGGCCCAATCTCTCCCCCTACCTTTGCCAAGAAAAATATTTATTTACTAGTATTTTTAGACGATTATACTCGTTATATTAGTATTTTTGCACTCAAGAAAAAGTATGAAGTGACTAGGTTTTTCAAGATGTATGTCAAGAGAATTAAGGCTCAATTCCCTCAAGAAGGCCAATGTAAAACTTTACGTTGTGACAATGGTTCTGAATTTGTTAATCAGGCCATGGATCAATTAATTGAAGAATTAGGAATTGAGAGAGAAACCTCTGGTTCTTATACTAGTGAGCATAATGGTACTGCTGAGAGAGCTAATCGAACTATTGAGGTCAAGATTCGTTCATTAATTCAAGAGAGTGGATTTCCTACTTTCTTTTGGGGCTTAGCTGCTGATGCTACCGAATATTTATATAATAGGTCACCACACAGAGCACTAAATTTCAAGACACCCTATGAAATGTTTTACGGTAATAAGCCTGATTTATCAAGTATTCACGTTTTTGGCTGTCTGGCTTATGTACTTCAAGAAAATCAACCTACTGGTCGAAAATTTGATGTAGTTAGTACTAAACAATATTTAGTAGGGTATACTAAAACAGGTTATATTTTATATAATCCTGCTACTAAAAAGACTAACGTTTCTTGTAATGTCAAATTCGACGAAAGTAAAACATTTAGGGATGCAATTAATGAATGTCAAGAAACTATTCAAGAATTTAGTAATCAAGAATTAGATTTTCCTGATGAAAATCTAACTCAAGTTGAAAATAAAGATAACTCTCTATCTACTAACGTTGCTTGTAATGATAGTTTGGTAGAAAATCAAGTTGATTCAAGTCCAAGTCCCAATCAAGATATTGCTCCTCCTGTTGTTCAAGTTCAAGTTGGTGAAGATAATTCCCAAGATGAGATAATCGAAATTGATTATAATTGGGATCTCTCTCAAGAAAGTCAAGTGATTGATGGCTCAGTGCAAATTCTTCGTATCTCTGATGCGAATAATAAAAGAGATGAAACAGAGGTTTCTTCTCCTAATGCACCACAATCTTATAAAGAGGCATTAAAATCACCTGACTGGCCTAAATGGAAGGAAGCAATAACTCAAGAGATCAAGTCTCTAAATTGTTACAAGGTTTGGCGTATTGTCCCAAAATCAAATACTAAGGGTCATCAACTACTTCCATGGAAGTGGATTTTTACCATTAAACCTGATGGAGCTTTCAAAGCTCGCCTTGTAATAGTTGGTGCTGTTGATCAAGAAAAATATTCAACTCAAGATACCTACTCACCTACTGCAACTGCAACCACTATTCGTTGGTTCTTTTCTTTAGCTTGCAAACTTAAGTTAAGAATTACACAGCTAGATATCAAGACTGCGTTTCTCAATAGTGAGATTGATCGAGATAAATATACCTCAATACCTCAGGGTATTGATCTCGACAACAAACTCTATGCACTCAAGTTAAATAAAGCTGTGTATGGGTTAGCTACTGCACCTAGGTCATGGTATGTAAAATTTTCAAGAATTCTCAAGAGTAAGGGTTTTGAACCATTATTACGTCAAGGCTGCATTTTCATGAAATCAAGTGGTAATAATTTTGTCATAATGTTAGCTTATGTTGACGACATTTTAATTATGGGCTCTAGCAATCAAGTTGTTCAAGATGCTATCAAGAGTATCCAAGAAAATTTTGAAGTCAAGAACTTAGGTTCCCCAAGTCGTTATGTTGGTTTTCAAATTGAAATTGACAATAACACTGGTAATCTTCGTTTACATCAAGAGGACTATATCAAAACCCTAATTCACAAATTCAAGTTAGAAAATTGTGGTGAACGTTTAGTTCCAATGAACTCTTTCGCCAATTTTCCAAAAATTCAAGAAACACCCCTACCTCCTCATAATTTGTATAGGACGGCTATTGGGTCACTCTTATATTTAGCTAATACTACTCGCCCAGATATTTCTTTTGCGGTAAGTTTCTTAGCTAGATTTCAAGAAAAACCTACAGAGTTACATCGTACTTTAGTAAGTCATGTAGTTCGTTATTTAAAACACACTCCGACTTTAGGTTTAACCTACTCAAGTCCTGATGAAGATATTGTTGCGTATGTTGACGCTGACTTTGCAGCAGATAAATCAAGAAAATCCACTACTGGCTATATTATTAAACAGTTTGGTAATACAATTGCTTGGGGCAGCAGAAAACAAGATGTAATTGCTGAGTCAACTAGTGAGGCCGAGTTTGTAGCCGTTGCTGTTGCTTCAAGTCATATGCTCTATTGTAGTAGGTTAACTGAAGAAACTTTTCCTCAGTTTAAAACTCAAGTTACCGTGTATGAAGATAATCAGTCTACCTGTAACTTATTATCTATCTTCTATAATCATGGTAAACTTAAACATATCGAACGTCGATATCTCAAGGTAAAAGAGTATGTTCGTGATAACTTACTCAAAATTGTTCATGTATCAACAAATAATCAAGTTGCTGATATTTTAACAAAACCTCTTACGGCTCAGCAACATGAGTTCTTACGTGAAAAACTGTTAAGCAATTAAGATGGTAAGTCAAGAGAGTCACTCAAGTATATCCGAAAACTTTAATTTATCAAGTTACCATCTCTATTGTTCAAGTCAAGTCAAACTAATAAAATTTTCGTTATTCATAAATGAAAATTCGTTAAACTTCTGTTATTCATAAATAGAAGAAATTTCTCAAAAATTTGTAAGTTGTATAAATTTTAGAAAAATATTAACCATCAAGTAAATCAAGTTTCAAGTTCAAGAATCAAGAAAATAATTACTCAAGTTCGGATAATTCCAAATTGGGTACGAGTTTCGTATTTTCCTGGTTTGCTGAATATAATTCATCGATCGATATCCAGACTCAAAATTATGTTATAATATTGACTCTAACTTCAAGAAATAATGACAAGTTTAGTTCAAGTAAATTAATTTTTATCAAGAGTCGACATTTTTATGAAATCAAGTCTTTCTTTTATTATCAAGACCAAGTTGATGTCAAGCAGTCTGATGAACTCATCTATTTAATGTGATGAAATACTAATATATCTGTTTATTGTTCCAGATGTATTCCATCAAGATGAATTCAATTTCTCGATCAAGAATAATATTAATAATTGTATTTTCTTTTTCAGATACTTTTATAATTTTATGTTTGTTCTTGTTCCTGGTTAATCATGTGTTCTTTTATTTTCAGGAAGACTTATTATTTTTAAGTACCATTTTTATTTGAAAATACTAATATTATTTTGTTTGCAGGTGACTCGTTACCTAGTATTAATTTTATGATTCTCATTTTGTTTGTTAAATTTGACTTTTTTCCTTTTTCTCTGGTCAATTAATTTTGTAATTTTATTTGCTCAATTTTGTTTAGTATTATGACCAAAATTTAAGAATTTAAGTTTGTTTTTGTTTTTGGAGCGTCATACTCGTTTTTGTTTTATTAAGTTTAAGTAAATTCAAGTTCCTGTGATTCTCAAGCTGCTGTGATTCTTCAAGTCTGTGATAACTCAAGAACATCAATTCTCAAGAAATTCCAATAAAAACGGCTCGACACTCGCCAGGAAGGGGGTGTTAGATGTCAGTAGTTGGTACTACTGCAATCAAGATCTCCCACAGTCAAGTTCTCGTCGTTTTTATCTGTGTCTTTTCTTCTTTCTGTTTTCTGGTCAAGAGGTGACGCTCATTCAACTTTGTTGTTTTAAATATGGCGATACTATTTTAATATGTTTCGTTCCTATAATAAATTAGTTTTTCTATTATGATAGTGTTCAAGTTCTTTTTATGAGTTAAATCAAGCAAATTTACGTTTAGAACTGAGATAGTTGCTCGTAATTAATTTCTCTTCTAAATATAAAGAGCATAATAATGCAAATTGTGTTAGAAATAATTTAAGGATCAAATTAAAAAATGCAAGAAACAAGGATGAACTGTCACAAGAGTATATTGATAAGGTACAAGAAACAGAATCGTATCCCAACAAATTGTGTTGGGAGACGCTCCCTCACAACCTCACGACATAACTTTATTTGTACACATAATTGCATAACCTGTAGATAATATAAATAACATATTTTTGTGCTTTGCCTATGGCGGCACTGATTTTCTGGTTGGGAAATAATTCGAGCAACGAACTTTTAGTCCATTGCTAACATTCTTGTTCATTGATGAAATAAATATATGATGGTTTGAAAACGCGTTTCTTTTCCATGTGATCTTTAATCAATCTTCAACAAATTGAAACTGTTTGGTCATATGGCATAAGGTGCATTAGATCCAGAATGTGTAAGTCTTTTTGCACTGAACCATATAATGGCAATGAGACAGCAGTAAAAGGTTCTTTTCAATTTAATCAAGCAATTAAATTGTTCTTTATCGATATTAAGCGGAGTATTCATGGGTTGATGAATAAAACTTTCATAATGTATTAAAGGCTTTGGAGTTATCTTTTGTTTGGTAGATAAGTCCAATACGGAGTCTACATCTGAAAGATTAAGATCCTAGGGGCTTATTCCTGAACTACTTACTTGGCTAATGTGGCATAGCACAATTTAGGTGCACTTGGCTTATATCTGAGTCAAAGAAAGGGTATTCTGTAAAATCTTAACTTCTGTTGTCACTTCACTCAACTTCTTTAACTTCACTAGATTTGAAGTAGATCGGATTGATTAATGATTATATTCACAGATCTGTATTTTACCTTCCTTCGATTCTCTTCTAAAATTCTATAAAAATCAAGTTGTGGTAAGTAATTAAAAAATCACCGTTTGTTGTGGACAGCTGAAATTTCTCCAACTCATCTACAAATTCTCTTCAATTCTTAGCCGTTAAATTAATCAGGATTCGTCGCCGTTAAATTAATCAGGATTCGTCGCCGTTAAATTAATTAGGATTTGTCACCATTAAATTAATCAGGATTAGTCGCTGTTAAATTAATTAGGATTCAGTGACGAATCGAAGAGAATTCATATTCCTCCCTGAATCCTGATTAATAATAATAATAATAATAATAATAATAATAATCTCGAGCTCCTTGTGATATTGATAAGGCGAAGACAAAATAAAAATTGCCAACACCACACACATACACAGAAGCCAGTGTCCCAAACTCGCAAGTGAGATTTCAACACTTGTAAAAATTATATTAACAGAAAAAAATAATAATTGACTGAAATTAATTTTTTATTATAATTTTGAAAAGTACGTATTATTTACCTTAGGTTCCTCTTATCATCAGTAATATACTATTTTATAAACAATCTTCCAATGATGAAGAAGACAAATGCTTCTTATGCTCAGTCAGACAGCAAATATGTGTCGCAACAGGCGTAGGTACCAATGCCTGGATATGCACACAATGCCTGATGAGTAAGTAAGAAATATCACACATAAGTCCTATAAGCACAGATACGCCATGTGCATAGTTATGGAATAAGTGCCCAGTGTTGTTTATTGTAACTGTGCCGCAAAGGATTTTACTTCACAATTCATGGTCAAAAAATTTAGTAAAATTTTTGAAATAGATAATTTACGTGATTTCATTTTTTGGCGTAATTTATCTGGTTGATGACTCTCAAATATTGATTCTGAATCATCTGGGATCATTTCAGATAATTTATCAGAAAGTTTGAAGGATTCTCTTAGAGTATAAAATACCTAGGTGCATTTTTCCTTCGTCAGTTAGTTCCAGTAAAAATTGAATGATATGGAGATCAGTCTTTGGCCAGGTGTCCAGATTTTGATTTAGCCAATCAGGTCCTGTCCACCATGTGGTCTGAAGTAAATCATTAAGATTGCTCCATGGAAGCCAACATCTGCCACATTGTTGGCTGATGGTACATAACAAAATTGAACGTTTGGTACTTTTTTAATTTTAAATGAATTTTGTTAGGACTCTGCATTCTAACAACCAGGTTAGGGCCAGTTGCATAAAACTCAGGAAGCAGTTAAACCACAGTTTAGTCAAAATTTATAGAGGAAACTGTGGTTTAACTGGTGACCGACATTCAATCGAGTTTTATGCAACTGGCCCTTAGAATGCATTTGCTGTCAGACCAAAGGAAGGTAGGGTTGTCAGATATCCCTAGAGGTTTACTTATGTTACTTATTCCTCTTGCTACAATGAGAGCTGCTAACAATTCCTATTTTGGAATTGTTATTGGTCTCATCGGTGCTATCCTAGAGTTGCCCATCACAAAACAGACTTAGGTAATATCCTTTTTAATGTCCTGAAAACCTAAAAAGACTACCATTGCAAACGCTGTCTTGGATGGGTTGACAAAAATGTGTAGCTGACATTCATTTGGATTGTATGTACCCGAATAAATTTTTTGGAGTAGGCAATAACTTGTATAATGTGTCAAGTCATTAACCAACTCTGTCACTATTGGTTGTAGTGTCAGAGGTAATTCTTCATCCCATTTATAACCTTCATTCCATAATTGTTTGATAATTATTCTGGATGGAATAAAAGATAGGGCAAAACCAACCATGAGGATCAAAAAACTGCTAAATGGCTCTTAAAAAGTTTCATTTAGAATAAATTTGTTCATGTGGTTTTAAGGGACTAATAAAGATGATGTCTTTATCCATGTCCCATATTAGTCCAAAGACTTTGACTTGAGGTTTATTTAGAGCATGAATTGGGTCAAAGTCTTTTCGCAATTAGATACAGTTTGTACCTCATTGGGAAAGTTCCATTGATATGTCAGTTATAAGTTTGTTGGAATGTTTATGAAGGTCTGACATGGCTTCGTATGTAGGCAATGATCAAAAATATTGTCTACATATAGGTGATCCGCAAATTTTTGGTAAAATTCAAGGTCAGCTTGTTGAAAGTGATGCATCAATATTACTGTTAACGAAAATGGTGCAGTCACAATACCAAATGGGACACATTGGAACCTAAAGGTAGTCATATTGTCTCTAATCAATGATTTTGATGGATCTTTGACCCATAAAAACCTAGTAAAATCCCTGTCAATGGGGTGGAGTCCAATTTGGTGGAATGCTTTTCTGATATTTGCAATGACAGCATATTTGTCTTTACAAAAAGTTAATAAAATTTTATTGGGAAAGATTGAGGATTGGACATGAAAAGAAATGCTTTTTAAGAATTGACTCGTTTATATTTCAAAATGGTACAACAACAGGTGGCAAACTGAATGTTTGTGAGAGTCAGAAATATATTTGATACGTACATTCAGTGCTACCAATAGGGAAGCACAAAAATATATTATGGACAGGTGGACAGGTTAAGTAAAGCATGAACTGTATAATGTATTGTTATGAGGTAAAGTGGGATCGTCTCCCAACAAATTTGAAGTAAATCTGGTAAAAGATTTTCTCCTTTGAACATACAATTGTTGATTCAGTGTTTTGATTGTTTAGTCTTAGCTTATCCACCAAAAACCACTCTAAGTGGTGTACTCTCAATCAAATCCAGAATTCCCTTGTGGGGTAAATAATGAATTATTACATAATTAGATTTTGGGTGAACTAATTCTATCATTTCCAATTCAATTAACATGTTGAAATATTCATCTCACCTGTTAAAGAATTCTGGTGAATTCTGAAATTTCAGAAGTTAGTGTTCCAGTCTTTTAATGGAAAGGTTGAAATTGTCCACTAAAGGTGGGGAGTAATTTTGGTAAAGTCATCTGATTTGGTAACGGTTGTTTACCAATTCTACATTTTTTTTAAATAATCCGAGGGCTTCAGCATCAGCTTGTGTTTCTATCAGGTTATGAGACTTCATACCAAGTGCATCAAGTCTCCATAAATTCTCAATTTGTTGGGGATTTATGAAGTAAGTTGGGGTAAAAATATTGTCTACAAAATTTTCACTCAAAATTCCTCCTAACATGAGTCCAAAATCCATATAGATTAATGTTAAAGTGGGGAAAATTTGTTCGACACAGGCTACAAAGGACCACATATATGCTCAGTCTCTTACTTTGTAAATTCAATGTTTTTGTATTCTGGAAAACTTCATGTGCACAACGAGATATTTGCGAGCATTATCATAATGTAAAGTTGTGATTAGACAATCGGGAAATTTGTATTTTGATTTTAAATATAATTTTCTGAATTTGTCAAACACCTTTGAATTCTTTTCTATTGGCATGACAAATGTGTATTTAGTTGTTTGATCTACAAAGATCAATACATATTGTGGGTGTGTGCGTAGAGAATACACGACACCACACAAACACCAATCAGGTCGGTTGCGTATACGTGTGATAGTATGTGTGCGGGCCGAGCCCAGTAAATAATTAAGCTGTGCAGACGAAATACACAGCCGTGAGCGCAAAAAGGTTGTTTGCGGGTTTTACCCCGCTGGCCCGCTAGGTGGTCGACGAGTGTGTAATACACACTCGTTCGTCATCGACCACCCGTCGCCACACATATTTTTCACCATATACACCCACCCAAAATGAGCCCATTGTGTCTGAGGAGACTAACTCAAGTTTCCTATTTGGACATCTGTGAGTTCCACATAACCAAGACATCTAGAATTTAATTTCACATAAGTCTCAAATAGTGAAAGCTTTAATGTTGGTTGAGTTTCATTTCCCTTCCTCTACCCTACATAAAACCCGACAGATACGAGTCTGGCAATACGTCATTTTGTATCCAACATCTCATGAGTGGATTTATTAATATTTACGTTTAATTTCAGAAATTTCAATAGTTTGAGACTCTTGCTAATTTATAGAACATTTTCATTGTTTCACTTGAAATCTACTTTCACCCATCAGATTTAGGGCAAAAGAAACAAGCCTCTGATCATAAACAATTTTATTACAACAAACTATACAATCAAAGTTATCAAGGCAAATTCAAGAGAACCATTGCTTGTAGAAACCTAAAACTTTGGTGAAACATTAACATATAGTTGCTGAAGATTTTACGAAAATTTTACTGAAATTGTACTGCTGATTCTTCAGATATACCTGAAGTTCTGAAAGGATTATGTGAAATAAATTGTGGATACGAAATGGCGTATTGCCGTACTTCTATCTACAGGGCTCTACCCTACAATCTGAAAAACTATAGACACAAGTTTCCTATCGGTAACTATCGGCTATCACTCCTAAAATAATTTAATCCCCAAATCTATACTCAGTCCTACAATGAGTGTGTTTACATACATAACCATGTATTCAATGATGAATCAAGCGTAATTAATTTTTCTCAATTAAAATTTGAAATGGTGAAGTTTTCAGCGGGCAAAACTTTCTTTGCTGGTGGTGTTGGTGCCGTATTTGGTGGATTTTCTGTTTTCTATGGAGTTAAATCTGTTTATGGTTTACCAGTTTCGAAATGGGATCCCGATTGGGACAAGTAGGTGGCGTCGCGACTTGAAATGCATATTTCTGCTATTCGATTTCAAAATAATCACAAAAACTATTTCAGGAGGCAGCCTGAGTCTTTGGTCAAACCTGATAAATCGGAAGACCCTCACAAACAAAATGAATATAATGAAAAGCTGAGTAAGACCAGATCGAGAGCCTCTCGTCACATAATATTGATTCGTCATGGGCAATTTAATTTAGCCGGCGCAACAGATTTTGAACGAAAGTTGACTGCTCTTGGTATGTTTTCTGAAAAATTTTGCTCTTCTTTTTTTATAAAGGATGATTTAGTTTGTTGCTTGAGGTGTGAGTGGGAAATTGTAGAGTAATTTCAGTACTATCCACTATCGAGCCATTGCTTCTGCTTATTAATTATTTGTTCTCTGTGCTAGATTTTAAATTGGTGTATGTTGAGATCGAAAGCTAAGCAGATGGGCGTATCACCTAGTCGCAAATTTTAATACTAACATGCCTACTTTGAAACATTATGTACCAAAACAAATGTGAATGTCTTGTGTAAATTTCATTTATTTGACTGTTTACTAAACAGGCGAAAAGCAAGCGTTAGCTACTGGTGAACGACTGAAGACGCTAAACTATCCTTATACATCCATCATACGATCTACCATGACGCGTGCTACTCAAACAGCTAAATTAATTCAAAAATTTTTGCCGGATGTTCCTGTTAAAGATTGCTCCATGCTGGAGGAGGGAGCACCTTGTATTCCCGAACCCAAACACTCCCATTGGAAACCAGAATTGTTTGTAAGTAACACTTTCATGCGATAATTTGCCATGCTTGATAGCGGCGTTGTGAATTTATTATGTATTAAAATAAATTTCTAGCAGGTTTATCGCGATGGAGCTCGTATAGAAGCTGCATTTAGAAAATACATTCATAGAGCGCCTCCCGAACAAATCGATGATACGTACGATATTTTGGTTTGCCATGGAAACGTAATTCGTTATTTCGTTTGTCGGTAAGTACCGTTAGTTGTATATAGACGTCTGTTTCTCAAGAAAAGCGAAATATCCTTCATTAATTTAAAATTTCCTGACTAAAAGTCTATTTTTGAAATAATTTCAATCATAAATATGCCCTCGTATTGCAACTATTGGCATTGTAGCAATCATCATCGCAAAATATTTGATGTTGGTATTAATAACTTTGAATGATCAGCACGAATATTGAACTGAATTCGTTAAATTTTTGTATCAAATTTATCTTTCATTCAGTGCGACAACATCGTTTTTTTTGGAATTAAATACCACCGTTTACTCTCACTCGTATGAAATATTTATTTATTTTTATACATTCGAGTATTCTTTGAATAATTACGAAATATATTGTGAGTGAAAAAATTCCTGTTACATATTCCCAAGAGTCTAAGAGGGAATAAAATGTCGTATATAACTATTTCAAGTCGGATCGTAATTTCATGTTTTGGAAAATGAAAAGTATGAGAAACAGTACTACGAAGAAGTTTCCGACAGTGAAATTCGCATCTTCTGAGAAGTCGACTCAGTCTAATCATCTGAACTAATTCTCATTTTGTTGATAATTGACGCATTATTTGTACTTTATTCATTCTATTACAGAGCATTGCAATTACCACCGAGTGCATGGCTGCGTCTCTCTATAAACCATGCGAGTATAACATGGCTCTGTATTCGTCCTGACGGTAAAGTATCATTACGAACTTATAGCGATGTTGGGCATATGCCTCCTGATTACATCACAACGAGTTGATGTAATGTTCACTAACGGGAAGTTCCTCATCTTACTAATAATTTGAATACTTTGTTGTCTTCTAATTATTGCCTTCTTACGTACATTTGTGAAATTAATTAAGATAAAGAATTGCATCCTGTGAATATTTGTTTTTGTTAAGAGATGGTTATAAATTTGTGGTTGTCAAAATTATCATCTTATTGGATTTTTTATCCTGACCTCAATGATGTCTGTTATATTACTTCAGAATCACATATTGTGTTTCCTAGAAATAAGGATCCTGGCATTCACAAGACCAATTTCTGCATATTGAAACGCTCCTAATTACCGCAGCTACTTCAAGTTCTGATTTTTCATGAGATAAATATTTTTGGGGGACTTCTACGTTGCTATGACATCCACAAATCATCATCTTGAATTATCTAATGGGACTGTAGAGAAAAGATACGAAACCAGGACAGACTGTGGAATACCTTGTTGTGAGAGATATTCATACGTAGAAGGTAATTTACAGCTTTGCGTGTTCTGCCACTTCATACATTGTAAGTATGGGAGAGCCAAATCCAAGGCGAACACTGACAGTTTTGTAGCCAGTTTTGTGAGCTTATATACTGGATTTGATACACACTCACAGACATATATACATATATATATATATAGGTATGGTATTATGTCATAGATTATGTTGTTTCTTGCCTCCATTAGGTGATAAGAAACAACACAGGGTGTTCACTGCCAGTCTGTGACATCACCAAGATCCTTATCAGGCAATTGATCACAGCCAATATAATGTATCTTACCTGTACGTACGTACAGGTATGAACATACAAACATACGTGTATTAAATGGTTTTACGTCATAGGCACGAATATATGCCAGCCTTTGGGCGGCAACTGTCATCAAGGGGTGCAAGCCCCTAAAACCTCATTGAGTATTGTCCCCACACAAACTTTACCAGGCCCTCCCTCCCAAGAAAATAAAAAGTGTGTACTTGGACACACGGTGGAAGTGAAACTTATGTTGAAATTTTTATTTTGAAGAATGAATTTTTAGTTGGCATCATGACTTTTAATTTTTTGTTTTACATAAACATTAAAATGCAGAAAAATTGTTATAAGTTTAAGAAACTTTAGCACAGCAAACTTTGCCAGAAAAAGTTGGTTTTTGAGAAAAAGAATTACAAATTTTGATGGTTACATTAATTATCTGTAAGTTTATATGCATAAATGGTATGTTATGATTGTATGAAATGTGTTAGCTGCTGACAAAATATTATACAATGTGAAATTTAAAAGCATTGTTTCTTGAAAAAATGAAAAATTAATTAAGATAATAAAGTATGGTACATAATCATATAATTTAAAACAAAACCAATAAAATATAATAAGGTTATGAAATAAGAAAAAAGAAAACATTACCATGTAGTTAATTTTTGTAAAAAGAAAAGTTCATGAAAATTAGAAAAAAGAGGTTAAAAAAGCTTGACCGGAAGTATCGTCCGGTCGATCCGCACCAATTGGTAGCATGCTTCAATAAATTTTAATGAATATTTATTTCAAATTTCGCTCGTATGGTTCCAAAAATGCACATTTTATGACCAATATAAAAATAGAAATAGTAGTACCGCAAGTACCATCCGGCCAATCGGTCCCAAAATTGGAAGCGTATTACAACGAATCAAAATAAATATTACTCCGAATTTCGTGGCTATTGGTACAAAATTGAGCATTTTATAACCAAAATAAAAACAAATGGTGGTATTGGAAGAACCATCCGGCCGATCCGCACCAAAATCAATAAGTCTGGTCTTTGACTTAGTACAAATTTCGTGATTATCGAACCATAATTGCAAGCGGTACCGTGGGAACAAGAAATGGACTTATATCGTATGTATTTATTTATCTATCTATATATGTGTGTATATATATATACACAAATTTGAGTTATTAGTGCCAAAATTTTCTTGAGGTCATGAAACAAAAAACGTACCCACCCCAACTCTGGTGATTAATACCGAACCAAGCGGAATAAGTTGATTTTCTAAAGAAAACCTAGTTAAAAATTGTTTTCACCAATTGATATAGATGGCAAAGAAGGAAATGAATCAAATAGAGTTGAACGGGCCTAGTTTTCGTAAGAAGGGTTAGCGGTAACGTTTTTTCGTTTCATGTGCTTCATTGCATTACCGCTTCTTGGTTATTTCGTTTTACGGGCTTTGTTGCATGACCGTTTTTGGTTTACTACCCAATACCAACTTCAAAAAAAAATCCACTGTTCCAACATTAGTTGCATTTGAAATGTTGAATAAAAATAAATAAAAAAACTATTTTTTTCCCAAGTAAATGTCGAGCCCAAATAGCGTGCTGGAAAAACCATGCCCCAGAGAAAAATGACCTCTGTCCCATCTGGATAGTCCTGCCTCGCACATCTCCTTCACTACATGGAAGGCATGGCTGCGGTATTGTAGTAACTTGATGAAAGTAGTCACAGTTAATGCTATCAACTAGTCGATGATGAAAAGTTCGTCCTACAATTATAGAAATAAGAAAAGTAGTTATTTGTTAAGCTTCAATTATTTATAAATTCTAAAAAAGGAAGAGAAAGAAGAACTAAGAACTCCGAGTACCTAGTCACGGAAAATGTATCAATTACTGGGGAAAATGTTTATTGTTTTATTTCAAATTTTTTCTGCTTTATCTTATTAATAGGCAAGTTACCTGCTCGTATTAAATGAAAATCAGAATACGTGGGTCATCTGTCTTTCGTACACCCAGCGTTTTGTTAATTTTTAACATTCTCAGAAAATAGAACTGGATCCTAGTTTTGGTGTTAATAAGAAAAATGAGTGACGCAAAAAATTCAAATTTTGTTCGTAATAGTCGGGCATCAGTCGTATAAGAATTGATAAATTATGATAAAATTTACTTATTATTCATTAAATACTGCTGAAAAAGCTTTAGAAGATCGAGGAAACAGAGTCCAAGACACCGATACCAATTTCTTAATGATTAATATTTGGCTCTTCATCTCGTGAAGTTTTGAAGAGAATTCAAGTCGCTCTGTTCTTATTTTTTGGTTTCTGGCCGTCGCTCCTGTGCGTATAACCTAGACAACGATGAACTGAAGAAACGACAAGGCCACCCTTCACGGGATCAATTTTTATCTCTACTCTGATGGCCGAATTATTTCACAAAATATCGAGTTAGCTTTCAAAATTGGAAGAAAGGAACAACGAAATTTCTGAATTTTTCGAAAGAAAATCGATTTCTGTTTCATTTTAGATATCACTGCAGATAATTCTCTGGTAATGCCATTGCACTCTAGAGATGCACATAACTTCTCGCGAATTTTAATTCTTGAATTTTATATCACATACTTTAAACAACGATCTTGATTCACGAAATATTGTTCTCAGAACAAAATCTTTAAGCACGCTACAACAGAACAATCAGAATATCGTAAAATTATATTTGTTCGAAAAATATTTCGTAAAAAAACGTAATAAAATGTTGATGACTGATAATTTAACTCAACTTAGGATAATAGGTACACAAAACTTTTACAAAAAAAAAAGAAAAGTGTATAAAATTGTTGATCTAGTCCAAAATACACGTACAAAACAATAAAATTGAATCAGATCATAATAAATTATTAACTAACAATCTTCACAGTTAAAATTTCGTATACATTAGTATAAAAATTGGAAGGCATGGATTTGAAGGACGGCTTTAAATTAGTACATACGGTCATAACAAACAAGATAATCAGTCTCACAAGATGGTGGAATCGAATAGATCATTTCATTATTCGTTAAAAAGAGAAAGTGGAGCAAGTAAAAGTATTACCGTAAAGTGAAAGAGATTCGCAATAATAATATGACGTGCTTGAAACACAAAAAGAAACCAAAATTCATTCTCTAAACAGATAAATACGTTAGTACTTTCATCACTCGTCCCAAATGCAACCACTATAGTAGCTGCTACACCGCTTTCACTCGATATCACAAATTTGTTTGAAATCACTTTTGGTGTTTGGAAATCATCAACAGTTTTTATAAACGAAACCAAAAGACAAAATAACACAATGCAAGTAGAAGAACGCTCGCTTGAATACTGGAGGCACCTGCCAGTCGACATTGGAACATATCAAATCTAAAAAGATGAATTTGAGAAAAAATGTATTATTACCCAGCTTCCTTGCAAACGAGGTATTAAAATTGACCTCGAAAAAGTGTTAGGTGCGAGGATCTTTGGCGCTTTATTTTTTCAATAAGTATTTTTCAGCAAAATATGTGGACGAGAAAATAAGTCAGTCAATAATTTTCAAGAAACAAATCTCACATCTGTGGTCAGACCGGTAAAAATGCATGTTCAATGTGTTCAAAGTTAAAATCAGTTGCCTAACCTCTGCAAGATGAATTGCTACTTACCATGGGACCAGGTAGCAACGGGATGGTAAATAAGGGATTGCGAGTATTTCCCTCCTCCCATTATATTAGCCAAAAAGTATCTCACATACTCAATTTCAAATCAAACTTCTTTAACCGAAGGTTGAAGGTCAAAAGTAGAGTCAAGATTCCTGAGTTCTAGAATTAGTCTAGTGACGACATTTTTTAAACTTATTGTTTTTTTCAACCTCTACAGACTAAATTCGTTTGTTAGACGGAGTCATTAAAGTACCATCGATTTTGCAGAAAATTTTATGAAGATCTTTCGTGATGAATATCTTGGCGGAAACGATTTTATTTTCGCCATATATTCGAGGAACCAAATGAAAATATCGATTATTAGCTCGTTTACCCAATCTATTTCTCTTTTACATTTTTTTCTCTATTCTTTGCAATTCCCAAAAATATGTATTCCCAAATTGTAGTCCTTCCCAAAGAAACTTTTCCAAAAAATCAATTTAACAATCCAGTATGTTGAGAAATTTTTAGTTAAAAATGGTACTTATTTGTGGTATTGTACATTACGATTATTAAACGAAAGGCATACAAGAATGACTTTCTTCAAGTCTTAATAATAAAAAATAAAAAAACAAAAAAAAAACAAAACAAAACCTCACATAATTACCCACTATATTGAAAACTGAGCCAGAGGCCAAAAATTATAACTGGAAAATATCGTTTTGAGAACCCCACTGTGTTGGGAATGCGATTTTTTAGGAAAACTTCTTTGAAAAAAATAAATTTTTAGTTCGATCGCCCTATCAGAAGAATACATTATCTTCCCGGTAAAATTCAACCAATGGATTGAGAATATGAGGCTTTTAGGATATCTTAACGACTTCCGAGCAGATAGTAAATTTTTTTTTTTTCTCCGAATTTATGAACATTCCGAGCATCAAGTTTACAACACATAATTAAGTTCCAAATGAAAACATTCATCCACTTGAAAAAACATCATACTGTACCTTGTGGGTTGATCAGCAACAATATTGATAAATTCGGCCTCCATTAGCTGTCCATCAAAATAGGTGATGGGATCTTCGAATGGATACTCGTACCCTTGCAAACATTCGCATTTATACCCACCGGTATAATATCCTCGACCAAGAATTGGAACGCACTAAAAATAACAGCTCTATGAAACTTGAGCGCTATTTTTCGAATAAATATTACGATAGGAAAAGGTAATATACGTAAGACGATTGTTGATCACACTTATGGGTATTATGGAATGCGTTTGGCTCGTAATAAGCACCAGGGCATTGATTGATATCCAACGCGAGGAAGTCCATAGCTACAGATACAACGCCTCTGAAAAAATATTTTAAAAAAATAAAAATTATTAAACATATTTTTCACTTTGAACAGTGTTCATTTGAGATCTATGATAAAATAAGTCTTTAGGGTATGCCTACATAACTAACAACAAACAAGCACCTGCTGAGACAAAAAAGAAATCTGTCTTGATTTAAACTGAAATAGTCGTGAAAAAAATAAAGCGAAAAAAACAGATTTTTGAAATGAATAAATTTTGGAAAGAATCAGCCTTTTGTAGTTACATGCTAAATAAAATATTAATCAAAACCTATATTAATAACCTTTACAGAAAATTAGTTCAAACCAAATCTTGAAAATTTTGGGAATATTATGTTCTTAATTTAATTTTTTGAGTTGACATTCTTGATTAAATTGAACATCTATTCTAATATGAATTAAACTGTTTTGATAGTTGGAAAAGTGTCAGTGGATAGATTTGCTTTGGTAGTCGAAGATGAGTAGCACGTACATGGGATCAACTCAATCTGACAGTGACGAGTAAGGCGCTAAATGAAGATGAGTAGGGTAATGCCTAACATTTTTCAAATTCTCACCCAACAACTTATTTATATCAGAAAATAAATTTGCGCTTTTGGTGACCATCTTCATAATTTTATTCGCCCTTTTGGTCACCACCTATATAAGTTTATTCGCACTTTTTTTTGAAGCTTTTAGTAACTTTTTCAAGTTTTTTTAAAATATAATTTGCACTTTTAACAGGCACCGAACATAGATAGCTATTACATATTTTTGTAATTTCTAAATAATAAAATTTTTATTCAGTAGATCTTTTGAGGTACCATAGCGTTTGTTAAATAGAGGTTCCACTGTATCTGAATTTGAACTTCTCTAGGTTTTTAGGAATAATGATAATTTCCCCATCAATCTATAAAATAAAATTCAATCCCAACTTTTGTAAATATATTTATCCACGTTTTTTGTAACATTCGCAACATCTTTATTTTGAAAAATCTGCTCTTCTCTTACTTCAAAATTTCTCGGCTACTATTTAAGCCACAAAGCTGAGGTTCGTACTATTGAAAAAAGGAAAAAATTTGCTCGAGTTCTTTACCAAAATTAATTTTTTTATCGCCATTAGTTTTTCACAAATTGGCCATAAAAAAACTGCAAATTAATGAGAAATTTGCCGTTTTTTGTCATTTATTTAAAAAATTAATAGCAGAAAAAAATTTTCAGCGACGACTTCCCTTTTTTGTAATGACAAATTCATTTCCACTATCAGATTCCTCCTAAAATGAATTAATCACGAGAACACGGCGAGAGAAAATACAAAAACAAAACTGGGCGCTCTCCATATTACTATATATAGGTATGTATATATAATATACAGTATACGAAAGGCTTTCTGTATAATATTTCGCCAACTATCGGACATTGGATGTACACGCACATGTATATTATTTGGGTCATCTATGACTTGTAATTGGAGCGGGTAGAGAGGGGGCGTAAACCATTCCTCCAAAGCTAGTTCTATAATAAAATTAAGAATGAAATTATTTTTGCGTGAAATAACAAACAAGACTGTAAAACCTCGTGAAAGAATTTTCCATGTCTTCTTCAATTACCATCAAAAACCAAAAATCATTAATATTGATGATTCACGGCAAATTTCAGAGTTCACGAGTCAAAGTTTGAGCAAAAACTAGAAATGTAATTTCAATTTGTCTCAATTTCTAAAATACAATTATTCCCATTCTGTCGAAGACAAAGATTAATAATAATTGATAATACTAAGTCATTAGAATACCTAATTTAAACACTCACTTGAATTCTAACTTGTATTTCAAACTATCATAACCGAAGAACGGAGACGAATACTGGATAACCCATTTTTTGACCCGACCGTTACAATCGAAGTACGGAGATGACCAATAACCATGATTTAAATTCGCTGCTCTGAAATAAAGCCACAAGCGCACCATAAATGACTCGTGAACAAAGTGAGAAACGCTAAATAAAAAATTATCAGTTAAAATAATTAAAGAAAAAATAAATCCAGAACTAACTTGTAGTATGTAGGAAAATGTTCGAATTTCTTCAAATACTCTCCACTTTCATTATATCGAATTTTCATCTTAATATAATTTTTCTCTAAAGAATCAAAATTTGTTGACCATCTTTGTTTGAGAACTTTGAAGAATTCGGCATTCGTGTATACTTCATCTAGAAAAAAAACCCATAAATGATTGTGTTGATACTCCATCACAAAACATGCAAAAATAATCGCATTCTGAATTATTACTTCAATATCTCTCAATTAAAACCTCTTTTTCAAAGCCAGATACAAATATGAATGGGATAAATGCCATAAGGCTACAACAGAGGGTCTCAACCACAAATTTACGTTTCACAGGGTATAAAATAAGGATAATCTCACTTGGTTTATTTAACCGTGCTAAGTCTTCGATTTTGAACTTGCGACTAGCTCGATCCGGTCCTTCGGTCTTTTTGTAGGCAAATGGGGCGAACAACGTACGATTTGTGAATTTATTTGTGTCCCAATACGTTCCCGCCGAAAATATTTTGAAGTCACTAGCGACGATA
Source organism: Ericerus pela (assembly GCA_011428145.1). NCBI lineage: Eukaryota > Metazoa > Arthropoda > Insecta > Hemiptera > Coccidae > Ericerus > Ericerus pela. The sequence goes on from WOFM01000528.1 coordinate 1,537,536, forward strand.
GATAGAGTTTCAGCGATCATTTGATCTTCAGTGAGTGGCTTATCGGCGACACGTTTTTCCGAATAGACTTCATTAGGATCAGATACCTGTACAGAAAAAGAGAAAAAAAGTAAACAGATTTTAAAGCAGAAAGAAAATTAGTTTATATAGATTTGTAACAATCCTTTACGTAAAGCTAAGAAAACAAAATGAGAATCTTTCAAAAGGAAGATTAATTTTTTTTTATAAATTTCTTTAATTCATTTCTTTAATTGGATATTTTATTGCTCGAAACTTTTTTTGTTCGAAACGTTCAGCATAACGAGAAACTTGATTTTAAAATAATGGAAATACCTTCCAAAGATTTTATCCACTTTATTTTTTGAGAAAATAATCAAGTAATAAATGATCTCATGGCAGAACCTCTTTTTTGTAATTTTAGCATAAAATATTTAACACTGCTAAACTAGTATATCCAAATGACTAGGGAATAAAAATGATTACATCTGCACAAAAACCGAGAATTTTTCTAACTGCAATGCATCCGAGGACAAACTTGGTTCGAAAAATTCAAAAGTATTAACAATTTTTTCGCAGCAGTGTCGTGAACTTGGCTTAATTCACAAACTTATCATAGAAAACTGAAACACACACTTGTAAGAAGGCGCTGATGAAGTTTGATAGTCGCACCGCCATTCGGGCTTGATTTGCAAAAAATTCTTGAGCTCCAAATCCGTAATCGCCGGTCAACCGCAGTTGCTCGGCCGTATACCTATGATTTCACGGACGAACACATTAAATTGTATTTTGGATTTAATATTTTTTAAATATACAAATACAAACTCGAACAAAAAAATTATACCAACTTTGAACAAGTATCTTCGCGAACACCGTGAATAAATTTCACCACCTCATCGATGTTAATACGGGCGTCACGCACAGATCTAGCCCCTCGCGAATAGTTTTTGTACTCTCGATACCGTTCCAAATATTTTTCCTTTACAATGGGGGTTGCTCTTTCCCACTTGACAGGATATTTGTGAACCCCTGTAGGAGCGAAAATTATGTTTTTAATTACGAATTATACGTTTAAACGTTACACGTGAACGTTAGGCACGCCATGATTCGATCTTGGCCGAAATGTTTTACGCGCTCCATACTTACACCCAATTTTCAAACAGTCAAACATATTGTAATATTGTTCCGCAGTGGCTCTCTCTAAAATTTCACCTAAAAATGGTCGACGAACAACATTTGGCAGCCGATATCCTGGATTACATCGACACTGGTATCCTCCTCTACGAAATCCCCAACCGTGCAAAGGTTCGCACTAGAAATTACCAGCATGAATTCGTGGTTATCATTCACGATACAAAAGGCTAATTTAACTTTCAAGTATTACTTTCACCCTTATATCTCAACTGAAACAGAAACGATATTGTTATCAGCGGCTTTTCGAAATAGTTCAGACGGGCGGGGATGAAATTCCCAATTTAGCCAATTTTCTCCAAGAAAATTGCTAACTTTCAAAAAATTAATGAACACAAAAAAAAAAGAAGTCATCAGTTTCACGATTTTTCCAACTGTATCATGATTTTGACAACTGAGATCGAGCCAGGGTGAGACACCCGCCACTCGAAGAACCCCTGCTTGTTATCGGTATATATATGGCCATCATATTTTTTCTACCATTCATCATCATCATACGTACCAGTAATCAAACAATCTCACGACATTCACACAAACCAAAACACATCTTCACGAAACACCTGCTTCTGGTCGTTAGAACTTTTGACATTCATCAATATTTCGACAAAAAGATGTACCATGGTACTCACTTCTGTCGTTTCGTTTTTACATCGAGCGGTATCGACAAAATGATTAGGTTTGTCGTTTCCTTTACTTTCAGGACACTGATTTATATCGATTCGATCAAAGTCCAACTCTAGAACCACGGATGCAGTGTACCTACAACACCATAAGTCGTCAAATAACGCTGAGGAAAACTATCGCATTCAAAGACAACATCGAATAACAGTCGACCAATTATCTTACGTTGGAAATTCTACATGTCGAAAACCAGTATGCCGAGGAAAAATGTCGACCACAGGCGCAACAGCTGCGACTAACCATTTATTCGACCTTGAACAGTCGAAATATGGACGAGTAAATTTGACGGGACCTTCATTTTCATCGGGACCTATTAAAAATCTAGGTTAATTTATCGCATATTTCTAAATCCAAACCTTCGCCGTAACTACTAAATACCAGGAGGTCCGTGAAAAGTGAATGTTTCGTTTGTGTTGTTAGCATATCTAATTTCCGCTTGGTATGTAGTTTTAGTGTCCTGCCGATTCTTCGTATTATCTGGCAGCCATGCTCGATACCTAAAACACAACCCAGATTACAAAACAACTTCAACAAATTTAGGCAGAAGTATCACTATTGCGCACCAATCATTTGCTGTTTTGTACGTCTTAGTGTAATCTTCACTCTCGCGTTCCATAGGGAAACCGCCTAAATCCTGAGCAGAGAAGGTATTCATTGTCGATATTCGTTCCAAATGAATAGGATCATTAAAATCATCTTCTCTGAATATAGTAATAGAAATATTAACCCAAAAGAACAACAAATAAGTAAATATTAATGAATTCGGCGAACCTAAATGTTCGAGGTGCAAATCGAGGAAAGGTCTTGTTGAAGAAGCCACGGTAAGATGATGAATACGACATATTGGGCGAAAAATACACGGCACTAGCGTTAATGAATGGATTCGCGGCCACATCTGCCACAGTTGATAAGAAATAATACATCATACCAGGATCGTACGTATCGTTAATTACGGGTCTGATAAAACGAGCCTGCAGAATGTAGCTGAAAAAGAAGGCTCTATTCAGAGCAAGATTATGCAAATGCACTAACGCGGTACGATTAGGAAACACAGGATTAACGTTAATATCCTTTATGTCAGGTTTGTGAGATACAGTATCTTCTGGTAAGACGAGATCTTCCAGGTGCTGAATTCTGCAATTTTTTCCATTGACTTTATCAAGTTTCATACGAATTTCATCAAACGCGTCCTTCACTTGCCATTCGTACTGACCATCCACAATACAATGTTTTGAAAGTACAAAAACGAAAGCTATAAATACGGAATGGTGAAACGTGCCCATTGTATCGGTTCGGTAAATTGTTGAGGATGAGTTTTTCACTCAGAGGTATGGTTGAATACCAAATATCACGAACTAAGGCACAGTCAAACACATTTTCTAAGCTAGTAAAAAGCAAAAATTAATTCGTCACTGAACAGTTTAGCGAAAGCAATGAACAAGTATTATTTTTTTAACTACTTTGGCTAAAATTAAAGTTATATTGATACAATAAATATTAAATAATAAACATATTTCAAAAAATTTTGTTATAAAGGGCGTGATCTTGATGCTCGTCGACGTCGGTTTCTTGAATGGAAACGCAAATCGCAGCTCGCAGGCGAGCTTCGTGGATGAATATATATATATATAATAATTATAGGGATGTGATATATTCCTTTGACTATATACATACAGGACTGCTAATACTGATAAAAAGCTGTGTTCAAAACAAACAGGCGTATCCCTGTTCAAAATGTTAGTTCATTATCAAATTTATTAATACTTGAAGTGAGGTTGAAATCCAAGGAAAGAAACAAGTTAGTTAGAGATACTTTAATGCAATGATCGAAAGTACAAATTACAAGTTTGAGGAAGAAGAACGATCTCCCTCCATTACGAGATTAAAGTTTGAGTGGGAAATGAGTTTCAGCGTTCTCCGGTGAACGAATGAAAAAAGTCGTGTTTGTTCGCACAACCTGAATAGTGTTAGTTTACATTATCGAAAATAGTTGCGCTAAGTGTTAGTGAGCGAGTGTAGGTGGAGTGTAGAACAACACCGCCCCCCCACCGCAGATCAACGAAACGAGCAAACATGATTTATATCGAGAACGAAAATTTCAAATTATTATATTATTACACATTTATGTTCATTTCCCAAACAAAATAAATAAGATAAATTACATAAAATTAAATTAATAATGAATAATGACTAGATTGTAACATAATATATTTCGATGTATTTTCGAAATTATTTATCGACACATTGTATTGCAGGAATGGATTTGATTCGGATATTTTTTCGATCTTTCATGCTGTTCGAGAAAAATTTTATTCAATTTTGTTTAGTACTTGTTGAATAAGGGTGTTCCAAAATGTGATAAACTAATATCAACTAAACGTGTGAAATCATGTCAATGATTTGTATTCAAATCTCTGTTTATTCAAAAGCTGAATTTGTAGAGATGACAATGAATACCTACATGAAAATAAATTTTGTTTCAACAAGTATTTTTTGTCCTAAAGAATATAATATATTATTAATTTTGTTTGAACATGTGATTTTTTCTTTTCTCGAACATTATATTTTCATGTACTATATTACATAAAACGAGATCATTATATTCAGCGATCTATGACTTAACATATTGTTAACTTCTAATATTTATATTCCTTCCCCTTTTGAAATAAATGATTTTCCCAAATAATTATTATGAATTTGAGAAATTTTATTTGTGAGAGATTTGATGTTGTTAATATTTTGACGACTGAATTTCTAAATTTTTGTTTGTCGAGACTTTTTGTTAGCATGTCTGCTAATTGTGAATTCGTACCAACAGTTTTGAATTCGATTTCTTTATCCCCCACCGATTGTGTAATGGCATAACATTTTATCATTAAAGCTCTTGCTCGTTTTTGAGCTCCTCCCGACATTATTCTGAGAGCTGATATATTGTCTTCAAATATTCTTACTGGGTCATTTTCTTCAAATATTTCTTTTCGTAAAAGGAATGTAACTTGTATATCGTCCAAAGAATCAAATACTGCAATTATTTCAGCAGCAGTTGAGCTTGTAGCTACGATTGTTTGTCTTCTTACATTCCAATTAATTAAGTCCCCATTTAAATATAATAAGAATCCTGATATAGATTTCCCTAAATTTAAATTTGATATTTTAATTTCATGATCTTTTACATCTGGGGCATAAGATGCATCAACGAAAGAGTGTATGCCTTTACTATCCGATGTGAATTTGATTGAGAATTCTTTTGTCGTGTTTACATATTTGAATATTCGTCTCATATGATTTTTTAATTTTGAGTTTGATTTCGTTTGGAACCTCGAGAAAAAATTTACTGCAAATGAAATATCGGCTAGCCAGATATAACAGGGCTCCAATCATTGAACGATATTCTGTATCATCTGTGCAGTTTTCATCTTCTTCAATTTTCAAAGATGTTTCTATTGGGGTATTTATGAAATTTGATTCATTTTGATTATATTTTTTCAATATTTTTTCTATATATCTTGATTGTATTAAAGTTATTGTATTTTATTTTCTATCTCTAATGATCTCGAATCCTAAATAAAATCTTGGGTTATCAATTATTTTCATGGTAAATCTTTTTTGAAAAGAATCATTTACATTTTTTATCCATTCGGGGGTATATGACGCTAATATGTCGTCAACGTATGTGATTATAAAAATTATTTTTTCATTTGATTTTTTAAAGTATAAACATTTGTCCGTTTTGGATCTTTCAAATTTCATTTTTAAAATATATTCATTTATTAAATTATACCATGATTTAGAAGATGTTTTTAGGCCATAAATAGATTTTTTAAGTCTTAATAATTTATTACTTTCCATTGATAAACCTTCCGGGGGCTTTAAGTATATAGGGACTATTGCAGGGGAATTTAGATACGCTGTTTTTGTTGGGATACGATTCCCTCACTACCTCACGAACACGTAACTGTACATTAATCAACACTGCATGTAACACATTATTACATTTATTTGTTTTACATGTGGCGACACTGATCGCCAACATAATATTCTTTCCGCCACTGCTCGACGGAGAATGTTCTCCGTTCGTCAGTCGTTGTACTAAAGTCATCAATAAACCTTTTTTAAAGATGAACGTCCGTGCTTAATTTTCTTTGATGAATCGATCAAAACTCACCTCAACATGGTAGCCAGAGCTGCGTACCAGCAAAAATAATTGCGGAAATCGAAATGTGTTTGTGTTAATCGTGTAATTTGTTAATAGTAAAAAAGTTTGTGTTTCACGCAAAGTGAAAGGCTTAGTGCCGTGTGATACCTCCACGCAAAGTGGAAGGAAAGTTAAAAGTTCGTGAACGCAAAGTTTGGTTCCAGTGATCAAGTAATTATCCTGGAAAAGTTAAAAAAATCTCAAATCAAGCAAATCAAAGGTAAAAGTTAAATTTAATGAAAACATCAGTGAGATCTTGGGCGCTGGTGAAAACGTCGAAATCAAGAGTTTGGTGTAAGCAGATCAGGTACGAGAGAATCCTGTGGTTTGGTAAACCAGCTTGCAGAGTCAGAAATGGCTGGCAATTGTTCGTACTGTGTTCCGAAAAGGAAATTGAAGTCAAAAAGTCGAAAGTCTGAAAGTTGCAGCGTTGGAAGTCTAAGTCACCTTGGAAAGGAAGCAGCAGAAGAACACCAAAAATACGAAAAGGAACTTAAGATAAGTAGAAATTTAAAATAATTAATGGATAATTGGTGTGGTTTTATTCAAAATTAATGGTAAAAAATTTAAAATTTCAGTAAAACAAAGTAAAATTTTCGAAATATTTTCATGTTAACTCTGAACCAAAATCATAGGAAAGTTGAAACTTGAAAGGCACCATAGGTAACCTTTCAAACTTTATCTTGTTGGTCGAGAGTGGTCGAAAAAAGGAAATATTTGTTGAATGAGCTACATCTAGCATAACAATAGAAAAATAATTGTATAACCATTGACTTTGGTGACAGATTTTTCCTGTTCACGATCTACAAAGAGTATTTTCAATCGATAAAAGATAATGAATTATTTTCCTTTCAGCATTAACCTTTTGTATTTCTGTTGAATAATTTTTACCTTGAGATTTAATTTATGTCTTAACGTGTTCAACAGAATCATTTTCATTCTGGAACAAGATCCAATGCTTAAACCAATTCGATTTAAAACTTTTTGGCGATAAAATACTAGAATTTTGATCAACCGAAAAGAAGTTGAAACAACGGCGGAGAGATCAACTCATCGTCAGCGGCAGATTTCGTGAGATTTAATTAGAACATTGATTAATTATTAAGAATTATAGTATAATATTTGACTTGCATTCCCGATCGAGCGGCTAAGACCGTGTTGTGCATAATCGTGCGGTTGGGACCGTGTTACCCCCTAGAATTAAGTTCTCGTGTTTGTGAGGTAGGACCCAAAACCCCCGAAAAACCAAAATTAATAAAATGTCACGTTTTGACGCAAAGAAAGTTTTTGACGGGAGAAATTATGACGCATGGAGGACCATGATGGTCTCTACACTCTATGCAGAGGGATTATACCCAATTATGCAGGACAATGAAACCGAAGTTCTATTTTTGGGATTGGAATTAAACAGTTTTTTAAACCCTGAATCTGGCAATGCTAGTCCAGCTAATAGAATGGCATATTTTCACAACCAGGAAAAGGGGAAAGCTTTAATCTACCAAGGACTAAACAATGACCTGATCGAGAGAGTAAAAGATCTAAAAACTATAAATCAGATATTAAAAGTTCTCGACGAAAGGTATAAAAGCTGCACACAAGTTACATATATAAATGCGAAGCAGGCCTTTCAAAGATTAAAATTCAATAGTGAGGGGAATATGAGAAGTTATCTGGATATATTTTCAAAATCAGCCCAAAAAATAAGAGACTGTGGGAAAAACTTAGACAAACAGGAGGAGATAGAACAACTCCTAATATCTCTAAACATGGATTATGATATGACTAGATTGGAGTTTAATACTTTGAGTCAGGATCACAAAACCATTGAAACCCTTCACGCAATGCTGATCGAAAGGTCAGACAGATTATATGACGAAAAAAAGTCAAGATATAATAATAATAAATTTCGTAACTTCAATCAAAATAATAAAAACCAAAGATTCCAATACGGGGAAACTATAACAGATATAATAACATAAATAGAAGTCAAAATTATGTTCAAAATGTAGATCAGGGGAAGATGATACACAATAATAATCAAAAGTCAGATATGCCTCAAAATAACAACAATAATAATTATGAGAATAGAAAATATAATCAAAATCAAAATAACTTGCCAAATGCGAACAATTTAGTATGCTTTAAGTGCCATGGCAAGGGGCACATAGCTAAGGTATGTCCATCAAATAAAGAGGGTACAGCACCCAAAAATAAACCAGATGGTCCTGCACAAAATACCCGATATGGACGTAATAATAATAACAATAATAATAGAAACAAAAAAGAGAACGATGTTCAGTGGTCCATGATGATAAGATATAAGGACAGTGAAAATAACAAAAGCACGGATAATAATAAATTAATAAATTTAATAACATCTAGGGATACAAGATATGAATCTAACCCAGAATATATTCCCCTTACTAATAGGATCATGTTAGACGGTGGGGCTGTTGCTCATGTAGTATCAGACTTATCAAAACTATCAAGCCCCATAATGTTGGAAAAACTGATAGAGTTAGAATATGCCATCCAGGACACTTTACTAATTGCCACACATATAGGAACTATGTTCATTTAGGTAGAAAATTCTGAGAGGAAACAAACTGTCATAAGACTAAAAAATGTACATTATGTGCCATCCCTGAATGTGGACCTAATGTCGGGGATTAAAATAACTGAAAATAGAGCGCTTGGCATAGACCAAAATTTCTCTGCAGCGCATATATACATCCGTGGGACGAATGAAGTAATTTTTTCAGCCCCAAAAGTAAGGGGGGTATACATGGTAAAATACGAAATCGTACCGGAATCCACAGTTAATATAATAGAAGACGATAATGACTTAAATAAAATATGTCCTTATAAAAATGAATCGAATAAATTGGCATGTATGCCTAACGTAAATTCCCAAGATGAATGGATGGAATATGAAATAGAAGAGGAAATTGTTGAGGACAGTCAGGGAAAGTGAAGAGAATAGAGAGAACACAATTAATAATAATGAAAATAATAATATAATAATAAATCACAATAACGAACAAAATAATAGTCAAACCCAAAATAGGGAAATGAGTGAAGATGGTAAGGAAACAAATGAGGATGTAGGTATAAACATTAATAATAATACCATAGATAATAACATAATAAACAATAATCAAGAAACTAACGAAAATACAGGGGAGTTAAAAATAGACAAAAAAATGATATAGCACAGAAGATTGGGACACTTATCTGGAAAAAATTTAAGATTCTTAACAAAGGTCTCAAGAGGTATTCCTAATGGAATAATATTCCGAGATGACGAGTTTAGTCTGTGCGAGATATGTGCGAAAGCTAATTCAAAAAGGTTAGGACACAATAGCACCCGGACCAGACCAGAAAGGGAACTAGAACTCGTTTCATCGGATACAATGGGCCCCTTTTCACCGGGTATATATGGTGAGAAGTACGTGTTAATATTTGTGGACCACGCCACAAAATACACCTTTGTCTCCACCATCGAAAAAAAGTCAATGGTGTGTGAGGAGTTTAAAAAACTTTATATGAAATTAAAATCAAAATTTCCGGACCATCCCATTGCCACCCTAAGGTGTGACAATGCTAAAGAATATTTAGATTCACACATGAGGACTTTTTGTGAGGAAAACGGCGTAAGTCTCGAGCCCGTTGTTCCGTATTCACCGGAGTTGAATGCGATGGCCAAAAGGCAGAATCAAACGATTATGGCTAGAACTAGAGCTATGCTGTTTGACTCCGATTTGGACTTCAAGTTTTGGTCATTGGCTGTTCTGACGGCGGTTTATGTCATAAATAGGAGCCCAACTAGGGCAAACAAAGATAATAAAACCCCTTTTGAAATGTTTTACGGCATAAAGCCGGATCTATCCAATATGAGAGTTTTTGGGTCTCTCGCCTATAGACATATTCCTATAGAAGTTCGCCAACAACAGGCCACAAGAAACAAAAAAAAGAAAACAAATAGTGAACACCCAAAACTTACACAACGAGCTGATAAGGGGGGTATTTGTGGGTTACACAAATAGTGGGTAACGAGGAACATAATAAATATAGATAACATAAATAATAAAAATACAAATAAACATAATGATAATAACATAATAGAGACCCCCGTAATATTAAATCTATGTAAATCAAGATATAAAAATTACATAGAGGACCACATCCCTCAAAAATGGGAGGATGTTGAAAACAACCCTTTTAGGGCGGAATGGCAACAAGCCATTACTGACGAGCTGAAGTCACTATCTGATATGGGTGTGTGGGAGGTCGTTCCCAGAGAAAGAAATGTGAGGTTGGTAGATACGAAGTGGTGTTTCACCATGAAACCCAACAATCAAGGCATTCACATACCAAAAGCCAGGTTGGTTGCAAGGGGTTTTAAGGACCTTACCCACTATTCTCTAACCGAAACGTATGCCCCGGTGGTCCAGTATTGGCTTATAAGATGGATACTGTCAATCACAAATAAATATAACTTAAATATAATACAATTTGACATAAAAACAGCCTTACTTAATTCAGAAATTAGATACCCTATTTTCATATCAAATCCCAGGGGATGCCAACTAGGCAAAAATAATTGCCTGAGACTAATTAAGTCAATATATGGACTGAAAACGTCTTCTAAAAGTTAGTACAACTTGTTAAACTCGACAATAATTCAAGCTGGATTTGTTCAATCAAAAATAGACAGATGCGTATATACAAAACAAAATAATAATGGTGCAATGGCACTTCTAATAGTCTATGTGGATGACATGTTGTTGGCTAGCAACCACGACGAGTGGACACAAGACCTAATAAATATATTTAAAAAGAACTTTACATTGAAGATAGAAAAAAAATCCAACTTTCTTTGTCGGTTTTGAAATAAGTCGGGACATCCCGAGGAAGCAAATAATATTGACACAAAATAGGTATATAGATAAAATCCTACGTAAGTTTGGTATGACGGAATGTAATCCGTCAACCACACCCATAGAAACAGGGCTTAAAATAAGGAAGCCAGCTAATGGACTAGACAACACTGAATATAGGGCCATGATTGGGAATCTGCTATATGTGGCAAGACTGACCCACCTGGATATTGCCTTCGCCGTCAATTACCTGTCACGGTTTCAGGAATCCTCAAATAGCGAAATTAAGAACTATGTTCGTCGCATTATTAGGTACCTTAAAACAACAAGGGACTTCTCTCTTGTATTTCACTCTGACCAAACTCAAATTAAGGCATTTGTCGATGCGTCGTATGCACCCGATGTAGACGTTTCACCCATAGAAATAGAAAATTTGGAGAAAGGGTGCTCCACAACTGGTTACATGATATTTGTTAACGGAGACTTGTTAAATTGGGCCGTTCACCGGCAGAACTCGGTTGCAACATCGTCAACTGCAGCCAAATTAATTGCGTTGAATGACGCACTGGATGACATATACGTGATCTGGAGACTCACTGAGAGCGTTTTCTCTGTAACCGACTCAGTGCAAGTGTACGAGGATAATATATCCGCGTCACGCATTGCATCTGGGGGAGGCCAGAAACGCTCCAGGTCCCTAGCGATCAAATTTTATGCAGTTTTGGAAGCATTTCAAAATAAATTAATAATGTTTAACGATAGCAGGTCTTCCGATCAAGTTGCTGATATTTTAACTAAAGCACTTGATCGAAAAACGTACCAAAATATTGTTATGAGAATACTCCGAACAAGTCAACCTTTCGGCCAATAGTCTTAAATGACTCAACCCTCAAAATTTTTTGATATTTGGTTTTGGACTGCGGATGGGCGTCGGTCTTTTAGCGCCTATCGTAAACCGAGCGGTCCATATGTCGTTTCACAATTCATCTCACAATGTTCAATAGGTTCCCCGTCGCTGCTCTGCCTCTCTTATTGGTATCAGCATTCATTAATATATACCATTGATTCCCACAATAGTAAATTTATATTGAAAAAACACACACGATTAATTATAAGGATATATATATACATAATAATATTATCTCTCTACAGCTGACGATGAGGAGATATCGATCTCTCCGACTGGTTTTATATATGTTAAATTAAAAATCACACAATATTTATAAGACGTGACACTAAAACATAAGGTTAAATATATACCTCATGTTAACACTTAGACGATATATTTAAGATAAAACAAAATTTCAGTATATGAACTTATACCCATTTTAATTGTACAACATTATACTAGTCAACGACATACCTACATTTTTTGTTTGTTCTACCATTTTTATATATATATAGCAACTTTATATGACACCTATATGTAATAACTTTTGACTGCTATTGCTTATTTCTTGTTTATATGTTTGTTTTAAATACATGCAATATGTGACATTTTTTTAAATTATATGTTCGTTCGTCCGTTTTGAATCGCAGGGGGGTGTTGGGATATGATTCCCTCACTACCTCACGAACACGTAACTGTACATTAATCAAGACTGCATGTAACACATTATTACATTTATTCGTTTTACATGTGGCGACACTGATCGCCAACATAATATTCTTTCCGCCACTGCTCGACGGAGAATGTTCTCCGTTCGTCAGTCGTTGTACTAAAGTCATCAATAAACCTTTTTTAAAGATGAACGTCTGTGCTTAATTTTCTTTGATGAATCGATCGAAACTCACCTCAACAGTTTTTACATCATATTGAACCATTTCTAGATCATATTTATTGACTATCGATAGGAACCATCTTACTAGCCAAATTGGAATAACAGGGGCGAATACTTGTCCTAACTCATATTCGGTTCTATCTTTGAAGCCCCTAGCAACTAATCTTGCTTTTGGTTGGTGGTATCCTTCATCGTTTGGTTTTGTTACAAAAACCCATCTTGTATCTATTGTTTTTAAAGATTTTTCATAATCTACTTCTTCCCACACGTCCATTTCCCCTAGTGAAATAAATTCATCCTCAATAGCTTTCATCCATTCTTTTCTAAATGGGTTATTTTTGATATCTTTATAGCATGCTGGTATACAATCTTCAATCCACCTATTATCTATAGTTTTTGTGATATTGAAAGTGTTTATATTGACTAAATTTTTTACAAAATTTGCTGGTTTAAGTACCAGTTCCTGTTCACAATTTTTTAAATTTGATATATTTTTATTTTTGTCAAACTTAGCATCACAAGATATATTGAATTTATTTGAAAAGGGGTCTCTAATGCAATATCCTGTAGTGGTATATCCCATGAGTATTCCTTTTTCTCCTCTTGGTGCAAATTTTGGGTCTATTCTTTGTTCATTTTTATTTTTAGATTTAGTTGCACTCTGCTGTCGAACTTCCAGTGGAATATGCCTATAAACTAATGATTCAAAAATTTTTAAATTATCCAAATTAGGTTTTTTACCAAAAAAAATTTCGTATGGAGTTTTGTATTCTGAATTTACTCTTGTTGGTGATCTATTTATTAAATATGCAGCTGTAGCTATTGCATGTGCCCAATATTTAATATCTAGATAACCATCAATTAGTAAACTTCTTACTCTTTTCATCAAAGTTTGATTTTGACGTTCAGCATTTCCATTTAATTCTGGTGAGTAAGGAACTACATTTTCTATTTGTACTCCATTTTCTTCACAAAATTTAACTAATTTTTGATCCGTATATTCCTTTGCATTATCGCATCTTATTTGACTTATTGGTGTTTCGGGGAATTTGTTTTTCATTGAGTGAAAAATGTTTTTAAATTCTGTAAATACTTGACTTTTATTTGATATTGGTATCACGAAGGTGTATTTGCTATAGTTGTCAATGAATGTTAATATATATTTTTGATTGGCTATTGTGGGTGTGAATGGTCCCATGATATCAGAGGATATAATTTCTAGTCTCCTTTGAGGTTTATTTCTAACATTATTATGACCTAGACGTTGGCTATTGGCTATTTTACAGATTTCGCAATTGATGAAATCATCATCTTTAAAATTAATTATTTTTGGAATTCCAACTGTAACTTTATGTAAATATCTCATATATTTTTCGTTTAAATGACCTAATCGTCTATGCCAAATCATTTTTTTATGATTATTTGTATTATTTTGTATTATTTCTAACAAATTATCTGAAATATTATTTTTTTTAAATTATTATTATTATTACTATTATCTTCATTATTATTATCTTCTGTTGTAATATTATTGTTTTCATTATTCTCTTCAAAATTATTATTATTATTAATGGGTTCTTCTTCCTCTTCTTCTATTTCTAATTTGACAGAAAAGGAATCACATTTGTCGTCATCTTGATTTTGAGTGATGGGCATACATTTTTTTGGTATATTTATGTAATCGTAATTTACCTGAAAGACACCATCAATTTTATAAGATGTAAATAAAATGTCTCCAGTTTCTATGAAATATGTTTGTATTTTTTCTTTTCCCTGGTCCATATGTAAAATTCCAGATTCTGTCACTTCAATTCCAGACATAATATCTAATGACAGATCTGTACATAATGGACTTCTAATAATTCAATTGCTGTTTGAATTTTGTTTTCATTTTCTACTAATATTCTCATGTTTCCCATATGTGTAGCATGTAAATACGTGTCTTTAAGTGCATTTTGTTACATTACTTAATTTTTCTATGTTTGATGTGAGATGGACTTCCGCCCCCCCATCAAGTAACATTTTTTTTTAGTTGTATATAGTTTTCATTTTTTGTATTATCTTTAATTAATTTTTTTAAAAGCCAGACTTCATTGTTGTTGTATTTTTTAACCATATATGATAATTTTATTGGTCTTTCTTCTTTTTTATCTTTATTTTTTGGTTATTCTTTATTTTGTTCTTTATTTTCTGGTTTATAATCAGGGCATTTATTTTTATAATGTCCCGTTTGGTCACATATGAAACATCTTTCTTCTTTATTATTTTTTCTAGGTGACTGATTATTATTTCTGTTACTATTTTGGTTTTTATAATAATTATTTTGATTATTTTGATTATTTTGATTATTATTTTCATTTCTTGGATTATATTTCTATAATTATTATTATTATTATTTCCATTATTGTTTCCATTTGTATTATTATTTCTATTCCATCTATTGTCTTTATTATTATTATAATTTGTATTATTATTTTTAAATTTATTCCCATTATTATCAAATTTTTTGTTAGACGATTGGTATTGTAATTTAATTTGTTTATCTCTCATTTTTTGATCACCGTCTTCTTTTAATATTTGTTTGAATACTTCTAGATTTTTTCTATTTTCAGGGAGATTATCAAATTGCAATTTTTGCAATGGTTTGCTCGTATCCTAATGCCAATTGGAGATTTTCCAATTCCTATTCTTCAGATACTTCCTTCCCTGCATCACGAACTTCTTGTACTAATATGTCCCATTTATTTAAAAAACCTCTTATATTACCACCTGGTGTAAATCGAAAAGCAGTCCATTTTGATTTTGCCATATTTGTGACTATTTTGGTTTTAGAACCGTAAGTTATATCTAATTTTTCAAAAATTTGATCTACTGTTTTACATTCCCTAATTTGTTTTGATACATTATATGTCATTCATTCCATGATAAATGCTTTTGCACATTCTTGTTTTTTAAAGTATGCTTTAGCAGAATTTGAAGATGGTCTATATTGTAAATTATTCTTATTTTCAATATAAATTTTTAGTTCAGGGTGTGGTCCAAAAATATCCCAATATCCTGAACCCCTTATTAAGGCTATGATCATACGTTTCCAGTCCAAGTAATATTGACCATCAAATATTTTTCCACTTGGACCTTGTATCGGACGTATGGTTTCATCAGCTGGCATGACATAATGTACTTGAGGGTGTGTACTCTCAGAGCCTGATCCTCCTTGAGGGGATGGTGTAGTGGTTCTTTCACTTGCTGTATTCATGCTTTCTGGAGTACTTGGTAATGTACTTAGTTCCAACAACTCAATTTTTTAAGGAAATAAATAAAATTATTTTCAAAAAAATTAATTACAAAAAAAATTTATTTTATTTTTGGGAAAAAAAAAAATTTTATTTTTATTTAAATTATTAATTTTTCGTGATATTATTCGTGTGTATATTTGTGTTTTAAAATATGAAAAAGGAGAAGAAAGTAAAAAAAATATTCCAATTGAGAATATATTTCAAAAATAAACTTTAAGAAATCTTGTTTAAATTTGAATCCTTGTGACTGTCTATAATAAAGGATATATTGAAAATTATTCTTGAATGCTATCTATAATATTTTATTGTAATAAGTTTTCAAGTTTATGCATTAGTATTTTTAACAAAAGAATTTTATGACATGAAATTTCACAAGTAAACTTGTCCAATATGACAAAGGATTTTTTCTTTTGTGACAATAAATTGTTAGAACATGAAATTTGTTCAAATATGAAAGTATTTTTCTTATTAATATTATATTATATTTTTTTAATTTTCGTAATTTTACGTATTTTTAAAGAGGATTTACTCTCTCAAAATTTTCAAGGAAAGTTCTAAAAGATTCTATCGAGTCCAAAGCTTGAATACTGAAAATATTTTTTGAAATTTCTATGAATTTTGCGACTTTGATACCTCTTTTATAGTGGATTATTCCACTAACATTTACTGAGAAGGTTTCTAAAACTATTTCTCCCAAAAATGTTTTCCAGAATGGGAATTTAATTAAGTTAATTCTTACGTCGGTTATTTTTTCGTATTCAAAAATATTTAACAATTTTTTATAATCTTTTTCTTTAATTTTAATTGTTCTTTCACAGTTTGATGTGCAATTAGCAATTTGTTTCCAAAACCTTACCATTTGTAACCTGCTTTATTCGAACTTATTTTTAAGCTTAATCGTCCTGTGATATTTCACTTGATTCTTACCGAACTAAAGGGGGTTCTTCAAGTTAAGCATTTTGGAAATTGAAGGAATAAGAAAAAAAAAATTCTCAAAGAGAAAAAAAAATTTTTTATATAATTAATTTCGCTCAATATCCCACAAAATCACTGAATATATCCCATCGTTTTCCGCAATAGTAAATGAAATATATAATTTGAAAGTATCGAAAATTACATTATCCATAATCTGCGGAATTCCGTTGAATATCTCCCAGTTGAGTTTGTGAGTAATTGGCGTTTTCCCGTGAGTCAGTACTTGGATTAATCACAGGTCGTCTTAGGAGAATTTCAGTCTTGGCAGCATACGAATCAGTTGAATCAGCAGCACTTGATCGACAAAATTTCGATGATGATTTTTAACAGACGATGGTGTTTGAAGATCACGATGATTGAGTTCGATGTAACGGCAATTTCTGATTTTTGAACTTTTTATGATTCACCTTGCTGTAACAGACGATCCAGGTCCGAAGTAATCTGCAATCCCACGGCAAAAATCTTTTGGTTTCACCTTACCGCAAAAAGACGATCCAGTATTTTTTGGAAGATGATAAAAATGGCGTTAAATTATTTTGGCGCCAATGTGATTCAAATAAACCTCAAATAATTTTCGATGAACTTTTCGAAAAATTAAACGAAAAAAAAAATTCACTGAGTTAACAACTCTTGAATTGAAATATACTTCGTAAAAAATTAACTTTAAACGAAAATAAAAGCTTATAGTTCCTTAAACTTTTGGATACTATAGCAAAAAAAATTTAATTGAAAGATTAAGTATCGCTCTGTACTAACTATTCAGGAATCGCAGCTCTGCCTACCATGAAGTGAGGTTGAAATCCAAGGAAAGGAACAAGTTAGTTAGAGATACTTTAATGCAATGATCGAAATTACAAATGACAAGTTTGAGGAAGATGAACGTCTCCCTCCATTACGAGATTAAAGTTTGAGTGGGAAATGAGTTTCAGCGTTCTCGGGTGAAGGAATGAAAAAAGTCGTGTTTGTTCCCACAACCTGAATAGTGTTAGTTTACATAATCAAAAGTAATTGTGCTAAGTGTTAGTGAGCAAGTGTAGGTGGAGTGCAGAACAACAATACTTATTGTCTTTTCCTTTGACTAGGTCTCTTCTTACCACAATTATTACCTTTAATTACGAATTAAATCGGTAATGTTGTAGTTTTATAAAACTCAGAAGTTCAAAAATTTCAGTTAAATCAATTTAAAATTTGATTTATTGATGCATAAAAATAATATTTTTTGTTGCTGTATGACGAATGTTTTTATCTACTTGTGAAATATTCTTACAAATATGTCTAATTCTAATTTTTACATAGAAATTTGTAATTAATTCGGTTAAAAGCGGATCAGGTAGCTGTATGTTTTCAAACAGCAAAACAGTAAACTAACATTTTGAACGGGGATACGGGTGTCTGACTCAAATTCACCGGTTGTTCATTAGACTCTGTGTTATTCTTATCAGTATTAGCAGTCCAGTATGTATATAGTCAAAGATATATTCATACAGGTTGAACAACAACGGTGAATGATTCATTCGTTATTCGTTTACTAACAGAGAATGGCTCGACTGAAATATTTACTTCGCCCATTTATCAGTATTTGAGATTCGGAGAAGTGATTATGGTTCCTCTGTTTTAGTTTTCATCGTAAATAAATATTATATAAAATACTTCCAGCTACGAAATCCTTAACTTTTCTGTAAATAATAAATTAATAATTTTTTATATATAATGATACGGCGAACCGTAAATACTTTTTTCCAACTTATACGTCATGAACTCATAATCTATTCCATAATAGTTTATTATTCTATTTTACTATTAGAACATTTCAGTTTGTTTTTTTATTTTTTTAATGTTTTTAATATTTTTCAGTTGCTTTATCATACGTATTAGTTTCTTCACATTGACTTCTAATAGAAAACGAAAGCCCAGATTGATGTATAATACCTTCAAAATGTTTAAAATCACCCAATAAAACGCCACTTATTTCATTCTCATTTTGTTTGAATGATTTTGAAGAAAAACACTGTTCCAGAGAAACAGAATTCATTTTTAAACATGATCACTGAAACTCATCATTGAAATAAAATTGGAATGATAACCGATAGGAATGATCATCCTTTTAAGAAAGATTGAAGAGTCAAACAAAGAATCAAACAAAAGAATCAAGTAGGAGCATACTCAAGTATCGATGTTGTTCAAACTGTGTGAATATATTACATCCCATAATTATATATATTTGTATGTATATGATGGAGATGACATAATAGTGGTTTTGGTGACGCACCTATGGGTAGCGCTGTCGATGCCACAAGTTTTGTTTTCTAGAAATACGATTGGAGGTTACCCCACTCCGGAGAATTTGATTATTCTGATTGGTCAATGTCGATTGATGTGGGGTAATTTGTACGCCAGTTTATCCGTGCTCGGTGTAGATATTAGCTCTGTTTGATAGGACTACACCAACTTACACCAACCTACACTGGGAGGGCGATTCTACAAATGTAGGAATGTTATATGACTTTATGTCTTGTTTTACATGAATATTTGTGGAATATCCCTACCGGTGTAGGTTGGTGTAAGTTAGTGTAGTCCAATCAAACACAGATAATAACTACAATCATCCCATTAGCTCTGTTTGATAGGACTACACCGACTTACACCAACCTACACCTGGAGGGCGATTCCACAAATGCAGGAATGTTATGTGACTTTGCGCCAAGTTTTACTTAAACATTTGTGGAATATCCCTACCGGTGTAGGTTGATGTAAGTTAGTGTAATCCTATCAAACAGAGCTATTGTTAAACATTAGCATGTCGTCTCCATAATATATATATATATATCCTCGGAGGGGCGGTGTTTTGTTTTATTTACCCCGCTGTCGAAGAGTTCTGTGGCTGATATGATAAATTGATAATACAAAAAGTGGGGAACTAGCTCTCTGAAATTTACTAAAAGAACAGCTCAGCTAGGTAGTTGTCCAAGAAGACTAGTGTCAAGAAGTGTCAAAAAGTGTTAAAAAGTGCTGAGAGAGAAGCCAAGCTGAACAGGGACAGCTGATCAAACTGAACACAACAAATTTATTGTTTTAGGAGCTTTCAGCTTTGTATTATATTTCTTTCAAACTCTTTCTAAATTACATCTTAATCAGCGTTAAAATTTACGAACAAACTTTAATTTCTTTGTTTCCTTGTTAAGCTCATTGAATTCTAGTTGATTTTATTTAGAATGTCGTTAAACCGTATCTTTTCAACCAGGCATCTTTTTTAAATTACATTTTAAATTACGTGGTGAAAATTCATCAACGAATTAATCGTGTTTAATAAAATTGAGAAAAATGTTGCTGATGAAGCTCTAGCAGTGCTTTTTTTTGTGATGAAATGTTTTTGAATTTTTGACTTGACCCTTTACTTTAGTGCTAAAGTGTTTAATGTCACTAGAGATTAGTTATGCAACAGGTTTCTGGTGAAGTTATAGATCTTTAAAATTTTTTAGCCATTCAAATGTTTCAACTGAAACCCAATTATAATTGTCTGTATATCGTTTTGTAGGAGAAGAAAATGAGGATCCTTACGAGACTTACAGTACTGTGCCTCTTGGTTCTGTGAATATTTTCTTACGCCATAAAGTTCAACAAGATAATTGGGATTGTGGTCTGTCTTGTGTTGCTATGGTATTACCTCGAAAAAAGCTGACGTATTTCAATTATAACAAAGAGGGAATTATTCGTGAAGAAGGAATAGAATTTAGGTACGTACAATATTTATTATTATTATTATTATTATTATTATTATTGTTACTATTATTATTATTATTATTATTATTATTATTATTATTATTATTATTATTATTATTATTATTATTATTATTATTTTTATTTTTATTTTCTTATGTTGTTAATCAATCTCGCATTTTGTATTATGTTTCTCATCCGTATTTTCAGTACGTGGACCATAGATTTAGCATATTTGTTAAAAAAATTTGAGGTAAATTTCAATTACTATACGTCGACCATTGGTATATGTCCCGTTTATTATCAGCATCAATATTACACCACAGTCCTACCTAATGTAAGCTATTGTTGTATGAATTCTTTAATTCTTTGTTGTTATTAACCTACCTATATGAATATAATTTGAAAAAATTAATGTTCTAGGATGAGGGTCGAGTTAAAAAAAAATTCGAAAACGCCAAGAGAAATGGTATTATAATTCATGGAAAAATCCTATCCGAATCGACACTAATTCATCATCTTTCTGATCACGGTCCTATAATTATTTTGACGAATGCCAATTTGCTGACGTGTGATGTTTGTAATAAAAGAGAAAAAGAATCAACGTATCTTTTACCAATCTCTTATCAAGGACATTATGTCGTATTAATTGGTTACTCATTTGTTACCAACCATATTTTTTATAAGAATCCATCACGTAAACATGGTAAGTTAATGGAAATTATTGAAAAAATTGTTCTAAATTTCTTCTAAAATTAATAGTATAGGTACCCGTTTTCCTCCTCTCACCAAAAATGTAGTAAATTGTTATCTTAATTTTTATTTTGGGGATCCATACTGAATTTTTTCCCCATTCATTTCTGTCAGTACGTGTGTTAATTATTTTTTAGAAAACTTAATTGAACGGAAAAATGAAATCGATTGATTGAAATATACCAATTTTCAGGTTTCGTTTTTTTTTTACATATTTCCGTCCCTTCAGTCATTTATTTCACGTGTAAATTAGTAAAAGCCAGTTTGTTTACACTTCATTGTTTTTCTCTCCACAGGTACCTGTCGAATGCCATTTTCACAGTTAGACAAAGCAAGACATAGTTTTGGAACGGACGACGATGTTTTATTAATTTATTGATTTTCACTTACTTCACTTGCTTTCAATCGCTTTCTCTGTTATGTTAATGAAGCAAACACTTCAAACATTTCCGTTTTGTTATTGATTTTAACATCACAAGTTTTTGTCAAGTTATTCTAACATAATTTTTTTTTTGTTTTTTTTTTAATGGAAACAAAGATCTCACTATTTCTATTGTTACTTTCTTTTTGCATCTTTTGTGTTATAATTACAATTTTCAATTTTTCCAAATTTTTTTTCAATTGTTAATTTTTTTAAAAAATTGTATTTAATATGTTACTCGTGGTTGTAAATTATTTGTTTCTACATTCACTGATGGAATTTAATTTTATAATTAACTAGCCCATGTTTAAATTGAAATTTTTAATTTTTTTTGTTATTTATTGTTTATTGTTTCAACCAGGAAACCTCCAAGTTTACTATATTCAGAAAATGATAAAAATGCCATTACAGACTACAGTTTATCATACATTCGTTGATGACCTTGAAAATATTGAATTTCTTTAAAATTGATAGCAGGAGAAATTGAAATTCAAGCTGACGCAG
The DNA here is from genome assembly GCA_011428145.1 of Ericerus pela. Taxonomy (NCBI): domain Eukaryota; kingdom Metazoa; phylum Arthropoda; class Insecta; order Hemiptera; family Coccidae; genus Ericerus; species Ericerus pela. The sequence continues at coordinate 1,559,927 of WOFM01000528.1, forward strand.
AATTCATTATTCTTCAATTGAAATGTATTTTTAGCCATCCTCTATCTTGAAAAACCATGTTTAAGAAATGTCGATTTGAGAAGTCCTTTCAAATTTTCGCTATGCTGGAACGAGAATTTCATCTTTACTTTTGTTCTTTCTGCTTTAATTCAAAGATACAACTTTTTTTTTTTGAAGAAATAACTTTTTAACGCCAACCAGAATCCCAGAATCATTGAATCAGGGGACATTTAACTTTGACCAATAAGTTTAAATAATACCAACTTCACACACACACAGGATACTCTTTGGACGGGAGGCTAGACTTATATAACAAAAAATAAAAAAACAAAACTATCTAATCTAACATAGCCAGGGATTAATCAAAAATAAGTAGTAAAACGATAGTACATCTAGTTTATAAGTGGACAGCCGTGAATAGAATTTGCAACCTTCCAGGGTGAAAATATCATTTGCAACCACATTATCAATGAGGTGAAGAATAAAAAACGCCACTGAAGTAAATCATGTATTCAAAATAAAATTACATAAAATCACAAACATCAAAAATTTCAATAAAATCGATTATAATTAAGTAAAGGAACAAAATTTTCTCAAATTCGCTTTCAAGCTTCTTCAGTTACTGGAAACATTATAAAAGCTTTGAAATATTTTTCCCAAATTACTTTACACTAGAAAAAACTGAAAACGTTTTAAAATGAAAATCAAGCAGGTACAAGAATCAAATGAAATAGTAAACTTTCAAATGACAACAAAAGAAAAAAGTTACGGACAGAGAATGTTATAAATAATCTGCCAAACCAGGTCAAGTAATGAAATGTAATTTTATTAGATTGAATAAAAAAAAAAAAAAAAAAAAAAAAAAAGAGAAAAAAAATTAAAACTATTCAATACTAAGACGAATTCAATATACGGACACGCAATACATACTTGCACATCACTAATACTGACGGAATATTATTTGTGCTACCAGAATTTCATTGATCATTTCAAACAAACAACTGTTTCATAAATGCGTAAGTCGAAAGTCAATAATGATTCAATTGCAATATAATTATAAAAACATAAAAATGTAAATTAATATTATGAGAAAATGATATTTTTATCACCGATAACTGGAGTTAACGGCGAGAAACGATCTGCGAAAACTAACCATACACTAAAATAAATCGAGTTATTCACATACAGTACAATTATAGAGAGAAATAAAGGATTAATAATTCTGTGGCTTACATGATAGTATTTGAACGATAGATACTTTGTACAAACTTCATCAATAACTCGCGAATCGACTGCAAATTTAATGAAAAGTCAAAGAAATAGACAGAAAGCGCTACCACTAGATGACATTGCACTGGGAGTTCAGACAAGTAACATTAAGTACAATCATGTACAAATTTAATTGCCGGTGCAGAATATTACTAAATAGACTAAATTTATTTAGATACAATAAAAAACGTATATACAAAACGAATAAAATGTTCGTTTCTTTTAATCTCAATTTCTGCAATGCTGCTCAAGTACATCACACTGGACAAGGAAAACGTTAACGACAAATATAACTCAAAAAGTTCATTCATTGAAGAATCCGTAAAAATATAAAATATTAAATGCAACTAAAAAATTGAACAAAAAAAAAATTATAACATAAGAGCAGATTTCGATATTGAATTCTGCCACCACACTAAATAGATCTTTCATAATTCAAAAAAAAAATAATAATAATAATAATTAGGGCCGGCCGTAGGATTTTTTCAAGGGGGATTTTTGTTTTTTGTTACCTAAGTGTAAATTTATATTTTTATTTTATTTTATGAGTTGCCTGAAAGGCACACCTTGGGATTTTTTAAGATTTCCTTCTCAGATATGAACCCCTCTCCTCTTAAGACAAATTATTTAAAAAAGTTTGAAAATGAAAATTGAACAAATTAATTTAAAATTAAAAGTTTTATACATTTTTTGAAAAGCAAACGAAGAGGTATTTTTGAAAATAAATGAAATGATTATTGAATTGCAGCACTAGACCTGTTGTAGTTGCATTATTCATAATTAAAAATAATACACGAGACTACTTTGAACTATTTTTTTTCTCTTTTCGGGTCATGGGAGGGTTGAACACCCAAAACCCCCCCTTGCAGACGGCCCTGATGATAATAATAATACAAGTAATAATAATAATAATAATAATAATAATAATACAAGTAGTAATAATAATAATAATAATAATAATAAATAAATAAATAAATAAATAAATAGATAGATAAATAGATAAATAAATAAATTTAAGCAGGTCATCAGCCGAAAACCTACTTGAAAAAAAAAATCAAAAAAAATACAAAACGTTTTCAACAGAATAAAAAAGCTATAACTAAAAAAATTTTTTTTGAAAGACGACAAGACGATTCAAATAAAGAAAATTAATTCACACACAAACGAAAAGAGAAAAAGGCAACCAGCTGTGCAGAAACTAAGGTAACTAATTTGTTTTTGTAACAGATTTTGGTGTCATAAACTAGCTAATAGAGAAATTAAAGCCGTTTCTAGTATTTTTTCCGAAGATAGAATTATATATAACATACACCGTACCGCGAATCAAAGATAAGAAGCACCATTGTCAAAACTGGTCCAAATGAAAGAACATTTTTTTTCTTCTCCAGAAATGACAAAAACAATCCCGACACCTACAATTTTCAATTCATAAATTCAATATTTTCTTTGTTATATTTTTCGTAAAAACTGAGTATTACACAGGACCACTCGAAAAGCTACACAAAAAATCAATAATTTTTGAAGTAACCAAGTTATTGAAATTAAAATTAAAGTTAAAAAAAAAATTAATATCAGTTTTTTTTTTCTCTCGAAAACTTGCTAAAAGGCACAGGCTGAGTTTATGATTTTTACGACTGGATTATAAATTAAACACATTTTTTTCTCACTAAATTTTGATTGTGTAGCCGACAAACTTCAGCCACCTTCTCCTGTAAACTTTTTTATTGTGCTGAATTAGCTTAATTTATGACAAAATTCAGGGCTTAAAAAGTTTTGTGTAACGACTGGCCTCCCCAAGTTACGAAATATTACATGTAGAACGACTTCGCCGAAGGTACACGTTAGTGATCTACTTCATTTACAACCAGGAGATGACGAAGCTTGAACTCCAACAAAGAGCGACCAGGGTCTGTACGGAGAATGGTGCTTCATACGTAAGTACGAAAATTATTAAAATGTTTCTTCCGTGGTTTTTTCTGCGTCCGTAGCCAAAGCTTCTCTGAGCGGTTCGACACAGCTATTTGGAATAAGGGTGCCTGAAATAAACAAGAATTTATAGAAAAAAAAAAGTATTTTTCGCCGAGATTTCATGTTGCAAGCTACTCACCGACGATTTTAATTCCCTCAGCCGTTTTCAAACGAATTACTTGCATTTTCGAGCTGTGTCCGGTTTTCGCAGCGAGAACGTTTTCAACTCGACTCCAAACACTCAATACAGAACCGGCGACTACATTATAGGTCCTTCTTCTCAAACCTACCTCACAATCAAGGCCGAGAGTAACGTTTTTACAATTTCCACGCCTAGAAAAGGATATTCACTGTTATTTAAAGTTACACTAGACGTGAAAGATAGAAAATGGAAAAAAATAATTCTCCCAACGCACCAATATGCGTGCGAACAAGTATTTTCCGACGTGTCATACTGTTCTTTCCAGTGCTTTTCAGCATCCGCTGCCTCTACCTTTTTGTATTTTTTCTCCAACTCCTGGAGTGTTTCTTGCCGCAGCTAACAAAATTAGAAGGAAAATTTAATTTTAATTCCATTATTCAGAGCGTTTATCCAATCGATATCAGATTTACCTGAAGCCCAGTGTTTGGTCGATATAAGGTGTAAAAATCTTTTTTACTCGAATCAACAGTGCCTTTCCTTACTTTATCTTTTTCACAGGCGACGGCTAAAATGGCAGTTGCCTTATTGTTTCGAATCTAAGAACATAACACGATAGGAGCGTGAAAAAAATGAAATTCTTTCGATTTTTTTTCTGCTCATGGCAATACCTGATGTGACAGATAAAAGCCCTCTTTAGGACCCGATAATTCAGACCACTTCTCCATTGCCTCGTCCCAGGAGATTCCTCTTTCGACTTGGACAATGTGCAACTGGGTTGTGGCCACACCGGTGGTATGTTTTCGCAAGAATGAGTACAGTTTCACACGTTTAACGTTTTCGCCGGCCGAACCAAGATCTGTAAAGAAATAAAAATATATTAGAAAGGTAAAAACGAAAACAATCATCGAAAATTCGAGTAAAACGCATAAATTACCCAAGATTCCTAGATCGAAACGACCAGACTTTTTTGCATCGGCGATAATGGCCGCCAACGTATCGGTGAAATATTTAAATAGTCTGTTTTGCAACTCAACCGGCATTCCTAAGATACGATTTAAAAATTTACTAATGTTGTTGAAGTCTTTATCGAGAGCGAGCACACCTGGCGAACTTTCACTGTTGATGATGAGGCCGACGCCGACCAAAGCATCTGCAACATCTAAAACAGAAACAGAATAAATTGTATCGATTCATCTGGAAATTAGATAGAGATCGGAAAACAATGGATGCAACCCTTACCTTGGAAGAAATTCCCTTTATAATCTTTTGGTGGTGGAACAACGGGAGACGTGTAGCCCATAATGGCTCGCATAGTTGATTCCAACGCAGATCGACCGTATTTGTTATCAATATTGAATCTAGATAAATCCCTTGTTTCTGTTGCACGGCGATCGCCATGAGTTAAAGCACCCTGAAAAATTGTACAGAAACGACAGTATTAAAACCAATGATTTGCGAAGCACGGAAAAAAATTCCTTCGTACATTACAGTTTTGAGAGAATCCTATAAATTTCACCCAATAACAGGACGCAGCGAGAGAAAGTTTTATTCTGTGCAATGGATTTCCCTTTCAGGTAAAAACAAAAAACTCTCATGTCAGCTTAGTACATATATTATACCAGTATTCTCATGTTCATGAGAAAAAAAAAAAGTTTTCAGCCCCTTTCCTTGATAAAAGCCTACACCAGCCACTAATTTAATGATAATTGAAGTTCATAGATGTATCGATAAAAAACTAAAAAGGTAATTGTTCTAGTCCTACCACTCCAAAGATAAACGTTAGAATATATCTCATACTTCTGATGATTTTCGGGACAAAGCAAACATTAAGGGCTAAATTCCAGAATACGAGAAACAACCCGTACCTAAATTTAGGAAGAGGCATATAAAATAAACAATTAAATACAAGCAAGATCATTTTTTGAAGGTTCTATTCTGTGAAAAATGCATGTCCTTTTGGTGTTGGAACTATTTGTAGAAATTGGAACTGTATAGAATCGGACCACCTTTACTCTGTTGTTTATTTATTCAACAAGGGCCTTTCTTGAAATCTGGTACTTGGACAATGGTTGTTTCTCGAGTATTCTACTTGTATTTGGCCCTAAGTTCGATTATAGTCTCGAGACCTAAAGACAAAATTAGTTTCCCCACTCTTCAATTATCATTCACCCAATATCAGTAAAAGTACAGCAACTGTGAGAAAACATGATCTAAATAAAACTTACGATAATAAAACCAATTATTTGGGATTTCAAGATTTTTTTATTTCTTTTTTTTGAATCGGCTAAAAAATGATCGGGAACATTACATTACGGAAGGCGATAATTATGAGAAGAATAAGGAGTAAATTATAAGCGACACAGTTCAGATGGGAAGAGAGATGTCATTCATGACTAAAATGCATTAAAGTTACACAATTCAATTACTCAATTCCTACCAAACTTTCGAGGCGTTTAGCAACGATCGAGGCAAATCTACGCTCTCCAGCAAGGTCAGATATTAAAAACAGGTACTCGGGCGCATTCACTTGATTACTACGATGTGTTCGGCCTGCATCACGTCACGGATAAATTTAAGCAATGCATCAAAAATAAAAAGAAGTTGAACACGCAATCACTACTCGAAATTACCGAATTGCTGAATAGCTCGATCAGCACTCCACGGAAGCTCCAAGGTAATATGTACCCTTCGCCGTTGATTCTTGGCTCGTCTATCGCTCTGTAATGAAATACCGGAACTGGCGGCTTCAGATATGATAGCTACCTCTTTTTCGCCGTCCATAAATCGTTGTTTCTCTGCATTAACAAAAAGGAAAAGATTCGGAATACTATTCTATATATTGATTGGGATTAAGTATACGTATGCATAATAACTTACCCGTTAAGTTTAATGTCTCTAAAGGAATATCTATTTCGGAACGAGATTCATATTGAATACCGGCATCCGTTTGGACAACACGTCCTTTACGCCCGGTCATCTGTCAAAAAAAACACTCATAGTTAATAACTTTCGGAGCAACAAGAATAACATTTTAGGGTACACTAACCTCAGCTACATTTTCAGGACCGCCTAGTTCGTCAATCAACTGATCAAGTGTGTTCGGAGGCAGTCTTTCCCCAAGCTGCTCAATTTGTTCAAGCAGTTCTTCTTTCATGGAACAGGCTCGTTCCACCGCGTCTTTTGGTGGCGGAATAGTATGTATAATTTTATTATTCTTTCCTCTTATTCCTTTTCCACGGATTAACATGTCGATTTTATCTTGTTGCGTTGGTTTTTTTACAGGCTTTTTCTTTTTACTACTCTTTTTCGAACTGCCCCACATTATATCTGTACCAAAAAATTGGCAATTAAATGCAAATCTACATTACCAAACATGAAGTATCTTCGTAATTTTAGAAACTATAGCTACTGCTTAAGTTTTACCACTTGAATTTGATAGGTTTTGGCAACCAACATAATCCCCAGAAAACAGCCCAAGCAAAAATTTTTCACTAATTTTAATAACAAGTTGGTCAGAAAATAAGCAGTTTTACGTTAACATTTTAAAACTATTTAATTCTACAGCCATAATAACTCCAATAATTTCAAAATACGCCAAAATTGGTCACTTCCTTGAATAGTTTCCTTTCACCATCAACTATAGTAAATGGCAACATCTGACCATCTTCTTGTTCCAAACAAAACACTATCGCATAAATTATTAAACAAGAGAAAATAAAAAACAACTATTCACCATCTGAGTCTGTTCCTGAAAAATCACTGCTTTCTTCTTCACTGACACCCGTAGACGCTTCTTCATCGGACGGATCGGAAGCTGAAACTTTGAAATCAGAGTCTTCCGAGTTAAGTTCGGAATCTGAATCGCTGGACTCTTTGTGTCTTTTACAAGACTTCGCAGCTGCCTGACGAACTGTCACCAGGAATATAGATTATGAATATCGTACTAACTACTTCTGGTTATCTAAATGAAAATTATTCACTGACCAGATTTCCGTTTTCCCGAAGAACTGCCGGCTTCAGAATCACCATTTTGTGCTTCATGTTTCACCTTCTTAGGGTCGATTCCAAGAAGTCGATGAATACGATTTCTATCGGGTGCTGGAAAGTGTTTTTCAACAAGCGACTGCAGAACTCCTCTACAAATACAGAAATAAAATATCATTAGTGAATACAGAGCTGACAACTCACAAAAATCTGAAAAAAACGCGAATGTACTAACTTCGCAGTAGACACAAAATCTGAAAGTTCGCCATCGTCTCTTTCGAGTTGTTCAAGAGTACGAGCTTCCCCTGTGGACTGCAATCCAATTACTACACACTTACCACATTTTATTGCCTCTCTAAAAATTCAGAAATCATTAAACCATGCTAATAAAATTAGCTGCACGATTAAATTGTAGAAAAAATCAACATAAGTTGGGTTGATTATACATACCTAGCAACGTCAACAGCATGTCTCACTTTTGACGCTATACACAGATACTTGAAAAATCGTTGATGAGCAGACCAAAATTGACCCCACATCGTTTTCTTCATGCGGCTTTCGGCGTCTATGAGTTCTGCCGCTTCAGTGAACTTTTGCATTGCTTCAACCCACTAAAAATTCATCAAATTATTACACGTTCCAAGGTTCATCAAGCGAATGTATAGATCAAATGGCATTACCAGTTTTACAGAATCATCGTACATCTGAATGAATTCTTTTGTCAGAGGAACATCTTCAATTTTAAACGAAACTCCATGAAAACTTAGTTGCCTAGCAATGTACATACCCCTCAACTTCATGTCCATCGCGACAATTTCCATAGCACCCACACCTCTGAAATGAAAACGCAATCCAATGACATTTTTCTGTTACATAATAAACAACAATTTTACGGCGTACTGTTAAAAATTCAAACCTTTTTTCAACGGCATTAATGAAATCCATGAATTCGAGGAACGCGGAGCCTTTTCCCCACATACCCAAGCGAGTCATATACGCCATATTTCTTGGTTCAGAAGCGCCAGTAGCCGAAGCATAAACCACTCTGGCTTTTGGCAACTGCTTTTGCAATTCTAAAACAGTTAATCCGGTTTTCGTAGGTTTTGTTGACCCTACAGGACACAAATTTTTGGCTCTGTGGCATTCATCAAATATAATCTGGAGGGAGATGTTAAAGAAAAATTACAAATAAAATTAATTTTAATAAGTAGATTTTCAAAGAAAATCTACATAAAAATCAAAACATCAACAATACAAACGACAAAATTATTTTTAGAAAATGAAAGAAGGATACAGGTCCGTCGAAATCTTCTCCACACCACTGTAAAATCTGTTTCAAACGGGTTTTATACTTCCCACCCGTTTGGGAAGATTCGCCGATAAGAGCTGAATACGTGGAAAATATGACGCCAGTTTTCACATTTCCATTCGCTGGCGACGTAATTTTGGCATACTTGAACTGTAACCAGAAAATGATCGAATTAACTGATCTGTTAATCACTGTGTAACAGGCGCATTTCATCGAGCATCTCATACGTAACATTAAAAGAAAGCATAGTGCTCAGGTTACCAACCATTTCAGGGGAAGTACAAAGGAGAATAATCAAAATAACGAAATATCTCTACCAATGCATTTCGAACAAGAAGCTGAGGCTCGTAGTTCTTGTACTAACATCTGGGGGCACTAAAATTAGGTTTAATTTTTCTCTGTTATTACTTATCAATGTGCTTGCTTTTTCAACATAAGTTCTATCAATCTGTGACCACCATTACGACGTCATGGTAGCGACACATTCTTAAATATCTAGTAGTACTCCATGTTTAATTCTCATCAGGGATGGTCATTTTTCGTTTTTTTTTAAATGTTTTTTTCAAATGTGAAAGCGTATTTTTTAAAAACTCGTTTTTATCTTAAACTTATTAATGTTACTCGCAAGGAGTCGATACACTTCGGCAAAAATGGATTAAAATATTTTGACAGAATTTTTTTACGATGGGTACAAAAAATTGTTCAAGTTTATCTGAAAAAAATTATTTCTCTACAAAAAAGCAATAACTTTTAAACTAAAAATGAACAGTTTTTAACGCATTTTTCACTCGGCAAAATATTTTTTGTATGATTATTAGCAAGATGAACTGAATGAATCGAATTTTTAAATCAGCGTTGAAGATATAATTTTTCTGATAGACGGGGGCTACAGTAAACGCACATCTAACATTAAAATGATTATTTCACGAATCAAACAAGTACAACTGAAAAATAAAACAGCATACCAAAAGAAAGCAAAACCCGATATTCACCCACGGATTAAAAGGTAAAATGCCATAGAACCATAATTTCATATTTATCATCAGTAAAATGGTATACAACTTCAAATATTATCAATTCACGAATATTATTCCGTAACGTAAGTGATCTACAATTAATTTTATGATTTTCAACAATACTTCAGATCGGAACATAAATACTTTGGAATTGAATAAATACCAACGGGATAAAACAAAAATTCAAATTACAACTTCAAACTTACTTTGCTTAAAGGATATACTTCAATTTTACTCGCGCCGATATCATTCAAATCTCTTTCAGCATCGTATTTCAAATCATTGGATACAGACACCCATATTGCTTTTTTTCGTCCCTTTAGATAATTTTCATAAATTACACCAGCTATAGTTCGGCCTTTACCGACACCAGCGCCGTCACCTATTGATTAAATCCACAATCCAATTTCAAAGTCGATAATCTAAAGTTTAGATCGGTAGAAATCTATTCTGATGTTACCTATGAGAAATCCCGCTCTTGACCCATCAGGAAGCAAATGCTCATGCTGCTGAGAGGCATAAGTAATGGCTTCCAGCTGTAGAGCTGACAAAGAACCTGACTTAATTGTATCTTCAGGTAGCGAAAGCTTGTACCAAACTTCTGTGGGCTCAACACTAGAAAGCGAGGCCGTCTCTACCACTGGGTCAGGATGTTTCGTACCCAATTTCACTAGAATACAAAAGAAAATGAATAAAATTAGTACCTCAAAACAACTATAAATTTCATTTCAATCATCACAATATTATACTTACATTTGAGAGGCATATAATCGGCGTAAGTTTCAGCGACACCCAATTCCTCGTCTTCACCTTCTTCTTCTTCTTCCATTCTCATATTACCCTTTAAAAACGATAAATCTATAGACAATGCAAAAAAGGCGGATATCAACAGCGAGACACTCACTTTATTCATATTATTCATCATCCATGCTTGAGACATCGATTTCAATGGCATATTCGACATGTTACCCCAGTTGGCAAGCGTCTGGGCTTGCAAAAGTTGATTAAACATTGTTGAACCATTACCGCCCATCAAAAACGGATTTAACATAGCTTGAAAACCAGGGTTCATCATCATGGCATTCAGTGTATTATTGAACCCACTCACGTCCATACCTACAGCACACATAGACCTATTACATACACTATGAAAACACATACAAATTACGATAAAGAAAGCATTCGCACAAAACGAAATTTTGAGATCCATTTTTGCATAGGATAAGATAACTAATGGAATACAAATTAATCAAATGAAACATCAAAAATGAGATCGTTTTACACAGGCAGTACATAATCAATTTTATCGAGAACAGAGAGATTTATTGTAGTTGACCAAAAGCTTGACATATTTTTCTTTTAACCAAAGAAGTAAATGGTACGTAATTAAAACTATGTAAGCTTATTTTTAGTATATTGAGGACTACAAACCCGGCGGAAGAAACTGTGCAGGGCTGAAGTTTGAATTTGGCATCGATGGAAAACTTTGCATAGTTGGTTGATACATAAAATTCATGTACGGATTTGCTGACATCATTCCCCCCATATTATTATTACCCAAACCCATTTTAGATGAATTCATGGTTGGTTTGGACATCAACTGTTCAAGTATAGCGCTACTGGCTTGATTCATGGCTGAAACAGAGCGTTCCAATGAGAAATTTGTAATATAAAATTAACTTAATAATAAAGATGATGATGCAAGAGCTACGGACCAAGAATGAAACGTTAACTTAATATTACACAAACGAAACACACAGAAATCAAACTCAAAATACACAAATTTGAGACTTTGTTTCAACAAATAATAAGTATTACATGGATAACGCAAAACAAATAATTAAATTTAAAAAAAAATTAAACCGACTGCGTTTAGGAACATAAAACATAATAGAACTAAAATGTTGAAAACAAGTTTTCTAGGTTTTGTAATAGTAATTTTTTATAAAATTGATTTACAACTAACTCAGTCACTGGCACAAATATCTTTCAAGTTACATACATACATACATACATACATACACACATATATATGTGTGTATATATATAAAATGAAAAATTTTTAAATGAAGCAATTAGATTTCATTTTATTACATATTTCTCTAATACAATTTGTGGTAAATTTAACATAGATTTGACAATATTCTAATACACAACATTATTACATCTATTTAAAACATTGGGGAACCAATTGTTAAGAATGTTTAAATTACTTATATACCTAATGTGTTGAAAACTCTTAACTCACCTATTGATTTCAATCCAGTATTGATTTTTATATTAATATCAAAAGCTATTTGTGCCAGCGACTGCGTTAGTTGTAAATCAATCTTATAAAAAATTACTATTACAAAACCTGGAAAACTTGTTTTCAACATTTTAGTTCTATTATGTTTTATGTTCCTAAATGCAGTCGGTTTCATTTTTTTTTTAAATTTAATTATTTCTCGATTTTTCTGCTGCAAATATTTTTCAGTGCAAATCTTTAATATCTGCCCATGTTTCTCTTGTCGTTTCAATCCTCCATGATTCTTCTTTACCTTCATAGTTTCTGATAATGATGAAATACCCAATACAAAAAATTCAAGTGATAGGTGCTTGGTCATGCTGCAATATTTATGTAACAGCGAATTTCATTTCCAGCTTATTGTTTTTTCTTAATTAATGCCTACTTTATTATTGGTCAATAGGGAACTTTGAATTTTTTTTAAATTTTGGAATTAGTCAATGAATAAATTTCAATCTTTTAATCAAATATTAAAAAAACTAATTAGATCTTTAAAATTGATTTTAACTATAAAATGTTAATAAAGAGAATGTGAAAAAAGGGGTATATACATTTTTTTTTCAGTTATTTTCATACCTATCTGATATTCTCTAAATTAATGATTCTCGTTGAAAGCAAAAGTTAGACCTTGCCTCAGGTTTGCTTGTATTTTTGTGTATTTATTCAGCACTTTTGCATCAATTTGGTAAGTATAATACCTCCTCACACAGTCCGTCAAAATATAGACCTTGGACACAGAGATATAAAAAGCTGACTGATATCTATGATGGGATACGAAATATAATTATATATAAGTAATCAATTAACAACCATAAGTGAGCCAATCACAGTCCATTTTTCAGTACACCTTCCTGATTAGTTGGTTTAAGGAAATTCTGGAAACATGATATTTTCATTTTTTCTTATAATTATTATTTTGAAGCAGATATATTAACGGACTTTAAATGAGCCAATCACAGTTATTTTTCCAACATATGCCTTCCTGATATTATTTTTCATTATAACTATTATTAATCAGATATCAGCAGACTTTAAATGAGCCAATACTGGTGCTAATATATTACTGGGCGAAGTGGTGACATTTGAAATATTTATACAACTTTAAGAACTTTTGGGAGACCCAATCAGCATGCGTTATTTCCTTATATGTTGAATATTGGATTGTGATTGGTTATGTTGCTTTTTGTGTTGAAAAAATCCCCAAATTTTGAATGAAAATTGTGGGTCTGGTATGGGGAATTTTTCAATTTTTTTTGGCCAGTGTTACTCACCTTGAAAATACAAATTTTTTGAGACCTATTTCATATTCGTACGATGAATATTGAATGCTGTAGAGTGGCACAAAATTTTGTTAGATTGCCAGGAACAGGGTCAAACACAATACCTTCTTCTGACGCAGTCGGTCCTTCTTCTGACGCAGTCGGTAAAAAGGTGCATCGGTAAAAACAAACGCACAAAGTTGGCGACATAGGGGATGATGATACATTGATGAAGCAGCGTGGACCGTAAGATATGGGTGCATGTGTGTACGAGAGAAACTGAGAAAGCGAAAGAAACCCTATAGGTCTCGATTGCGAGCAAGAAATTTTCATTCACAATTCACATGTAATTTAATACTTTGAGTTTGATTTAGATCAATTTGTGAGTAACTTTGTACACAAACAAGGACAAACGACAGTCGAGCACAATCAATACAGACACATCGATAAACAAAAAATATATGAATTCAGCAGCACCAACTAATACTTTCAATATGACAGAATCGCATACAAGATTGATTAAACAAATGAAAGAGCGACTTCTGGGTATTTTAAACTGAAAACCAATATATTTTCTTTTCTTTCAGATTTTCCATTACTTTAAAAATTCCACAAAGCGATGCAGAGTACAAAAAAATAAAATAAAAACTTTTTTTTTTTTAAAGTTGAAGAGTAATGAGCGTCTATAGTAATGAGTGTCTGGAGTGGTGAGCTCACGAAACTTATGTTGAGTACAGTTCAATCGATTTTAGTTCAATATTGTAATCTGACAATCTTACATATTGAAGAGTATCCAATGCTGCAACGCAGAAATAACTCACACACCTATATAAACCATAAATTAATAAACGTGTCGGAATTAACAATTAACCAGGTGTAAAATGAAAAAAAAATTGACTTATATAGTCTGTTCCAAATAAAAAAATAATTAATGCGCAAGCAGGCGGCCTCTAATAAATGTTACTCAAGTTAAATTAAATATTGCTAGACAAAATAAAAATGGTACACGAACGGGTGTACTTCGTATTGCATCCAGCAGGTATCCTAAAATTTTCTCTTCTCCATTCTATTACCCACGATGCCCGCTAACTCAGTGTAAAGTAGTTAGAAAATTACATTCTAATTTTAAATGGGCTGTACAATTAGACTGAAACATATCTACAGACAAATAATATATCTGTAACTGCAGTCACGTGACAGCATTTCACATACAGGGTGTTTCCAGAATGAGTATCAAAACTCCTAGTGGTAGAAGAGTAGATTACGTAAAAACGTGTTAGATTAGCAGCATACTCAGCTACAGCTTTCAGAAAAGTTGACCATAATGGAGAATAATGAGAATTTTTCAGAAAAACTGGTATTTTCTACCTACTCTAACTGAAATAACTGAAAAACTAATCGAGACAGAGACAAAAAGAACTAAGCTATTATGAAAGAACGCATTTTTTCCAAGATTTTTCATAAAAAATATTATGGTTTTAACTCGACTTTTCTAATGAAACATTGGAATGTCACTGTAGAATAACTACACTTTCAAGACAAATTTGAAAACAAAGCTACAGTGGGTAAGCAACTACTCTCACACATATGTACTCAACATAGCAATCAGGAGTTTTGAGGTACACTCCGTCAATATCCTGTACAAGTTAACAATAATATGTTTGTTTGATTTGGCACATCTTCTTGCATCTCACAGCCAAGGTGTAAAAATGTAATTATTTGTGCATTCGATTACAATCCTGCATTCAGATTATAAATAATGGAGCTATCTGATTCGCATTTTGTTACAACTGACTATAAAAAAGTTATACACATCTCTGCATCCACATACGAGCAGTTGTAGGTAGCTACAAAGTGATGATGTGAAATATACTAAGTTTTTATTAGATACTTGGCTTCAATAATTTAGTACTAGATAGCAAATACCAAGATAAACACAAAAATCCATCCCAACATTACTGTTCTGAAATCCATAAATGGGCATAAATTTGACTTGATTTCACTGGATTCACATCAAGGTCTTAACAGCTTTAGATTTACAACAATAATGTACTGAAAACAGATGAAAAAAGACCTACTCCTCATGCGCAGAAAATCTACGTCCATTTACAGGTTTTGTAATCATGTCAGATTTGATAAACATTGGTGAGATAGGGCTATTAGGTATTTAGTACTAAATGATCCAAGAAATTTGGATCATAATATCATAGTTATCAGTTACTACAAAATGGAAGTAAAATGCCGTTTGATGCGACAGTGAAATTTAAATTTACAACCAGCTGTAAGTTTTACAACCAGTAAAATTTCTATACATCTTTTTTAAATCTAACATCTAATGGCTGCAAGATGCAATACATATAAGATAAAAGCCCTGTTCTCACTTGGCTAGTTGCCTAACTACTACTCAGCTATTTGGGATACAGTTCTGTTTAAATTTTGTCACTACGAGGTTTCAGCTATCAAAGTTAACTTTAACTTGGTGGACAGTCCTCTGAGAATCTCATTAGAACTTTTCATGGTGACCTGCCAAGTTGAAGTTGACTTTAAATTGTTAAAATCTCTATAGACTTTAGCTGTCAACAGAATAGTACCACAAGTAGCTGACTAGCAACATGAAAACTAGCCAAGTGTAAACAAGGTTTAAAGCCACTTCTCTAATGCTATCACATAAGCAATTTTACAGATATATTTAGCCATGCGTATATTTGAGCGCAACTCGAAATTATTTTTTTCTTCATAATATCATATCAATGCACATAGTTAAATGATAATTCTAACACATTTATGTATACTTGGAACCAAATAAGTTGAGGTCTGAAGAAGATAGACAATAATGCAATATACAAACATTTAAATTTTAATGGCTAATAAAGATGATGTATAAATGTTGAATGGCCAATGAGAAACAATGTTACATTCTGGTGCCTTAAACATCAGAGCTAAACTTTTTTGGGAATGAGTATTGAGATTTGACATCAAAGTGGCTGAAATTTAACAGATACTTTTATAAACTTCAAAAATTGGATAATTAACATGAATCCATTTAACACAGCAGTAAATAAATCCTCAATTAACACTTCTTCAAGATGGTTTCAAGAGAAAGGCAGGTGGTATTGATTTTATTTACAATAAATTGCTGTGAAAAATGGTTCACATTGATGTGCAATACAATTCCTGTTGAAAATTATCTTTCTCCAAAATCACTGAAAAAATATTGAAACAAAAAAGTCCAGTACCCCATTTTCAAGCGGCTTATCACCAAACAACACCAGCATGCCCCATGCATGTCAAATCTTAACTTGGATCTAAAATCTCCACTAGAATATGTTGATAGGAGCGTTGATTTTGGGATTATAGGTTGTTTATAGAATGGATAACATACACAACAAAACTTATTACAAGCAATTAAAAGAGAACCACTAGTGTTGGAAATCCAAAATTTTAAGAGACTTGAAAGGAGCTGAAAATTATCTGAAAATTAGACTAAAATTGTACATTTATTTCATGAGATATCGCTGGAAATCTGTTCAATATGGCTCATTTAAATGAAATGAATTTCAACAAGCTGTCTAATTATACAGATGTATCTCAAGAACAAAGAAAATTTTACTGATAATGTAAGTTTGGTTCTCGAGATATCACTGAAACTCCCCAAACTAACTGAATTCCTCATCATTTAAATCATTTAGTCCGAACATAATTTCAGGCAGATCTTGAGAATCAAATACATATTCAGTCAAATTTTAACAGAATTTTCAGCTGATGTATAATATCTTAACAAAATTTCAATTCATCACACATTTTGTTCTTGAGATATATCACTAAATCTATCCAGCTTGTTTGAATTCATATCAATCGAATCAGCCAATATAAGCAGAATTTCCGGGATATCTTCAGAAATAAATGTACAATTTATGCCAAATTTTCAGCTACCATACCTGCATGTCTTACCAAAATTTTGAATTTCTAACACAAGAGGTTCTTTCAAAATTGGTTTTGATAACTTTAACTGTATACGTTCTCAGTGGTAAAACACAGCCCATTATCCTGAAATCAACATGTTCTGCAAATGAGCTACCAGAGGGTGACTACTTTGACTTTAGATCCCAATAGGTCTGTGTGAATTATTTCTTTGTAGCAGCATTAGGTACTATCTAGTTTTAAACATAGAGAAGATCAATGATTGAGAAAAAAAAACAGACCAAATTTTTTGGAAATGGAAACCATATTCTTTTGCGCCAGAAATCAAAATAAAAGGAAACATCAAAATTCTGAAATGGAAACCGAACTTGAAACAATTAACCAATTTGTTTCAAGACTAATAATGGAAACAAATGATGAATTGTTTCAGTTTATCAAAAAAAAATATCTATGTTTCTGGAAAAATATCAAAAAAGTATCGATATATTGATATTTGAACAAGATTTGAAAAATTTCAAATATATTAACTATATATACTATCATAACCAGACTGACAAACCAATATTAAATTTTTTCCATTAAACTTAGATCACAGAAATGGATGCCACCAACAGGTTTTGCTGCTGTTGTGGGATCTGAGTTTGAAAAAGAACAAAAAGATAGATAACCATTCACATTTTCTTTTGTGTGCAGTAAACAAACCTTTTTTAAAAGTTTTGATTTTTATTGCTGCAACAGCCAACTATTTGTGTATAGACTTTTTATGATACTCAATAATAATAAAAAAAGAACTAATTGAAGAACAATTTAAAGCAATATTTGCAAAAAGGAGAAGATCCATACTACTAATACACCATTGTGTTTTAAACATGAACAAAATTTTTGATAGAAAACTTTTTTATTAGGTTTGTTAGTCTTATATTGAATCAGTCAATGTTTTTTTTTTTCAATGAAAATGGAAACAGAACCTAAAATGGAAACTGAATGAAACATTTTGGTAAAACCTGGAAACATAAAGGAAATGGAAACCAAAATTATGGAAATAGAAACAACAAATAATTAATTTTATGGGAAGTTTCAGAAATTCAACTAATAGAAACAAAATGAAAAAAGGTACTGTTTCTCAATTCCTGTAGAAAATAGAAGGCACTTCTATGATGATATCAGGTGATCATAGTTACAGATATATTTGGCTACGCGTATAATTCAGTTTCAGTCTAATTCTAAGTTATTTTGCAAATTATTGCTACAAATGTCTAGAAATTCTTGAAATTTATTTTTGATTGTGACGGTGTCATTTCTCTTTTTACAGTGATGTTTTATGTAATGATGTTTGAAGGGGAAATTTTTCAAGCTTTTCCGTGGCTTCTTGCCATGAGGTATGGACAACCAATCTATTGACCCTAATTTGAATCTTCATTCAAATAAAAATTTATTCTAGTCAGCGTCACTATGTTTTTCATTATTTTTTTGTTTTATTTTCACCTTGTATCTTAGAGAGTGAATTAGTCAAACTATTAAAAAAAAGTGCCAAAAAATGTGAAAGTCTTACTATGAAGATGTGGAAACAGAAAAGAAACATAGATGTAATGATCCAAAACCATTTTCGGCCGCTTTCAAGAATTTCTTGACGTTTGTATTATTTCTAGGTAACTGCATTGAAAATAGCCATTAATTTTTCTATCAAAATTGTCGATTTTCTTTTTGCTTTTCTTTGCTTATAAATGTAATATTCCTCATTTAATTACGGCAATCTCTCGCTGAATGTGGTATAGTATAATGCAAATATAAGGACTTTTACCACGTATGAATGACTATGCTTATTACAAGGATATTGTTTTTCTTACATGTGATGTATTTCACACTCACTAGCACACATAAAACCGAATGAGCGCGAAGTAGTTTAATATTATTTTATGTATTTGGCTTTCTATGTGTGACGTCATTTTACTCATACAAACACATTTACAAACTAATTGAGCGTACCTAGTAACCAAGTAGTCTATCTACACACCTTGGTATAATGGTTATAATTAATATATTTTCGCAAAAGAAAAAATCGTTAAATCAAATTAAATTCATACTGACGCATGATCCTTTCATAGTTTCATAATAAACATAAAAATCGTTATAAGTCGAAACGATGTCTGTAAAACTCAGAACTGAGATAGGCAACACATATAGACCCATAATAATGAGAACAACAAATTCTGTGACTTCTTGAAAAACTACACAGATAAGAATTTCAGATCAGAAAGTATAGAAAAAAAGAATCATTAAAAAAATGATATCCAATTTATCTTTGAGCAAATTCAAAGAACATTTGCCGTTAGTTATTCGAAATGCAACTTAAATTCTGAAGGTCAAAATATTTAAACTAGGATAACTCCAAAGTTTGTTAAATTGTAACACAAGATTTAAAAAAATGAAACTTAAGAGTGTGACATCAACACTTGAAAAGTGTTCAAAATATTCAGTAGTACAACAGATTAAAGAATGATGTGATAGAAAATTCTTCGGTAGCAAAACTTTAAAAGAAGACTTTCTAGATGACTACATTGGGACTCAAATTTTAAATTAAAAAGGCAAAACCAACGAATTTCAAGCCAAAGGCATCCTCAAACAAATGACAAACATAGTAATTAGAAATAATGTTATGCAATGACAAAGGAGCAAACAATCTAACTAAATTTCAAATGAACATGAAATTATACATCAATTGTATTCGTTTTACCGTTCGCAGAAAGATTTATATTCGGCTTTACATCGGAGTTCACATTGTTCAAAATTTCAGGCGCAGGTTTTGACTCATTCTGAGCTTCTGCTTCATCGGCGTCCATTTCGGACGAATCTTTCTTAATGGATTTCACCGATTCCAGATCTTTCCCTCCACCTAAGATAAAAATGTTACGGATATTTCATATTTACATCGAAATGATTGATTTTACATAATAGGATCAACAAGAATAGTCACTCTACCGGGAACTTCAATTTGATCTGGATCTTCATCGTCGTCAAAATCACTTTCTGAAGGAGAACTCTCAGTCTTGTCATTTTTAGAAGCCTGCACATAAAAAAAAGAGCCAATGTTATACAAAATATTCCCGAATTAAGCATCAAATTATGCATGAAATCAAAATTCAAACAATGCAAAATGCACTACATTATGAAGAAACCAGAAACAAATGCATCAAAATAATAAACAGCATAAAGACAGCAACTAATTAAAAATTAATAATTAATTCCAGTATTTCTCACCATCTTAAAATTAAACAGAAAAAACTTCCACACTCGAATACTCAATTTTCATCGGAATGAACAAGACAAATCATAAGTCTTAACGCATGAATACAACTAAGTTCAAGCCTAAAGATTGATAAAAATTGCGAACACTGGAGAACATAGATCCTTCATCATTATGCGATAAATAGTCACAAACGACAGTCGTTTCGAGTAGAACTGAATACAGAATGATTTATATCATTCAGAATTGAAATACACAATCAAAATTTTTCAATGAATTGCTCCGACAAGATTCACAAACGAGAAAAAAAATTCAAAACAAAGGGTACGAGCCTATGCTCCGAATAAAAAAATGGTATACTGTGTTATTGAGATGGATCGTTTGCACAGATACAAGCAAGTAATGTGACTTTTACTTACATTTTTTTTTGGCGGAGGCATGATTTAAAATAAATGTTTATCGAAGGAAACAATTGATTCAATTTCAATGAATAACATAAATTCAGGTTTCAGGTCATCCCGCCATATTGATACAATCTACAATATCCAATATCTACCGCTATGTTATCCCTATATCCCTACCATGAATTTTTTTCCCCGTCAACATACAGACAAAATTCCGGAATTTACAATAAAAAAAAGCAAAAAATTGAAACCAGAGCAGTGTTGCCAGATGCTGAAAGTAAAATTGCCATATACAAGTCTCCAAAGAGCCGTATTTTGCTCCAGAGAGCCGTATTTTTTGTTTTCCCCTGTAAAAATGTAAAACTAACTTATCAATGACTTTTTATTTTTTTAATGTGATAACATTTTTATTTTCTATATGGGATCTGTTTTCGAATTCGATGTTTCTTTATTTTCCTATTTTTTCTCACACATCGATAAAATATCGATATTGGTTTACATGTATAGAGGACGAGGATCGGAGATGAAACAAGAAAAGAAGATTTAAGCGAAGTTCCGTCCAAGAAGCGAGTGTATTTCGAAGAAGATACATAATTTAAGCAAAGTACATTTAAGATAGATAAACGAATGTTAACGGAAATGAACGAATGAGCGGCGGAAGTGGTAGATCAGTGTAGCTGCGAATAGATATAAATAAATTATGTATTTTATGTAATTGTGTGTTCATATGAGTGAGAGGGGAAAAGGATTGGTGGTCTCAACACCCCCCTACAATCTTTTGAACCGATCACGACTGGGGGTGTTAAAAAGTGTTTTAAAGTTTACGAGTTTTTTACATTTAATTACATTATTACATAAAAAAAAATTAACATGAATTGGAAAAAAAATGTGTAAAAAATGGTGAAATTAAAAATGGTAACTAAATTGGATGAGTATGGTAAGTACATATTTTGAGTATTTAATATTGTGACATCTGACTACCCGTAGCCTTCCCGCCACGTCACCATCGACTTGTACTATTGATACGATAGGGAACGGCTCTCGAATTCTAAGTTTGTAATGACGATAAGGTAAACGGGAAATACGCCGATTCCCCAACGGAAATAAATTCCCAAAGTCTAAGAAACATCAAAGACACGTCGATTAACTAATTTTAACGATATGGTGACGTGTAGAATTACAATATCAATCATCGGTGAACCAAATCTTATCTCTCTTGACTGTTCACGTTTTTGGCCTAAGAGTGAACAGTCAGTCTCGTTTTAGACATGATAGTTTCTCGTTCGTCGTGAATACGAAACATTATTCACGACATAATACAGCTCTTTTATACGACAGCAAATCACCATTTAAATTGTTTTCACCGATACTTTCGAATGTGAACGTTAATAGTAGACTTAAATAACTCGCGATATTATTCCTACGAATTCAAGACGAATATCTGCTCGAGATTTGATGGTTCACCAAACTTCGAGAACCATGAGGCGATGTGAAGTATAACCTGCACGACCTGATATTAGTTACCATACTTGTAAGTAACCTTTTCGATTGTAATAATGTGTATACTGTGATAATGGGTCGGCCAACTTATTTATTTCCACTTTTATAAATTTGCCCGATATACTTCGTAGGCCCTGGGAGCTATCGCTGGTAGGCTGGTGGCCTAACTGTTTGAGCTGGTTTGTGGTTTCGACTCTACGATTGATCGAGACTTATTGATATACTTTGAATCGTGATATCATTCCCTATACTCGGGATGTACGTTTGTTTTCGGACATCACAATATATATATATAAGGTAGATTAAAAATAGTAACATGCATTTTTTTATTTATTTAGGTAATTAGGTAAATAGCATGCAATAAACAAAGGTAAGTATAGGTAAGGTAAATTTATTCGAAATGGAACTTTTTAAATTATTAAAGTGAAATGTTTTATTGTATTACAAGTGTGGATCTGAAATTGGAAATGACATGTTATGGATCAAGATTTGGGGATTCCAGGATTTTATGGGTTAGGGAAATGTGCTGCTTACTGGATAAGGCTTTTGTGAGTAAGTCAGCTAATTGGTCTTCGGTAGCTATTTGTTTGAAAGTGAAGATTTTATCGTTATAGGCTTGGGCAAGTCCATAACATTTAATCATGAGAGCTCGAAGACGTTTTTGACCTCCTCCAGAAATTACATGTATGACAGAAATATTGTCTTCGTCTACTGTTATAGGAGTGTCAATTGAGAAGAATTCACGGTTGAAAAGCCAAGCAAGTTCAATATCCTCAAAAGAATCGTAAAGAGCTATTAATTCAGCTGCTGTGGACGATGAAGCATGAATGTTTTGGCGATGAACGCCCCAATTTACAAGGTCACCATACATGGTAATTAAGTAACCAGTTATAGATTTTCCTTTTTCTAATTCTGTTAAATTTATAGGTTGATCATCAATGTCGGGGGCATAGGATGCATCGACATAGGCAGATATGCCTTCAGAATTAGATCTATAAACTAGTGCAAGATCAATAGTGGATTTTAGGTATCGGATGATACGACGTACATGATTCTTTTTAGTGTCATCAGAACAATTTTGGAATCTTGACAGGTAATTAACAGAAAAGGATATATCTGGCCTTGTGCCTCTAGATACATATAATAGTGCGCCAATCATTGATCTATATTCTTTGTTATCGGTTCCGTCAGATTTGCTCAACTTTAAGCCTGTCTCCATAGGCGTTTTGGAAGGGTTGGAATCACATAATTTAAATTTTTGGAGAATCTTTTGGATTTGTTGTTTTTGGGTGAGCTTTATAATTTGTGATTCACGATTTCTTTCTATTTTGAAACCTACAAAGTGAGATGGATTGTTTATGACTTTCATTGTGAAACGTGTTTCAAAGTGGGTGGTTATTTCATTAATCCACTCAGGACGGTTGGTTGCTAGTAGGATGTCATCCACGTAAATTATCATGAAGGCAATGCCATCTGATTCATCTTTACGTATGTAGACGCATCTGTCGATTTTGGATTTAGTAAAATTGGTTGTTGAAAGATGAGTATCCAGTAACTCAATCCAATTTTTACTTGATGTTTTTAAACCATAGATGGATTTTTTGAGTTTTAATAATTTTGTTTTATCAACATTACAACCTAGGGGAATATTTAGAAAGATGTCATTTTTTATTTTGGAGTTGAGATAGGCTGTTTTGACATCATATTGAACTAGTTGTAAGTTTAATAGGTTGGTTACAGATAAGATCCACCTAATTAACCAGAGTTGCACAACAGGTGCATAGGTTTCTGTCATGGTATATTTGGATTGATCCATAAAACCTTTAGCTACAAGTCTAGCTTTGGGGCACATTATTCCTCTTTCATTGGCTTTGGCTGTGAATATCCAACGTGTATCAATAGGTTTGATGTTGGATGGGCGATCTACTATTTTCCACACTTTAAGATCTGACATTGATTGCAGTTCATCATTGATAGCCTTTAGCCACTCTTTCTTGAAAGTTTGATATATATCACTAAAGCTTACTGGCATACAATCTTCTATAAATTGTGAGTCTTCTAGTGAGGCTTGTTTTAGTACATTGACCCTATAGATTGCCTCAATTTCCTCTTCTAAGGGTTTCACTTGTAATTCCTCTGGTCTACAGGTAAAATCGGCTAATGTTTTCGTCTCATCAAATTTAACATCACAGGATTTGTAGGATTTCATTTTTACGGGGTCCAATACCTGATAACCTACATTTGAAAATCCAATTAGAATAGTTTTTATAGCTCGGGGTAGGAACTTAGGGTCGAGATGCTCCTCTTCATTCTTCTTGACTTTGACTGCTGATTGCTGTCTTTGTTCAATTGGAACATGTTTATAGGCAATAGCACCAAAGACTCGAAGATGGGATATGTCGGGTTTAGTCCCGTATAATTTTTCATAGGGGGTAATATTTCCTAAATTGACGCGGGTCAGACTTCTATTGATGATATGGGCGGCAGCTAGTACAATTGTGGACCATAATTTGAAATCAATTTTTGCGTCGTATAATATAGCTCTAACTCTTTCGAGTAGGGTTCTATTTTGCCTTTCGGCTATAGCATTTAGTTCGGGGGTATATGCCACACCATCATCTAAAGTTATTGCCTTTTCGTAGCAGAATTGTGTCATCTTTGAATCGGAATATTCCTTTGCTTGATCAGTTCTTAATACGGAGATGGGATCATTTGGGAACTTAGTATGGAATGATAAATAGTACTCTTTAAACTTATCAAAGGCCTGTGATTTTCTCAATATAGGAAATGCAAGAGTATATTTTGAATAGTGGTCAATAAATGTTATAATAAATTTTTCTCCGTTGTAAGCTTCTTGAAAGGGTCCCACGATGTCTGATGAGATTACTTCCATTCTTCTAGTTGGTCTAGTTCTCACACCATGATGACCAAGTCGGGTAGATTTAGCTTTTATGCATATTTCGCAAGTGGCAAAGTCATCATCCTTAAAGACCAAAGTTTGGGGCATACCTATGTTTCTTTATTTTCCTATTTTTTCTCACACATCGATAAAATATCGATATTGGTTTACATGTATAGAGGATGAGGATCGGAGATGAAACAAGAAAAGAAGATTTAAGCGAAGTTCCATCCAAGAAGCGAGTATATTTTGAAGAAGATACATAATTTAAGCAAAGTACATTTAAGATAGATAAACGAATGTTAACGGAAATGAACGAATGAGCAGCGGAAGTGGTTGATCAGTGTAGCCGCAAATAGATATAAATAAATTATGTATTTTATGTAATCGTGTGTTCGTATGAGTGAGAGGGGAGAAGGATTGGTGGTCTCAACAACATGCATTTTCCATTTAACATCGAAAAATATAGATTTTTTTATATATCGAATTTTTATAAACCTGATCGATATTTATTTACATGTATTTCCCATTTAACATCGAAATCGAATTTTTATCAATATATTAAGTACCTAGCTAAAATATTTACTGGAAGAAAATCAGTCGGTGAATCGAGTAGAATCCATCGATGGATTAAAGTCAAATAATATGAAAATGTTATCACATTAATTGTAATTTTTTTTGGTCCTTTTCTATTAAATAAATTTTTTTTCCACAAATTCAGTATTATATCGATTATATCGATCTAAACTAACTAATAAATTGATGCGAAATAAAAAATGATAAAAGCATTCACGTCTTCACGATTAAGTATTTTGATACTTCCTCAAAAAACAAAATAAAATGATGAAAATTTGCTTGAAGTTTTTCAAAAAAAATTTACAGAAATGGTGAAACTGGTAAAAGCCATATTTTAAAAATGAAGCCGTACGTGGAAGCTTAACAGCCGTATATTTTGCGTACGGCTCAAACTCAGGCTATACGGCCGTATTATACCTAAAATAGCCGTATGTTTACGGCCAAAGCTGTACATCTGGCAACACTGAACCAGAGACTACTTTGTTCAGGCGTCAGAATCACTATAGACATTACAGAAAGTAGAACTCGGTAAATACAAGTACGGCAAT
This sequence comes from Ericerus pela, assembly GCA_011428145.1. NCBI lineage: Eukaryota > Metazoa > Arthropoda > Insecta > Hemiptera > Coccidae > Ericerus > Ericerus pela. The sequence continues at coordinate 1,586,253 of WOFM01000528.1, forward strand.
ACGCCATTTTAAATACACATTGTAATTTACATAACCCATTTAAAGTTTCAGCTTTATCTCAATAGTCTAGGGAACGATTTTAGCAAAATTTTCACAGAATCTTCAGCACACACATGCTAATATTTCTCCATAATTTCAGATTCCTACAGAAAATGATTCTCTAACAATCGCATTTGATAACTTTGATTTCTAATTTGATCCCATAAAATTTTATTGTAAGAGGCTTGTTTCTTTGGACCTTCAATCTGTTGGACGATCGTAGATTTCAAATAAAACAATGGAAAAGATCTATAAAATTAATAAAAAAATTTAAAACCATAAAATTTTTCAAATTTAACACAAATGTCAATGAATTTACTTATGAACTTTAGGATACAAAATGGCATATTGTCCTACTCATATTTGTAAGGCTTTAACTTAAAGTAGTGAGTGCTACCTCTGACTATATACATACTGGACTGCTAATACTGATAAGAATAACACAGAGTCTAATGAACAACCGGTGAAGTTGAGTCAGACACCCGTATCCCATTCAAAATGTTAGTTTACTGGTTTGCTGTTTAAAAACATAGAGCTACCTGATCCTCATTTAACCAAATTAATTACAAATTTCTACTTAAAAATTACAATTAGACATATTTGTAAGAATATTTCCCAAGTAGATAAAAACATTCATCATACGGCAACAAAAAAGATTATTTTTATGCATCAATAAATCAAATTTTAAATTGATTTAACTGAAATTTTTGAACTTCTGAGTTTTATAAAACTACAACATTACCGATTTTCATACTTAGAAGCAATAATTGTGGTAAGAAGAGACCTAGTCAAAGGAAAAGACAATAAGTATTAATAAATTTGATAATGAACTAATATTTTGAACAGGGATACGCCTGTTTGTTTTGAACACAGCTTTTCATCAATATTAGCAGTCCAGTATGTATATAGTCAAAGAGTGCTCCTGTACTTCAAAAATAGGTTTTTTTTTTATTTTTAAGTGAAACTATAGAGATGTAAGCTTTTTGTAGCAAATTGGGCGACAAACACATCTTACTGGAATGAATAGAAGAGACAAAAGAAAAAAAAAAAACATAATGCTGAGGTGAGGGAGAGGATCACCTGTTGATATTGTTGATAGACCATTGCAAAATGGCTCCATGACATTATTTTGATTATATTCTTCTTTTCTTACTATATTTTTTATTTTTTTTATTTTTTTTTATTTTTTTACTGGAAAGTATGATGAAAAATTTGACAAAAAGACCCCATCCAGTATTCCAATACACAAAAATATCACAATTTACTAAAAAAAAACAATTCAAAAAACATTATAAGACTGAAAATTTGAACCTACATATTAAGTATGCTAAACCTTTATTCACCAAGGGAGCCATGGTGGTAGTTGTTAGACATTGTTTATCACAGTCATACAATCATATGATCATATAAAAATACATAAAAGACATGCAACCATATTATAAGACAATACTCAAGTAAAGTTTCACTACTTGAGAAATATTTTATCTGTAACTCCCATGTATAAGTATGGAATAAACCTGGTCCAACAATTAGTCCTACTTAACATTAAAAAAGGTTCTAGAATATGGATGAAGGTTCCACTTTGCAATGGTCAATCAACAACTACTCCTGCAGGGAAGAATAAAATTTTTCATTGTTAATGAATCAGAATTTGGGGAAGAGTGGCATAATTCCTTTTTCTTTTCTTTTTTTTCTTTCTGGATTTTTGCACTAAGTGCAAAAACACCCTATTAAAATAACCAATAGCTCTGTTTGATAGGATTAAACTAACTTACACCAACCTACACCGGTAGGGATGTTACACAAATATTCAAGTAAAACTTGGCGCAAAGTCACATAACATTCCTGCATTTGTGGAATCACCCTCCTGGTGTAGGTTGATGTAAGTTGGTGTAGTCCTATCAAACAGAGCTATTATTTTCCTTCTTCTATTTCTTTTTCTCCTTCTTTTTGTTCAAATAGTTATAAGTTTTGTTTTTCATTTGTGAGGCGAAGATTACCTTAATTAATCAACTAATCAGTTTTATTCGAACCGATTAATTTTTTTATTTTTGCAAAATTATTCGAATAATCTAATATCATTTAGGCTTGGGCAAGAATCATAAAATTTTATAAGAGAAATGGAGGAAATATATGAGGAAAATCATACTTGGTTAGTTGTAGAAAAAATATTTTTTATTCTACCACTCTACCTTATAATTAAGTCATGAAAGCTAAAAGCCTTTAGCTTTTCAAATAAAGATTTTAGCATTCGACTTTCAGATTTTTAATAACTTTTTAAAATTTTTACAAAATTAGCTTAGTTAGAGAAAATTTATAATTTTGAAAATTGAAAAATATTAATATAAAAATTTTTACCTGAGGTGACAAGGTCCATGGTATATAAAATAAAGTACAAGTATTCACAACCAGAAATAGAAATATAATAAATTGAAATTCAGATTACAAGTAATGGCAAAGAACAGATCTAGTAGCAAATGGTAACTAACAATATGTGACTGTAGAGGGGGAACATGACATATATAGTGTGTGATGACATAACTGAGTGAATGAGTGAGTATGGGAATTTCATACCCCCTTGAAAATTCTACAAGAATGATTTTATGATACAAGCAAATTCTAATACATTGAGCTGGAACTAAAAATATTGTTCCAAATTTCAGATATAATATGTTTTCAAATGAGTTACAAAAAATACATGCATTTAAAATTACTATCGAATGAATGTATAAATAAATAAGATTATAATATACAAAAATTATTAACTTTTTGGAAATAAAATATTGATTATTATGGTGGATAAAAAATGATTATACATGCAAAATAAAGTGAATAAATGAATAATAAGATTTGTGTGTATGAGTAAAATAAAAAATGATAAATAGAGGTTAATATTCTTCAATAATTTGTTCATATTCCTAGGTATTGTGCTTTCATTATTTGTATTTTTATTACATACTGATGTGAGGAAGTGGGAAGATCGTAGAAGAAATTAAAGAAGAACTCAATACAATCAGTTATAGAATTATATTAGTGATCAACTGAATTACAACAATCGAATAAAATATGAAATGGCAAAGCGCAGCCCTAGCGTAAATTGTAACTATAGATATGAGATCGAAGGAAGTGGAATGTATGACATATATATTTATGATGATGATGATGATGATGATGATTAATGAGTGAGGTGGAATTTTGTACCAACACCCTCCAGAAATTTTAGAGGAATGAATGCATGTTTATCATCATCAAGCGCTGAAAGTAAATGATATTTGAAAAAGAAAAAAAATTATTGAACATGAAAAAAATATATGAAAAAAAAATAGAAAGGGTAACAAATTTTTTGATAACTATTGCTGCTGCGCTTCAAAAATAAATTGATAATTGAGTAAATAAATAAATAAATAAATGCATAAGGATTAACAATGTAAAAAATATATTAAAATGTACGAGTAAAATATTTGGTAACATGTAATAACAAAAATAAAATAAAATGGTAATGAGCGATAATGGTTACATTAAAGATTATGATTAATATTACATGCATGGATGAGTAACAATAGTTGTAGAATATATTTGATGCAACAATGATTTTTTGTTGTAGTATTGTGTTAAGTGCTTTTGTATTTCTTATATGATAAGAAAGAGGCGAGAGTTTTAATCTGAGGTCTTGTTTGCGGTTTTTTCATTAGATATGAGAGCTGAGACTTTAATCAGAATTGTGTTTTTATTTTCTTTGTGAGGTTTTTATCTTCATATGCGAGCGAGAGTTCATTGCTCTTATTTGACCTATATTTCTCTTGATTAGTTTAAAGATGAATATTTTTTCTATTATGTGTGTTTAGGGGTTTAAACTTGTCAGATTTTTCTGCTGTTTCTTTGTATGGAGTGTACAGAAGTATGAGGATTTAATTTTCATGTATTTTCTCGTTTCATTTTAAGCTGTGTATTTTATTGAATGCAAGAGTTCATTATATTTATTATTATAGGGGTTTTTTATGTTTTCATGTTTTAAACTTGTTACAACTTATTTTTGGATTTGTGGTACGACCTATTATATTATTGGAATTTTGGGAATAAACAAATTTTATTATTATGTATAGATGTTGGTATTTTCAAGAATTTTTGTGACAATGTTTTCAAGTTTAGTACGATTAAGAGATTTTGTTAAAATATCTATTAACTGATTTTCCAAATTTACAGATCTAAACTTTATTAGTTTTTGTTCTATTGCTTTCAAAATTGAGTAACACTTTATCAGTAATTCCCTTGATTTCTTTTGACTACCTCTTAAACATATTTTTTGAATTTATATATTGTCTTCCATAATTTTAAAATGCAAATTATGTATTACTTTAATTATATCTAATGTGTCAAACACAGATATGATTTCAGCAGCTGTACTGGAAGAAGTGTGTATTGTTTGTTTGGAACAATTCCAATACACTGGATCCTTATTTACAAATATCATATCCCCTGAAACTGACTTTCCTTTTTGTAAATTATTTAGGTCAATTGGTTTTAGAGATGTGCGTTTAAGTTCATTTGGTGGATTTAGTTCAACAGGTCTTGGTCTTTTGAATGAACTAGTTCAGTGAACTAGTTCAAAATGAACAAAATGAGCTGCATGAATCAAACATTTGGGTATGTGTTATTTCATATGAAGAACTGATTCATATACTCTTTCTATACCTAGTTACTTTCAGACATAGAAAGCGCCTTCAGGGAATGAAATGACTTCTTTCACACACGAGTATATCTATATATAATTCGTATATATAGATATATTCGCGTATAAAAGTAATTATTTCAATCCCCAAAAACACTTACTATTTTGTTTTGTTTTTTGTTGATTGATAAGAAATTCCACTTATCCAGTGATTAACAACACTGCTGTGACATATAAGAGTGAACTAGCTTGTATGTATATACAATATAACTTTGATTTGATTATATCTATTCTCATCTTTCAGTCTCGTTCATTTAGGTCTTTCAAAAGATTAGTTCAAATGAATTAGTTCTCAATCAACCGACACATCTCTAATTGGTTTATCATCCACTTGTGGGGCATATGAGGCATCTATATATGCTTGTATTCCATTGCTTTTTTATCTCTACATTAAAGTATAATTTTTTGTGACATTAATATATTTAAATATTCTTTTTACATAATTTTTTGATGTTTCATTGGAGGAGTTTTGGAAATGTGAAAAGAAATTTACTGAGAAAAGAATATTAGGTCTAGTTAATCTAGCTAAATATAAAAGTGCTCCAATCATTGATCAATATTCTGTATCATCTTTTCCTTTCACTATTTTATCAATTTTGAGACCTGTTTCCCTGCGATTGTTCAAGATTTTTGTTTTATTCATTTTGTATTTTTTGAGCATTATTTCAATATGTTTATTTTGAGTTAAGGATATTATTTTATTTTCTAGTAGCTATAATATACCAAATACGCTTGAGAATAAATGCTTTAGCATTGTCTTGTCTTTTACAATATGTGTTTTGAAAAGGATAAAATCTAATTTGTTAAAGTTTGATTTATAATATTCTACTTCCTTTGGGTTTCCAAAGATATCATAGTATCCTGCTCATCTTTAAAGATATTATTAATCGTTTCCAGTCTAAGTAATTATTCTCTGAAACATTTTTGCCTAATGGTGCATTAATTTATGTCACTTTTTCTTCAATTTGTATGGATTGTGTATCAAATGAGTTTTTGTTTTGATTTACTAGGGCCACATTGTAAAAGAGAATTTGTAAAATATTTTTAAAATCAATGATTTGATAGTTAAATTCAAAAAAGAAAAATGAAAAAAATGTTAATTTAGAAATCAAAAATTAAATAATTAAAAAATGAAAAGAGGGATTAAATAATTAATTAATTAAAAGATTAAGAAAAAGAGGTAACAAAATTTAAAGATTTGTTGGTTCGAATGTTTGAGAATAGATTTGTATTGTTTGATGGTTTCAAAAGACAGTTGAATATTTGAATCTTGATGATGAAGAAAAGTTTTCAAGAAAAATCACAGTATGATTTTCTTTGTTTAGGCTGTTCAATTTAATGCAGGTTTATACAGCTTATTTTGGCAATAAAATTGTGTTATTTTTGGTGAATTTTTTTGGTTTTTTGGTGAAGTATTATGTCTTTAAGATGGAAATTAGGCTTTTTAGAATGAAAATTATATTTCTAAAGTTTTAGTTCTAATGTTAAAACTTGTAATTTTGATCTTATGAAGAAAAAATTTTGAATTTCTCTAGATTTTTAGAAGATGAAAGAGCTAAATTTGAAAAATAATTTGGGGAAATTTCAGTGAATTTGGTTGATATTTTATCATTCCTGAAATTGTAATGGTTAGTGATTTTAACATAACAAAACAATACCGTAAAATGTTTGAAAATTTTGAATATTTGTTACATCAATCGAGATATTCTGGATCAATTCTCTCTCAAAGTAGTTAAAAAGTGTTTCAAAATTGTTTTCAGAAGTAATCATTGAACCTAAAATGTTTGTATCACAATCTGCTAAGAATCTCATCGAAATTAATTTATCTTTCCAAAGTCAAGAATTTTGATACTTTCTGTTTGAACTTTAAAAATTTTAATTTTAATACGTCTGATCTAAAAAAATCTTATGCAATAATTACTTTCAATTAATTACAGATACCCATGAACATATATGGATAGCAAAGGTATTTGAAAATATATTACCAAAAAATTCAGAGATACTGTTTACTATGTCCATTACTAAATTATGTTCTGTAATGTACTGTTCCTGTAGCACATTTATAAGAATAAGTTTGTCATCACTGCTTAGAAGAATTGACATAAGTTGAAAATGTTAAGATCATCAAAGTCAAAGTTGAATCAGCCAAGATTGTGGTGTGGAGAACTTCCAATAAAGAATTGTTGAAATTAACGTATTTTGTTGGGATATGATTCCCACACAACCTCATAACATGACTTTATGCATTTATAACTTTACTCAAACTGTAATGGAATATATTATATAATTTTATGCTTTGCCATATGGCAGCACTGATTCCCAACTGGGGAATAATTTGTTCAACAAACTTCTAGTCTTCTGCTGACATCTTTGTACCTTATCAAAATACATTTGTGACAGTTCTTTGTCTGTGTTTCATTTTTCCAACTTTATTCCAACATGTTAGCAGAGCGTGGAATTGAAAAATACTTTTTTTTAGTGATGTGTATTGTGGGTGGGAACACCCACAATCTCCTGCGCGCCTGGTGGGCGTAAAGAGAACTCGCCTACTGAAGAAATGTAGGTAGGCGAGTGACTGGGCTGAGGAGGTCGCTGTAGTTGTTACGGATCTAGTGAGCGAGATAGGTGTGTGACAATGTATATTTTCATGTCCCTTGGACGTTAAACCACACATTAGTATTAAGTGCCTACAACTGTAGTGTCTCTGCCACCACATGGTAGCGAGAGCATCGGGGTTTTCTCGGAGAAACAGATACTTTTTCAAGCATCTGCTTTACATAAAGAAACTCTGAAGTTGGAAATATGGGTATTTTCGATTTTGTTTCGATGAAACATGAAAACTGAATCTAAATAGAATCAGTTCTCACTGCTACAAAACGCTTCCACTGGCAACTTAAGTCAATATCTGTAATGGAAATTGATTTAATGGCACTTAGCATTTGAAGTTAATCTTAGCCTCAAATGACTAATTAATCTGCACTCAAAACTGACGGTGGCTTCGAGCACATGAGTGTACTCACTAATTATGTGCAAAAATAATTTCTCCTTGCGTTTAAAACTTTAATTAGCCTCGAACACATACCTACATTGTTCAGAAAAATCCTTTTCTAGACAACATGTCTCTGTTGATAGTCAAAAGCTAAAAATTAACATTTGACTATCCATAAGTACACGATCTTCATTTGTATATAGGATCTTGTACAAGTTACATAGGAATGCGAAACATAATCATGCATCGTATTCTCGTAACAAAGTTGAATTTGAGACAATACCCGGCCTCAAATACACGTCAATAAACTCAGGCCTATGTATTTTTTCTTTCTCGAATGAAGAAAGAAAAAACCTGTAGAGAATAAAATCTCGGCCGACAAAGCCTAGGGAAAATACTCCCCGGCAACAAACGTATATGTGAATCTATGATAAGCCTCACATATAATAAACAAAAGAATATATGAATCAAATGGATTCGATTCCATTCGACTCTCACTCTCCAAAAAAAATATATTTTTTATTATATTTTTTTTCTCCAATATTCTTGCTTATTCATCGAAAGATTTCGACGTAATTATTATATCAAAAACTAAAATAATCCTTGAATAAACAAAAATATTAAAGAATACGGCAAGTTCCCTGCAACATGTCGCGTTCCCTTTATAACATCAAGGCTAAAAATTATTCTCACGAAGATTTTTTAGCCGCCCCAGCAAAAAATGCATTGAAATCTTTATGAAGAATTCGATACAAAAACAAGGTCACCACATCTGGATAGGCCATCTTGCATATCATCTACCCTACGCCAACAACCATTATTACATATTCTTCAAAAAAAGAACATTAAAAAATGGTTGATGTAAGGCTGTATGCAATTAAGGCTGTCGATCCCTAAAACAGAGATCGACACCCCATCGAGACGAAGCGATACCAATACGCTTTGCCTCAATAAACTTCATAAATGTCAATAAAAAACAATTAAGTATTTTGTCAACACGCGAGTCTAGAAAGACGAGCAAAAAATCTAAATAGGCAACGACTCGCACAATCTTATTGTGAAGATAAGTTGTATGTGTATTGCTGGTCAACACACACACACATGGCAATGTTTTTCCTTTTGAATTCTGGAAAAAATATCGCACATACACATGCACACTCAGACAATAGTCCTTCCATTCCAGTCAAGGAATGAAAGAACGTCTGAATCAATCATGTGATCGACAAGAACACCAATTGGATCTGCCAAAAAATGATATTCACTATCGTGTTGAACTGTTATTCTAGCAACATCGCCATGTTCTGTCAATTTGATTACGAACTACTCCTGTGCGTCTTAAGTGTATTAGGTTGTCTTCTAGTGTTTCTCTTAGTGCACTTCGTTATTTTTCGTGCAATTGTTTTGGCATTGCTAAACTTTTCAAACAAATTAACGAAACAATCGCGATTTTTTGGCAAGAACCTCCTGAAGATTCTCATCCACGTTGGCGTTTTCAATCGTATTTCAAGAAATTGAAATCGAAGAAGAGTATTGGAGTCTTTCGCCAACGAGAAACGTCACGAGTACCAGTAACACAAAAGGGGTTTTACTGGTCCTCCATCTTTTTAAAAGAAAAAACAGTCAGCAAGAAACAGTAAGTCCAAATTTAGCAACATTCATCATTTTTGCGACATTATGGGTCTGAAAATTACATGTAATTTCCACACCATGCGCCTCGCGAACTTTGTTAGGAAATTGTTCTTGTATGATTTGATCTCGTCGAAGTTCAAAACATCAACGGCGGAATGCATTAATTTCGGTAGATCAAAACACTTAAATGTGTTCTGACCCACTTACAGGATCCAATTATTTCAATAGTTGGAACCCACTTTTGAAAAATTTCGTTGAAAAAACAAAACCTAATGCATTCCCCCGACTAAACATGCTGACTACGAACAAAATTCATTAGAAAAAATTGTAAAGAGACACCAAAAACACCGATGTATTTGGAGCCTAACATCATGAAACTTTACTTCAGGCGAACTCCAAATCTTCGACGCCATTTTGAGTGAATTAATTTTAATATTCTTTATTTATTTTTCAAATGCAATTTTTGGATTTGAAAAAGATGTGCGTAACCCACGATGAAAACCCTTCATTGCGCCCACAGGTCACGCCCAATTTTTCAAAATCCATTTTGGACTTTGAAAATTTTTCATATTTTTATTTATTTTCTTTTCAAATGCAAATTTTGGATTTGAAAAAAGAGAGTGTGACCCACGATGAATACCCTTCATCACGCCCCCGGGTCACGCCCAATTTTTCAAAATCTGTTTTAGACTTTGAAAATATTTTATCTATTATCGGCCTCTCTGTTTTTATAGAATTTGAAATGGATCCGATCCAGGAAGCCGATTCACCGGCTTCCCCTCATCCACCGCCAACTGTAACCCCGCCAGCAGCAGTGTTCAAACCCGATGGCCAGCCAATCCCCGGACCGTCCCATCAATGTTACTTCCCTGTCAGACAACCAATCCCACCAGTCATAGCCAATGCGCCACTGGCTAGGGAAATAGCTCAACACGGCGGCGACCTTCTACATCAAACTGTAGAATACCAAATGGAAGAACAGGCGAGAGATTCACAACCGATGAATCTCTCACCACAGGACAGGTCTGAGCGATTTTCCATTGCAGGATCGTGATACAGGTCGTTATCAACGGGAGCTGACGACGAGTACAAAACGAACATTGAACTATACTACAATGCCATCGAGTCCGCAGGTTACTACGTCATCAAGCTTAGTAACCTAATCAGTACACCAAACCTTACCCTAGTTCAAGGGAGAAAGGAGCTGCCAGTGATTGCTACTGTCATAGAAACACTGAATCGACCACCCCCTGGAGTAGCGAAACATAAAATTGTTCTCACACGCTCCACGATACTGCGTCTCCTCTCCAGCCAAGGAGAAATTGAGGCGATGTTCCCATTGGTCCCTGTGCCAATGGTAACACCTGGGCCTCAACTGCTCCCCACTCCATCTTCCTCTTTGCAAGGGAGAGAGGAGAAAACTGAAGCGCAGAGAGGCACAGGACGTGGAGCAGACACGGCCGAGGACGTTCACCTCAGCAGGAGGCGGAACACTGAGAGGAACTCCACCTCCGACAGCAGCTGGAGGAACAGGAACGCAAGCGGATAGAGGAGCTACAACTCAAGCTGGAACATGCGGAATCAGTCATCGACAGAATCCGCCAGAATTGTTCTGAGTTGATCCAGCATGTCCAAGCGGTCTACGGGATGGGCAAGAACCAATTCCATGATGAATTTGTTCGCCCCGCCATCCAACAAGGTAATGGTCAATCTTTACGTACTGATTCAAGCAATTCCCATAAGCGAAGTCGATTGAATACCGATCAGAGTGGGTCAGTGGAACCAACACAAAAACTTGTGTGCGTTGGTTCCCCCTAACCCACCTCTGAAAGCTCTGTTCAAACTGACTCGAATGATTTAGAATCAAATGCCCCTGTCAGACATTCGAATCTAGACAAACCATTTGACTCAGTAACCGAATTGGTCCCCCGACCTTTTACTAATAACATGGCCAACATACCAAATCATGCAAGAGAAGTGGACCCAATTCCCCATTGCTGGGAATTGGACCCCGAAATGTGCACAGAAAAACCAGCTGTGAATCTGAAACCCCTCAAATACTCCATTGACGAATGGGACAGCACGACTCTGAACTACCCAGGTTTTATTAGAGGCTTTAAAATGTATGTGCATTTGCAAACAGACATTGCGATTCCTCAGAAAATAAAGTTATTGCAACAAGCAATGCCGAAAGACATTGTCGAAAAATTTTCACACTTTGCACCTGACGATGTAGGTTATAAACAACGTCTCCAATTCTTACATGATAGGTATGGGGATCCAAGCAAGGTCAGAGCAGAAATCTGGTATAAGGTAACTGACTTCCCTCATACTAACAACACACTACAATCCATTCAAGACACTATGGATGGATTGGTAGTTCTCGTAGATCGTTATCGGCTGGTATCACCTGTTGTAGATGAGGAACAACTGTTCAACGTTACAGTGAAAAAATTTCCACCTAGGTCTTATAGGAATCATCTAAAAAGTAATGAACGACACGTTTCATATTTGTTCTCGGCCATTAGGGAATTTATAAAGATTGAAGAGATGTTCGCCTCCAACAAAGACCCTAATAGAAACACAGGTTCATTCAAAAAGAAAAAGCCTAAAGGCAATTCAGAATTTTTGGCCGCAACCTTCCAGAAAGGTAACGATCAATGAAAGGAAAGGATAAATCTAATCCCAAGAAATCCAATAGGTAGAACCATAGCGATTTGGGAAACTCATCTAAGTCTCCCAAACCCTATTCTGTTTCAGAATGCCGAGAACAAGAAACGTTGAACCAAGCGGCTCAAGACACTCCAAAGAGCATCTTGAACCTGGCTCACTCGGCGCAGAAGGCATGCCTTTTCTGCACCAACCGACACCCCTCTTTTCTCTGCCACGATATACGCTATAACACGTTGGAACAGAGGCAGAGAGAATTCAACGTCTGTAAGTTGTGCACTAGGTATGCAACTTACCATGCAACGCAGGAGTGTCAGCAGAAAATTGCCCTCTGCTGCCGGTGGTTTAATTGCCACGCCACCACTCACAACAGCTGCCTGTGTCCGAATGCCCCGTACCTCATCCAAAGAGAGCACAGGGACAACTGGTTCACCACATTGAGGCAGCGGAAGGAGGCACACAGTAAGCACCAAGTTGATTTTACTAAAGTTTCAAAAACAACTGTTAATTTTGATACTATAAAATCACGTGTTCCATAGGGCGACTGCGAAACTAAAATTGCGCGGGCCGGCCATTGGAACGGTGCAACTCAGTGTGGCCCAGAAGGAGTGCTTACTGATGAGTAGTGAGTACTTTTCATAATTTATTCGCACCAAGAAAAGTTCTACTTTTCTTGTCTTTCAAGCGTATGCTCAATCACCACACTTGCAGAGGGCAGTCAAATTATGAGGGTTTTTTGATTGTGGCAGTGTAGACACCTTCATCACTAAGTCTTATGCTTTCATATCCTTTAAACTAAAAGGGTATGAAACAGAAATTATAAGACTTAAAGGTGTACAAAATCAGACGTCCAACGTCTTTAAATCATGTCTAGTAGACTTCGAAATTCTGACACCGAGTGGGTTAAAGGTTCCGATTACTGAGAAAACTATTAATAGTATCACGCAAAATCTGAAACAACCTGATTTGTCAGAATTTCATAGAAGTTTCCCGGAATACTCTGGAATTGAGTTCTCCAAGATAGACAATGAGCATACAGTTGACATATTGTTAGGCAATGATTACATGTGGTTGTTCCTGACAAATGTACAACATATCTCTCCGAGTCTAACTTTGATAAAGACAGAGTTCGGATATATGTTGGGAGGTATCATCCAAAATCAAAAACAAGTGGATGATATCTTCACACCTATCTTCTTAACCATCCCACAAGAGGTTGAGAATCTATGGAGGTTGGACGCCATCGGTATCAAATCTCACAATTTGGTAGAAGCTCAAGCGGAAGCTGACGCTCTTCAACTCTTTTATAAGAATGTCGAATTGGTAAACAATCGTTACCAAATCAGATGGTTGTATAAAAACTATCCACCACTGTTGGCGGATAATTTCAACCTGTCATTCAAAAGACTTGAGCATCAGCTCCCCAAGTTATGAAAGTTACCTGAGTTCTACCAACGTTACGACGAATATTTCAACTTACTCATAGAGTTGGAAATGATAGAGAAAGTAGATCCAAAATCCAAGCCAGATATTGTTCATTATCTGCCGCATAAAGGGATCTTGGACCTAACAAAAAGCACACTGCTCAGGGTAGTATTTGACGGGTAAGCAAAGACAAAACAATCAAAGCATTCAATCAATGACTGCATGTTCAAAGGGGCAAATCTCCTGCCCGATTTACTCCAGATACTTTTGTCTTTCCGTAAGGATAAATACGCCATAATAGCCAACATTAAAAAAGCTTTCCATCAAATAGGGCTACACTCCCTTGATCGGGATGTAACAAGGTTTCTGTGGGTCCTGAATCCACAGAAACCTTTAACTAGGGAAAACTTAGTAATCTTCCGATTCCAACGTGTTCCTTTTGGAATTGTGACAGCGCCATTTTTGTTGGCAGCTGTTCTGTCGCATCACTTCCAACAGGCGAATCCGGAATTTTACAAAAAACACGCCGACAATATATATGTGGACAACTTAGTAACGTCGTTGCCCACATATAACGAAGCTAAGGATTTGCACAATCAGGCTAACAAGTTGATCGGGGACATATCAATGGAGTTGTCACAATGGGGCACAAATTGCACCCCATTACACGATGACTTTGCCCCGACCACGTATTGACAAAGCCGACCGTTAAGGTTCTTGGACTTTCTTGGGACATGGACAAAGATATACTTTATCTGAGTCCGACCAAATTTAAAGACCAAGAACCCGTCTGGTCAAAGAGACTGTTTCTCAGAACAATCTCACAATTTTTTGACTCCCACAGTTGGTTCACTCCAGCTTTCATTCCTTCATGAGCTTTTATTAAAAGGCTTTGGAATGAAAACTACAAGTAGGATGAATCCTTACCTCTGTCACTGCAACCGATAGCAACAGAGCTAATACAGGATTTGTCCCAGTGCACAACTTATTGCCTTCCTTGCCAGATATACCCAAGAACATACAACCCAAATGGGGCGCAACTGCACGTGTTTGTGGATGCATCCCAGGTAGCCTTTGCTATGGTAGCATACTTACGCTTCCATAACACAAAAAGCAACAAAACAATAACCAGATTTGTCATAGGGAAATCAAGAATAGCACCAATGAAAACGGTAACAATCCCCAAGTTGGAGTTGTTAGCAGCATTGATTGGAGCTAGAGGAATAAAAAACATTAGGAAACCCCTAAAGTTAGAAAACTGTCCGACCTACTTATGGTCAGATAGTAAATGCGTCCTAACATGGTTGTTAGAGCGCAGAGTGTTAACGCAATTTGTCTTGAATAGGGTTACTGAAATAAAAAGCGTTCCTAACTTGCAATTTCGCTATGTTCCGACAACCGAAAATCCAGCGGATGTCGGATCACGAGGGGCAATGGTGAACGATTTATTCAGTACCACATGGTGGTCAGGACCAGCCTGGTTATCTGATCACCCAGACTCATGGCCACAGACTGACTTACATGTAATTCAGTCTCTACCAGACCTATCAGAGGATGAGAACACCATATCTGTATTCTCAACCTTAAGGGAGTCTCTCAAAATTTCTGACAAACTGTCCAAAATTATAGCAACTTCAACTTACCCTATATTTGACAATCACAAGACTGCCAAATTAAACAGACAGTTGAAATCTCGTAAGGTAACTATACCAAAGTTTGTTATGAACTCTGTAAACCATGTTTGTGAAGTCAAACTGTTTGCCACACAAGCTGACCAACAGGCTGTAGACCAGAATCAATCTGACTCTGATCTACCACAACCTCACGAACAAGCAAGCTCACAATAACCGCTGGATCTATCCCACAAATGTCAAATAGACCCACTGGCAAATTCACCTCACGAGAGCTTTATACACGAACCGTTGAATACACCATTCAGCATCGATAAAGACAAATTTAACACTATCATCAGTCTTAAGAGAATCTTTTACAATTGCTTAACAACTCTTTGAAGATTCTCGAGAAAGCGACTCACTTGTTGTAGGTCGGTTTCTCCTTGGGCAATACTGTCCAACAATTATCAGTTTGCATTACTTTGCTTCATCTATGCAGACCAGAAAAAATATTTTTCTGGCCTACGTAATACACTTCTGTATCATAATCCACCGGAATATGTGGCATATGAGAAGTTTCATATCACCCTTGACAAATCAGGACTCCTGAGGCTGAGAAATTATTTGCCTGTGACACCGTTTACCGAAGACATTCTGTCTCCAGTGTTGTTACATCCAAAATCTCACCTCACAAAGTTAATACTGTTGAATGTTCATACACTCAATAGTCATACAGGCATTAAGTTTACACTGGCGGCCTTCCGTAGGACATACTTTGTACCAAAAGCAATGAGGATACTTCCTAAAGTATTAAAATCCTCTTGCTTAGTGTGTAAAAAGCTCAATAAGCAGCCTTTTACGCAGCCAACCCATTCTGATATCCCTGATTTCAGATTGGTACCATTCACACATCCTTTCACCTATACAGGTGTTGATGTATTTGGTCCATATTCAGTCTTCAATGAATATTTACCAAAAAAGAAAAAGGCTTTGGGAACTCCGACATCACCTCCATATAAAACATGGATTCTGATATTCACCTGTCTATCCACAAGAGCAGTGTACTTTCTCTCTATCTTGTCTCTAACCACACAAGAAGTGTGGACAGTGTTCCAGACGTTCTTTGCAGATTGTGGAACGCCCAAGGCAATCTTGTCTGACAATGCCGCCCAGTTTAGGTTAGTTGCAACAAACTTACCCCAGTTCTGGGAAGCAATCACGTCAGACAGTTCCATAAGTGACAAGCTTATGCAAAAAGGCATAACTTGGCACTTCACTCCACCTAAGGATCCTTGGTATGGTGTGTCATACGAGAGACTAATTGGAATCTTTAAACAGGCTTTTGAAAAGGTCATGGGCCCCCACTCTCACCATTGCTTCAATTTTCAAGCAGCGCTTAAAAATATACAAGTGATGATGAATGAGAGACCACTCTGTCCTGCAGTTGATGAATGTGAGCAAGCTACTTTGACATCTGCACACTTCCTGCATGCAAAGTTCAGAAACTTCACCCTTGACCTAGACAAGCCACTTGATGAAACCACCATAACGTCCAGAAACCTTCAGGGCCTCTGGAACACTGACAAGGACAACCTTAGTAAGCTCTGGGCTGTGTGGAAGGGACTCTATCTCACGTACTTGCGGGATAGAATCCCCAAAGGGGTAAGCAACACTTACCGAATGGTTAGCTTCAAACCGAAAGTTGGAGACATTGTCCACGTGTTGGACATAATGACAAAACCAGGAGTTTACAAGTTAGCCACTGTAGTCAACCTGATGACATCTCGCAATGGCCTAGTACGTCACACAGATGTTAGGCTACCCTCACATAAAATAGTGAGTAGGCCTATTAAGTTCTTAGCTCCACTGGAGATAAGTACTGACGGTAAGGACTCTAATCCATCGTTGGATTAGAATCTATCCGATTAAGATCTGTAAAAGCAGGCATACATGCATGCACTACCTACAACTCCGTGGCCGGTGGCACCACTGGAGTTGTGCTATCTTTGAAGTCATGACAAGTCAACCTTGCCAAATACATTACCATCCAGCTACCTATTCAGATCAGCGGGTAGAGGTGATAGCGGATCGCGATCCACACACACCAAACTTGTGATAACCTTGTCAGTGTCACAAATTCATTTAAAAAATTGCTAATTCTTACTTTTCTTCCTTACAGTCACTCCTTTATAGCGCTGACACCTGACTGCCCTTCCAATGAATTGTCCGGCAATTTTGTTGGACCACAAGTCAGAAGATGGGACCCACTTGTGGATCTCAACTTCAGAGGAAATAAACTTCGTTTTATTATACTTATTTTAGATTTGTGGCCCAGTTTATAATCGGTAGTAACTTGTACCATATATGTATATAATTCTTGTAAATAAATATCATTTGTGTACTTGTGTGTGTATGCCAACTAATCTCTTTTTTACAGTTCTTGTAGGGACGAGTGAATCCCCGAGGATTCACGATGGACACCGCCCCCATCTCCTGCGTGCCTGGCGGGCGTAAAGGGAACTCGCCTACTGAAGAAATGTAGGTAGGCGAGTGACTGGGCTGAGGAGTTTGCCATAGTCGTTATGGATCTAGTGAGCGAGATAGGTGTGTGACAACATATATTTTCATGTCCCTTGGACGTTAAAACACACATTAATATTAAGTGCCTGCAACTGTAGTGTCTCTGCCACTACAATGTGTACCAGTTTTTAAATGATTTTCAATTTATTAATTCACAGTATAGTGAAGGGCTATGTCCCATTTAATGTTTGTTAATTTTTTCACAAAAAAGTGAAAGGCAAATGGCCGTAAAAATACGAATCGGTAATTATTCAAAAGTGAATGTGCAAGAATTAAATTTTCATGAGCTTTGCCCTAATTTTTTAATTAAATCAAAAACAAATGAATACAGCAGCAAATCTATGGTCACTGACGCTGAGTACTAAAAGCAAGATTTGGAAGGAGAAAATCAACTTCGAATCGAATTTATGGTTTGGAAAACCCTCCAATTACATTAAAAACGGTTGTATAATCTTCATGTTACATTGATTTTATGGTTGAGAATTGCGTTTTTTCTGTCCCTTCAACTACGAATTTGCATTTCACTGGATCAGATGTCATCGGAAATCAAATTCCCATCGCTTTTGGACTTGTCAACGGACCAAGGATTGCAGAAAATCATTAGATAAGTTAAAAAATTTATTTATTAATTCATTTTATGTTTGATTTATTGTGTGACTTTTCATAATTTTGACCTTAAAGCGTATTTTTGAGTGCATATTATCAAAAACATAGCCTAAAATTCATTGTTTTATGTTCAACTTTGTTATGAGTTTGAACTTGAACACTTTTGGAAAATTTTTCTCTGTTCAATTTTAAAGAATACTTGGTCTTATTATCGAGATAGTTATCTTGTACAAGCTTTCATGCTTGTGACAATAACTATTTTCGAGGACAAAATTATTTTATGATAACAATTCTGAACTTGAAATTTTTTTTGTTAAACACTCATACTGTATTTGATCTAATATATTTGAATCTTTTTACAGTTTGATAAGTAACTGTGAGAAAGATAGCAAATTATATTATACATCAGCATATTATTCTCACATATCATTTGTTGTGGTAACACTGTTTTTGATACGATTTGTAATCTGTGATTTTATGTTTGAAACCAACTGTGATATAATATTTTGTGTGCCTCTTGTCGCTCATCAAACGTTGATGAATTAACATCTCCACCATTTTTATGTGGAAATAAAAGTTTGTGAAAGTGAATATTTCCTGTTTTATTTATGTGTTTGTAATGTGTGTGTCTAGTCTTCGTTCGATGTCTACAATCAATTAAAGTCTTTCGTCGATATTTTCATACAATTTGATCCGTTGATAGTTCGTATTTCTTCACAGGTTATGGGTCCAGTTAGCTGGATGTCAATGTGGTTGCTATTGTTCTAAGTCATCAATGTTGTGCTGTCGAATCCTGATCGCTTCTTCCAAGTAGGTACCATGTTTGCTAATTAATTTTTCATTGTTTAATATGTTCGCTTCTCGTCATTCCTGTGATTTTGATCGAGTTGAATCGTTGGTTGGCATATCTGATAGTTGCTGAAATTTGCTGTTTGCTGTGCAACTGATCATCGTTACCTGTCATCAAAATGGATGTCAAGAAGCTGAATTGTATCAAGCCGTTTAATGGGCGAATTGGCAAAATGTGGAAGTTCCAGATGGAGCTGCTGTTAGCAAAGGATTCGTTGGGTAATTTAATAACTGATTCTTTACCAACTGTTCGTAATAGGGGAGATTCTTGGTCAATTGAAAATGCTAAGGCGATATTCCTGATCGCAAATAATGTGACTGACGAATACCTGGAGATGATCCAAACATACACGATGGCAAAAGAAATGTTCCAAGTGCAAACTGATTTGATTGACAATGGCAATGACCACCTACTGATGGATTTACCAGGGGATTTGTATGCTAAACGGTATGTTTTTGGTGCTGATTTGCAGAAGTATCTACTTGATTTTCACGCTCGATGTCGTCGCTTGACCAAATTGGAAGACCTGACAACCACGAAGCAGTTTATCCTGGTTTTGCTGAGATCGCTACCCACTAAATTTTGTCCGATAAAAGTTGTTCTGGAGGATGCAGAAGTTGTCACCTGGGACAGTGTGTTCATGAAGCTGAACAACTTCCAGTGGGAACTATCTTTGGATAGCAAGTCGACAATTAGAGGTAATTCTCAAAATTCTGTGTCTCTAAAACCTTCATCAGTACCTGTTGCTGGTGAGGAGAATCTTTTCTTTGGCAACCATAACAATGTTGGTCGTAATTCTAGTAATTTTAATAATCGTTTTAATCGTGGTCGGTCTCAAAATTGTAATAATAATCGTGGCTCTAATCGAGGAAGATTTCACAATAATAATAATAATTATCACAATTCGTCTTACAATAGTGAAGGTCGAAATTTCAGTAATAATAATCACAATTTAAGTTCAAAAATAATAATTTTAATGGAAATGGTCGTAATTGTGGTAATGATAGTGGTCATTCAAATGTCAAATGTCATCACTGCAACAAAATTGGGCATCTAGCTCGAAATTGTTTTGTCAAAAATAGAAATAATAATCATGAATATAATAATAATAATAATAATGTTAATCGATCTAATGATCATGATAATAATAATAATAGGAATTCTACTCAGATGTGCAATGAAAATAGTAATGTTAATGATGAATGCTCTGAAGTGGGCTTTAGTTTCACAGTTAATAATTGTGGAATACCTTGTCGTGAGAGATATTCTCACCAGAAGGAAATTCTACAGAATTTAAGCGTGTTCAGCCACTTCATACACAAGTACGGGTAAGCCAGAACCAGACCGAACACTGGAGATTTTAGAGCCGATTCGGGTAGTTTATATACGGCTTATTTACACGCACACAAACACAAGTACGTCAGAGAATACGTATGTTGGTGAGAACGGCCAGGTTGCATCATCCCCTATTGAGATAAGAGATGGCTGGCTGGTTTGTGTACGAATTGTGACGTCATCTTATTGTGTCACAATTCGGTACTCGTACATTACCTGCAAGTACATACAGGTAATTACGATCGAACGAGTTTTGTGTGTTTAACGTCACAAGGACGATTATTTGCCTACCTTTTGGGGCGGCGACTGTTGTCAAGGGGTCCAAGCCCCTTTACCTCATACCAATGAGTCCCCACAGCTACTCCCCCCAGTTTTTGCGCCGCAAAAATGATCAAGGGGAGACATCCGGGTTTTTTACTTCCGCCTCTAGTCAGCCTCCCATTTTGCTAGGGTGCTACCTATCACAGCCCCGACGCACTCGTAGGATTCCCTATGGGCGTGTATCCGGGCCAGGTAATTTGCCTGGCTGTCCTCTTCCCTACGCCTTGGTGGTACATTTTTTGAGCGGGTGTAGGGGTGATGACGGGAGTGAGGATGCAGCGGACGTTTAAACATCGGCTTCCTTAACATCGGGGAGTTTGAATTCCCTAATGTCCAGGTGGCCATCTTAGCTTTTTCATTCGCGGCCCTCTCAGCCATGAAAAAGGACCTCATCGGCTCCCTTTTTTCCTCTTTTTTTGGCTCTGGCTTCGGGTGTTTGGGAGTCGGAGTTGATTCCTTCATGGACCGCAAAGGAGAGATTATTGGAGGCAGCGGAGTTGTCATTTCCGCTAGGACATGGTCTACTGGAGCAGCCGTGTCCATTAGCAGCTCCTCCTCTATCCGGTCCAGCTCCATCTTCTGCTCGGTCTTCCGCTGAGTTTGTGAAAACTCAGCAGTTTTCCGGGCGATTTGGTAGGTGGCGGACTTCAGGATGGTATTGGTTGGCAGCGACATTAGAATAGATTATTGAGAAAAGGAATCAAAAATATTATTTCAGAGAACACGTCCAAGATCTATGGCAGTTCT